>JACRUU010000015.1:8075127-8077627 GCA_030449085.1 Kryptopterus vitreolus | reverse complement strand
TTGACAGCCGGTTACATGTCGTCGTTTTTTTTATGGATCAGTACCAAATCGGCGCATGCAACAAACGGAAACCTTTTACGGTCTTTAGGACCGAATGCCCGGTGAGGAAATGAGCAAGAATTAGACTTGCGGGTAAACTTGTGGTGTGGACAATTCACCGTATTTTTGTAGTACGGCAGCGACCGGGATTATTTATAAAGTGACGGATCACGGCCGCGAAAGGTGTTCAGGATGTCATTCTGGCTCGTGCGGTCCGGTCGCCTGGAAACCCGACTTTAGTCGCTAAGCTACTGACGGAGTCAGAGGTACTTCAGAGGTACTACTCATGCCAAATTATTACGTCTACTTCGACCTGATTTGTGGATATATACGTTTAAAAAGCGCCACACACATAACGGTCAAGTGAAGGATTTAAGGCACCAAGCGGCTGACGTGAAATCGGACACGCGTTAAAATAGACATTGTAGCATGTTGTTTTTATCATCAAGAATACCCGAACGAATTTGCAGAGGAGAAATAACTGAGGAAATTATTTGTGTTTGTTTGTTTGTTTGTTTTTTCTAAATAATTTACTATTAAGATTATTAAAAGCTTGAAGCCCAGAACAATCACAACTAGACATGGGACATTTCCTGAAGAAAACGTGAGTAATGCTGCATCCAAGTTCCGTCGTTTTGCAGATTTTTCACGTATGCGGCCACGTGACGCCATGCAGTCATGTGTTCACAACCTACTCAATTGCACCTACGAGTGGATATGTCACTTCGGGCGAACAAAGGGCGAACACGGGGCGAACGCGGGGCGAACAGCGGAGCGTCAAATTTCATTCTCTATGGGGCCGGAATGTCGCGGATTTTCCAAATGGGTGGGGTTTGGGATCGTGATCCACTCCGAACCCCCTACGAGTGGATATGCCATATGTGCATGTCGGCCCCATTCATTAACTATGGTAAAAAATTGATGAGGTATGATTTGTGATGATCGGACGAAAACTGCGGGACGAGTTACGCGCCGAAAATTTGACCGAAGCGAGAGAGATATTCTAACAGTGATGCTTTTGCACACATCACTAACAATACGCTAATAATAAGCACAGGTTGGCATTTAAACAAGATTACCTTCGCATCGTTGCTGTTTTCTATAAGGAGTCGTTTAATTATCATGTCTGAAACGAGCCGGCGCGTTGCTTTACGGTTTCTCAGCGGCGCACTTTTTTTTTCCCTTTTCGATTCAAAAGAAGGAAAAAAAAAAAGGAAGGCTTGAAAGGAAACTATTTATAGGCGCTATAATCGTGTATTGCTGTGATACAGGAACCCGTTTTGCAGATGTTTGTCATTAACGTTCAATTAGACTATAAACAGTTAAAACGCAGCGCTCTGAAATGAATAAAATAAAGGTGTAAAAAAGGTGCTAGAAAAGTGGCGCCGGATGAACGGAGGAGTGCAGTGATACGCTGCGACACTGGACAAGCGGTAAATCTGAGAGTAAATCTGCGGGTTATGTTATGTGAGATACGACGTTTTTTTTTGTTACGCAAGAATTGATTCAATTAAGGGTTAAAAAAGCGGAATTAACTTTCAGCTTTACAAAAAACCCCCCCAAAAAAACAGCTCGTTCTAAATCCAGGCACATTTTTCATGTATTTAATAGACACGCAAGCAGGTGGACAAATCTGCAGTGACCTGGGGAATTCCTGACGTGACCCGTCGGCTCAGCGGAGTGAGACACACTCAGCGTGACGCTGTCCCCAGGCTTTGTGTCAGCCCTACACTCCCCCAACACCCCCCCCCACAACAAATAAAGTCTAATTACAAGGACCCGATTGTTATAAGTCACGAGCGCAACCCTAAAACATGGCGGCCATTTAATGAACAAAATGAATCATCCTTAAAGTCCCGCTCGATAAGCCGAAGGTAAACAAAGCGCCGTCGTTAATAACGGCGTCACTGTCAATATCGCCAGCCGTTGCCATGGCAGTAACAAATGCAAGTCGCACCGAGCTCATCGGCATTCTCCGGAATGCTTCGGAACCCCCTCCGGATCGAGCGCTTGGCTTTAAACCTTGGAAGAATTTTGAGCGCGGACCAATTTGCCCTCCTACAGATTCAGAAGTACTTCACCGAGACTGCTGATGAAGTAGCACTCTCCAAAATACCTGTACTGTAGTGTCACGGCCTCAGCGGTGCCTTTTCAGTGGATCGATGACCAAATATTATCTATCTATCTGTCTGGTTTATTTATCTATCTGTCTGACTAATAACATGGATGGATGGATGGATGGAAGGATGGATGGACGGACATTGATTTACACTTTATTCAACCAAATAACCAAATGCAATTTACATAATTTATCTATCTATCTATCTATCTATCTATCTATCTATCTATCTATCTCTCTGTTTGTCCGTCCGTCTGTCCATCCATCCGTTAGACTTTCTACATTCCTTGGTCTATTTATCTGTCTGACTACTGTCAGTCCAAGAAGATGGATGGATAGATA
>JACRUU010000015.1:7977627-8070127 GCA_030449085.1 Kryptopterus vitreolus | reverse complement strand
GATTTGTCAGGACGAAAAGGACGTGCTCTCTCTCGTGCGCCTGGTTCCTCTCAAACTTTATTCCTTATTAGTTCCACCCCCCCCTCTCTTTCGTTCTTTCCCATGTCGCCTCCGGCTCTCTGAAGATTCCCGTAAATCTGCGTCTATTGTCAAAGGCAAATCGATTCCAATCGAATTGAAGCCCAATCGCTAAGCGATGTGAGATACCTCTGGGTTGGGGTTGGGGGGGGGGTGAGGTGGGTCATGGGGTGGGTGGGGGGGGTGCGCGTCTTTGCGGCATTTAATTCGTATTTGGCTTTATAAATCCGCCACAATGCCGCCGTCTCATTAGCATTCCCTCCGCTTGCGCTTTCATTCTGTCGGAACAATATCCGAAGTGTTAATTAATTTAGGAGCGCACTATTCCCCGAGTAATCGTTCCGGGAAGAGGGAGGGAACAGAAGCGAAAACGACGGAAAAAAAGGGACACAATGAAAATCCCAAACGAAAAGGCGCCATTGTAACGTCTCCGACGAGCATTTCTACATTTGTAACGTGCTTCTGTTATCACGCGCCGCTCGGTATATAAACGCCGCGGCGCGAGATTTTACCGCCGTATAAATGTGTCATTTTGGCTGCGTTCCTGGGAAGCGGAGACCCGCTGGAAGCCAATAAACAGTTTAATATCGTCTTCGTTTTAACTCAGGGATCCGGTGCGGAGAAATGTCCGTCCGTCCGTCCGTCCAAGCGTTTAGGTTCCAGGCAGATTGTAAAGACATCAAAGAGAGCTATAGTTATATATTCCGCCGTTTAGCACAGGGGGTAATTAGATGGCAGACGCTGTGTATGTTTTTGTTGTTGTTGTTGTTGTTGTTGTTGTTGACAGTCGCTGGATTTTGCATACACTCAGCCTTTTTTTTTTTTGCACCCCACCTCGCAGTCCATTCAGGCGACCGTTAAATTGCCCTTGAACCGCTTGATATATCAGACGCCTTCGCCGAGATTAGATAGGAGAATCAATAATGGACGCTTTGTCGCTTAAGCTTACACGGAGGCTACAGCGGCGAACGCGAATCAATAGGAGGGCAACAACAACAAAAAAAAAGAAAGATCCGTGATTTATTTACTGTCACTCGTCTAACCTTATTACTCCTGCGCGTTCGCGCGCTCTCGAATTTCTCCGCTGTTAATAAGCGCCGTTTTTAATGACTGTATTAGCCTGTTTACGTTGTCAGGATTCGAAACGTAGTTAGTCAGAACGCCTCCAGACCCGCTCGGTAAGCAGAATATTCTGGCGGCCGACATGGGGCCATCTCTCTCGCGCTCTCTCTCTCTCTCTCTCTCTCTCGTTCACGTTTCTTTGTTACCCGCAGAAAGAAAGGGATCATTCAGTAGGGCAACCCCTTTTGATTTGCAGAACGCAGCCTTAAAAAGCACCAGCGCTTACGGGAAATAAACCCGTCACCGAGATTGATGCGCGAAAAAGGTGGACTTTTTTTTTTTTTTAATCGCCCTGGATCATGATTTTTGTATATCACGAGGTACGGGAACCAACAAGGGCCTCGAGGGATGGATGGAGGGATGGATGGAAAGGAATCCCAGAAAAAGCAGCTAATTGAAGCGAAACGTCGTTGTAGACTACGGACGCAAGTGCTAAACCGTAACAGGTGGCATCTCCCGGGCGAAAAAGACGAGCTATAGGGGGTCGTTTTCACAGGTGCTTTTGTTTGCATCTCGGATTTGAGCAAACGGTCGTGTTAAGCAAAGCAGGTGGAAAAGAAAGCAACGTGCCGCGTGTTTAGTTTCACTGAGAAGTGGCAACAACGAAGCCTGGTGTTTTTAGAGGCTTTGTAAGCATTTAGAGGTTTTTAAGCGCATTTGCCAGACGCCGGTTTATACAGTCGAGGGGTTCAGGGCCTCTGACCTTAAACGCCCATCTTGGTGGTGCTGGGATTTGATACTCGTGACCTTCCAATCAGAGGGCCAACATTTGAAAAACCGAGATGGAATTTCTGGACCGGACCTGGATCGCTGGTTCAAATCCCACCACCACCACCAAACTGCCACTAGTAGGCGCTTGAGCAAAGGCCTTTGAACAACCGCTCAGTTTAACCCAGTAAGGCCTTTGCGGCTCAGTTGTAAGCCGCTCTGGATACGGGCGTCTTCGAAATGTGAATATAAACATTGTCCCAAAGACCTTTATACACCAAGTATGTCCAAGGAATGTACCTTCGCCAGTCAGTGGACGTTTCCAGACGATTAGTTAGAGAGGTTGTTTTTTTTTTTTTTTTTTTTTTTTTTTTTTTTTTTTTTTTTTTTTAAATAGGAGAAGTGCTAATTTAAAGACTGCTGGAAGAGCCGTGTCAGACTCAGCTGTTCGGACAATAAGTGGAAGTTCGTTACCCAGGTGACGGAACCGAGAAGAACATGGTGACAGCGTCCCGTTCTTGAGAACGACTTGAACTTGCTTTTTTTGGGGATTTTCAACACGCCTTCAATAACATTCAGCAAGGCGACCAATCAGCGATGCGCCGTATGGGTAACGAGACGTCTGACTTTCCCAGACATTTGGATATGTGGAGGCCGGGTCATGTGACGCATGTGTTTACTGTTTCCTACATCATTCATAGTTTCCACGCCTTCAGTGAGGATCTACAATAGTCATGAAAATAAAGAAAAACCATTCGACGTTCTTTTCTTTCACTCCTCGTTTCCGTTCACCGAAGCCGCATGTTTACACTCCGGACGCCCATCTATTAATTGTGTGGCAACAGCTTAATTACGCCGCTATTATTATTCGAACTATCCGAACCCTAGCGTTGCATCACGGCACAGCCGCTGCACTGCGTTGATCTTTTTTTAATTCTTTAATTTGGTTTTAATTTATTGGGTTGCACAATGTGTCAGATCTTCTAGAACAAAGACAAAGGAGGTACTTTTTTTTTTATTAAAAAAAAAACACGTTCTTTCTTTCTTTCTTTCTTTCTTTTTTTTTTTAAGGACCGTACCGAATTAGCCACAAATTGCAAGAATAAAGCTGTTCGCCCCCTTTTAATTCGGGAATAGCAGACAGCAAAGAGGCGCCTTCAAGACGACGCCTCTTCCATCTGTTTTCGTTGGCCGCAGCCTGTTAACGGCGCTTAACGGCAGGTATAGGGAAGAAAGGAAGCTGTCGTCAATTGATGTGAAAATTGTCTCGATCGTGAGCGAACAGGCGCGGCGGCGCAGGCACAGACGTAGAGGAATAAAAAACAACTGTTGAATGTAATTGAAAGTCCGGAATTAAAGAGAAAAAGGGCAATTGTTCACCCAAAGAAATGGGGAGTGTTGAAATAATTAAATGAGAGCCCCCCCCCCTCGTACAAGGATGACAGCCAGCATGCCAGAAGGTGAACGTGAGAAAGTACTCCATTAAAGAAAAAAACGCCCTAATATTTGGCGATGGCGCTTTTAAAAAGCATAGTCGTTATATTTATTTATTTTCTGCTTAGTCGTCTTATAGATGCAGTGCTCAGATCCGGAGGATTTCCGTTAAATAATCGGGTTTTGTTTATACCCTCCCTCACCGTCACTATTTTCTTGTGCGCAGTTTTGCCGCAGTTTGGTTGTTGCCAAGCTCGCATTCGAATTATCTAGCAAAGCCGCGATCTCATGCCAGCGAGGCAACTGTAAGCCCCCTGAGGGGACAAGTCATCGTTTTATTTATTTATTTATTTATTTATTTTATTCCGGCTTCTGCTCGCACGCATTTTGAATTTTTTGAACAGGAATAAAGAGAAATATTCATCGGCTCACCTTGCTTTTTTCGCCGCGCCGACTTGTGAAATCTGACAACCCGGGTGGTGCCGTGACCCGCGCGCATTCCTAATACAAATTGGTCAGACCCGATTATGTAACGCACGTTGCCGGTTGCTGTAGTAACCAGAGTATAAGCGATGGGAAGGACGAACGGACACCAACATACGGATGGGTCCCCTTTTGAGTCTGGTTTCTCCCTCAGGGTTGCTACAGACTCAACTTATACATTCTTTTATAACCCTATATGTCTGCTCTGAGACGAGGTCCCTTGTTATTATTTCTCCTATTGCCATTAGGCAGCAAGGACAATACCCACCGTAGTTCATTTGACCATCCATTTCAGAGTACTTTATTCCCTTTTCCCCAACTGAGCAGCACCTGGGGTTTAGGGCCTTGCTCAAGGGCCCAAGAATGGCAATCTGGTCTAGCCGGGATCCAGAGGATCCAACGCCTTAACCGCTAGAAAACTACCTCCACCCAAACACAAATAATGAATGGAAACAAATGGATAGCCAGGGTCCCCATAAAACACATTTCCGATAAAATGTGTTATTACCTGTAAATAGATTCTCATTTTATTCGACAAAATGTGCTTATTCAAGAAGGAAGGACTTAAATGAAAGAAAAGAAAAAGAAAGAAAGCACAGTAAATGCAATTTAATGCACTATTCGACGACATGAAAATAATAATAATAATAATAATAATAAATGCTTTAAAATGATCACCTGCTGTACTGAACAATCTGGATGCGCAAAGCATAAAAACGGCAGTTCCTCAGGACTGCGTATAAAATATATACGCATGCTAATCCCCCCCCCCCCCCCGACCCCCACCCCCCCCCACCCAACCCCCCCCCCCCCCCTCCCCCCCCCCCCCCCCCCCCCCCCCCCCCCCCCCCCCCCCCCCGTCCTCTATACAGGAATGGTTCAGTGACTTATTGCAGTTAAATATTCATGCAGCGCGCGGACCGAATGTACAATTCCATGGTAGGAGCAAACAAAACAGTTACAGCGAAAGAAACGTTGCGCAACTATATCAACAGAAGACGAGCCGGTTTATCATCGCCGAACAATTAACTTATTCAATTTGTTTATTTTTTTTTTAAAAGTCTGTTTTGGAGGAGTCTCAAGACTTCCCTGTAAAAACAACCAGGGCAAAGGAGCTCCGGCAGGATTACTCAACGGCGCGGCTGCAGCAAGCCAAGTTATATTTATTCACTTCGCAGAGACAACAAAAAGGGAAGTGAAGAAACGAACGAGCGCGATATAGATGCAATTACAGGAACTCGTTCTGCGTAATTACGCCCGGCGATGCGTCACTTTATATTAACATGGAAAAGATCCGTCTTGGCAAATTACTGGGGTGGCAGCGAGGAATAAAACAACTTCAGGATCAAAATACAGCCGGATCCCACGTGATCCCACATGATCCCACATGGATCCGTCCTATAATATATATATATAAAAAAAAGAAAAAAAAAAGCAACACTCGTTTTTTTTTCTATAGCAGAGGATTTGATTTGCCTTATCTTAATGAGAGACAGAAGGACGGGCTAAACAGATCTGACCACAGCATCAGCACATTTTGTGATAAGTGCCCAAAGAACGTCCTTTGGATGTCTCATTAATGATGTCCGGTATAATTTCAAGACCTTCAGAAAAATCCTACCTTAATGTGACGTCTCTAGTGCAAATATTTATTTATTTGATTTAGATCTTTACTGACAGGATAGAGATGCTTGCTTTTTTTTTATTCATAGGGAAAAAAAAGTCTTTAATGACTTTTACTGAGGCGGAACACAAAGGCTGTGTGTGTGTGTGTGTGTGTGTGTGTGTGTGTGGACTCGGAAAATTGATGCATTCCTGATCTTGTAATTAATGTATCTCGCTTCCGGCCTCGTTATTTTCTGCCGAAGTCTGATTTAGTGTCTTAAGGATATCTTCTTTTTTTTTTCTCATTAAATCCCCAGACGATAACAGATTCGTTCGGCTCATTATTGCGCGTCGGCATGGGATTCAGGTCACAATTCTAACAGGAGGAAGCATCTGCCTGGATGTCTGAGGGTGCTTTGGAATGAAAAAGAACAAAAAAAAAAAAAAAGAAAAGGGGAAAAAAAAAAAAAAACCTGCGCTCTCCTGCATTGATATCAGCCTCACGTCTGGATTGTTTGCTCTCACATGACTTATGAAAGGAGGCTATAAATGCAGACGATATATTCATATAGTCTTGTGTACAGATGAACTCCAACTCATAACACTCAGGGAAAGATGCCCGGGGTGTCTAATGCCAAGCGAGGGATTTATTTATTTATTTATATTTTTTTAGAGCTTATCGAGGTTTCTTTGATGAAATATTAGCGTCGTTTCAATGGTTTACGGAGGTCTTTAAGGAAAGCAGCGAATATGCCGTATATCTGACAAGCCTTCCTTTGTTTGTTTTTTCCGTTTGATGTTTATTTGTTTGTTGTTTTTTTTTCGGATATAATTACTCCAACAGCCGAACAATATCACTCTGCAGTCCTGTTGTTACACATTACGACTCGTCCCAGTGTACAAGAGCCCAATAAAATGTCCAATAAAACGTCCTGCGATTTTGCAATCGTACGCCATCCCGCTATTGGTGGCTCTAGAATCCTACAGTCGAGTCACGAGGACCGCTGTCGCCATGGCGATAGATCATTCCAAGTACAACGCGCGATGGTCCCCATTGATCAATTTAGCTAGATCTGTGATTATTTAGCTAGATCAGTTTAAACGGAGCTGAAAGGAGGAAAAAAAAGCCGATTCGTGGCATTTGGCGACGCCCACAAAACTCCATATAAGGAAACGTGTCGTGATGGTAAAAAATAGATAGAATAGAACGTCATTGCACAACAAGGTACGACGAAACTGTGGCCGCACCCCGGCGATAGTGTACACAACGCGAAATATAAACAAGAACATGAGGAAATAAAATAAATATAAAAAAATATGAGAAAGATTGTTTACAAATATCTACTTTACTTTGACTCGCCTCGATTCAATGACGAATATTTCTATAAACAATAGCGAATAAGCCGCGTATCCGTTATCTGCCCAGGCTTTTATTTACGGGCTACGGTTGCGCAAAGATAAACCGCCTCATCTTCTGTTTATACAGCAACATCGCTTTTGCAGTAATTGAATAGTTAGTGCCATAATTTATGAATCGCTGGTTTCTTTCTTTCGTTCTTTCAATAAAACGAGATTGTTCTCTTAATACAGCTAATAATGCAACAATTAAGTCTCACGTCCCTATGTAGCCGTGTATAAGGGCGTCTGAAAGTGTAATACTAATCTCTGCATTATACTCTATATAAAAGTGCAGACATTCATAATACAGACTGATTTAAAGTGATGAAATTGAGGGTTATATTAGTCCTCGTATGTGTGTGTGTGTGTGTGTGTGTGTGTGTGTGTGTGTGTGTGTGTGTGTGTGTGTGTTTAAGCGCACTCAAAAGCAGGACTAGGACAAGACATTTTTTATTTAATAGAATTCTAAAGGACTTTCATGTAGTTGCTGTGGTAATGCTTATATCTGCGTTAAATTAATGCACTTCTGTCTGGCTGGGTCAATGTGTCGCTATGTGTGTATATACCGTACGATTTCACATGTGACCAACCCATTCCGCAATCGGTCTCCATTCCCCTCTACTCTTCTGGGAAGATGTTCTACAAGATTATGGACTGGAATCGGATACTTCAGATTAGGATGATTAGAACAATACTTGAACAATTTCGATTCCTCTTATCGATTCATGGGTGTGTGTGTGTTTTTTTTTCCCCTGCCAGAACCTTATATGATAATCTAAATATCATTTTACACGACGGACCTGTTAGGATCCTCCGGTCTCGAGGCACGGACCTTTCAGGATCGCGGTCCGCACTTCCCACTTTCCCGCGCTGCCATTAGTTGATTCTCGTCCGATTGTCATGTCTCAGGGATTTTTCATCTGCCTTCTAGTGGAAACCGAGCTATGTTAAAACCGCGGATGGAACGAAGTGTAATTAATTTACCGAATGAATATGTCGCAAGCGCATGTCGGTTCACCATTTGGATTCGAACCCGGGAATCGATGAGTCGGAATCGGGATTGGAATCGAATTAAAACCCATTGTGTAGATTTGTGCTTCGTTCGCCCACGATTGTGTACTTATCGTCGGGTACTCATGTCGGTGAAGTGAGGAGGCCTGGGCTGCAATCGCCATTCCGATCAATTCCATAGTCGTTCAGTAGGGGTGAGGTCAGAGCTCTAACAGCAGGCCCAAGATCTTCCACTCCAGCCCATAGCGTTGGCTTTGTGCACAGGGGCGTCATCACGCCATCAATCGTATGTCTCATAAGAATTGTAGGGAAGAACCACAAAAAAAAGCTGGTTTCCTTTTGGAGCATATAGCGTATTGGTGCTGTCATGGTGCCTGAAACTACCACGCTTCTGCTCGCACCTGCGACTTTACCTTTCTGTAACCTTAACCTTCCTCACAGACAATCTCATCCTTTCTTCTTACATCAGTGGTGCATAAAAAAAAAGAGATGGATGAGGTGTTTAAATGAATGAGCTTGTGGTGGCTCAGTGGTTAAGGCCTCTGGACTGGAAGATCTGAGGTTTCACTCCCACCACTACCAAGCTGCCACTTGTGGGCTCTTGAGCGAGGCCCTTAACCCTCAGCTGTAAGTCACTCTAGGGAAGGGCGTCTGGTAAATCCATCTCCCACAGAACCTGCTACATGCGTTTTCTTTCCCTTCTACATCCTTCCCTAAAATACAGAATGACATGCAGTGAAACGCCTCTTACGACCGTCCAACATGTAAACATAAAGGGAAAAGAGAAACGGACATTTATACCCAATAAATGGAAAGAAAAATGAAAATAAGATGAAATGAAAATGAAATAAGGATACGAAACTTTGATCCGATTCGTTGGCAAGAGGCTAAAACAGAATTAAGATGAAAAAAAAAAAAAAAAAAAAAAAAAAAAAAAAAAAAACCAAACAAAAAAACCGATACGCCAGTTTTTCTCGCAAAAGCAACACATTCCACAACAAATACAAATCATGTCGCATCACCCGGAGGCACATCGTGGCTTCTGCTTAGAACATGATTCAGCCGCGTGTAAGCATTTCCTTGTTACAAATTATCAGAATCGCGCCCGTTTACGGCGAGTTACCAACCCAAACAGCGTCATCATTTAGCAGAAAGATCATTTTATTGTCCTTCAAATAAATAAATAAATATAATGCACATACACTGGAGCTCTGTGCCTATTTCTTTTTTTTTGTTTGTTTTTTAATAGTCATCATGTTTTGATTATTGGCAGGCCCGTGTGGAATTTACAGGGCTTATTGTCCACTAATCTGCTCATATCGTTATTCCCCCTATGACTAAAGCATGGAGCCGTGCCAGCATCTCTTTTTTCTTTTTTTTTTTTTTGGGTGCCTTTTTTTTTCTTCTTTAAATCCACAAGCTGAGTATTGATGTGGAAAAAGTCTGTTAGTTTGCTAATAACAGTGACGCAGGTTTTCTGCAGGGTGTTTTTCTCTTGTACAAGAGAGAAAGAAATGGAGAGAGAGAGAGAGAGAAAGAGAGAGGGGGAATGGGTGGATGGGGGGGGTTTAAAGCCCAAATAGTATGCACAGTTAACTCTTTTTTTTTTCCGGTACTGTTTGTTTTCCGTCGCTTCGCTCCATTTCCGTTGCTACCAGATTATGTGGACGAGCGAAGTGGAGATAGTGGGGTCGAGGTGGGGGTGTTTGGGGGTGGGGGGGGGGTCAACAAATGCGCTCGTCTGCCAGGCTTGACCTTTTTCAGGACGTTGAATCGCTTTTGTCTGTGAAACATTCGTCATTTTTCATAGTTTATTTAACGTACAGGCTGAACCAAAAGCATGTTTTTTTTTAAACTAGAATGCATTCTTAACTAAGGGGGAAATTCAATTAAAAATGATTATCCTGCTGCATTCAGAAGCCCCTCCAGCTCAAGGGGGTGCGCATTGTGGAATCACGCTTGTTATACCTGAGGAGAGGCTGAGTGTGTCAGAAAAGCACAATGTGGCTTTTTATGGCCTGTGCAGTGCCAAGCCCCATTCAGTCAGGATGACTAATCTGTTATTATCGCCAGCCAATCATTTTACATCGGGTAAAGCAGCAGGGGTGGAGGGAGGGAGGAGGGGACGGGGGTTTGCGAAACACAAGAAGGCTTCCTTTCTTAAATATTAAACACACTGGAGTTTTTTTTTTTTAAACACTCTATATCTCAAGTCTAATTAAACCTCTCATTTGCCAGAGGATTCCTCTCAGCGTTGCGCACACACACACACACACACACACACACACACACACACACACACACACACACACACTGGTTAACTTCTCGCCATAGCCATAAAGCTCCGTGTGGCAGCACGGATATCGTGGACGCAAAAGGTTTAATGACGGCCCGTTCCCATTTTCCCATGAACGTCTAGGGACGCGTTAAGGTGTAGTTGTTGTTCGGTTACGGGCCGTGAATAAATGCCATTAATAACGACGCCATTGTACGAGAGAAAAGGGGCGGGCGTTCCCGCCGTCCCGTCCCGAAAAAACACAACCTGTCCGATTTGTATCCTGTTGCGCGGCGAAATTTATTGATTTGCGATGCAATTTTATTTTTACATAAAAGGAAATAAAAATAATAGGTCAAATAATTGCAAAAGTAAATAAATAAATAATTCGTATTATTGTATTTAATATTTATTCATTTATTTATTTATTTTGCCAAAAGAACAGCATGCAGGACGAATTTCGCCCTGACGTCACGCCGTTATCCGGCGGTGATGTATCGGCGGCCGGCCCCTCGCCGCTTTCGACCTTTACCGCTGTGCGAGAAGCCGGAACGAGCGCGTTGCGTTGATTTACGCGTCTGCAGCGTGACGGATTTGGGAAGCGGGTCGTTGTTTATCACGTTCAATTACGGACAAATTCCCACGGCGTCCTGTCGTAGTGACACGAGGCGCCCTCATTTGTATCCTGTATATGAAGAAGTGCGAATTTACCCTTAAATATGGGAAATACAGTAACGATCCATTTTTTAATGCATGTTTTATTTTCCATGTGTGGGTGTGAAGGGGGGAGGGGTGGCTGGGTGTGTGTGTGAGACAGCTCCTATAATTATGAGCGATTTCTTCTACGGGCAGTAATTGAAAAGGCCTCGTCTGCCAGCATCCGTGGATGAAGAAATCATCACAATGGCACATTGATAGCATGGTATCTTCTTATCCCCTCCTGGCATCTAATCCACTCCTTTGTGTCGCATCCTAAATACTTTTTAATTGGCTTCGTTCGAAGCAAAAAACGCCATTCTCTAAAGCTGGGGGTAATCGTCTCTCTCTCTCCCACTCGCATGCTAAAACAGAGAGCCGTCATTGTTCATGCAAAGGCGCCCGAATGTGACGCGCCATTTCCGGGAAACAAAAAAGGAATCCGATAAATACGGCTTCCGTCAAATTGGCTCCACGGCGAAGTTTGTTCGTAAATATTTGACTTCAAACACGAGCGGTTTAACGTTCGCATTTCCCCTCGGATTGCTAGACATCATCGGGTTTACACGGTACGGCAACGCGCTGCTCCGCGGTAATAACGCGACGTTGGATTAGCAATCGCGTTATGCAATAGATAGGAAGCGCACTTCATATCCAGGGAGCATCCTTCTGGGAAAGTGCACGCTATAGAGATAGTGTAATTATTTATTTATTTACTTACTTATAGGCATATTTTATTGATCCAGCGAGGGGAAATTTTTTTTCACAGCGTCAGCCATGATACAGCGCCCCCTGGAGTACAGATCAGTAGTCCAGCGCCTTAAACCACTGAGCTATACCGCCTATATATACATTTACATTTGTGACGCCCTTATCCAGGGCGATTTACAACTGAGCAATTGAGGGTTAAGGGCCTTGCTCAAGGGCACCACTAGTGGCAGCTTGGTGGCGCTGGGATTTGAACCTGCGATCTTCCGGTCCGTAGACCAACACCTTACCCAGTGAGCCACCATCTCCCAAAGTTAGGACCTAAGGCTTGTACCAGCACTAACCCACCCACTAACCCCACATTTGGAAAGACACATGTATACGGTGTCTTTTAGGGCGGCACGTGACTCGCGATTTTGCTCCGTGGGAATTGAGATCACGATTCTCTCGCACTATTCTCCCCGGCAAAAATGCAGAATCATAGAGGTGTGTATAAAACGGACGATCTTTTCGGCTGCTCGGTACATGCCCATGCTTTGTTCCTTCACTCGGAACACGCACGGAATACATACGACGCTACACCGGAAATACGCCGCCGAGCCGCCCAATCACAATTGTGCTATACGTCCACGTGACTTTTTAACGGCGTAGAGTGACTCTGTGATTCGCCGTCATTCAGAAATGAGATCGTATATATGTATATATGTATATAAAGCTCCGACCTGAACCCTATGAAGACCTTTGGGACGAACTCCCAGCAACCCCAGGTCTCCTCACCTGTGTGGACTCCACAAGCACGCTCCAAAATCTAGTTGCCCATCTTCGCTGTTATAATAAAAGCAAACGGGCGCTAAAAAAAAAAAAAGGGAATCCGATGTTCAGGAAGTCCGAATGAAAGCCGTTTATAAATGCTTCAAATTCCGGCACAATCCAAAAAAAGAACGAAGGAAAAATCCACGCCAAACTCCCCCTGATTCTTATCATCTAAAGCTCTTGATCTTCAGAGTCAATGTGTTCATTGTGCGTCCTGAAAGATACATTTCATGGATGGAGGAATCGGTAGCCCGGGCTGCCCGGAACAAGGGGATTATGTATCAGCTATTAGGCTGCTAGTTTCTATTTTTCATTCGTACTCACACACAGAGGTAGAAATCGCTTCAGCATGTTCAGTCGTTATTGCCTCTTCCAGTTTATTTCTTTACTGAAAAGTCAGAGGACGACGACTCCATTATACATTATATTATACTATACAAATACACTGTACAGATCCTCCGAGGCCTCTTTTTTTTTTTTGCTTAATATCTCTTTATTGTACTTTTATAATAAGAACAAAATATAAATACAGGAGAATAGAAACAAAACGTTTTTCCCATCCCACTTATTTTTATTTTTTAAAAGTGTTTTTTAATCTGTTTATTGAACTTTTATAATAATAATAATAACTAATAAGATATAAATACAGGAGAATAGAAACAAAACGTTTTTCCCATCCCACTCATTTTCATTTTTTAAAAGTGTTTTTTAATCTGTTTATTGAACTTTTATAAAAATAATAATAATAATTAATAACAAGATATAAATACAGGGGAATAGAAACAAAATGTTTTTTTCCCCATCCCTCTTGTTTTATTTATTTTTAAAAAATGTATTATTATTATTTTTTTTTTTTTACTTAATCTCTTTATTGAACTTTTCTAATAATAACAAAGTGTAAATACAGGACAATAGAAACGAAACGGTTTTCGCATCCCACTTTTTTTTTTTTTTTTTACTTGTTTATTGAACTTTTATAATAATAACAGGATATAAAATACAGGAGAGTAGAAACAAAGCGTTTTTTTTTTTTCCCCTCCCAAAAACAATAAAAAAAAAAAAAATTAACTAACAGAGTTTAGAAACAACAACAAAATAATGAAATAAAAATGATCAGTGTACATTGTACACATTTACATTAAACTTTTAAGTAAACATATTTACTTATTGATTAGCTGGAGCGACTACAGAAGAAGGGAGAAATATATATATATATATATATATATATATATATATATATATATATATATAATATATATAATAATATATATGCATATATACACACATACGTAAATCTGAGCTGAGATTTTGTTTACCGCTGATCGGCCGCCACATGCTGCACCTCCCCCAGGGTTTGCCAGGCAGTTGATGGTGTGTATTGTTATAGAGGTTAGCGAGTTTTATTTGAATTTACATGTTGTCAACAACTTGCTGCAAACACGTTGGCCAGCATCAAGAGCGTTTTCTTTGAAAAAACATAATGACTGTGATAATGAGTCGCTTCCTACACACGGATTATATGCGTTATTCCCTTCTGTGCCAGCGCACTTATCTAACTAGCTTACTATATATATATATATATATATATATATATATATATATATATATATATATATATATATATATATATATATATGTATATATATATATGCTAACTGAGGTTTCCCGGTAACGCTGCAAGTCAATAGGCAGTTCTGGACAATTGGTTTCATTTAGTATTTAATCATCTGGTGCGAGGAAATAATGTCTAATAATACAAACGAATAAAAATAAAAATTAAAATGCCTTTTCCACTCGATCTAGCATCATTTTGACTTCACCTGGAGAACTTTAAGCCGATATTTTATCCTACACGCTCAACAAACAGTAAAACATACACTTACGAGCACACAAAAATGCATTGTAACACACACCACACACACACATCCCGGAGTTCAGTGATATAAAACGAGACAGCCTTGAGTTACTGCAGCTCCAGATCGAGTTACTGTTGCTTGAACAACAGGATCACCTGCGGCAGGCCATTTCCATGAAACATTTGAGTAAACTTAACTTCTCCCACTCGAGCACTGGAAAAACAAATCCATCTGTTATTAATCTGTTCGGGCGCTTCACCCATATGCTCCTCGACTTTGTGATTGGGATAATTACAGCCATGATGTAACATCCTGTACTCAGCACACATGCGTTTCGGATTTCGCGATGTCTAAGGTCAAATATATATATATATATATATATATATATATATATATATATATATATATATATATATATATATATATATATAATCTTATTTTAAAGGCGTAATCAGGGCGGGATATGAAATATATTCATTTTAGCGTGACACCACTGTGCTTTATAAGCGTTTCGTTGTTTAGGATTTAAAGGTCAGGGTGTGTTGTGTTGTTTTTTTTTTTTTCACAATCATAAAATAATGTGAATTACGAAGGCCTTCATTACGTGTTTTGATGCAACAAAACAAGAGAAAATGACTCGTTTTAACCACATAAGCGTCGTAATCAAATTCTCACAATAACGACGACGATCAAAAGTGCACAGTTTTTCCAATGCTAAGCCGGAAGTGAAGAAGGAAAACGTCCACTCGGGAGCCTTTTGTCAACAGGGATAAATAATATAATGCAAACTAGAACAACATATTCACAGATCACAGAGATTGGATGATGATGATGCGGGGCGGAGCAGTGTGTTAGCTGCTTTATAGTACGTGGATGTTTTTTTTTGGTTTACGGCATAACATAAGAGGAGGAGGAGTGTCGGGAAGGTTACTTTAAAAACGTAATAGATTACCCGATTCAAAATGTAATTAGCAGTGTAACTTTTTAATTACTTTGTAAAAGTAAAGTAACTGATTACATTTGATTACTTTCAATCGTCCACTAGGTGGCGCTTGTTGAAAAGAACATCCTTAGTTAAACGATTTTTACATATCAGAAGCAAATTGTTGTTGGGGGGGGGGGGGGGGGGGTGTGTGTAACGAAATACCCTTACTTTTATTTTTAAATTAAATTACGTAAACTCACTACCCCCGCCCCCACCCCCCCCACCCCCCCCCCCCCCCCCCCCAACACTGAAGAGGACGTGTGCTGATATTATGAGTTGAAGTTGACTAACCATTTATTTAGAAAAGAAATTAAAATTCCGAGCCAAAAACGAAAGCCAAAAATTCAGGATGCACCGGGCCGGAAAAAACCAAACCGAAAATGTCATATTTTAATACAATTTAAAATATAAATAAATAAATAAATAAGATATATATATATATATATATATATATATATATATATATAAAATTGATTTTAAAAATAATTTTACATACTTTTGATATAATTCATGTGAATTGGAGGAAAACGACAAATTAAACAACCAAAAAAAAAACAAACAATCAATAAAATAATCACACGTTACATTTAATAGTGCAGAAAATTATTCATTCGGCTAAAAACCGACATTTTCAGAATTCGGTGCATTCCTACTTTTAATTTTTATATCTGGGTCGTTCAATCGCACCACAAAAATAGAGGAAATTGCGAAAAGGTTTCAAGAAATTATAGACGAGTAACATGTGAAATATTTGACATTTTTAGCAAAAAAAAAAATCTACATTTTTCCCAACGGGGAAAAAAAAGGCGGGCTTAGAATCGAAACTTGATTTGGTATCGCGTGCAGTGTTGTTTTGTGCTGAATATCAATATAACATCAGGTTAACTGTATTTACGGCATTTGACAGACACCCCCTTATCTAGAGCGGCCTACAACTGAGCACCTGAGGGTTAAGGGCCTTGCTCAAGGACCGCCTAGTGGCATCTTGGTGGTGGTGGGATTTGAACCTGCGACCTTCTGGTCCAGAGCCTTAACCAGTGAGCTCCTTTGTGTACAAGCATCATCAGCACTTTCATTCCAACCTTTGATTCTGTTGGCAAACGAGTGTCTGTCTTTTTTTTTTTTTTGAGTTACGAGGACACGGAGTTGTAAATGAAGATTTCAGAAAAGCCGTTTCGAAGTCCCTGAAATTGCTTGGGATTCCAGATACGTTTCCGAGGCCCAATTCGGTTGAACCCGAGTCATCTACGCGGGTGTTGGGATTGGCTTTTAGGAAACCTTAACAGAACTCCTCGGGCTCGCGCGGGACTCGCCAGACCAGTAAAAAATTCACCACATAACATAAATCACTGTGAAGGGGAGCTATTCGCGAACACAAGGAAAGGCAATCTGGCCGGTGAATAAAGAGCGCACGCAGGAAGCGGAACGCGCGAGACTTGAAGCAGCCTGCGATCTATAACGCTCAGATCACAATCGGCCGTATTTAACAAGCGTCTCTCAATAACTCCACGGAGCCGCTTTGTGAAAGTTTCCTCCCTGTCGCCGTCCGGACCCGAGAGTACCCAACGGAGCCCGGTGCTTTTTCAGACTAAGACAGGCACGGCGCTCTAAATAGGCCAGCCTCGTCCACAAGGGACGGACGAATCCAGCGGAAGGTGAATTAGAGACATTTAAATATGAAAAGCGCGATATGTTTAAGGATCCGGAGAGACGCGCGGACGTGATTTACCGGCAACTTCATCATTTTACCGGGGACGGTAAAGATGGACCGATGTCCTGCTACTGCCTGCATCATCCGAGCTTTATCCGAGCTTCCCTCGGGTCACGGGGAGTCTGTGCCTATCTCAGGCGTCTATGGGCATTAAGGCAGGATACACCCTGGATGGAATGCCAACCCATCGCAGGACACACACCACACACACACACACACACACACACTCACATTCATACACTAGGGACAATTTTCCAAGGTGCCAATCAACCTACCGTGCATGTTTTTGGACCAGGAGGAAACCGGAGAACCCGGAGAAAAACCCCCTGCGGCACGAGGAGAACATGCAAACTCCACACACACATGACCGAGATGGGAATCGAACCCGGACCCTGGCGGTGTGAGGCGAACGTGCTAACCACTAAGCCACCGTGTCCCCCTAGCATTTATAACACACTTTATTTTTTTAGAGATAGGTTGCACACACACACACACACACACACACACACACACACACACACACACCACACACACACACACACACACACACACACCACACAGGACAATTCACAAAGGAGCTCTATCAGCACCGGCAGAAGCGAAGCGAAACCGCAAAGCAGCACATTAATAACATCGCTGCACTGCGTCGCGTCGCTATATTTGTTCGGCATAAATACATCCGCCCTATTTCACGTCCAAAGCTATTTCAAGGCCTTTTTTTCTTCTTTTTTTTTGTGCAACACCATTAGCTCATGCGTTTGTTTTTTTTGTTTGTTTTTTTGCTGCTGTTGTTGTTGTCGTTGTCGTTTTCCTGCATTCCAGCCAGCGCTGCATAAAAACAATTACGTCGCGCCAATGACTCCGACGGGTTACGCCGAGCAAATTGAATAGCCCGATGATATTTGCTTCGCTTTACCCTGTGGCCGAGTCGTGCTTTAATAATAATTGGAAATTAATTACACCGTCAACCCCCAACCCTGGCGAAAATCTTATATTCCTACGTTTACTGTTGTCGTTTTTGTTTGCTTTTTTTCTTCCCCTGACAATAACGATGAAATAACGCACCCTCGTACAAAGCCCCCCCCACCCCACCCCCCTCGGACGTTCGAGATACAGCGCACATCAGTTTTGATTCATGGCTTTGTGAGCGGAGTGTAATTGTGTTAGCCATTATTGACGACAAACATTTCATTAAAAAAAAAGTGTTGCCGTGGAGATGACACATATTCTAACCCCCCCCCAAAAAAAAAAAAAAAAAAATTTCCGCTGCCGAGTCGCTCGGCGAACGTCGTGTTAGCATCAATAATAATAATGCATGCCGATAACCTTAGCGTCAACGCTCGTCTGATTTAATAGGCTGCCGTAATGAGGACATATAATAAGCAGACTCTGCCGAGACGATCCCCGAGCCCGTCTCTCTCTCTCTCTCTCTCTCTCTCTTGCGCTCGAGCTCTCGATCTCCCAGACCTGTGTGTTCAAATTAATATTTTGACCTATGCTTTGGAAAAGAAAAGGAGACAGGTGGTTATTAATAGAACAGCCTTTATTTTATACATATTACAGCA
Source organism: Kryptopterus vitreolus (assembly GCA_030449085.1). Classification (NCBI taxonomy): domain Eukaryota; kingdom Metazoa; phylum Chordata; class Actinopteri; order Siluriformes; family Siluridae; genus Kryptopterus; species Kryptopterus vitreolus. The sequence continues at coordinate 8,051,679 of JACRUU010000015.1, read as the reverse complement.
CAGTGAAATTCTTTTCTTCGCATATCCCAGCTTGTTTTGGAAGCTTTATGAGTCATAGGTTATTGCTTTGGGTCATAGCGCAGGGTCAGCCGTGATACGGCGACCCCCTGGAGCACAAAGGGTTAAGGGTCGTCTGGCTCATGGGCCCAAGGGTGGCAGCTTGGCGATTCCAGGGCTCGGACCCACGACCTTCCGATCAGCAGCCTCAAACCACTGAGCTAAACCCCTCCCCTTAAAGTGCTCGTGTTGTGCCTGATTGGCTCGTCGGATACGTCCCAGGGACGAGGGGCGGACCGGGAGTTAATCTGTGCTGACTTGTAAGGTGAAGAATCAAAGGAGCTTTATTTGTTTTTGCGGAATAAAGGAAAGAAAGAAAAGCGAGCTGGAGCCGACACATTTCGAGAGAGTTAACAAGCTGACAGGTGATCCTGGAGATACGGCTCTGTAAACTTCCATAACAAGCTCGGGCAGGTAGCGCAGCCAGCTCGTACACAGAGCCATTACAAGATGCTTATCTGGGTCACGCCGTCTTCCACGAGCCAAACATTATAATTAGAATGTAGCGCTAATGTAAAATTGTTTGGATGTATATATATATATATATATATATATATATATATATATATATTATATATTATTATTTTTTTTGTGCGCGGCGGTGGCGGGTGGCGTGGTTTCTAATCGCTTTGTTCTCCGCGCCTCGCGGCTGGTTTTCTATTTTATTTCGCCGACAAATTTTATAACTTGACATTCCCATCCCGTTGGGAAATAAGCGAGTCGTGTAATATATATATATATATATATATATATATATATATATATATATATATATATATATATATATTTTTTTTTTTTTGCCTTCCTTAACAACCTACAAAAACAAAAGCTTCCTATCAACCGAGCATTTTCTCCTTCAGGCCTTCCTTCGAAATCTTTATTATTATTATTATTATTTAACGATGAAACAACTAATGATTATTAACCGAACATGCTTTACAACATACGTCCTGCATTTTTTTTTCCCCTTTTTTTTTTTTATGTTTAATTGGCCCTCTTTGGCAGGGGCGCCCGAGCAGAGAGGTGTTATGTAAATATATTCCCACAGAGGGTCATTTGACATTTCGTGGAGCACTTGCGCTGTAAATGAGAGGAACACTGCTATATTTAAAGAACTAGAGTCCCTTTTCCAGGGATACGACAAGACCGGGCTTTAGACGGTCGTTTTTTTTTTTTTCCCCTTTTCTCTGCAGCCAATCAGCGCCTTCTGCTGTCCTTGTCACAAGGGCCTCTTGTCAAGGCTATTAAAGGAAAATTGCATAATACAATTTCCAGTGCCCTCTAATGATAGTGCAGTCCTCCCCAATTAAATACCAAAGAGATAAGGACGACTTTCTTTAGGAAAGGTTTGATTTTCCGAGTGAAATCACTGTGGCTTCTTTTTTAGATGCCAGCCACCCCGCCCCCCCCTCATCCCGCCTCAGCCCTGTGGCAAAATCTAATCAGGGAGATGTATGCAGACTGCCCGACGATAACACAGACGACTCGGAGACCAAATTGTGAATAGAAAGCGGAGTATGACTCGTTTGATACTGAGCGAAAGGTCGGGGGTTCGAGCCACGGTATCGCCACCCTTCAGCAACGCAGCTAACCATCTGTGCTCCAGGGGGCGCTGTATCGAGGTTGACACTGCGCTCTGACCCCAACATAATATATTCGACAAATAAAGGCGTTTCTAGACACCCTTATCCAGAGCGACCTGCAATCGAGGGTTTCTCATGGGCCCACTAGTGGCAGCTTGGCGATGTTGGTGGGATTTAAAACTGCAATATTGTGGTTCGGAGGCCAGACAGCGATTTTAAACTCGCCATTACGATTGTCGTACGTTTGTCGAAGATAATGTTTTACGATATTTGATTGATGCATTACATTTCTTTCGGGGACTAATTCGACATACCCTCCTGTATCACTGTACAAACCTGTGTTTTGCTAATGTGTAAACACAAGACCCTCCCCAACCTCACGTCTAATATGCAAGGGAGCGCAAGGGCACGTCCATTAGGGAAAATGTCCTTGAATTTGAAACGTTCAATATTCACGGAATTGACATCGTCGACAAAGTTATCGCAATGTTATCGCTAATAACCGATATATCACCCGACCCCTTACCCGACCATTGTCCTTCAACTGCGCACAAGTGGCAGTAGTTGTAAATTTACATTACCATTTACGACATTTGGCAGACGCCTTTATCCAGAGCGACTTGCAACTGAGCAGTTGAGGGTCAAGGGCCTTGCTCAAGGGCCCACTAGTGGTAGCTTGGTGGTTGTGAGGTTTGAACCTGCGATCTTCTGGTCTAGAGGCCAACACCTTAACCGCTAAGCCACCACCTCCCTACACGTAAATGTACGTGTATCGTCCACTTGAAACTTATCGGTGTTCTTTTATATAACCGTATTGACTCTTTGTTATCCGTTGTGTAAAAAAACAAATCAAAAACGCGCCATGCAAACAGAAACTAATCAGATTGAATTAAAAGACGGCGAGAGGGATTCTTTTCCGGTCTGTTGATACGCTGCGGTCCGTGTAGTGCGAGGGGATGATCTTTACAAAGCGAAAGCCACTAGACTATCGAGGCTAGGCGATGCGCCTCTTTCGCAGAGGAAGGGAATATGCGCACCACGTCTGCCTTAAGTGGTTCGAAGACGTGCAATAAAAGTCCAATAAAAAGATAAACAGGGTAAATCAAAGCCCGGCCATGTCGCTTTTCCCGTCCCGAGCCTCTCGACTTCAATTAGCGTTACGCCAGGCCAGAGGCTCAGGCACAAAAGCCTGTTTGTCGATGTTTACACAAATAAAATCATAAAGCGTTCGTTGAAGAGAGAAAAAAAACAAAACAAAAAACAAACAAACATGGTATTTGCTAATGAACTCGTAACCTCCGACCCCCCCCCCCCCCCCCCCCCATCCCCCCACCCCCCATCCCCGGAAACCCGAACCGCGCACCTGGCCGCCGTCTACCCGAAATTCCGAGTCCTTCCTCGGGAAAATGTATCTTTTCCACCACTGTGACAGATGTAAACTCACTTTGTCTGCGTCCAGTGGATTGTGTTTTACAGCTCCTTGGCAGCTCCTCCTAAGCTGCTGACAAGTCTGAAGCGCTCCAGTCTATTGAAAGCCGCAAGCATTTGAGTTTTTTAGTGCCGTATTATATATTAAGAGCCCATATTTTGAGGGGGGCTGTTTTTTTTTTTTTTTTTTTTTTAAGACACCATCGAGCTCCGTCACGATAGAAGGACTTGCCAGGAGCTCTGATCGTGCAGGACTGAACGATGTGGCACCCTGCCAGTAGCCAACCCCCCCCTCCCCCCATCATCCAATCCTAACAGACGCCTGACATGTTAAAACAGAAGTTTGAGCTATAAAATGGTGCATCTAGAATGTCTCGCATGTCCTTCGCACATCACTACCTTGTTGGATATCTTGGCGAGGGGGTGTAGCTCAGTGGTGTAAGGCATCGGGCGGCTGATCGGAAGGTCGGGGGTTCGAGCCCCGGGATCGCCAAGATGCCACCCTTGGGTCCTTGAGCAAGACCCTTTACCCTAAGGCACATGAGTTCAGGTTCTCCTCCGGCAGCACCTCAGGCCTGGTACAGATGTACGGAGGCAGGCACGAATCCAGTGCAAGCAGGCTTGTAGTCGATTCGCACGCCATTTGTAAGCCCCGAACAAAAACTAGTCAGCACCAGATTTGTGATCTTTCTTTCGTGTGCCCGCAGGTGATGACGCCGAGGACAAGAGGGTCCTGGTGCTAAGCTATCCACAGTACTGTCGTTACCGCTCCATCATCGCACGGATCCGCGAGCGGCCCGCTTCGCTCCTGACGGACCAGGTGGTACTAGCACTAGGGGGTATCGCTACGCTCACAAGCAACACTCAGATCCTCTACTGCAGGGACACATTCGAGCACCCTACACTGCTGGAGAACGACAGCATCTGCGACGAATTCGGTAAGCAGCCTTCGGCGACGCTTTCGGAAAAAAACTTCTCGCCCCGACTGGGAATTGATGAACGAGTGATTAAATTGGATGGGTGGATTGTATGTGATAAGCGGGCAGATAAAAAGCAGAATGTATTGACTGACGATAGAAGCGATAGATGGATGTGAGATGTACAATCAAACATGAGTAAGACATGGATGGATGGATAGATGGATGAATGGATGGATGGATGCATGAACAGTTGGATAGATAGATCTGAAAAAATCGCAGGGATGATGTAATAAGGAGATAAATATACTGTATAGAAAGAGAGTATGATGGAGAATGAATGAATGAATGGAAAAAAGAATTCTTTTAAGAATTTGAGGGTGAATGGGTGTATGTACCTTCAGACGAATGGATGGATGGATGAAGGATTGGATACACATGTGCCTTATTTAATTGGTGAATAAATAAATAGATGGATGGATGGATGACATTGATGAATGCTTCAAGAGTAAATGAAGGTGGAGTTGGATACAGAGATACTTGTATCTGATCAAAAATGACGTATGATGTAATAGGGAGATAAATATACTGTATAGAATGAGAGTATGATGGAGAATAATGAATGAATGAATGAGCAATGAATTCTTTTAAGAATTAGAGGATGGATGGATGGATGAATGGGTGGATATATGTACAGACTGATGGATGGATGGAAGAAGGATGGATGTGCCAGAATAGAAAAGATAAGAGTATTTACTTAGTGAATGAATAAACAGATGGATGGTTTGATTCACACCCTTGAATGAATGAATGAATGAATGTTTCATGAGTAAATGAAGGTGGAGTTGGATACAGAGATACTTATATCTGATCAAAAATGATGTATGATGTAATAGGGAGATAAATATACTGTATAGAATGAGAGTATGATGGAGAATAATGAATGAATGAACTCTTAAGAATTAGAGGATGAATGGGTGGATATATATTATTCAGTACAGACTGATGGACGGATGAAGGATGGATGTGCCAGAATAGTGTCAGATGTGAAAAGATAAGAGACGACCAAGGAGGACAACATAAAACGAATTTAATCACAGGTGGTGAATAAATAAACAGATGGATGGATGTCAAGGTGAACAAGACAGAAAGAAAATTATAGGGGACCCAAGACTATCAAGTTCTAAAGAAATGTACTAGCCAGTGTCAGAAAGCTTGAATGGGTCTTGCAACAGGACAATGAAAAACACACAGCTAAAAACACCCAAGAATGCTAAGAGGAAAAAATCATGAGTAAACCTCAATCAGCATTGAAACATGAGGAGGCGAAGGCGGAGTTGGTTATGATGGTGAATTATGAATGAATGAAAATATTGCGCAAAAAATATTAAGTCATGCCTGTTTCAATATGTTGAATGAATTCTTAAGGAATTAGATTTCTGGATGGATGGATGGTCTGTATGTACAGACTGATGGACGGATGAAGGATGGATGTGCCAGAATATAAAAGATAAGAGTATTTAATTGGTGAATAAATAAACAGATGGATGGATGGACACCCTTGAATGAATGAATGAATTTCATGAGTAAACGACGGCGGAGTTGGTTATGATTGAATTATGAATGAATGAAAATATTATGAATATGAATGAATTCAGGGTTGGAATTAGAGGATGGATGGATGGATGTTTTTTTTTTTTTTTGATTAGGTTGCGCATTGCTGGACGGATTTTGTACGATATTGTTCCAGAGTATTTAGTTGGTGAATAAATAAATGGATGGGTGCCATTGATGAATGGATAAATGGAGGTAAAATGGCGGCGCGATGCAGGGATGCATGGATCTCTAACATTGTTTGGTGGAGAGATAAATATACAGACAAATAGATAAATGGGAAATAAATGTATTAGTTGTGTTAAGGACTAAAGCATGGAGGTATAGATGGATGCAGGAACGGATACATAGATGGATGGGTATTTAGATCACTCGTTCCGAATAGAATAAATGGAGGACGCTCAGCCGATGAATAAATGGATGGATGGACGGATGATGCATGCATACAGACGAAAGGCATAATTTAATAGGGGGATACGAATGTAGATAAACAGAAAGATGATGAATAATAAAAGGATGGATGGATCCCAGGCATTGATGCAGAGACTGAATAGGATAAATGGAGGTTGGCGAATAAACAGGTGTATATCGAGATTTATGAACAGTTGAACGATGGGATAGAAGGCGTGAATGGATGGACGCCGATGAAAATGACGTGGATGAGTAGGAAGATGGATGGATATGGTGCGTGAATGAATGAATGGGTATAGACGGATAGATGAATGAAGAGTGCACTAAATAAAGCAGACAAGCGTTAGCTAGAAGGGATGCGACCGCCGTTTCTCGACCTTTTCCTCTCTGAGGTCAGAGCCGGGTTTTACCGTCTGCTGTTCCGAAGAAGAAGAAGAAGAAGAAGAAGAAGAAGAAGAAGAAGAAGTGACGTCTATCCTCCCTTGATGGTTCGAGTGGCGCGTTGTCGCTTGCTGTCAGCGCTCCATTTTAAAAGCGATGCAGCCACTGGTACACTAAAGAAGAGATCTCGTTTGGGGCTCGAAGTAGCTCTCGAAACACTTTCCCGCGCTGAGCTCGACTCGCTAACATATCGCTGTTATTGTGTAACAGCTGGTTGGTAGAGCAGGAAGTAGTAAAGAATAAGAACAATTGCTTTTTTTTTTTTTTTGTACACGACTTTCTCGCGGCGCCGCCGATCACGAGCGGGAATCCAGTGACGACGGTTAAAAATAAATAAATAAATAAATAACTAAATAACTAAAATAAAACGGCGATCCTGAGAGCCGTTGCTTCATTTTCGCCGCCGGCAGCTGTGCCAATAGTGCCGGCTGGTATTCAAATCGCAGGTTTCTATTAAAGTGTCATTGTTACTATAGTAACAACTCATTTACAGGGACTCGCTTGGCAGATGCTTCACATAATCTAAGTCTAATAATAAACAGATTAAGAGAACGAATAAGGCATTATCGTCGTCATGCGTCGTTTTTTTTTTTTTTTTGTTTGTTTGGTTTCTTTTTTCGCCCCGAGGCTTAGAAAGCCGTTATGAAAAGATAAGGGTTGAAACGGTGGCGATAAAAGTAGGCCGCCGCATTTATCGCGAACTGGATAATAGTCGAAAAAGCGCGGCGCGTTATTAGTCAACAATCGAAACGTTTGCAGATGCGAGAGGCTTCGGGACGTCCTGTTATTGGGAAAAATGGGGGGAAGGGGAAATAATCCACCCCGTTATGAATGGTTTTCCAATAACAGCACGCCATGTTGTGTTTTATTTCTTATTCAAAACGGACTGAATGTTTAATGATTAATGAGACTCTCGAGTCGGCCAACAAGAGGCTGATCTTTTAATGTGGCTTCCATAATAACCGGTTTCATTCCTACAACCATTTATTTACTTATTTATTTATTTATTTATCCCCCCTCTTCACTAGTAAGGAGGAAGTATTCCTTCTGCGAATCAATAACAATGCGGTTAATATTAATGAGTAGTTTTCGCCTCGGCTGGCGGCGTTAAAACATCGCCGGATCTACATGATTACATCATCAAGGCGCTTTTATTTATTTATTTATTTTTTACCCAGTACTGCAAACTCTGTCCTAGAACCGAGTTACTGTACGCGATTGTTCCTCGGATTTATGTCGAGGCTTTCGGTTCGGGCGACTCTGCCAAAAGATTAACTCGTGGGTGACGAGGCAAGCGTTTTTTTTTTCCTCCTTTCCTTCTTCGCTCCAGGGCCATTTATGTAATAACTTGGAGCAGCAGCAGCTTTGCAGCTTTGTAAATGGCTGCCAATGTACTTAATGGTTTATCTCTTGTATATAAAGGACACATGATTTGGCTCTAAATTACTGGGGGGGGGGGGGGGGGGGGGGGGGTATCATATGATATCAGATACTTCGGTCTCGGGGCACACTGGCTTAGCGGTTAGCACGTTCGCCTCACACCTCCAGGGTTGGAGGTTCGACTCCCACCACCGCCATGTGTTCTACCCGGGCCTCGGGGGGTTTTTTCTCCGGGTTCTCCGGGTTTCCCTCCAGGTCCATTCACGGTAGGTTGATTGGCACAATGGAACATTGTCCCTATTGTGTGTGTGTGAGTGTGCGCTTTGTGATGGGTTGCCATTAAATACAGGGAGTATCCTGCCTTGACGCCCTAAACCTGGATAAAGCGGTAGAAGATGAATGAAAGGACGAATACTCAGCCGGGGTTTTTTGTAATAAACAAAACTTTTTCTTGAAAAACTCATCGAAACCCGCCTCAAAAAGAAAAGGGGCGCGCCATTAATTTTGCCCAGGAGTCCGTACTAAAGTAGTAGCTTTTTGATTTGTAGAGACAGAGTAAAAAAGAGATGAGGAGTCGGCAAATCATGGAGCCCAGAGTGAAGGTTACTCGGTGGAAAATCTCCGGCGTTTAGCCTAACCATTAACTTTACTGAGAAAGCCAAGTGCCTTCCAGATCCGTGGCATTTTCGGAGGCCTGTCCAATGGTTTCTCGAGAAGGTTCCAGTACATTAGCGAGCAGCGGGCAGCGCCGAGGGGTCCGTCTCATGAACATGGCGCAGGAAAGGTGGCGCTCGTCCGCCGTCTTACGCGCACGTTTTTCTAGTGCGTTGACCCGAAGACTCTTGATGGAGACGGATGGAGGGGGAGGGGGAGTAGCTCAGCAGTTTAAGGTCCTGGGCTACTGATCGGAAAGTCGGGGTTCAAGCCCCGGCATCGCCAAGCTGCCGCTCTTGGGTTCTTGAGCGAGGCTGTTAAACCCTCTGTGCTCCAGGGGGCGCTGTTTAACTCGCACATTTTGTAGTACGTCGACCCGAAGACTCTCGATGGAGACGGATGGAGGGGGAGGGGTGTAGCTCAGCAGTTTAAGGTCCTGGGCTACTGATCGGAAAGTCGGGGGTTCGGGCCCCGGCATGGCCAAGCTGCCGCTCTTGGGTTCCTGAGCGAGGCTGTTAAACCCTCTGTGCTCCAGGGGGCGCTGTTTAACTCGCACGTTTTGTAGTACGTCGACCCGAAGACTCTTGCAAGTTGCAGTTACAGAATTGGATGGAGTGGGAGGGGGTGTAGCTCAGCAGTTTAAGGTGCTGGGCTACTGATCAGAAGGTCAGGGGTTCAAGCCCTGGTACCCCCGAACTGAGGCCGCCCTTGGGTTCTTCAGCAAGGATCTTAACCCTATGTGGTCCAGGGGATCATAGTGGACCCCTGCGCTCTGACCCCGGCTACCAAACAAGCTGGGATACGCGAAGAATTTCAGTATGCTGTAATGTATAGGCGATAAATAAACGCTGTTCTATTCTAAACGTCCTCGTCCGGCTGCTCTTCTGGCCTCGCGTCAATCCCTGCCTCGCACTGCCTCTCCCTCAAGGAAACAATGGCCACTAAAATCGCCTTAAAGGTCTTACTCGGGCGGCGAACGCGACTCGTTTTTATTTATTTTCAATCCCCACGCTCCGCATTAGGACCGTAATTAGAACCCGCGGAACCCCATTCTTTCCCCATTACAATGCGTCGCATTGTGCGCAGAGGGTCAGCGCCAGGTCCCCCCCAGGCGAGCGTAGGCAAATTCGATGTGGCGCTCCTCTGCAGGGTTTTCGCCCCTGACCCCGGCGGGGTCTCGTGACTCCCGGAAAAAAAAACCGACAGCCTGAACAATTACGCCTGCCACATTCACTACTCTAATAGCCATGCCTCCTGGTGATCGAGACACCTCCGCCTTGCTTAGGAATAACAATCCGACCCCCCCCGCCCGACCCTTCCCGGAAACAAAACAAAAAAGGATAAAACACACACACACACACACACAAGTGTCCCTGTTCCATGAAGGACGCTATTTCTGAAAAGCGACAGAGAAAGGATTGAAGGGTCTCTTTAGATAGGTAATGTTAATGGAACGACTATTGAAGAGTGTGTTTTTTTTTTCTCGGAGCTCTGTAATGGTTGTGCTGTTATTCCCCCCCCCTCCCTCTCTCTCTCTCTCCCCCCCCCCCCCCCCCCCCCCCCCCCCCCCCCCTCCCCCCCCCCCCCCCCCCACCTCCTCTCCTCTCTCTCTCTTTCCACCCCTTCCCCCCCCCCCCCCCCCACCCCCCCCCCCTCCACCCGCCCCCCCCCCCCCCCGGGGGTCTCTCTCTCTCCTGATTCATTTCCTGTCTCTGAGGACGTTTATTTTTAGGAAGTCAGTATTATTATGTGGGCATATGCTTAATGATTGCAGTGTGAAGCACAGGCATAAAAGCTGCATTATGGAATGAAGAGGTTTTTTTCTCCCCCCCCCCCCCCCTCACCACGGCATGTCGGAGAGAAAGAAGACAATGTTCTATAGTCGTGAGGATCGTGTTTTGTGGCAGATGTGCGCTGTATCTTTATCTACCGGCAGCCAGGCTTTTAGTCAGCATGACCGGTTCGGAGTTTGTTTTTTTTTTTAATGGTATTATTAATTTATTTATTTTTAATGCACGTGACAGGAACGTAGTGTATCTGATTAGAGCGACAAACGAAAGACGGCCCGTCGTTCGGGGAAAGAGAGGAGGCGAGTGACGAGGCAGCCCATTGTCGTTCATCATCGAAGACCCTCATTGTGTCACCGCCGTTAATCATTTGTACTTAAGAAAATCTAAATTTCGCAGTGTTGTTTTTTAAATTATTATTATTATTATTATTATGGGTTGGGTTTGGGGGGGGGGGGGGGGTATTGCCGAGCGAGCACTCTCCGATTCCATCCTCTGCCTCATTTAGAGGATGTGTTTACCGCATACACGGCAATAAAAATGGGTCATTTATTTTCCTCCCGTTTAAAAAAGAAAAAAAAAAAAACCTAGCAAATGAAGTGCGTGTATACGCCGGCTCGTTTTTCTATCCTGACGGGAACCGAATGTCATAACAAGGAGACGGATATCTGTATAAGGGAACTCTATTGGGGGGGGGCCATGCAGAAGCATAAACTGCTTTTGGGGCGCGAGGTTAAAGGTGAGGTTTCTTTTCCGGATCTATGCATTGCCTCAATTTAAGGTCCTCATAAGGCTGTGTGTGTGTGTGTGTGTGTGTGTGTGTGTTGGTTAATTTCGCGTCCATGTGGCCGAGCGTCTCTTGGAGAAGAATTTAATAGGCATTCGGAGGACTGACTTTGATTGATACCATATTTTGGAAAAAAGCGGGGGGGACATCTGTGAGCCGAGCGCGATGAGCTCGTCGAAGAGAATATGAATATTTCCCGTCGCTTTTCGAAAGGACCAGGACGAGGAAATTCGGGACTCTGCGAGCGGGCACCGGAATCTCGCCGCTCCGACCATGTGGCCCGCAGAACATTTCAATAATGAGATGCAAAGAATGGGGGGAAGATTTATTATCCCAGTCGCATATGGAAATTTTTTTTTTTTTAAAGAATATCGAAGAACATCATACGGCCCTCCTCCCCTCCCCTCCCCTCCCCTGTGCCGCTTCATCCAAGAAGGGAAGGGAGGGGTAGTGGGAGGGGAAAGAAAAAATACGGAATGAAGTAAGAATTACCTATAACCCAGTTTCTTTTGCAATCGGATCCGGGTCTCGAGCTTTCGCCGCTTACATAAACAAAGCGCTCGCTCAAATTTTATTCAGCATTAAGACTTTCCAGAGATTTCGCCCTTTTCCCCCTCCCAACCCCTCCCCCCCACATTTCCCTCGCTTCTATTTATATTGGATATGAAGTTTTCTTTGTCGTTCCTCGCGTCTTCGTTGGAAATGTAATTCTTGTGCTTGCTCGGAATTGCGTCGAACTAGTTCCGGAATTCCATAGGAGATCATATATACACTCTCTCTCTCTCTCTCTCTCTCTCTCTCTTTGCTGTACGTGTTTTTTTCCACTCTCTCTCTCTCTCTCTCTCTGTCGTTTTGCTTTACACGCTTTTCCTCCCTCTCTCCGCTTGTGCTCGGACTGTACTTTTGGCTTTGCTAGATTTAACGCAGGTAATTAATGCCATCCAGATGTTGCAGTCAGATCCATTTTGGCTCTGCGCGCTGAAACCTCGGACAAGCTCAGGCAGGCCGCATCCGCACTAATCACTTAATACTCTCGAGAAGGAGCGTACCGGCGGTTAAGTAAACAGTATGTAAAAATGATTACTGTTTTTCCGCGCGCAATAAAAACAAGAACAAAAAAAAAAAAAAAAAAAAAACATACGATTAGTCCCGGCACGCACGTTCACGCACTGTTTTACATCGCCTTTTCCTGTATCTCTCTTCCGTATCCTAGTTTTCTCCTTAACTTGTTTTTTTTTGTTGGTATTGTTTTTGTTTTGTTGTTTTTTTTCGTCCGTCTCCCACCCATTTCACAATCTGGATTGAATTACTAAAGGTCATGCATTTTTTAATAGCCCATATGCCTCATACGTGTGTCATATTAAGAATTCAAGACCAAAGCGAAAGGGCTGCCGGGGTTTTCAATCCCAAATTATACTTGTTTTTATTTCCGCCGTACTTCCCGGGCCTTTTCAGGGTCAGGCGGAAACATTCCCCTAACACAACCCCCCCCCAAACACACACACACACATACACACACACACACCAGCGCTACAGTTCTGTAAAATCCTAAATCGTTTCTGGAATTTGCATAATAGTCCAGTGAAGTTGTAACATTTCGCCGAATTTGGTAATGAATAACTCACAGGTCACACGGAGACACACTGCAAGCTGCATGTATGTATATATTTGTGCGTGTGTAACTTTGTTTGTGTGTCTCCGGGGTCAGTATTATTAATTTAAATGGATTTTACAGCTCACCGTTTGCCGGCCGGTTAGATTCCACACAACACTCGTTTTCCGTAAAGAAGGGATGCGTGAAAACCGAGGGGGTTATGACGATATCTCATCGGAAATATCGGTCGATATATATTGATATCAATACAAAACGACATAATGTTGATATCGGATGAAGATATAATTTTGGAAGCAATATGACGGCGTTATATCAGCATGGATTTAATATCCACATCGGGCATAGTTACATCGGTATTAGGGATATGACAATATGATGTCAGTGTTGGCCATATAAAGATATAATGTTATTAGATCAGGAGATATGACAATATAATAGCCATATCATAAAAGATGAAAACCAGCTTTGTGAAAATAAAGAATGATGATGTTGCAGAAACAATGTTATATATCAATGTCAATATCAATGATGACCATATCGTACATTGGGTCCGGGTTCGATTCCCGTCTCGGCCATGTGCGTGTGTGTGGAGTTTGCATGTTCTCCCCGTGCCTCAGGGGTTTTTTCTCCGGGTTCTCCGGTTTCCTCCCGGTCCAAAAACATGCACGGTAGGTTGATTGGCACCTTGGAAAATTGTCCCTAGTGTATGAATGTGTGTATGTGTGTGTGTGTGTGTGTGTGTGTCCTTTGATGGGTTGGCATTCCATCCAGGGTGTATCCTGCCTTAATGCCCTAAGTCGCCTGAAACTCCCCTTGACCCGAGGGAAGATCGGATAAAGCGGTAGAAGATGAATGAATATATATATATATATATATATATATATATATATATATATATATATATATATATATATAATAGATATATATATCATATATATATATATATATATACACACACACACACACACATATATATATATATATATATATATATATAAAAATATATATATCACAATTTTAAACATATGTTGAATATGAATATCTACAAAATGATAATATAATGTGTGTATATATATATATATATATATATATATATATATATATATATATATATATATATATATATATAATATATATTATATATATAATATATAAATATTGCAATATATATCAATGATATACCAACAATTTCGGTATTAGCAATATGACGATGGAATAACGGCATCAGCGACGATGATGACATAACCAATATGATATATCAATATCCTCAATGAAGACATATCAATTTCGACCACGCCAAAATAACGTCAGCGATATGAATATTGTTATCAGGGACTATATAATAACCATTTCAACAATATCAGAATAAGGTTTAATGGCCAAGGGATTTGGTTCCAGCTGTTGGCGATTCTCAATATTACACTCATAAATAACAGAATATATTTAGCTTAGACTGTACAGGACAACACGAGACAATAAAGATTAGATAATGCCGATGATGATGATAATGATGGCGATATCATTAATGACCCTGTAATTTTAACACGATGCAATATCACTGATATCAGCACATCTGTTACTAGGAAATAATGCTGGTAAATTGCGTCACGTCAGTCTCCTACACAATCAGGCCAAGAGCCACAGGACGACTTCTCCCATCAGCTCAGTAATATCCCATGATGCAAGACGTGTCACCAATCACTCACACGTGTTTCTTGTCTACGTCGATTAAACAAGTACACATGTTTACGCGTGTTTTTGCATTGCGCGCTTGCTCGCACAGCCGTATTCCACGGTTGACGTTTGTATTTGTTTCCTTGCTGCGCGGTTCGGGTTTGATTGTGTCTCACTTTAATTCATATCACGTTTACAGTGATATCGTTTGCTTCCATGTTGATTCTATTTGAATGTGTTAGTTTAGATACCGTAATAGGAGCGCCTTAGTTTGATGCTTGACCTGTTTTGCTGGGTAACGCAGAAATGACTTCCATTTCATGGCAGTTGAAACTGTATGTGTATATGTCTGTCTGTCTATCTATCTATCTATATATACACAACACATTTTATATATATATATATATATATATATATATATATATATATATAGATATATAATATATATAGACATACACACACACACACACACACACACACACACACACACACACACACACACACACACATATACATATATACATATATACATACATACACACATATACACACACACACACACACACACACACACACAATCTCATTTCTAAATGACTGCAATTCACTTTCAAGTATAGGGAGGTTTTTACTTCTGCATCGAGGCTTCCTACCATACGGCGCAACCTGAGGCGCACCTCTCCAAAAATGTAACTACGGGGCATGTCGACGCAGAGCGCGAGGTCCGTTATTGGTCGGCTCGGTAGCGTATTTCCTATATAACATTGTACGTATTCCTCCGTACCATCATTTTTAAAGTCCATAGTGAAGAAACAAAGCATGGACACGGACCGAGCAGCCGAGCAGCACCAGCTACTTTCTGTCATTGCGGGAATTTGCCATTGTTGCTACAACGGAAACCCAAAACACCAACGAAGAAACTCAAACGCCGCAACCACCGCCAACTAGTGTTTGGGAACAGTCAGCGACGCAGAAGTATAAACCGTAGTATAGGCTACAACGTTCACTCCACGCAGAAGAATAAACCAGCCTCCCTGCATTCACACGCTATTGCTATTTTTTAAATAGTTAATGGTAGAGTATTTTTGTGTACTTTGCGAATCGTGTCGGAGAATCGTGATCTCAAGTCCCATGCAGAAAAAAATCGCGATTCACATTTTAGCAAGGATCGTGCCGCCCTCGTTAATATGTTAGTTGTTATTGCAGTCAGGACGTTATTAGTTTACAGCTCTCGGTCATTTTTCAGGCGGCGACGTGCAATGAGGTTTGAGCACTGGGAATGATGTATTAGCTGTGCAGGGAGCTCTCCTGTTTACAGATTTAGCCGCTTGTGTGGGAAAAAAAATAACACATCAAGAAATCTTTACACGACTCCTGACGCTGGTTCTCTTTTGAACTTTCCTAATGCCCAGCGTCCAATCGGCACCAAATTGCCGCTCTGTTTTTTTTTTTTTGCGTCCTCTCCGGACGCCACTCCGAGGCGTCTACGAGTGCTACGGAGCATTTTATTGGAGAAAAAAAAAAATCATTTCGCTCGCTTAAACATCCCTCCTTAATTTAGCGGTAAAATCCCGGAGCTACGAGTGACATCACGGTGATGCGGCGAACGTCCGTCAAAGCGCGCAGCCAAGCAGAGAACGGCCTCCCGCGGCCCGGAAGCGTCCGAACCGAAAGAAGCGTCACGTCAGGCTGAATTACTCTGACAAGCATTCCAGCGTGAGCCATCAGCTTCCATTTGTTTCTCCGGGATGCCTTAATAATGAATCCACCGGTTGGTTTTTAATCTTGCGGCAGGGCGGGCGCAGATGAATTCAGGGCCGCCCCCTGTTGGAATGGATTATCTCTCAGGTTTGACATTTGAGGTTGCGGCGGTATTTTTAGTGTCCTCCTTTGCGATTTGGACTAATTACGCTGCCGGCTCCTTCTTTTTTTTCCGTTACAAAAGCTCATTTCTGGCAATACCTCCTCCTCAGGAAGAGCAAAAAAAAGAAGAGCGCTTTTTTTTTTCTTTTTGGGGCGCTCCATATCCACATCATCTTAAATTTGTCACTTTTTTTTTCTTTTCTACATACTTGAAAGTAAAGGAGCATCGGTGTCATTAAGTAACCGCACAAACCACAGCGTGACGCGCGCAGATCCGGAACGGCGTGCAGAGAAAAGGAAATATTGAGCTCGGTTTTTAAGCAAGCATATCCCCGACAGACTTCTTACACCATAAATGAATAATTCATGCCAAAGGGAAGAGAGAGAAAAAAAAAAAAAAAAAAAAAAAAGGGAACCTTTCAGGACACAGAGTCTGTTCTGTAATACAGAGCTACTGTGGATTTGGGCTTTACAGACAGAGCTTGGTGGGAGAATATTGGGTTTTTTTCTTTTTTGTGTACCGCACACTGTTGGTACTCACCTGACCCGCTAGTGCTTTATCAATAAGCCTGTCTTTCCCGGGATTGGTTTGTGTGTGTATATATATATATATATATATATATATATATATATATATATATATATATATATAATATGTGTGTATATATAGATAGATAGATAGACAGATAGACATATACACACACACACACACACACACATAATACATATATATATATATATATATATATATATATATATATATATATATATATACACACACCACACACATATACATACATATACATACTATATATATATATATACATATATATGTGTGTGTGTGTGTGTGTGTGTGTGTGTGTGTGTGTGTGTGTGGTGTGTGTGTGTGTGTTTCTAGACCTTGCACTCAAAGGTATGCAGGAGGCTGGTCAGAAAGTTGGCCCCAAGTAAAAGCTTTTTTTTTTTTCTCCGCCGCCCCATAATAGTCCAGGGGACGGTGATAGATGGTGTCATGTTTAAAGATGTTATTATGCCAGGCTGCCACAGGCCATGCGAAGTCGTTTGAAATTGTAATTTGATATTACGGATAACACGGACCGATTTCTTTCCTTCTTTCTTGCTCTCCAGACTGTACAGCTTTCTGGCCACTTTCACCATCTGATCTCTTCCTCTCCTCCTTTCTCTATTCATTTCATCCCTTTTTTTTTTGTTTGTTTTCTAACTCATTATTCTTGTTCCCAAAAGTAATTACATGGGTCGCTTTGGCCTTAAACGCCGCACGGGATCCAGATTTAGGAGTCGTCGGCTGTGAACACAAGAGAATGTTTACCCTGCGACATGTTTACTGAGGGACTTCCCGCATTTATAGGCCGCTCGGCGAAATCGCGACAAAAGGAGAAAGACAGATATTCGCAGGCGGTGCATTTTAAGAACAAAGCCTCTCAGTGTCTCGCTTGATTTCAGTTGAGCAGGAAATTACAGCTGAAAACTCTTGGCTTGGTCTTTTGTATTGTTATCCTCAGTGTAAAGATGGGCTGATTTCCTGTTTTGCATTCTCAGACACACACACACACACACATATATATAACATATATATATATATATATATATATATATATATAAAACTACATTCTGAAACAGATTTTTTTTAGCATACCGAATAAAGAGGAAGACGAGCATGTGGGCATCACTCACGCATGTATTAATAGTGCTCGTGTCTGAATAATCTTTCCCGGATACGTGTTGCTGTTGCGGTGCAGCGTTATGTTGCGGAGATGACAGCGCATCAGGAATTAGCCGACAGCCGCATCGTTAACAACTGTCGGGATTGCGCGTACTTGTCTTTGTTTGTCAGGAAGCATGAAATGCGCCAGTACTACAAAACACGCCAGTTTATTGACACGCTTAAGGCGCGTACGGCATGGAACGGGACGTATATTTATTTATTTATTTTGCCAATGAACTCGGTCAAAGCCCCCTCATGCGATCTCCCGACTGTGCCGTGCATTAACGAGCAGCGGGGACACTCAGCACCTTTATCCCCCCCCCCCCCCCCCCCCCACCCTCTCTTTTCTCTTTCCCACACTGCTCGGGCAGCCATGCATGGCTAAGAACAGCGCACGCTTTAGCGTTCGCAGCACTTTTACCTCAGCGAACTAGGCCAGAGAGACACTGTGGTACGGCCGATCGCGACACGACCCTCTCCTCTCCTTGCCGAGGCGTAAACCTTCACCTGTAGAGATTTCAGGCGGGTCCGTGTTTGCTTTTCAAACGCCCGCGTTCGCGGCAACTCGGTTTTTCCACCGCGAAATTCTGCCTGCTCAGCGCGAAAGATCAATACAGAGGTCAGTTTACTCTATAAGTGGCTGTACATGCCAGAGGGGGAACTTGGGAGTCATTCCTGTATATTCCCTAAGCAAAAAAAAAAAGTTTTATTTTTCGCCCAAACTTTCGCATGGAAATGTTTTTTTACGTATATACAGAACATACATATATATATGCAGAATATACAGTATATTTAATCCGTTAAAAAATACAAATAAAAAAGAATCCAGCGAGGCAATAATACGACTACTCGAGTGGATTTATGCGTGAAAGGAATGAATGGAAATCTGCCATGCTTTATTAGAATCTAAGAATATCACCGATCACACACACATATCTATATCCGCCATGTCAATATCTGCAATACCGTATTATTATTCTATGCAAGTGTAAAATTTCCTTTGACCTGGATAAGAACGCATGGGTTATTCGGAGCGAGGAGAAAAAGCAGATAAAAGGCTGCAGTACAGTCGACCCCCGAAGTTCACCACGGGCGTTACGTTCCTAGAATTTTGGGCGGTGGTCAAAAAAAAAAAAAAAAGCCTATTTTTATAGTTACGACCCTATAGGGCATGACTATAAGGGTTTTCACCGTTATAGCAATGCCCCCAAACCACTTCAATTTCATTTCATACTCGACTTACATTACCCTTTAAAAAAAAAAGAACATATAGATTAACCCGTATACAATAATGCAACGTACTTCCGCGATGTCTTCCGCAGTGCTAGAATATTAAATAGCATAAAATGTTACTCTGACACTATATGTACTGTACTTCATGCAAGTGCGTTTTTTTTTTGGTATAAGTACGGTAAATCTTTAAATTTAATATACTATTTATACTATAATATATACTTTAATATGCTATATATTATATACTATATTTTTATATACTATGTATTTTTTAATAATTTTTTAATTCAGTGTACTCAACAGGTTAGCACGTTTGCCACACACCGCCAGGGTCCGGGTTCAATTCCCGTCTCGGGCATGTGTGTGTGGAGTTTGTGCATGTTCTCCCCGTGCCGCAGGGGGTTTTTCTCCGGGTTCTCCGGTTTCCTCCCCCGGTCCAAAAACATGCACGGTAGGTTGATTGGCACCTTGGAAAATTGTCCCTAGTGTGTGATTGTGTGTGTGATGGGTTGGCATTCCAACCAGGGTGTATCCTGCCTTAATGCCCATAGACTCCTGAGATAGGCACAGCCCCCCCGTGACCCGAGGAGGAAGAAGATCGGATAAAGCGGTAGAAGATGAATGAATGAATGAAAGAAATGAACGATTTTGCGTTAAAACGCATGAAAAAAACGATATTTTGGAGCAAAAAATAAAATGGTATAGAAGTATTGCGGAGGATATTTGCATTTTCCGTGATTAGTAAGGTTCGAAAGGAAAACACCGCGAACAAATGGGGTTGCAAACCGAGGTGGTCTGTCCTGAGAATACGTCCCTCTGTGAATTATTCTTTGGGACGATTCCAGAACGTAACCAGTGCAATTGCCTTGGAAATGGTCCGAATAGGTCAAGGTCAAATGTCTGCTATTGTGGTGGCAGTTAAGACTCTGGAACTTTTGATCAGAAGGTCATTTAGTTCAAATATCAGTAAAACCAAGAACTTCCAATGCTTTAACCCTCACCTGCTCAGGTGTCTAAAGAGAGATTGCATCTATTAAAAGTTCCCTAAATGTAAGAAGAGTTCGTTAGGTCAACGTTGTTGTTTTCTTTGACGAGTTAAAGTTCATTCAGCCATTCTGATTAACCCCTTCCGCGTGGGCTAGACCCCCCCCCCCTCCTATATTGCTGTTGTGGAATTTCAGATTTGAATACTTTCTAGCAATACATATCATGTGTCTCCATGTTGATAGGGGGCAGCAGAACATTTACATTTACAGCGTTTAGCAGGGAGCTATCGGGCTCTGACCAGGAAGACCGCAGGGTTCGAATACCCCCACCACCACCACCACTAAGCTTCCACTAGTGGCGCCCTTGAGCAAAGCCTTTAACCCTCAATTGTAAGTCACTCTGGACAAGGGCGTCTGCCAAATGTCTGCCAAATGGAAGGTCAAATACAGCCGATGACCTTCATCCACAGCAATGCACAAAACAACTGTAACAATGGACAAAATGGATAAAAGTCCCAAAATGTCTAAACGATCAAAAACGCAGTTGACGGAGGAAAGGTATTTGAGTGGTCTGGTGTCTCTTGTTCAGACAGCGAGCCGATGTTAGGCCCGCTGAAATTTGGAGCGGTTGGCCAAGTCTACAGACAAGCGAGATCTGGCACACGGACCAGAAACGTCTAAACTTTATCGAGGTCGAACAATTTCGACCAGTAAAGTCCAGGTGGGGGGGAAGGGGGGGGGGGACAAACTATCCATGGTGCTTATACAGTATATGAGAAATACAAGTAATGCAGTACTTAACAATGAACTCCATTTAACCTTTCACTAAAGGAGGACGTTTGTTTGACAGACTTTAGTTACTTTAGATACTTCTTCATGGCCATGGTGCTTTAAATTCAGCTACGAGCTTCTTTATACTTTGCGAAGCAGATCCCATACCGGAATGTGTTCGAAAATGTGGGAAAAGGTCAACAAGAACAAAAAAAAAAACAACAAAACAACAAGGAAAAACTGGGACGCGCTGTTAAAAAAACTGTACATTGCATCTCTTGCTTTTACTGCGTGGAAGTTTAGTAGTCTATTAATATTACATGTTTTTCATTCCCTATCACAGTGTAGCTTGGTTTGTTCTCAGAGTTCGCTCTCGTCCTTTCCGCGTACCACATGACCTGTGAGCTGACTTGTGTGAGATACTGCCCTTAGAGCCGAGTCAGCGTTTCGGACCAGATCGTTTAACAGCACTTTTTCTTTTTTTTTTTTTTTTTTTTTACTCTTTTATGTGCGCAACCCGATACTCCTCGCTCCGATACACAACCTCACGTCCTCCGTCCCAGCGTGTATAGCGGCCTCGCTTCTTGATACAGGTGTATTAATGTGTGTCGCAGCAAAGTGATCTTTGATTTGGAACGTTTTATCCGTTTATAGACCTTTTATTATGCGCTACAGTTACACGCCGAGCCGTTTCCTTTGTGTAAACTAAACATACACAAGTGCACCGACAAAACGCATTTGGGTCTCGAAACAAGAAGAGGCAAGATACCGAGAAAATTGGAAACGTGGATATTTAAAGACATTTTTCGTGGTAAAGAAAACCATTTTCGCCATTGAGATGATGATGCTCGTAGTAAATATTATTATTATTTTGTCATTTTACGTACTTTATTGATCCCGTGAGGGGAAATTCTTTTCTTCGCATGTCCCAGCATGATTGAAAGCACCCCAGCCCCCCCCCCCCAAATGAGGAGTCTGTGAAAAATATAGATATTCTTCATCCGGATATCTTTAATAAATGTGTGTGTGTGGTACAGTTACAGTTACTATGAACGCATTCGAGTGAAATACATATTTGAAGAATTTTCCCATTCATATTTTATTACTCGACATTGCTATATATCTAATTACTTTATTACCGGGTGACTGGGAACAGCCAGTTGTTCGACCCTGACTTCCTGGTTCACAGGGGTATAAATGTGAGGTAACACACATTTCCTTTAGTCATTCGTCACAATGGGTGTCGATATCATCCAAGGTCAGCGATTTCTTTCTTTCTTTCTTTCTTTTTGTTCTTCTAGAACAGATAAAAAGACGATAGCCCAAATGAAAATCAACAGCAATTAAAACGACACGATTAAGGTCCGAATTTTCCCTGGTCCGATTTTATTATGATGTCAGGGCAGTACACTGCTGGACAAAGAAGAGCGTTAGGACGTCTTCAGCCATATTCTCCTGTTATAACTGTTATAGATGCGACTACACCACTCTGACTTCACTTTGGATGGTCTTTCGTCTTACATTTACATTTAAGGCATTTGGCAGACGCCCTTATCCAGAGCGACTTACAATTGAGGGTTAAGGGCTTTGCTCAAGGGGGCCCACTAGTGGCAGCTTGGTGGTGGTGGGGAGTACAACACCTTAACCGATGGGCTATACCACCTCCCTTGTCTCGTCCTTCATCAGTACCTGGTTTAACTACGCCTCGTGTAGCTGAATGAGCACGAATCTCCAAAATCTATTGCGACATCTTCCCAGAAGAGTGGAGGATTTCTAACCCCCAGGGGGCCGCGCTGTGATGCCAGCGAGGGGGGTGGGGGTACACGTGTGACACGTGTGATAATATGTTTTTTTGCTACAATATAGTATAATTGCACAACCACAACAGTAGGTGGCAGTGGCGCACTCATTGTCGGAGTATGCGCAAAGTATGGCAAAGCATATGTAGTGCTTGGATTAACCAACCCCACCCCCCACACCGCCATTCCCCCCATTGGTGGGAGACCTGAATGTGGGTTGGTTGGGTTCCCATCCCGTCGAATGTGTGTGTGGGGGGGGGGTGTTTATAGAATAGGAAGGTGGGCTACTGATCGGAAGGTCAGTGGTTCGAGTCCCGGTAACTCCAAGCGGCCTCTTGGAGGGTCCTTAACCCTCTGTGCTCCAGGGGGCGCCGTATACTTTCTGACCCCCGCTCTCCCACCCACTTCCAAACAGGGATATTGCGAAGAAACAATTTCACCGTGCTGTGATGTCCATGCGACAACTACAGGCCATTCTTAAACGCGTAGACCAATCGCGTGGTCAGGCGTCCACTAACTTCGGCCCCACACTGTACTCTATGTTTTATGCGCCGCCGCCATCCTGCCATTTAAAACATATCCGCCGCGCATTCTCCTTGAAAGCTCGCATTACCATTATGCAAATGTCCTCACTGATACCGAGCTCACGCCGACAACGAGATACTTTGCAAGTCAATACGAGTTCATATGTCACATTGATCGCACTCCATCTCGCGTACGCGTTCCGTTCCGATTCTCCAAATAACACAATCTGTATTCTTCTTCCATTATAATCGATTATAATGCCACACGACGCACGTCTCCTAGAAGCAATGGTGCGTCCTTCTACAGACGTATAGGAAAACAAGGTGCTGCTCGCAACGCTATCGGTCGCGTTCGGTCCTGCCGTGCGGGACAAAATAAAAATAAAAAATAAAGCTCCCGATGCCAACGCTGCGCCAGGTGCGGATACGGTTGCCAAAGACCTGGCTTCGCTCCGTTCTCTCAGGCTTTAGGTTTCATACGAGCTTCGCTTTGCATACCACATTGACATCTCAGTCACCCAAGAGACACGTTCAGGCCGTGTTGTGTTTCACTGTAATTAACTGCCATTATGCCAAGCACTTCTGGCTGCTTGGGAAATTAAAAAAAAAAAAAAAAAAAAAAAAAAAAAAAAGGGGGTGGAGGAGGTGTGGGGATGTGTGTGTGTGTGTGGGGGGGGGTATTATATTGAATAGCATCGCTCCAACCTTGCAATTTGTTCTCACGTGTTTATATTTCTATAGTATATTGCACTCAATTTGATAGGAATCGCGCATTAGGAGCGGCGACTGCGCTCGCCATTCATAAAACCATAAAGGGTTTTTTTTTCTTTCTCTCCTCCGACGCGCGTTAATCGGCGGTTAAACAATTACGCCGCATTGTGTCTTTTCCCGAAGCCGTCGCGGGAGCCAGGATCGTACATCATCCTGTGGATGCGCTTGTTGGGGGGTGGGGGGGGGTGGGGAGCTCTCGCGTCGTTTCAACAAGGTCATTTGAAAAGCACGTACAGAATCATTTACAAACACAAGAAGCTCTCGCGGAGAACGAAAGGGTCTAAATGAGTCGGCGTTGATGGAAGCGATTAGCGCTGGAATCGCGACCCGGTCTCGATTCCCTCTCCGCCTTTTTTTTTTTTTTAATACCCCCTCTAGCATGTCATACTCATACGCCATCGAGAAATTACCGTAATAGCGAATCAACCGACCGCTGTTTAAACAGCGAGCCCAAGGTGGAGGAAAACAACGCTACGCTGCCTGGTTACGTTTTATTTTAAAGAA
This sequence comes from Kryptopterus vitreolus, assembly GCA_030449085.1. Taxonomy (NCBI): domain Eukaryota; kingdom Metazoa; phylum Chordata; class Actinopteri; order Siluriformes; family Siluridae; genus Kryptopterus; species Kryptopterus vitreolus. The sequence goes on along the minus strand of JACRUU010000015.1, from coordinate 8,027,157 downwards.
AAAAATACCCCCCCCCCCCCCCCACACACACACTTTCAATCATTCCCACACACACACACACACACACACAGTTGACACAAGTGACAATGGCGTCGTTGCAGCTCGATTAAATGCGATTTTTTTTCCCTCCCCTCTTTTTTTTTTTTTTTTGGGGTGACAAACTGTTATTTTACACCTTTCCATACTTTAGTCATTTTTAAAGGTCACTTCCAAGACCTTGTGACATATTCTCTCTCTCTCTCTCTCTCTCTCTCTCTCCGGCTGCCTTTTTTCCCCCCACAAGAATGCACTTTACAAGTTGGTTCATCACTGCCGAGTAACTACATTTATACGCCGCCAGCAGAGCAACGATGATTTGTCGCTGATGATCCGAAGCCTTTCCTCCGCCGATCTTCCGCGCGGAAGCCACACCAGCGAGTTGGCGAGGCGAGGCGAGGCTGGATATCGCATCGCCGTATTGTTACGCATAATCGTATAATTACAAGAGATGAGTTCATATCCGCTGCAGGCTTTCCAGGAGAGGCTTCGCATGGCAGATCTTTGTAGAAACAACGAATCTACGCCCCCGACACCCCCGCATCAACCCAACCAACCCCCCCCACCCCCCAACCCACTCGGCACCAAGGTCTGAATTTAAAGATAGTTCGTATGTCGAAGTTAAAATGCAGGCTGCTATATTATGCTGTTTTGATGTATTACTTTAATATAGCGAGGGGTTACCACCCACCGAGACGGAGCATGTTTTTTTGTTTTGAGAATGTGAAGTGCGTTTTCTCTCTCTCTCTCGCGCGCGCTGTTTTTTTTTTTTTTTTTTTTACTTCCCCCCCCCCGCACTAGAATGAACGAGCAGTGAGCGAACAATAGTTCTTTGAGTTGTTTAATTACTTCTTCCTGGAACAGCATATTTCCCTTCTTTGTAAGTATTAATAAAAGATGCGGCGCTGGCGTGTGAATGGAGCCCAGAGAACAGGAACATGAAAGGGTTTGCGTTCGGACGATGCCCTTGTTTCCGAGTCTGGGTGGGGGGGGATGTAGGGGGGTTAGGGGGGTTATATTCGACGACTGTTCATTCGCGGACCTTTAAACAAAGGTCGGCGTGTTTTATTTGTACGCGTGCGAGATGATAGAGAGGAAGGGGGGGTGCGTCCAACGTCCGCCACGGCCCGAGCGTGCCTGTGCCCTTTGCCCTGCGAGGCGGCCGGAGTCTCCGGTGCTCCCGCGAAAGCCCCCGCTTGTCTGGCAGGTCGGCGCTGTTGACCCAGCGCTCCAGCCAGAGAGTGAAAGTCGCTGATTCAGATTTCGCCAGTGATATGCAAACGATCCTGTTGGCGAGCGCTGGAGCAGAAAGGGGAGGGGAGCCGGAGGAGAAGGAAAAAAAAAAAAAAAAGGGGGTGGGCCGAAAAAGAAACCGAAAAAGAAAAGAGAGTCATGAATCATGAATCATTCAGTCCGCAGTTCAGGGAAAGGAGGGGCCGGAGCTGGCATTCAGAACCGCTTGGCTTATTATCAGCCAGGATGTGGAATGGCATTAGTGGGCACGATTCCAACCAGCAAGCCTTGTCGAGAAACTAGGGCAGGATTTGTAGCCATGGCTCCCTGCCTGGGCCTTAGTGCTATGCTAACATCGTACAAAAGAGCGCACGCGAGCCCTTGACTCGACGTAATATATATATATATATATATATATATATATATATATATATATATATATATATATATATATATATATATATATATATAGATATATATATCAGTTATAGACCGAAGGCTTTTAAACGCTAAGGTCCGCCGACACTTTAAATACAGCTGTGCGGGCGTCGCCGGAAAGTTCGCAAATGGAATTCGCACGAGACGCAGCGAGAGCAAAAAAACGGTCCGAGGTCCGGCGTCTTCGTTCCCAACATCTCTCATCCTCAACAAGGCCGCTCTATTCCCTCTCTCAGCAGGAGGGAGGTGGGGGGGGGGAGCAATCGCAATCAGATCGATCCCATTCAGCCTTTTCAAGCGCCGCTCTCTCCTTTAACAGGGGGCGCTGACTTCAAAGTTATATTAAGTTTCTGGTAAATATGCGCACGCCGCCGGTAGCCCGGTTGTCATGGGGATCGCGCGGAACAGAGCGTGCAGCCGGCAACGTGTTGATTAGCACCTGGCCTCAGGCCAACCGGCTCGTATCATACATGCAGATAAGAGCAGGCTCCTCCTCTTTTTATCCTCACCCCCCCCTCGTTTTCTTTTTTTTTCCCTTTTCTCTCTGGCTTTGAAGTGCCTAATAGGTTTAAAGGTCAGGATTAGCACATTCGCGTCCCCATAGAGAAGGTGGCGCGGCGGGTAAACAGGAGACGTACGGTCGCGCCGCATTCGCGCGGGGGCGACGCTGTTTACGGGCGCTATGAAAAAACGCTCGGCGGCTTTGAGAACCCGAAGGCTTGGGATTTTGTTTTGTTTTGTTTTTTGTTTTTTTGCCGCCCCGCTTTCGTGACAAAGATCACACGCTGGGACGCGTAATTATATTCAATAGAAATCAAAAGTTTGAGGGGCAGGCAGAAGATCTTTTATATCTCCCTGGTAATCGTAGTCACTGTGGAATTCACATTATGTCAGCAGGAGTGAACAAACAGCCCTAGTTATATTCAGCCTCGCTTTTGCGCTCCCCTCCCTCTCTCTCTCTCTCTCTCTCTCTCTCTTTCTACCCCCCCTTCCTTCTCCTGCCATTCTTCTAAGAGTGACAACCCAAATTGGATGGATGTAAACAGAATAGTTAATGGCTTTAGGTTCTTATTCATGGTTAAATGGGGAGGGGAAAAAAAAAAAAAAAACTCCTTCCATGTGGAAGAAGTCAGGCTTTTATGCAGCCTGCATGGTCACTCTGCTGGGTGCCTCAGGCATTTATAGCCTCATTTGTGCCGCAGCTATTTTAACGCTAACAAAAGCACGCATTACAGTAATCTGAAGTGTCCTAATCTTGTATTAATGGACTCTTATTAAGCATCTTATTCGACTCGAATTATTATGTAGTATCAGAAATTCTGTGGGGTTTTTTTTTGGGGGGGGGTTACATTGGTTTAACTCATCTAGAGATCTCAGACTGTCGTGTTGTTGTGGAAATAATCAGATTGTAATAGGCGTTTTACATTATATATATATATATATATATATATATATATATATATATATAGATATATATATATATATATATATATATATATATATATAATACCTGAGGGACAAAGTTGTTTGCATCATCAGCAAAAAAAAAATGTAAATCTCACGATTCAGCGTTATCCTTCACTGAACTGGAGCTCGTCGTAGAAGCATGAATTCCCCTGTCAGCTCGGGAAAAATATCTGTCTTGAAGGATACCCTATGAAGAAGTCATTATGCGCTCGTTTTCCCACATTGGAATGCATTTATTTATTTAAAAAAAAAAAAAAAAAAAAAAAAAAAAAAAAGAAAAAAAAAAAAAAGAAAAACAAAAAAAAAAAAAAAAAAAAGAAAAAAAAAGAGAAAAAAAAAAAAAAAAGCTCTACGATAACGTCCGAGCTAAAAATACGAGAAAATGTGCTACCAGCTACAACAAATGGCAGTGATTTGGCGTCGCGAAAGCCGCGGGATCCTGTTTCGGAGCGGAACGCAAATTAAAATACAGCGCATGTATATTTCCGCCCACACATTATCCTAGATGAAAACACGAGCTCTCGAGGTTTACTTAGCTGTCTGTGGCATATGCTGTCGTTTCTCTCCCCGGCGATAACGCGGTTGCATCAGCAAATCTGATGCAAGCGTGCGCTTCACGGTTTCCCGTATATATATATATATATATATATATATATATATACTATATATATATATATATATATAGTGCGCAGATATATTATAGTGCGCAGATTATTTGGTAGAATTTACAGCAGTACACACCGATCGTTCTCGGCTACGCCACACTTTATCTCGTCCATCTCATTGGGACGTATATTATAATGTCTACTTTATATTCGTGTTCTTTGTTTTCGAATTCGTTTGGACGTCAATAGCGCTAAACATCCATTGAAAGTCAACGCTGTGCATCTTCATTTAGGATTATAGCAGAAAGACGGGAGAGAGAGAGGGGAGGGGAATAAAAAAAAAAAAAAAAAAAAAAAAAACGAGACTGTAAATGAGATTTATGAGGACCCGGGACTGGTTGTTATTACACTCTCGCCACAAACACGCCCCCAACAGGCAGGAGAGTGCACTGGTGCAGTGTGATGTCGACATCGGGCGGTGGAGCTTCGATGGAAAATGTTTTTGCTTTTTTTTTTTTTTTTTTTTTTATCGGTACATCTGTAAATTGTACCCGACCCGTTCGCTCGGCGTTGGCGCGAAGCCCGCAGGGGCAAGCGCAATGCCTCACGTTAATGCACACTTTAAAGGCTTTAGTCTCACAGGCCTTTTAGATAAGACAGATAGGCCTCTTAGCTCTTATTGAACCAGGCCTGATTCATAGGGGATTCGTCTTAGTGTGTTCTGTGTGTGAATTGTTTCATTTAAAAGCAAGCAAGCCCCCAACCAACACACACACACACACACACACACACACACACACACACACACACACACACACACACACACACACACACCACACACACGCGCACACACAGTTCCATAGCGGCTAATAATTAAGCCGCGTCTAGACCTACTGTACATCAAACGCTAATGCAAACAAAAGGAAACGGTTTGAAAACGCTTATTATGAGAGCCAATAAAATGTCCTTGTAAGGACATTCGGTCCCCGCCAAGATATAAAAACAAAAAGGAAGAAAGGAAAAAAAAAAAGCCCCAGACACACAAACACACAGCCATAATTATAAGCTCACTTCCTATATTTACGTCTACGGGCTTATTTTATTTTTAAACACCGTGAAAGGTCAGTTTTAAATAATGTACTTTCAGAGCTGCATTAGGTACACTCAGATCAGCAATATTGCGATTTATTATTATTATTATTATTATTATGCTTTTGAAGCAGATTTATTTAATTTTTTTTCCTGCTCTGGTATACAGAAGCACTCGGCTCCTCCCCCTTCCCATAAAAACTACAGCACAAAGCACATATAGATCGATCAGGGGAAAGCGAGAAAGTGCACGAGGACGGAAAAAAAAACATGATACTGGGCTCGTTGTGTGTGTATAGGTTGTGTGTGTGTGTGTGTGTGTGTGTGTGTGTGTGTGTGTGTGTGTGTGTGTGTGGACATTTTCTACAGACGATTTTAGGGATTAAAATGTCTGCTTGTTTGTCTCAGTGGGGACTCTGTGTGTGTGTGTGTGTGTGTGTGTGTGTGTGTGTGTGTGTGTGTGTGTGTGGGCACTATTGCTGAGAGTAATACCTCTGAGTGGCGCTAGAGGGCAACTGGCTGTCAATGAGATGACTCCTGTAACATGACAGCTATAAATAATTCAAGGCAAGTCCGCAGCAATGTTGCTGCTGCCGCCTCTTATTCCCATGTCTCCTCTTTCTAATATCAGCGCTGCGGCTCCGTTACGAATCTTGAAACCAGCCACGTTCCTGATTTGCGAATAACCTGCGCGTTCCTAATTTTCATTACCCAGTGTGATCTTAAAAATAACACACGTTCGACGAAGGAGAAGAACGTGAGTCACGCAAGGTTATGTACTCACGACCGTACATCGTTCAAACCACAAGCAGTGCTTTTGCGGAACAGGATGAAGCCGTATCGTTAATTGGATCAGTCACGTTGCATTTACATTTTATTTGTTTGTTTATTTATTTATTAAACGCCGGATCTCTTTTGGTAACGGGTCGGTCCGTCGTCGGTGGCACGCTGCAGCAGGCTGGATGACAGCAAGGAAAACAAATCCTGCACCTCCGGTTATGAGGCTACGGTGTGAGTTAGAGCTGACACATCATTTTCCCAACTCGGCCGACCGGTGACATACCATAACACCACCTTCAGCACGGTTAAATAAATATACAGATGGCTGGCTTTTACAACAGTAAATGGGTGTGTGTGTATGTGTGTGTGTGTGGTAGTGATGTGAAGATCGGATCATTTAAGTGACTCGCGTCTTTGAATCTTTTTTTTTTGAGTCATTTAGTTTTTATATATATATATATATATATACCATATATATATATATATATATATATATACATATATATATATATATATATATATATATATATATATATATATATAATATATAATGGGCTGTCAATCGATTAAAATATTTAATCATGATTAATCACATGAGCGCACCATAAATTAATGCTTTTCATGTTTCTAATACTCTTAGAAGATGTTATAATTATATACATTTCTCTCTTAATAAAATATTTTATTATTTCAATGTGTTATTTTACTCTGGAAATGATTCTTTTAATATTAATCTTCTTGATTAATTAATTCGTTTCTTGCTCATTTCAATGTTACTTTGTTTAGTGGTGGTTTTAAGTGTAAAATATGGGACGTGGCTCCTTTAAGAATTCTGTTCCGGTTGCTTTTCCATATAAACTGGTGATACGTTTAGATTATACAGAAGCGCATTGCATTGCATTGCATCGCATATTATGTATATATATATATATATGTGTGTGTGTGTGTGTGTGTGTGTGTGTGTGTGTGTGTGTGTATATATATATATATAGATAGATAGATAGATAGATAGATAGATAGATAGGGATATAGATATATATATAGAGATAGATAGATAGATAGATAGATAGATATGGATATAGATATATATAGAGATAGATAGATAGATAGATAGATAGATGTGGGTGTGTGTTTGTATTTGAGAGACTGCATGTGTGTGTTACATAGTCTCTCAAATTAGCATCTAAATATCTGACCTTGGTGAACACACCATTGGCGCGCTGACATTGCTCGCCATTTGAATTGCAAAACAGTAGACTTTTTGCGAGGCGGACTCGCGCCGACTTCCCTCGCCGTCGCCGGCGCTTAAAAGGTGGAACAGTTGCCGTTTCAGATGGGGATTTATCAACGCACGGCATTATTTAGCGAGGTCGATATCATTTATTAATCGTGTGTGTTTTCGCTCCTTCTGCGCCTCACATTGCCATCTGCCGTATAGCCTTGTATTAAATCACAGAGAGGGGAGATAGAGAGAGAAGGGAGGAGGGAGCGAATAGAAGACGAGAGAATTAAATCAGAGGAAGGTGGGGGGGGGGGTTTGGCTCAGGCAGAAGGAGGGAATAGGTGGAGATTAATTTCCTCCTGTCTCGCTTACAGATGGCGAGCCGTGTGATATGCGGATAGATCTGAAGTGACGGACCACTCCTCGTTTTCTCCGCCACATTGATATGAATGTTTCTGTCATGTTCATATGCCTTGAACGTGTCTCGCTCGGCGGCAGGACGCGAGAACGCCGTCACGAGCCAAAGTTAACGGTCTGTGATGATGCTGATGAGGACAATGATTCGGTCTCGGAGCTGATCGTTTACGAAAATGAAACATGCTTTCGTCTGTCCGAATTTGTCATTTGGCATAATTCACGTTTTAGAATTCTCCCTTTACTCGTGATAAACAGGAATGGTAGAGAGAGAGAGAGAGAGAAGCTGAGTCATATCCGGATTATTTTAGGCAGAGATCAAGCATGTTAATAACGCCGCCTGAAATATACCTAAGGATGCCATATAAGCTCTTTAGCAGAACAGGATCATATCTGTTATTGTTTTGTCTCTTTGTTCAACCGTCATCGGGAGCGACGCGGGATCCGAGCGGGGAAAGCCGATCACGTTGCGTTCGGGTTTGAAAGGATTTAAGCTGCTCCCGTCTTGCTCGCATCTTCCCGTACGAGCATAAATGAGACGCGGCCCCCGGCGCGTCTCTCCGCCAGCTCGTTATCAATGCGGAATATCGGCTATTTTGCATTGCCATTTGGTAGCGCATTTTTAATTAATCGTCCTCCAAGAATAATGAGGACAAATTGCTGGTTGAGGGAGGAGAGAAAAAAAAAACACAAAAACACAAAAACACAGCGATGCTTCACCGCAATATAAATGGAGTTGTCAGAGCGAGCGTGCATCGAGTGTAACCACAGCGGTGGTTTTTTTTTTGTATACGACTTTCGTTTGAAGAACGAGACTTCAAAACGCCCCCCCCCCCCATGACCCAAACCGATAAGGAAATATACGAGCGAGACAGGAAGTGTGTAATAAAGCAATTAATTGCGCTACGTTGTATTGGGAGGAAGATATTATGGGCTGCTTTCTCACCAAGGTTGTAACGTGAACGTGAAGGAATAAAACTGGGTTTTTCCCACTTTGTGTTTGTGTGTTTAAATTAGTACGGATGCGGTATGGTGGGGTGGGTGGGGGTTTGAGGGTTGCCATGGGGGTTTGTTGAGTAACACTGTAAGGCGATGCATTTTATTTGGTTCCCCTCCGAGACTTCCCTCGAGCTTCCAACGGCTCGTTCCGAATCTTTTGGCAGGAGGCGCCGCAGATGCGTTTCAAGCGTATTTCGAGGAGCGAACACGGCCACAGGCATGCTGATATTTGATCGGCGGGATGCCTCGTAGTGCTCCTTAGCGCACTGGGAGGAGAAGGCAGAGGGCCGGTCCGTCAGTTACAGCCTCGACCCCGGAACACCATTCAGACGACCCATCGAAGCAACAACCCTTTCGTAGACTTAACCAGTAAATCCCCTGTGGCCGCTGAGCAACATGATGAGTGTACAGGCATTACGAGCGGATCGTTGTCTGTGGGAAACGTGTGATGTGTATCCTGTATGTTTTACATGCACGCTTACGCTGACATTTATGTTCCCAGTGTTTGGCTCTTATATCACACTTAAGAGTTAAAAATGAGCAACAATATGAATTACTATTTCTTCTTCTTCTTCATTATTATTATTATTATCATCATCTATCTATCATCATTGTTTATATATTATTATCATATATATATATATATATATATATATATATATATATATATATATATATATATATATATATATATATATATAATAAATATATAAATATAATTAATAACATTTCACATTTTCACATATTAAAAAAAATGACAAATAAAAATGATTATAAATACTTAAATAGATATTTATTCTTCTTTTTATTATAATATTAAGCAAATCAACGGACACTTAATTTTTATTTTTGAATAACATTTTTAATCATAACAGGCCTATTATAATTATTCATATTTTAATATCATGAGTAATGAACTTTCAAATTGCAACAGCAGCCGTTAATAGGCATAAAATGTACAATTTTATTGTCGCTGTTTATCCTACTACCACATTCATAATATTACTTAATTACTTATCATGATAACACTTAATATTCATAACCTTAGTAACGTTTATCTTTATTATTACCGTCGTGCAGTTTTATTGTCAGTATTAACAGCATATTACTGTTATTAGTAGTGATACTGGTATTATTAGTAGTATTCTTAGGAGTAGTAGTGGTGATACTGGTATTATTAGTAGTAGTAGGAGTAGTAGTAGTACTGGTATTATTATTAGTAGTAGGAGTAGTAGTGATACTGGTATTAGTTATTATTATTATTAGTAGTAGTAGTAGTAGTAGTAGTGGTATACTGGTATTATTAGTAGTAGTGATACTGGTATTATTATAGTAGTAGTAGGAGTAGTAGTGATACTGGTATTATTATTAGTAGTAGTAGTGTAGTGATATACTGGTATTATTATTATTATTAGTAGTAGTAGTAGTAGTAGTAGTAGTATTCTTAGGAGTAGTAGTGGTGATACTGGTATTATTAGTAGTAGTGATACTGGTATTATTATTAGTAGTAGTAGTAGTAGTAGTATTCTTAGGAGTAGTAGTGGTGATACTGGTATTATTATTAGTAGTAGGAGTAGTAGTGATACTGGTATTATTATTATTATTAGTAGTAGTAGTAGTAGTAGTAGTAGTAGTGATACTGGTATTATTAGTAGTAGTGATACTGGTATTATTATTAGTAGTAGGAGTATTTTTAGGAGTAGTAGTAGTGATACTGGTAGTATTAGTAGTAGTGATACTGGTATTAGTAGTAGTAGTAGGAGTAGTAGTAATACTGGTATTATTATTAGTAGTAGGAGTATTGTTAGGAGTAGTAGTAGTGATACTGGTAGTAGTAGTAGAGTACTGGTATTAGTTAGTAGTATTAGTAGTAGTAGTATAGTAGTAGTAGAGTACTGTATTATTATTAGTAGTAGTAGTATTCTGGTATAGTAGTAGTGATACTGGTATTAGTAGTAGTATAGGAGTAGTAGTAGTGATACTGGTATTATTATTAGTAGTAGTAGTATTATGGTTAGGAGTAGTAGTAGTGATATACTGGTAGTATTAGTAGTAGTGATACTGGTATTATTAGTAGTAGTAGGAGTAGTAGTGATACTGGTATTATTATTATTAGTAGTAGTATTGTTAGGAGTAGCAGTAGTAGTGATACTGGTATTATTAGTAGTAGTAGTAGTAGTAGTAGTACGTGATACTGGTATTATTATTAGTAGTAGTAGTATTGTTTAGGAGTAGTTAGCAGTAGTAGTGAGTACTGGCATTAGTTAGGAGTAGTATAGCTTGCATTAGTTAGTAGTAGTATACTGTATTATTATTATTATTAGTAGTAGTAGTAGTAGTAGTAGTAGTAGTAGTAGTAGTAGTAGTAGTAGTGATACTGGTATTAGTAGTAGTAGTAGGAGTAGTAGTGATACTGGTATTAGTAGTAGTAGTAGGAGTAATATTGTTAGGAGTAGCAGTAGTAGTGATACTGGCATTATTATTAGTAGCAGTAGTAGTATTGTTAGGAGTAGCAGTAGTAGTGTTAGTGGTATTATTATTATTATTATTATTAGTAGTAGTAGTAGTAGTAGTAGTAGTAGTAGTAGTAGTAGTAGTAGTAGTAGTAGTATTGTTAGGAGTAGCAGTAGTAGTGTTAGTGGTATTATTATTAGTAGTAGTAGTAGTAGTAGTATTGTTAGGATTAGTAGTAGTAGTGATACTGGTATTATTATTAGTAGTAGTATCGTTAGGAGTAGTATTAGGATTAGTAGTAGTAGTAGTATTGTAGTATCGTTAGGAGTAGTAGGGGAGGTGGTGGCTTAGTGGTTAAGGTGTTGGCCTCTGGACCAGAAGATCACAGGTTCAAACCCCACAACCACCAAGCTGACACTAGCGGGCCCTTGAGCAAGGCCCTTAATGCTCAATTGCTAAGTCGCTCTGGATAAGGGCGTCTGCCAAATGCCATGTATATAAATGTAACGTAAATGATCAGTAGTGATACTGGTATTAGTAGTAGTAGTAGTATTGTTAGAAGTAGTAGCAGTAGTACTGATATTGATACCGGTATTATTATTTTTAGCAATAGTAATAATGGTGGTAATAGTAATATTTGGTGTCTTTTTTCTACATACCTGATAATAACGAATCAACTTTTTCGGGATTCATTACGATAATAATGGTGCGGTTACGAGTCAACATGAACGTTCGGCCCCAACGTTCTCGTTTAGAAACCCCTCTTTGCCCACGTCTACGGCCTTGTTTGAATGACCCGCTCATTTGCACGCCTATCATGCTTCCAATTTAGCATTTCGTTCCTTAGACGCTCGTCCTTGTAGAATAAAGCGCGCGCTCGTCCTAGAGCAGTGTACATACAGCGCGTTTTCATTATCACCGTATATATTTGCAGTGCGTCTGTCTGTTCGCACGGCTATTTATAATAATCCGTCTCTCGGCCTGTCTATCCGCGGACGCCTTCCACGCGGATGATATCATTACGACGGCCTGAACGCACGCGATCTAGTCTCGGTAACGTTTCCGACACAACCGTCTACGTTAATTTCCCGAGGTCGTGGCTTTCTCTTTCTCGTCGGCATTCTCCACGCATCCCACTGACACAGTTCTGCAGCGTCGGGTGCCCTCGAGGGATTCCAACAGGAGGGCAGCTGTTTCGTCGGTCCAGACGAAAGTCGATTACATCTACGGACGCAACCGTCGTGGGGAAGCCAGCGGTGTGTTAATGAGTGAATGCTGCAACGCCGGGATGAGGAGGGAATGTGAACGAGAGAAGATGGAACAACGTTCTTTCTTTTCTCGCCTTTGAGGCATTTACGGACAGATGTTTGCCGTCCATCATTAGACACCAATGCCGTTTTCCTCGGACCACCCGGCTGCCCCCACCACCCCTACTCTACTGTAAACGCAATGTTAATTTCGTCCCATTGGTCTTTTTTTTCCCCCACATGTACACACAAATCACGCTATAATAAACACGCTGTAACAGCACTGGCGTTCGAATAACGCTGAACTCCGAGCCCTCAAGGGATGATTTTATATATATATATATATATATAATATATATATATATATATAATATATATGGGAACGAATCACGGGCTCGATATTCCCGAACGTCCCTGTTACCTCAGCGGAGAGCTCAGCAGGAGCTGGACTCGAACGCCTGAGCAAATGTGTTTGTCACATGGACTCCTTGAAGCCGAAACAGTCTCGCCTGTTGCCAAGGTGACAATAAAAGCCCCTTATATAAATGTTTATTCTTGTAAGAAGAGGTTTAATTTCAGCTGCTGTTTTTCTTCCCTGCGCTGTCCCTCCACCCCCTGCCGCACACTGCTGGAAAATTATACAGGGAAAGTATAGAATGGAGATTTGAATCGGGAGGGGTGGAGAGAGAGAGAGAAAAAGAGAGAGAGAGAAAGACACAGAGCTGCCCTTTACTGATTGGAGTATGTATTTTTGTTTTGTTTTTTTCTCTCGCTATTTATATATATATATATATATATATTGTTTAGCTCGCCTCTCTGTAATGGCAAGAGGGCTGTAGCCTTAGGCGCGGGTATAACCTTGGCTGTGATTTGATCATCAGATGTTAAATGCTGCATCGAGCTGAACTCGAGTGCTCTGGAGAGATTATGCGCTTGTGTTTAAGAAAAAAAAAAATAAACGAATGTTTGTCATGTCTGATCATGATCACGAGGTCGTCGCAGGTTTTTTTTTTCTCCGCTTAAATGAATAGACTAAAGACTAAAACGCGCCGATTGAAAGCGTAAATAGATCCAGTCCGAGACGGCGTTCGCACTAACGTTACTCACTGAGCGTTATTTTAAGAGCTGGCATGTTCAGAATTTTTCTCACTTGCCTAACAAGAGTTATTGTATCACACCTTCGTATTGACACATGCTTTCGCAGCTTACATCGCTGGAATATTTGTATGTGAAATAAGGCAATAGAAAGAAAGGGGTGTGTGGAGGGGGGGGGGGGGGGGTGGTTGGTATGTGGGGGGTTCAAATCAGGACCTGAACAGCTCGTTCCCATGAACACCACGCTGTTTACGAAACCTTCTTTATTTTGACGTTGGGGTTGTTTAGGGGCGGTATGACAGACACCCGTAGTGATTGTCCTAATCACTGTCATGACTCTCTCTTTTTCTCTCTCTCTCTTTTCAAAGCACCCAATTTGAAGGGCCGGCCCCGGAAGAAGAAAGTTTCCATGTGCCAGCGCAGAGATTCGCAGGCCCAGAGTGGAAACGCCAAAGAGCCTGGCGGAGTGGAGGCCAAGACACCCAGCAAGGTATCCCCTCTCATTAAACAACAAGCAGCACCTAGACATATATATATATATATATATGCACTCATCCGTCAGTCTTTCTCCCTCCTCAGCGTCTCGCCTCGTAGTTGGCGTCCCATCGCTTCCCGTTTCCTCCAGAACTCCATAATATTTTACACAAGCCCAAAGCACAGAATACAGCCAGTTTTTCCTCCCGTCATTCCGGTGACTTTTGTTCCCACGTGCCTTTTCCTGTACATTTCCGCTGCCATTTTTCTTGTCTTGGGTTGTGTATAGTAAGGATGTAACACAATGCTGTCCTCTGGATCTGGGGGAGGGGTGTGTGTGTATGTGTGTGTGTGTGTGGAGTGTAGCTCAGTGGTTTAAGATGCTGGGGGTCCTGGTCAGAAGGTCGAGGGTTTGAGCCCCGGAAATCACCAAGCTGCCACTCTTGGGCCCTTAACCCTCTGTGCTCCAGGTGGCGCTGTATCTTGGCTGACCCCAGAACAGGCCAGGATATGGGATAAGGAATTTCACCGTGCTGTAATGTATATGAGACAAATAAAGGCTATTTTTCTTGTTTCTTTCCAGTGCTCAGTGGGCGTGGCCTATGAATTTTATTTTACTTTTCTTTTTTTTTTTACCCACAGAGCCTGGCAGTGATATGTGGCGAAGCTCCGTATCTGAAAGCACTTTTTTTTTGCCGGGTGAGGAAGTAAAGCACACAATGTGGTTTTGTTTTTGAAGCAGTATAAGGCTCATGTTAATGAACTTTGTCCCACAAGCAAAGGCTGCCAGCAGCCGTGTACAATACCTGTGTTTATCGCTAACCTTAAATGCACAATCTAAATTAAATTAAATTAAATTAAGTAAATAAAATGAAATACAATTAAATAAGTAAAAAATTAATTAACAAATAAATAAACAAACAAACAAATATTATTGATTTTTTTTCTTCCGCTCGAATCCCCGGGCCTAAGTTCAAGATATATATATATATATATTAGACAAATTGAAATCGCAAACACGAAACAGAAATAGTAAATTATACAAAATTAAATCCGCACCATAAGCACCACCCCACCCCCCCATGCCATTCATGTCAAACCCCACTGACCATTAAACACATCTGTCATGCTTACACTGTCATGAGGAAACAATTTCACTCCGAAAACAGTCTTGAAAGGATTTTTCCGAAAATATTTTAAGGTTTCTGTCTCGAGCAAACGTGAAATACCTCATCTAACGCCATGGACTAGATCTTGCGTATGGTGTGTATGTGGTGTGTATGTGGTCACAAAGCTAACACGGCGTTAAAACCCAACTAACCGTCCAATCACAACAACCACGCCCCTCTTGAAAATGAGCTCTTCTGATTCGTCAGAAGAACCCTTAATTGGGAATGTTGAGTGCACCAGCCCAGATCATCACCCCAGGTCTAAAATCCAGTGGTAGATCTTACCAGGAGAGTGGAGGTCATTACGACAGGACGTTAAATGTGGAAAAAGTCTGTTGTGTATTGGACAAATGATTAAAGTTGGAGAAATACAGGACTGATTAGCCGTGCAGCAGATGTAGAGCGTTTTATGGCTCAATTATTCGTTAACAATATCAAGGATGCTTTCAGTACTGAAATTAAGAGTGTAAACAAACATATAACGAGTTATTGTCCGTAACAGGCGTTTAATATCATTCCTTTTTATCCGCGCTCGGTGCTGAAGGCGAGCAGAGGTGCATATTGATTTCTTTATAATATTCCGCACCGTCGGGGGATTTTCCTATTCGTTTGAATTGAGCAAGGATCAAGATAAGCCGCGGCAGAAACGCGCTGGTTTACATGTGTAATAATTCACACCGAGGAGTTTTTCGTTCCACAAGCATATCGGCGCAGAGCCTTTGTTCTCCTGTTTGCTTTTTCCAGGATGTGTTTATTTAAGTATCAGACTGGCGATCTCGTTTCCACCGTTTTGTTGTGGGTTTGTTGTTTTGTTTTGTTGTTTTTTTTCTTCTGTTTGTTCATTCACATAACCTGCTAGCCTTGATAGCTCTTTTGGAAAATAACTGCGTGTGATTGTCGGGAGCAGATGGCCAAGCAGACATGTGTGGGCCATCGCTGACTGTCGAGTGCGACTGCACGACTGAAGCCGGCACTCGGGGATCTGACTGCGGCCTCCGTGCACAACACGTTCACAACACACCCACCTCCACAACGCTGGTGCTTAGGAAACTAAAGCGCCGCTCGTGAACAATTTCAGCTTGTCTGTTTTCATCTTGTGCGGAAAACAGATCATTATTATGCACATTATATAGACGAAGGTTTGTGGACAAGATTCATGTGTGCTTCCGGAATGTCCTATTCTGCAGTTAGTCCCAATTTCCTGCTAAACTCACCTGCAGTCCACTGGGAAGATCCACTACATTCTGGAGTGTGCTTGTGTGGGTGGATGGATGGATGGATGCAACCTTGGATGGATGGAACTGGTGGCAGACAGAGAGACAGATAGAGGAAACTAGGTCTAGACAGATGGATGGACAGACGGATGGATGAATGGGCAGACAGGTAGATAGAAATGACTAGGTACAGACAGACAGACCATCAGAAAGACATCAATCACGACTATAGTGTATTATGATACACTATACGACCTCCAGTAGACTTATAATACACTATACAACCTCCAGTAGACTTATAAGTCTATTGGAGGTCGTATAGTGTATTATAAGTCTATTGGAGGTCGTATAGTGTATTATAAGTCTACTGGAGGTCGTATAGTGTATTATAAGTCTATTGGAGGTCGTATAGTGTATTATAAGTCTACTGGAGGTCGTATAGTGTATTATAAGTCTACTGGAGGTCGTATAGTATATTAAAGTCTACTGGAGGTATAGTATATTATAAGTCTACTGGAGGTCGTATAGTATATTATAAGTCTACTGGAGGTCGTATAGTGTATTATAAGTCTACTGGAGGTCGTATAGTGTATTATAAGTCTACTATTATAGTATATTATAAGTCTACTGGAGGTCGTATAGTATATTATGGAAGTCTACTGTATCGAGGTCGTATAGTATAATAAGTCTACTATCGTATAGTGAGGTTGTATAGTGTATTATAAGTTTATTGGAGGTCGTATAGTATATTATAAGTCTACTGGAGGTCGTATAGTATAAGTTTATTATAGTATATTATATAGAGGTCGTATAGTATAGTGGAGGTATTATAAGTTTATTGGAGGTTGTATAGTGTATTATAAGTTTATTGGAGGTTGTATAGTATATTATAAGTATTATAAGTCTACTGGAGGTCGTATAGTATATTATAAGTCTACTGGAGGTCGTATAGTGTATATAAGTATAGTCTAGTTGTATTTCTATAGGTATTATAAGTCTACTGGAGGTCGTATAGTATATTAAGTCTACTGGAGGTCGTATAGTGTATTATAAGTCTACTGGAGGTCGTATAGTATATTATAAGTGTATTATAAGTCTATTGGAGGTCTGGAGGTCGTATAGTGTATTATAAGTCTATTGGAGGTCGTATAGTGTATTATAAGTCTATTGGAGGTCGTATAGTGTATTATAAGTCTACTGGAGGTCGTATAGTGTATTATAAGTCTACTGGAGGTCGTATAGTGTATTATAAGTCTATTGGAGGTCGTATAGTGTATTATAAGTCTATTGGAGGTCGTATAGTGTATTATAAGTTTATTGGAGGTCATTATTAGTCAATTGGAGGTCGTATAGTGTATTATAAGTCTACTGGAGGTCGTATAGTGTATTATAAGTCTACTGGAGGTCGTATAGTGTATTATAAGTCTATTGGAGGTCGTATAGTGTATTATAAGTTTAGGAGGTTGTATAGTATTATAAGTTTATTGGAGGTACATCATATGTTTATTGGCGGTCGTATAGTGTATTATAAATTGGAGGTTGTATAGTGTATTATAAGTTTATTGGAGGTTGTATAGTGTATTATAAGTTTATTGGAGGTTGTATAGTGTATTATAAATCTATTGGAGGTTGTATAGTGTATTAAAAATCTATTGGAGGTTGTATAGTGTATAAAGTCTATTTGGAGGTCTTTACATGTTTGTGATTACTGTTTTTGGCTCGGCTATGCGGTTTTTTTATAGTTCAGTCGAGCACTTAATGTAAAGTAGTTTACACGCACACACACAAAAATAGTTTCATGTTTACAGTGTCGAGTCGATCGCTTGCGTAGTCCACCGAAGTAAACACCATCCATTTATGATGAAAGTGTTTAAAATGAGCCCTTTTTGTTGATCCTCTTCTCTTCTCCATCCTCTTCCGACCGCTGTTCTAGGTGAAAGCAGAACCAAAGGCAGTGGTGTCCAAACCCAAGAGCAGCAGCAGCTGCAAAAAGGTACCGGCCGAAGAGAAGAGCAAAGATGAGACAGGGGAGGAGTGCCGTGCAGAAGAGCAGGCCTTTCTAGTGGCTCTTTACAAGTACATGAAAGAGAGGAAGACCCCTATCGAGCGAATACCATATCTGGGGTTCAAGCAGAGTAAGTTGCGTAATGCCCACTCTCTCTCTCTCTCTCTCTCTCTCTCTCTCTCTCTCTCTCTCGTACAGAGCGTTCACAGGGTTTTTTTTTTCCCCTTCCCGAGAGGGTCGTTGGTGTATAAGGTTTCTATCAACAGTTTATAAAGTATCCTTACTCAGCAAGAGCGAAGGCAGGGTTTTTCTCCTTTAGACAGATGGCTCTCGGTGGCCTGTAACAACTCATAGACCACTCGTTATAACCAGCGAAAAGGTCACACTGTAATTAACTTCTTACGAAATAAACAGCTGGAGCGGACAAATCATAAAATCATTAGTCAGCCTTCGGTGCAGAAAAACCCGTCAAGTCATAACGAGAGAAATAGAATAGAATACAGCGTTTTTTACCGTCGTTAGCTCCAAGCGCTCTAATGCATGATTAGGTGAAGAAGCATGGCGTGTCTGCGTCAAGAATAGTCTTCATAATCGCGATTAATCGCACGACTGCCACGAGTCAGCTCGTGATTAATCACACATCACACAATCGCACGTTTTCAATGTACTATAAATGAATACTATAATGTTTCAAATACTCTAGCATGTTATAATTATATACATTTCTCTCAAAATCTCTCCCTTTAATAAAATGATCGACTATTTGACATTTATTTTACACTGCGAATTATTCTTTTAATATTAATTTCTTGCTCCTTTCAATGTTACTTTGTTTAGTGGTGGTTTTATGTGTAAAATATGGGACGTGGCTCCTTTAAGAATTCTGTTCCGGTTGCTTTTCCATATAAACTGGTGATACCTTTAGGTTATTCGGAAGCTCATTGCGTACACAAAAGGAAAAATGCGCTTTATTCCGTAATACGGATTTGGGAATGCGATGCGCTTGCCAACGCAACGTGGAGAGTGAAGGAGCAGTTAGTCATGCGCGCTGCGTTAATCACACGTTAATAATGCATTATTAACACATTAACTTTGACAGCCCTAATCTCCACATACCTGCACGTTCCATCGTCTGTCAGCCGTGCTGGATAATTAATCCCGCTACTTTTTAAAAGGCAAGAGGAGGCAAGTGTTTAAATTCTGCATGACCCCGAGTCGATACAGGTGCAGTTAAAGCCGCAACCGGATAATCCATCACTTGTAGATTGAAAACCACAAAACACCAGAACATTGGCTTTAATGGATAAAAGTAATAATCACACTGGTCGCTAGGGTAACACACAACACCTGGACACAATCCTGGACGATCAACAAAGACACTTGAGAAGAAACTTCAGCACTGACCTTTCATCAGCCGCGTGTAATGTTAGGATGGAATATAAAAGAGGCAATAGATAAATAAAATATATAAAAAAAAAAAAACACCCAGCAACATGCTTCCTAAATATCCCAGCACTACTAGCTGCGTATACACAACAGGTACTCACTATATAACTGTATGGAACCTAAACGCATCATCAGTTTATATGGAAAGCAAGCAAAACCGGAACATAATTCTTAAAGGAGCCACTTACCGTATTTAACAAATAAAACAAACACAAAAAAAAAATCAACATTAAAATGAATTAATAACATATTTCCAGTTTGAAATAAAGATTAAATAATGAATGATTTTATTAAATGGACATATTTTGTGCTAAATGTACATATTTATAACATCTGTTATGATTAGATTATTAGAAACATTAAACTTATTTTATGGTACAATTTATGGTACATTGAGAGCAGAGTGTGTGTGTGTGTGTGTGTGTGTATATATATATATATATATATATATAGATATATATATATATATATATATATAGATATATATATATATATATATATAAATAAAAAAAAATCCTCACACCGCCAGGGTCCGGGTTCGATTCCCGTCTCGGCCGTGTGTGTGTGGAGTTTGCATGTTTCCCCCGTGCCTCACTGGGTTTTTCTCCGGGTTCTCCGGTTTCCTCCCCGGTCCAAAAACATGCACGGTAGGTTGATTGGCACCTTGGAAAAATTGTCCCTAGTGTATGAATGTGTGTGTGAGTGTGTGTGTGTGTGTGTGTCCTGCGATGGGTTGGCATTCCATCCAGGGTGTATCCTGCCTTAATACCCATAGACGCCTGAGATAGGCACAGGTTCCCCGTGGCCCGAGGGAAGATCGCAGGGCAGTACACATGTCCAATCCACATGTCGGATTCAGCATTCCCTGAGCTTCCCCTTCACCACAGACCCCATGCTATGCATTCTGAACAAACAGAAAAGTTGTGATCCACTAAGCCGCTTCAAGAAATTAGGTCGGTGTAACTGAAGAAATTGCGGAGTAAAATTAGTGCTAGTCAGCTGTGCCCTTTTCTAATTTGCTGCCTTCAGCTCTCTGATCAGTGCGCATGCCACGAATAGACAAGCAGTCCGGCGCCGATCCCGAACCCTAAACAAGCACGCAAGCTCGCGCCTCGCTATCTAAATGCTGAAAGTGAAAATGCTAATATTCGTCTTCAATTTCCCTCTTGATTTTAGCGCAGTCATCAGCGCCACCGCGCTCCAGCGCATGAATATGCATAAGCGCGTAACACACGCCGCCCGAATCGGCAAGTCGCTCCTATAGATGGTTTAAACCTCCATTTTTCTTCATCTCCCGCACAAATGAGATGCTCCTTCATCTACGTGCTGTAAAAGGCCATCGATACACTCGTACACCAGCTACCGTTTATTGTTAACGCTGCCGAATTAGTATCCACAGACACGCAAAACTGTCCTTTTTGTTTTTATTTTCCCTCTCTATCACTTTTTTTTTGTCCTCCCTCAGACAAACTTCTCGCCTCTAGGGCTGGGAGAACAATTCCACCTGAGCGCAACGTCTAAAAAAAAAGCCCCAGTTTGTTTTCCTGCACGGATGTCGGCTATCTCCAAGCCACGGAAAGAAAAAGAAAAAAAAAAAAAAAAACGTCTTGAGAATAAGATGTACTAGTAAAAAAAAAAAAAAGAACAAGACAGAAAAAAAAACCACTCAGATAGATGAATCACATCTCAGATGGGGATTGGTTCAATTACCGAGCGCAGAGAACATGGAGTATTTGAAGACGTATTAGCGTCCTGTACTCTAGGAAGTATTGCTTATCACTCCTAAACCAATATGTGGATTATAATTAGATTTCATTCTCTCATTTTTTTCTTTTTTTTTTTTTTTTTTTTTGCCTGGAAGGAACACAAATAAGCAAACATGGCATATAAACACTGAACCCTGTAGAAGTGAAATGAGATCTTACACTGAGGATATTATATAGCTTGTGTACAAAATTCATTTCGAATATTAATGTGATTTGCCAAGAGCTATTCTTAGTAAGGATCTCAGTAAGGGAGCAGTTACTACAGTAAAAGCCTGGCGGTCCACGCTGTCTTACATGTTTTTCCTCCGACAGTACAGGCTGCGAGGTTTAGATCAATGCGCTTGTTCTAATTCACTATCGTTTCCTTGGCAACAACAAACACACGACGTAATCTGCGACGGACAATAACGAATTAATGTCTTTCTGAAAGCATAATGGATGCAGCCTTTACAAGCGTCACGATTATATTGCTACTCGGTGATGTGATGTGACAAGAGCTGTGTTTTTTTTTATTATTATGTTTTATTAACAGAGAGATAGAGAGAGAGAGAGAGAGAGAAGAGTGAATAAATCTATAAACATTTTAATACAGAAATCACAAACATTGTTTTATTGCTATAATAATGAATCTCTCTCTGTATATATATCTATATATATAGATCTCTCTATAATCTAGATATCTCTCTCTCTCTCTCTCTCTCTCTAGATATATATATATATATATATATATATATATATATATATATATAATAATTAATATATACATACATTACATTTATACACACAGGCCCACACACTCACTTATAAAAGCTTGTGTGAGCTTTTTAATATTTGATTTGTATTTATATAAACACAGGTATTGTGTATTTGTGTACTGTACACACACACACCACACACACACATATATATATTATATATATACATATATACACATTGATATACACACATATATATGCATACATACACACTATCTATCTCTCTCTCTCGCTCTCTCTCTCTCTATATATATATATATATATATATATATATATATATATATACACTACACACACACGCGTGTATATGTGTTTGTATGTACTGTACTGTATATGTATATATGTACTTTGTATGTACTGTGTGTGTGTGTGTGTGTGTGTGTGTGTATACAGTACACAAATACACATAATACCTGCGTTTATATAAACCCAAACTTTATCTTGCATGTTCAGATCAAATATTAAAAAGCTCAAAAAGCTTTTACAAGCGAGTGTGTGTGTGCGTGTGTGTGTGCGCGTGTGTGTGTGGCGTGCGTGTGTGTGTGTGTGTGTGTGACAAAGAGAGACAGATATATTGTCGATGCATAAAAGCCTCAGTTCATATCGCTGTAAGCTGTGAGCTCGTCATTCACAGGGCTAAAAAAGAACAAGCAGCGTAATCCTGCAATCCTACCCGGCCGTCTATCTGAAATAGCTGCTCGGGAGGAGGTGAAAATCAATACAGCCAGATATGGGCGTAGGAGAACGCCGCTCTGACGATCGTGATGTGTGTGTGCGTGCGTGTGTGTGTGTGTGTGTGAGATTGAATGTTGATTGATTAATTCTCCCAGCAGAAATGTTCTCGCTAATTTTGTATTTTTTTTTCTGCTCGACTTCATTTGTACAAGCGCTATGTATGTATTTATTTCGTTTTTTCCTGTGAGGCCCCTGCTTAGGACTCTCAAGGCCAAAAAAAAAAAGTAATAACGGACGATGGATTGTCGACGAGCGCTTTGAGTAATGCTTCCATCCTTATTGCGCTTGATGGAGAGAGTGGGTTACTGTGGCTTTTTTTTCCTCTCTCTCTCTCTCTCTTTTTTCTGTGGTATTGATCTTCGTTTCTTATTGTCCTCCGTACAGTAAACCTTTGGACGATGTTTCAAGCCGCTCAGAAGCTGGGAGGATACGAGCTGGTAAGCGTACACCACCATCCGCTCCGAGCTTTCATTGGCAGGAGGTTTTTTTTTTTATATAATTATATATATATATATATATATATATATATATATATATATATATATATATATTTATTTCTGCCACAAAACATGTGTTTTTACTTAGTTTGAGCCCTTAAAGTTTCTTTTAAGAAAAAGAAAAGTAAAGAAAAACGTGTAACCTTTTTTTTTTTTTTTTTTTTTTTTAATTTGGCGCAGAGGAAATTGGTCACGCCTGTTCCGTGCACATATTGACCCTCTTAAGTGGGTTTAGTTATTATTATTATTATTATTATTATTATTATTATTATTACAAGAACAGAATTTGTTTGGCGAGCGCATCCAACATCCATTCACCAATAACACGTCCAGGACGTGTTTTTTTATTTTTTTATTTCCACGACGATGCCCAGTTCCCATTGATGCCCAGTGGGCCTTTTTTTTTTTTTTTTTTTTTTTAAATTGGTTTTTTTCGTCTGTTTGTCCGTGCCGTGACGCCCGAGTTTGTTTGGACAAGGACCGGACAGGAAGCCACACAAGGCCTTTTTTTTGTTGTTGTTGTTGTTGTTTTTCTTTGTCATTCTTGTTCTCTCAAGAGGCTTTTTTTTCTTCTTTTTTTTTTTAAATCTTGCTTATCAGTACTACACGCTGCCTGTCTTTGAGGCACAGGAAACACACTGCTTTGCGTAATGAAGTTATTGTGAATCCGAGCTTGTTTTCTTTTTCTTCGAGGCTTTTCCAAGTCGGCTCTGAGGAATTACTGCCTGAGCCGGAACACGGGTCTATTAGTGTACCCGAGTGCGCCGGTGTCAAAGTCCGTGCGTCACAAGGCGTCTAAGAACAGCCTGGAAATATTAGCCCGGTGATCTTTTTCCTGCTGTGATGTTCCTCGCGCCACTGGTTACGAGACAGGAACTACTTATACACTGCATTAGTTAGTGAAGAGTTATTACCATCGTCGTCATTGTGTGTTTTGAAATTATTATTATTATTATTAAAAGTCATTATTATGAACGTCGCCATCGTGTGTTTTGAAATCCAGTCCATTACTGCATATACGCCTGCCTAAATATGTGCATTTTTTTCCATAAAAAAATAAATAAATAAATGCATTTATTTATTTATTTTTAAGCGTGCATTCGTATTTAAAAGGCTCCCGGTAATTGTTTCATTGGAGGAGGTTATAATCAGCCGATTCACAACAAGTAGGTCTAATAAGACACTATTAATACAGCAGCTAAGCCGAGGCCAAAGAGCCTTAATAACGCAGAACAAACATCTGTCCGACGTGCTGACGAGGATGTGGCTGCTGTTATAATGCGAGGCAGAAATCCGCGCTCCTAATGTTCCGCAGATGTCAAACAACGTCAAACGTAAGCGGAGGGACAAATCGCTTTCGAACGTCGCCGTGTCCGGGATGGGAAACTAATCAACGGGCGACGGATCAATTAGTTTATGATGACAGGACGCCCCATTGTGCTTTATTCCCGACTTAACGGACCTTGAAACGTCCTCGCTAGCGTGACCGCGCCAGGTATTAGCTTTCAAGCGGCATTATTGACCTTGTGCTAACGTTATTGCAGAGTAATCACGCTCGGTGTCTCTTTGCCAGATCACCGCCCGCCGACAGTGGAAAAATGTATACGACGAGTTGGGTGGGAACCCAGGGAGCACCAGCGCAGCCACGTGCACGCGGAGACACTACGAGAGGTACGGTAAAATTAATAAATAAATAATAAAAAGATCCAGTTCGGCTTTGGAAATGCAAAACACTGTTTATGGAAATGCGTCTCCTAGACTGGATTTTTTGGGTTCATTGAAACACACTCTCTCATTCCATGGAAATTAGGCCCGGAATTTCACAGACAATAATATCTTCCCACTTTTCCTAATAGCATTCAGCGTGCTTAATGAAGAGATTCTCCTTACAAAATCTTATTTCCATGTCAAAATTGTTTCCCCATTTTATTTTGCTGGTTATTACGTACAATGGGACATTTTGTATGATTAAAAAGGGTCACATGATTTACAGATATTTACCTATCTGCAAATGCCTATCTATATCTATATATATATATCTATATATATATATCTATATATATAGACACACACACACCGGAACAGAATTCTTAAAGGAGCCACGCACAATATTTAACAATTAAAAAAAAAAAGTGTACATTTGAAATGAACAAGAAATGAATTAATTTACAAGAAATTAATATTACAAGAATATTTTCCATGTTTAAAATGGACATTAAATAATCAATCATTTTATTAACGGGAGAGATTTTGAATACGTATTAGAATAGAGTATTAGAAACATGTCTTAATTACAAAGTATTCATTTACGGTACAATGAGAACGTGCGATTAATCAAGAGTCAACTCGTGGCAATTAACCGGGCGACTTAATTGCGATTAAATGTTTATTGGCATGGATGGGTGGATTTATCTTTTATTTATTTATTTCTGCTTTGCATTCTAGGAAGATCTTTGTGTGTGAATATATAGAGTTATTCATATTCAGCTATAAGATCATTTATGAAGTCAGGTGCCAGAGTTGGATGAGGAGGTCTGGGGTCTGGTTTCTCCCCGAATGTATTGACACGGGTTTAAGGTCGGGGCTCAGTGCAGGACACTCGATCTCATCACTAACCTTTACAGTCCGGGACCTCGCTTTAGTTCTGCTGAGGAAAATAGCAGTTTTCACTAAAGTAAACGGCATGCGCAGAAGACACACTATAAACAAAAATGATCAAGGTTTTCGCAGACCTTATAATTCCCTCCATTCTTCACAGGAAGTCAGAGCTGTATACAGTCACCTCGTTAAACATCCATAGACATCCTATACAATTGTGTCAGCTGCTAACAGGGCGTTAAAGTATCCCTAAGATCAGCACTTTTTATTTAGCGTGCAAACAATTATTTAGCGATTAAAGACTGAGAAAAGCAAACGCCAGAAGTTTTCAAACCCTTTATGCTAAATGGTGACTGATCTAATGTGAATGATCAAAGAGCGTCTGTAAATCCACAACTGTTGTGTCTTATATATCGTGTTTACATGCACTCGCAATCAGTTTTGGCACGGATCAGCGCGCAAGCTGCGGGGGGGTCGGGGGGGGCCGGGGTTTGGGGGGGGAAGAAGGGGGGGGGAACAAAACAAAACAAAAAACAAAAAAAAACACCCTCTCGGTTTATTTGAAAAGCAATCCAACGCGACCTTTAATGTTTGCGAGAAGTCTGTGTTTGCTGCCGGTTGGTTTGAGAGAGTGGAGGTCAGACGAGTGGGTTCTCACCTCGGGCCCATCGCTCTCAACCCCGGCGCTGGAATCAATACCGCGCGTGTAATATCATAATGCCGAGCGAATAACTCGCTGCCGGAAGCCTACGGAACATCCTTGACCGGATTGGGCCCGGACGCGCTCGTGCGTCCACTCGTGAGCGAGTGTAATTAACGGGAGTCATTTGCGGCTGTTAAGCGGTTCCATCCTGCAGTACTGAAGCGCCGTTATACTTAAGGAAAGTTTTGCCGCTCATCATTGTGGTCTTTGTTCTCTGCGTTGGAGCTCCTACACCGTTATGCTCATTTAGTCCTTTATTGTCTCATTCATTCACCGTGTGCGTTTTTGATTCACCGTTCTGATTGGGCGGAAGGTTTTATACGTATGCACACGTTCGCCGTAAAGATGTGGATAATCGTTGGTCCAGTTTACTGTAAGGACATGTTTTATAGTTTTTTTGGGTTTTTTTTTGTCAGGGACAAAGCCGTATGCTGTAAAACTTGCTGATGGAGGGGGAAAAAAAGCTGTTGAGAGGATGATGTGCTAACAGGAATAATGATAACAGGATCCAGATATTTTTTGCAGAATGCGCCAATAAAAGAGAAAATGTATGATGTGGTTTTAAAGGAACAGCTAACAGTTGGAAAGTTTCTGTGGTAGAAAATGAATAATACATTACGTGTTGTGTTTGCGTGTTGCGCTGCGAAACATCGCACGATACCGTCTCTCTCTCTCTCTCTCTCTCTCTCATCTCATATATATATATATATATACTATATATATATATATATATATATATATATATATATATATATATATGATATATATATATATATATTCTGATATATATATATGTTCTGACGCTCTGACGAATCCGAAGAGCTCGTTTCCAAGAGGGGCGGGGTTTCATGTGTTTCCACTGTATGGAAACAGTTCGGGTTTGCAACTTTAGACGTTATGCTCTCTCTCTATAAATATACATATATATATATACATAGGATATTATTAGATATATATGATATATATAGATATATAATATTATCTATATATATATATATATATATATATATACAATAGCACACACACACCACACACACACACTACACGTACATACATATATATACATACATACATATATATGTATATATATATATATATATATATATATATATATATAGAGAGAGAGAGAGAGAGAGAGAGAGAGAGAGAGAGAGAGAGAGAGAGAGAGAGAGAGAGAGAGATTACGCATCAAGAGTCGGATAAGCCGTTTGTTTGTTTACCGCGGGGAATGGAAACGACGCGACCGGCCTAACGCCAGGGAGACGCCGCTATTCCGAAATATGTGAAATATTTGACATGCACATATGGTTAGTGTAGCTGATTATTAGCTTTTGTACAGATTTCACAACCTTTATAACCATTTACTTGTTATACCTTTTCAGCGCATTTCTCACTGCGAGTGCATTTATATTTACTAGCTGTACTAGATCAACTATTGTTTACCTGATTGTAGCCGGTGTTTTTGGGGGGGTTTGCCGCCGTCATGTTTATCCCGCAGAGCCACACACACACACTTCCCAATTCAACAACGTGGTTGTGTTTGAGGTGCTGGAATAAATGAGTCCCTTTAGTCGCCACAAACTTGTTACAGTAGGGTTTTGGTTTGTTGTATACACTGATGAAACCCCGCCCCCTCTTGGAAACGAGCTCTTTGGATTCGTCCAGAACACCGCCATGGTGTATTTGGTATTTTGCAAGTACGGGACGGGAGGTGGAGAAGTACGGAAGCTCGCTGTGTCAAACCGAATTGAAATTGTAAAATCGATTTCCGTATTTCCAACATAAAGCATAAACTCGACTTAATCGATAATGACGATTAAATTCTCAGCTCTAAGCTATTTATGAGACATGCTGTGCATTTACACCCATTTTTTTGGAACTATTTGTACTTCCGGTAGATGCTAAAGCTGCGCGTCTGACCTGCGCGACACAATGATAATCAAGTCCAGCAAGTTACACCATAACCAAGTCATAAATTGCGAGGAGGAGAAGAAATCTGTGCGTTTGCCGGCGTTTTATATGCAAATCTACGGTACAATAACGTTTAGTCATTTCCCGTGTTAAAGGTCTTTTCCATGAAAGCGTGTGAAAAAAACAAACAAACAAAAAGAAATCGATATACAAGGTCTGGAACGGTCGGAATAGAGAGCTAATCCTGTCGGTGTGCGTTTCACCTCTTTCACCCGTCTGGCGGTTGACGGGAAAGCAAAAGAGGAGGGCAGGATAAAAGAGGGAAGAAAAGAAACATAGATTGCAAATTGGGTCATAAAAACGGCATGAATAACCTTGAGAGTGACTGCGGCATTCCTCCCTCCCTCCCTCCCTCCCCGCTGCTTTTTAATTATATAGGTCAGTGGCACTGATCAATCAGGCCGCGCTTATTTATTTAATCCTCCTCCTCCTCCCAGGGAGAGCGCTGCTCCAGAAACGGGCCGCCCGTGACTTCCGCTCGGCAGATAAAACCGCATTCTACCCGCTCCTTATCTTCCCGGCTTTGATGCTTATATTGTAGCATGTAAATCCCTTGTTAAAAGGCTGGTGTGTATTTGCGTCCTCCGTTTGCTAATTAGCCTAGCGTTTCTTTTGCCGCGACGGCTTTACATAACGGTATTTGGCTCGCGCGTTCCGAAACGATCGACCGGAAAAACAAACAAACAAAAACAAAATAAACAAAAAAAAAAGTGCAATGTGGCTTTTGGAGGGGGGGGGGAAGGGGTGCAAAAAAAAAACCACATCAGTTCCTCCAAGCGCTTTATTGATTTTCCTTCCCTCTTTGGAATTAATGTTTGCTCTCGGCACGAGCGAGGCACGCTTCACGGATCGCTTCCTTGAAACTACAGGCGGGACGACAGATTTTTAATGCGAGCCCCTTTAAGGAGATTTTTAACGCCGCGCCTTTGGGAATAGCGCCGTCTCCCTCGGCCGGTCGCGTCCTCCGATGGGGTCAGCGCTCCGTTTCCCATTCCCCGCGCTAAACAAACGAACGGGATTACCCGACTCCCGACGCGTAATCTTCCCACCGCGGATATTAATAGTCGTCTGCTTGTGTTTACCTCCGAATCCGTATTTACACCCCTGGTGCAACGTACATAACGGAAAGGCGCCGCGGCGGACGTTTTGGAAGCCGACAAATCCCAATTAAATCCCCGATTGATCGAATTATTTCCGCGTGGCCGTTCGCGCGGAGATTTCCAGGCTATTGTTTCGCCAGACAAAAGCGTCTCGAATTTATAGCAGCGGCTCGAGTTTTTCTAATTCCGTCGGGGCGCGATTTCGCAGACGCGCGTTCGACGAGTTACGCCGGTGCCTAGTCATCGCGGCGCAAAGCTGCCGACTCAGCAGCTCCGTCCGTGGGCCGTCTGTAGCCTCTGTAACGGATTTCCTTATTCACTCTGCCCAAGGATGTGAGACTGACCCATATTAAACATTTACAAAGGTTAGCCCTTTTGCTTTCGTAGGTGCTCTGGCTCGCGCTCGGCTATTTATAAAAGCGCGTCAGATGAGAAATGAAATGAGGCTCTTTTTCAAGGCTTTGTTTGAGGGGTTTTTTTTTCCCTCCTTCATTAGCAGATGTGCTCTTAGTGTACGTTCATATTCATATCTCACAGGTGTATTTATCACTTTGGATTATCCTCGGAGGGACGCGGAGGGAGAGAGACGGCAGGAGAACGGGGCCCAATGTTGGTTTTGGGCTCTGTGGAAGCGCAACATTATAATTATATATATATATATATATATATATAATATATATATATATATATATATATTATATATAAATATATATATATATATATATATATATATATATAAAAAAAAAAAAGCATCCTTTAAATCATGGGTAAAGAATCTGGCTCTCATTTGGACGCTGTACGAGCAGTGAAATATTTCGCTGTTCAGAATTTTTAAATATGCACAGTATAAGAAGTCCGCGTAAGAGTAAGGAAATATTCGCCAGGCCGCATAATTGAATTTTTTTTTTATATGGACCTTAAGGGAGAGAATGAGGTCATTTTAGGTCATGAATACGCCTGTTTCACCGAGCGAGTGTGGATTAGTGCAAGTGCGGTCAACTTTCTTATAAAACATTTCAGCCCTAGTGAATGTCTGTTTTTTTTTCTCTCACATACTCACACATACATACACACACACACACACACGGTGCGGCATTTTCTCTCATCGGTCTCCGCTATTAATTGAAACATGCTGTGCTTCTTTTCCCCCGCTTTCCCCAAAAAGAGGGTTAATTTTGACTGAGTGAGCCTTCCAGCTGTTTAACTTTCATTTAGCAACCAAGTAAGGGATGGAGGGATGGCTGCACCACCGTCCCTCCTTCGCTGTATGCACCGCTCATTACAGCCTGGAATTTTTTGGCTTGCTCCGATTGCGAGTGCATTCCCCCCTCCCCCCTCCCTCTCCCGACTCTCAGAGCCCACGGTGAGATGGATGAGAAAATAAAATTGTTACTGTCACATCCATTTGTCTCAGATATTATTGTAGCGGGACTCGGAGCGCAGCAGGAAGAGCTCGGAGAGGCTCGTTCACTCGCCCCGCTCGCCGCCTTTTGTGCGAGTCTGAAAGACAGGAGGTGCTGAAAATGGGTTTGATTAGGCCGGGATGCGAGCTGCTAATATTTCATTTGCGTTTGCGAGTGCCGCTGACGGAGCTGGAAAGTGTGCCATCTTGTGCCCATGGCGTAGAATCACAGCATCAGGATGAGCAAGGCATTTCTGTACCAGCAAGAAACACCTGCATTTTTATTGATCGTACTTGCTCTTTTTATATATATATATATATATATATATATATATATATATATATATATATATATATATATATATACTATATATATATATATAAATAAAAAGGTTGTGTGTGTGTTGTGGGGGGGGGGGGCAGCACGGTGGATTAGTGGTTTAGCACGTTCGCCTCACACCGCCAGGGTCCGGGTTCGATTCCATTCTCTCAGGCCATGTGAGCGTGTGGAGTTTGCATGTTCTCCCCGTGCCTCAGGGGGTTTTTTCTTCCGGGTTCTCCGGTTTCCTCCCGGTCCAAAAACATGCACGGTAGGTTGATTGGCACCTTGAAAAAATTTCCCTAGTGTATGAATGTAATGTGTGTGTGTGAATGTGAGTGTGAGTGTGTGCGAATGGACAGGTAACACGTGCAGTTCAGTTGGAGACACTGATCAGTTCAATTGAGTAATATTTTTAAGTGCAATCTACGAACCCATTTGATTTTGTACTCTATACAGAGTTTATGCAACATTTCGGATCAATTTAATGATGTTACAACATCCATTTTTTCCTTTTTTTTATATACCCATTTCTAGATATGATTACATAATGGTTCAGGTGCTGCTGTATCGATCGCGGGAACTTGCACTAACGGCAAAGAAGTTGTTTCCAATAATATTGCAAATCGCTCGTAACTCAAGTCTGCGCCGCTTCGCTGTAACGCAGGGAAGCGAAAGCGCCGTTCCTGGCCTGAACCGCTTCACCGCACCGTTACATTCCCACACTGTAGAGTTAATACAAGCATGCCACCCATACAGACATACAAACGACGCAGTCCTTTTTTAAAAATTATTATTAGTATTATTATTACTGTCTAGGGGTCACGGTGGATTAGTGGTTAGCACGTTCGCCTCACACCGCCAGGGTCCAGGTTCGATTCCCGTCTCGGCCATGTGTGTGTGGAGTTTGCATGTTCTCCCCGTGCCTCAGGGGGTTTTTCTCTCCCTCTTTTCTTTTTTCCTCCCCCTCCTCTCTTTTTTTGGGTTCTCCGGTTTCCTCCCCCGGTCCAAAAACATGCACGGTTAGGTTGATTGGCACCTTGGAAAATTGTCCCTAGTGTATGAATGTGTGTGTGTGTGTGTGTGTGTGTGTGCAATGGGTTGGCATTCCATGCAGGGTGTATCCTGCCTTAATGCCCATAGACGCCTGAGATAGGCACAGACTCCCCGTGACCCGAGGGAAGATCAGATATAGCAGTAGAAGATGAATGAATGATTATTACTGTCTATTTGGATTTTTAAACAATGGTGTTTTTGATGCAGGCCGAATTTTGTAGGCGGAGTTTGATCAGGCGTGGGCTTCTTTTTTTTCTTGTATCTATTAACTGGCACTGTTGAGGTTTTTCACTTCTGCCTGAGCTCATGTGCTACACACACACACACACACACACACACACACACACGTGCAGCATGATTGAAGGTGGACACTGAACTAAACTCAGCTCTGCTTCTGCACCCAACAAAACACCAAGGTTACCTGCCAGTCTCAGATACGGTTATTAATATCTACTACGGTGTTGTAATAAAAAATCCTGTACGTCTTCAGTCTTGTATTGTTGCGACATTTTTTAATCTCCCAATGCAAAAAGGTTTTAGTCTTTCCCCTAGTCTACAGGAAATAAGTCTTCTAGACTCACTAGACTTTTATTTTTTCCCTAGAATATAACAGCGCTCCGATAGTAATGTAAAAACGATATGGTGATTTTCTTCCGGGCCGAACTGTAAATTCGTGCATTAACACACGTTTTTAGCGTTTGCTGGAGGTGTGTGTTGCTTTTATTTTTTTTTTTTTTTTTTTTGCAGAAGGTATTGGAAATAAATAGGGAAAGGAAAACAAAGTAGATGCAAATGAGCAGACAACAACATTTAAGCATGTCATTATTCATTTTTGTATAATAATTATTATTATTATACAGTTTTATGTAACCAAAATGGCTGGCGAATTGTCCAAAAGGGGGGGACAAAAAAAAATAAACAAATACAAATCTTGTTGAAGTCACAGTGAACATGCGCCTGAGCACACAGTCTTTCTCAAAGGCCTCCTTGTTCCAGGCAGGCCCTTTAGGGCGCTTTCGGGGATGCCTCGGCTCGGGGACAAGAAAGCAGGGGCTGTAAACAGCGGCAGAGACAGTGAGGGTAAATGTGCCACTTTGTGTAATTATTGTGTTGCTTAAGCATGATTGTGTTGGGGGGGGGGGGGATTTATTTGCTATGGAAATGGGAGTTATGTAAGAGGCCAGATTAAAGGCCACCAGGAGATATGCTGCAACAGAATCTTATTACTCACTCGGCAGCACTCCCAGTAGAGACGTGTGCACACACACACACACACACACACACACACACACACACACACACACACACACACACACACCACCCACACACACACACACACACATGGTTTTTTGCCATCTCCGTGGCAATGCCCTCATCTGTCAGTGTTTTGAAGAGACCTTCATTCTCGCCAACGATTCCTACAGTAATTACACTTAGAGACGTTTCCTACAAACCACTGCGGGATTGAATCAATACGGACAAATTTCACCTCATCCAACCACCGCGAAGATTTTTTTACTTTCATTTTTAGAATAAGTCCCGATTTGCTTAATAATAAAACACATTTCTCTTGCGGCCGCGCCAATTTATTTACCCCGTAACTGCCTCATAAATAATCTCGGCCGGATTCTCCTGTTAAGCTAACGGCTCGGGGGCGTATACAATAGTCTATAGGTTCAAATGATTCCGACTGGGCTTTCTCTCACGCCGACCTTATTAAAGCGCCATCGCGTCAGGTCAATTTCCACGCCGGGAAAAGGAGAGAACACCGCTCTCCTCCGCCCTCACCGGAGTGCGAGTTCTTTGCACAGAGGAAGCGATTGAGAAACCCAGATAAGCTGGAGCACATTAGAAAAAGGCAGCCGTTGCTTAAACGGTCGTCCGAGTACAGGAGCGGCTGTTTGGCCGAGGTTGCGGGAACACCTGAGTCTGGCCCCGAGGCAGCGCTGCACGTTTATCTGGCCCCAAGATGAACCCGGCCAGACGGAGTGTCCAAATTGAAGGCCCTAAAATAACTGAGCGCAGTGTGATTACAGATGGTTTCTCGGCGGCCGACCTTCATCTTCTGTTATCTTTTTTCTTTTCTCCCCCCCCCCCCCCCCCGGTACTAATAATTCTTCTATTCTCATGAAGGGTTTCTAGTGCAATGATAGAGACAAATAGAGGAAATCATAAGCACCTGTGTCGACACAGAAAGGAGTTGCGCGGGAATACCGACAGTAAACCCAAGGCCGATGTGAAAGACTCACTCAGCACGTCTTCTTCCCCTGTCCTGCTCGCGGGCCCCTGGTATCACCATCATGTTAAACTCGGCAATCAGCCGCTCCGGTTCTGGTGTTGAAAGCACAGGGAGGAGAAAACAGGAGGAGGAGGAGGAAGACCTGTTGCTTTGACCATTTCTCATTAAAGTAAATGCAATACTTCCCCGCCTCCCCCCCACACTACAAGATATTTTTTACGCCTCCTAAGGATGATTATTTCTCACTATAATGTATTCCAGTGAGCCTTTTCCCGAGCGAATGTTTATTTTTTATCATTTCAATCAAGTCTTTTTCTCTCGTTCTCGCCCCGTCGTTCTAACGTCGGAAGATCCCGATTGCCGAACTTCCCGCTCTTGGCACGACGCATGTTACTACCCGTTATCGAAGGTATTTGTCGAGCCGCCAGCGGAAGCAAATGAACGACGTCAGCATCTTAAAAACATTATTCTTTCTCTAAAGGAAGAAGTGCGGTCCTTCCGTCGTTATCCTTAAAAAAGGAAGTTTAACGTGGAATAGCCGTATATGGTCAAGATTTTGCGGAGGGGAAAATTTATTCGGAATTGCCTTTCTATGACTTCACTGCAGGGCCCCCTTTTTCATTCTTATCTCACCAGGCAACTGTATATATATATCTACATATATATCTAAAAACTAACCCATATATAAATACAGTGACATCTGATATCAATTATTCCCTGGATCTCTTAAAAGAGAGGAATGTAAGGTCAACACGAACCTAATTTTAGCCTTTTTACACAAACTAAAATGGGCCATTATAAGACCTGCTTACAGCTCCGAGAGAGAGAGAGAGCACACAGGGAGCTAGGGGGCATTGGAGGGAGGGAGGGAGAATAGAGGGGGTGCATGGAAGATTTCAGAGGATTAGCTGCAAACAAGATAAGTCATTGTGCGGCATTATTATACCCTTAATATATAAACATGAAGCCGAAACATTACAGTGGGAATCAGGTATTTGGCAGTCGCCCGCTATTTTGATTTGACCACGTGGAGCGAGCCATTTTCCAGTTTTAGCAGCTGTAACATGTTTAAACTCTTTTGGTAATGGGATCTGAAGATTAATGTTCCCTCCGGGCTCCTGCTTAGCTCCGCGGCTGGCCGGCCGCCAAACCCCCAGCCCCGCATAGTTCTCCAGCATGCCTCCCCTATACAGACCCTGCCTGAGCATGCTCAGTATGGCCGTGCTCCAGCTCCGAGAGGCCTGGACAGCCCGCTGTTGAGTAAACACACCCGGGCCCGAGCAAAATAGCGGAAACGAATTCCTCCGGAGTTGCCTCGCAGCTTTTTATTAAACAGCAAAGTACAACATAAAGAAAGGCAGGGGGGAATGGGCGCGCGATCACAGAAGACGAGGAGGGGGGGATTTTAAATTATTAACACAGAGCGTGCACACATTTATTTATTTAGGTCTTTTTTTTTTAGCTCACAACATGCGTTTATGATTTACGCTGGATAAATGTAGTGCTGCATTTTGCGTGGCAGCCATACTGTAAACCCCCTATTCAATTTGCAGACCCTTTATCTTCCTTCTTTATCAGTCAGCAAAACACTAATGTTCAGAGCGATACACGGTGCATAAATCATGCCTGTGTGTCATTTATGTTTGGGTTTTCGTCGGATCGTGAACGCCATGTAACATTACCTGCAACCCAAAAAAGCTTTTTTTTTTTAATTAGGATTGTGTGTGTGTGTGTGTGTGTGTGTGTGTGTTATCTTAAATTCGATCTGCATGCTTCATGTGAAAGTCTGTAAAAGAGCTCAGATAGCACAAACACGCATATCTAGCCAGGATCGGTGCAGTACTCTCGCGTTACCTCGGCGACGTCACAGCCAGCCTTATTGGCCAACAGGAAGCGCGCAAGCGAATTTGCCTGTTTTGTCAGCGAAATAACACTTTACGGTTTACCGTAATAAATATGCGCTTTTTTTTTTCTTCTTTCTTACCACTGAAGTTGACTGATTAATAGCGTCCACTTAGTGATTAAGTGAAAGTTCCTTTTGGGGAAAAAAAAAAAACGCTGAGCATAGACACACGTTAGTCAGCCGTACGATGTCCATTCCTGTACGATTCCGTAACTACATATTACGCATTCGTACCTTTGTAAAGAGTACTGCGATATTAGGCTTGAAGTACTGATTGTGTCTCACTTTCCCCAGGCTAATCTTGCCCTACGAGAGATATACGAAAGGAGAGGAGGACAAGCCGTTACCCCCCATCAAGCCCCGAAAGCAAGAGGCCGGCACCCAGGAGGGGGGCACCAAGGCAAAGGTGCCATCGGCAAAGCGCAACAAAGACGAACAAACTCCAAAGTGCTGGAATGAAAAGGACGCCTCGGCGAAAGGCCCCGAGCCGGTCAGTCTCCAGTTTAACCCCGATCTTACACTTTCTTTCCTTTGTACAAAGGACGAATCGGGGTTTGGGGGGTGGGCTTACACGAGCAGGCGTTTTTGGCCGTCTGCCCCTGTGTCTCATTAACAAACAAGATGTCAATGGCCTGTAAGAACGTCTCCGCCGGAAGCATCTGCTTTAAACGTTATTGTTGACGCTGAATTACAGGCAGTGAGTATTTATTCCACAGCACGGTAAATCACAATGCCGTTTCGCTTTATTCTGATTCGCTTATATTCTCTCTCTCTCTCGTTTGCTCTCAGCATCACAAATCTAATGAAGGAGAAAAGATCGCGTCGGTAATGTTATCGAGACGAGACGTATTTGTGCTTAAAAGCAAGGGCCGGCCTCCAAACAGACCCGATTGGCTAGTCCTCGCGGAATGAATTGATGCCATAGTCGAGTGCGGGGGCTTATATTTATCCACGGAAATATCCATGATAATTTGCAAATGCCTGCTATGTAAAATAAATGCTAATAAATAAATAAATAAAAGCGGGAGGGGGGAATGTGGGAGTGAGAGCCGGCGTGTAAGGGGATAGAAATTGCGTCGCTATTTTCACACCGATAACAAAATGATTACAGAGAGGATGAAAGAGCCGTTTGAAATTTTCTCTTGAACGTGTCATATTTCGACACATTTCCGAGCTGCTACAACGCCACATATTCATTTCTGCCGCGCGTGAAATGAGTAATCGGCCGTGGTGTCGAAACAAAGAGGGCTGTTGTAGGGGCTGACTGCTTTTCCAGTGGCATGCCTAGCTCATCTGTCTGGAATGTTGTGTAATTTAAAAGCCCTCTCCAGATAATTGATTGTGCATTGTACAAGGTGGGGGGGGGATGAAATGGAATTCGGTGTTTGAGGCGAAGCCAGCTCAGAAAGTCGGAGAAGGGAGGCGGAAGGGGGTGGTGGTGGTGGGAAGGGGAGCGTGGAAGAGTTCTAATATTTCCCAACCGACTCAAATGTAGCAGAAATTCGGAGAGGCAGATGCTGGGATTTGTTTCTTGGCTCAAATGCCATTCGAATACAAATATAGGCATGCCGCTTTTGGTACGATTCAAACACAGTCTTTGAGTCAGCACTTCCTCCATCACCAAAGACAATCAGGGCTTTTGATTGAAACATACCCTGCCAAAAGGGAGTCACACCCCATTAGGACTGTGTAATCTTGGCTGTTAGTCGCTAGCCTCTCAGACCCCCATTTGACATTGTATTAAGTGCATGTCAGAACATTGCCTCCAGGGCAAGAGACTCAACGATCCTGCAGGTCACGGTTCCTCGGCATTACAATGCTCAATACACTCGCTGTCTGCTTTATAAGGAGCACTGGGACACCTGCACAAGTGTGCAAACCTTCGACCAGGCTCCTCCGATGGAAGCATTGAATTTTTTTATGTGTGTATATATATACACATATATATATATATATATATATATATATATATATATATATATATATATAATATATATATATATATATATATATATATATATATATATATATATATATATATATATATATATATATATATATATATATATATATAGATACCTATATATAGATATATATAGACACACACACACACACACACTGTTGGGGAGAAACTAGTAACGGTATTACATAATTTAATGACAAAATAAATATAACAGTAATTTGTTACAACTTGCTGAGAAAAAAATGTGAAATTAAATTACAGTTACTTATGAAAATATTAAAGATTACAACTGAAAATTGATTTAAGAACCAGAACCTTGGATATGTGGGCTTATAATATATATATAGTATAAGTTAAAAAAATAAAAACACACACGTACACATGTATAAAAAAGATAAAATTATAGTTAATATATATATATATATATATATAATTTTATCTTTTTTATACACTTGTACGTGTGTGTATTTATTTCTTTTAACTTTGTACAGCTGTTTCAGAAAGTGCTGCTCACATAGGAATTTCACACGACCGTCTCTAGAGTCTACAGAGAACTTTTACCCTAAAAGACTGAGCGCTGCATAAAAGACTGAATGATACTTCATTATTGCTTCTGTGTAACTTAAGGCG
The DNA here is from genome assembly GCA_030449085.1 of Kryptopterus vitreolus. Classification (NCBI taxonomy): domain Eukaryota; kingdom Metazoa; phylum Chordata; class Actinopteri; order Siluriformes; family Siluridae; genus Kryptopterus; species Kryptopterus vitreolus. The sequence continues at coordinate 7,988,133 of JACRUU010000015.1, read as the reverse complement.
TGTGCAAATTCATGCAACCAGGCTGTTGTACATTTGTTTTTCCCCCTTAAAGCATTTCTTTTTGTTTTCCACTTGAATTGTTGGTAGCAATCTCCCAATTATAGTGGAAAAGCTCGGGCATAATTTATCTCGCTTGCGTCAACCGAGATTTCAAATGACTGAGGTCAAGCATTTATCCCGTTTTCTCCCGCTGCACCCGAAAGGAATGAAAGGGAGGGATTTGGGATTTATCATGCGTGTATACTTCTTTGGAAATGTTAGCCTGGGGAATACAGCTGATGTTGTAGCATTGCCATTGAATCTGAAAGTGAGCAGCAGATATGTCGCTTCTATAGCTCTGTGTAAACGTCTCGTTTTCTCTTTATATAAGAGGATTTTGGGATTGATTCGGTTCAGGGACGGTGAAACCTTTTTGTGGGCGATTGGTTCTTTTTCTCTTGAATCATTTGCCTTTTGGACGGGAAATCCTCTAGGGCCGGGGTGGGCAAACTATGGCCCGGGGGCCACATCCGGCCCCTTGGTCCTTTCAATCCGGCCCGCTGAACTGCTTCGGCTTCTTTGCCGCACCAGACGAAAGTATAGCCGCAAAGCAGTGCTGACATTGTTGGAGTTGCTCAGTGAGAAAAACGAAGGAAAAATACAGCAATATTTTTTATTTTATTTTATTTATTTATTATTATTTTATTTTTTCTTCTCTTCTTTTCCTTAAATAGAATATCCTTATTCTTTTGTTAGCATAATGAACGTGATATCATTTACCGCTCTTTACAAGTGGAAAAAATGTATATTTTATTATTATTATTGTTGGTTCGGCCCACGAACACACCTCAGGTTTCTCATGTGGCCCTTTGGAAAATATAATTGCCCACCCCTGCTCTAGGGGCTTGTAATAGCATCGTCGATGTTTGTACACTTCGGTTCTGCTTTAGATTGCATCAACTACCTGTCAATAATCCATAAAACTTGTGTTATTGCAAGGCATTTGATGCAGTCCATTTTTAATTTATGCCACTTCACACGTGATGGCGCTCTTTCAATAGATTGCATGAAGTGTAATACCTAAATCACTAAATAATTTTCCTTTTGTCTCTATGCACATCGGTGCCTATAGGATACAGAGGACATAAAGGACAAAGAGCGTCTTCAGGAAGGCGTGATGGTGAAGCTAGAGACGCAGCAGTCGCAGGGTCCATCCCGAGTAGACGGCGAGGCAAGAAGTCCCGTCGCAGAGGATGCGGACATGCAGGTGGTTCTTAAGGAGGAGGAGAAGAAACCGGTGCTCAAGAAATCATGGGACGCTGGTCCACATGAAGCCATCAAACACTCCTCAATTCCGCAGGATGGCATGCCGCTCAAATCCGAGGACTCTGAGGTGTTTCCCGTCGCCGCGTCTATGCCGCTCCGGCACTCCCACCCCCTTCCCAACTGTTACGCGCAGGACCAATGGCAGCACGGGACTGCGGAATACAAGGCACCTCCGTACACCCTGGGAAAATCGGAACAGGCTGGTGCAAAAGACAGCCAGAACCATGTAGGGAATGGTGCTACCCACCGTGAAGCAAAGACCTATACACTCTCTGTCGGTACCAGAGATCCCGACAGAGAGGGCTGAACTGCCCACCAAAGAGGAGAGCTTCTGCTATAACCCGCTATTGTATCCTAGAGGCAACCCTGGCATTATGTCTCCCCTGGCTAAGAAGAAGATGCTGTCACAAGTAAGTGGCACTGGTTTGGGCAACAATTATCCTTATGGTCCGCCGCCCCCGTTAGTCAACAAAAAGACATCGAGCACTTGTACAGAAGAAGCAACTTCTGAGAAGCCGGGCACACAGGTCCCTTCTTCTATAGGGGAGGCAAGTGCCGTTATTAAGCGTCCGTCCGTCATCCAGCATGCTCAGAGTTTCAAGCCTCGCAGCAGTGAGGACAGAAGGCCTGCTAGTGAGACGACGTCACATCGAGAGGCTTGTGGCGAGAGGGAGATATATCCTTCTGAGCAAGCCCAGCGTCAGTCTCTACACCAGCCCCAGCTCAGTCCTACAGGAGAGCCCTACATAGTGAGAACCAGTCTTCATTCCAGCGTGGAGAAATCCAACGAGTTACCTCATCCCGGCCAGGCGCCAAGTTTCCTTGGCGATTTCTGCTCCTCGCCACACCTGCACAGCCTCTACCGACAGACGGAGCACCATCTAAGCAAGGAACAGCTAAGCAAGTACTTAAACAGAGAGGCTTACCCCCGGGACTGTGAAACGGCACATGGGTTTCCTCAGAGTCAGCATCCAGACGGCGGAAGTCTGACTTATTCACCCCATCTGAACCAGAAAGAAAAAGGTCCTCCTTGCGAAAAGGTGCCAGAGGAGCAGCCGACAGATTTGAGCCTCCCAAAGGCCTCTTCACAGAAACTTCCCCACTCCACCTCATCCATGTGCACCCTCTCACATTCCATGATGCAGCCGGACATTAAAAGCACTCCTCTTTTTCAGGCAGGTAGCAGTCAAAGTTCAAGCCTGGACTATCACCCCAGAGCCTGTCGCGTTCCTCCTATGACTGTGTCCACTCCAAAAAAGGTGGTTGAACCTCAACTCAAAGCACACAGTGGCCGAGGAGAAGAGACACTTAGCTACAAGATAGATGAACTGGTTCGGCCTATTCTAAGCACCAAAAGTAGCCCGCAGAATGTCGGTGCGGCGCGGCCACTTAAACGGAATCTAGAGGAGTTGGAGAATGGACCCACAGAGAAGAAGATTCGAGCTGTGACCCCCATGCACTGCTCCACGCCTAGAGATATCCCAGTGAAAGTGCGGACCCCAGAGCCCGACAATGAATCCATGAAGCCGGCTGAGCCGGCACACGCGGTGCACATCAACAGCTATGCTGCCGAGGGACACAAGTTCCCAATGCACTCCTCAATTTTCCCAGGACTGTATCCTGGGGCATTCGTATCTCAGGTTCAGGAAATGTGTGACAGCCTGGGCCCTCATGCCCCCCCGGGTTATTCACATCCATTGCAGTACTTGAAGAACCAGGCTGTCATTTCGCCACTCATGCCCCAGTTTGCCATTCATTCCATAATGATGCAGAGACAGTTCTTGGCCCAGGCGGCCAACCCAGCCCACCTGTACAGGCACCCAATGGGGAATTCATATGGAGACATTATCCATCATGGCCTTTACCCCATGACAGCCCTTAATCCTCAGCCAGCTTTCAGTCCCCCCACAGCTCTCCTCAGTGCATCCTAGTACCAAACTCTCATAGAAAAAGAACGAAACATTCCGCTAGCTGGAGTGGCCCCGCCCACACTCCTGACTCCAAGCCAAAAGGTCCCTATTCCCAATAAGCATGGCCATGCCATCGACTAAACGGCTAGCGGCATTAGATGCTTTTATTTTAGGAGCAGTGTTTCTGTTATTTGTCCTTTTGCCACTTAAGTTTAAGATTTGCACATTTCTTTGAACACGGGCCAGCTGAGCTGATTGTGTCTTGTTTCTCAAAGCGTCCGTTCGCGGGTATCAAAGTCGTCTCGTTCGAATACTGTTGCTTTGGGGCAAAAGGTATGTACCGGACGGAAGAGCAGGAACTCTCGTTGAAGATCTGAGCGTCCAGTGGATCTAAACAAGTGACAAATCAGTGCAATCACAGTAATGCTATTTCAATCAATCTGTAGAACTCTGATGTGAAACACTATTGATGACAGTTTTTTTTGTTTTTTTTTTTTTTAACAGGAGAAGCTGCCTGGTGAACTATTGTATGTTTGCATATTAATCCTTACTGTGCATCTTTCTTTTTTTTTTTTTCCTTTATGTATCCGTGTGGTAGCTTAGTGTTTCAAGCCTGCAGGGGTTAAACTACTAAGATTCTAAATATCGCTCCATTTACACGAACCACAAGAACATTGCAGTCGGTTGTATTCCACAGCTACATGTAAATAAAATTAACTAAGCTTTTCCTCGAAAGAATCTTAACCTTGGACAATAAAATGCGAGTTAGGTTTTTTTTTTTTTTTTCTCTCTCCACGACGCTGTTTTCTGACCGCCCACCCATCCGCTGGCAATCCTCTTTTGAGTTCTTCTCACACTCAGCAAAAGTTTCCCACCCATTTACCAGGGCAAAGTGGAATGTGTTTGTCAAATGTAGGACCGAGGTGCTTGTACATAACCTTAGCTAAACTGAAAAACACTTTGTATTATGTTCACTGGCTACAGTAATTTCTGACTGCGCTGAACCACACGTTCGACAAATGGGATCGGATCACTTCGCTCAAAGACGGGATGAAGCTTCAGGACTACTTCGGTGTTTGGGGGGGGGGGCTTTTGTCTTTGCAGACAACATGTTTGTGTTCACAGTTTACTCAGAGCAATCCTTTTAAAGAGTTTTACCAGAGATATACGGAGGCTACAATCGGGGAGGGGGGGGGGCGGGCGGGTTTGGAAGGGGGGGGGGGGGGGTTAGGAGCACTTAACTGAAGCACACACACACAAAAAAAAAAAAAAGTCCCCTGCTGAAAGATGTATAGCAGTGTGGATGTCAAAATTAGCTTAAAACATTCTGCAAAGAAGTGTTATGGCAGTGATCAGATCTTTAAAAGCTGTGTAAAACATGTAACACCAAAAAAAAAAAAAAAAAAAGAAGAAGAAGAAAAAAAAAAGTTCTTTGCACAAAGAATTTTTGGAAAAACGTACCGATACAATTTGAAAGCGACACAATCTTCTTGGGGTTTTTCTTTCTTTCTGTATTAGTAAGGGGGAAAAAAAATAAATAAATCAAGAAATGTATTTACTCCAGCTGTTTGGAGTAGCATTCAAGGTTGCTATGTAACATTTTTAAATGAGAAATAAACCATTTTATAAGATGAAGATGTCTACAGTTTTATCTGCCCGCTTTCCGCACGAACGAGGTGTACTCGCTACAAAAGCGCTTTTGCAATCAAACTGTCTGGAAAAACAGCGCAGGAATGTTGTTTCCTCGCGCAGCTTGCCTTTTATCAGTACGCACGGCCTGATTTACTACAATCCCAAGTAAAGCGCTGTAATTTTGCTGTGCAACGGAGAGGGAGAGGGAGAGAGAGAGAGAGAGAGAGAGAGAGAGAGAGAGAGGGAGAGAGAGAAGGGGGGGGGAGAAGGGAAGGGAGGGGGAAAAAAAAGGTTGCTTTGCTTTGGTCCAGTGAATAATTAGAAATCAATCGGTGTAATTGTGCTTTGTTTGCAGGATTTCTCCGGAATAAACCTCCGGCGTAATCGCGTGTCCGCGATAACACAAATCAAAGGGACGAGAGATTCGCTGCATAGTAAAAAAAAAAAAATAACGCCTCGTCTCTGGACAAAATGTGATCGAGTTTTGTTTTCCCCAGATGCGGATTTATCCGTTTTTCCGTTAACTTTAACCGCACGAATTGTACGATACATTCTGTATTGTGAGATTTGTATTTTTCTTAAATTGGTACGATTATAATAGACTATTACACTACGCTCCAATACTTTTATACTTCAGCGCATTATCATAATCTATTATTCTACACAACACTGTTGTGAATAACATTATTCTACTGTTGTATGATACGAGAGGGGCACGGTGGTTTAGTGGTTAGCACGTTCGCCTCACACCGCCAGGGTCCGGGTTCGATTCCCGTCTCGGCCATGTATGTGTGGAGTTTGCATGTTCTCCCCGTGCCTCAGGGTTTTTTTCTCCGGGTTTCCTCCCAGTCCAAAAACATGCACGGTAGGTTGATTGGCACCTTGTAAAATTGTCCCAAGTGTATGAGTGTGTGAGTGTGTGTGTGCCCTGCGATGGTGTATCCTGCCTTAATGCCCATAGACGCCTGAGATAGGCACAGACTCCCCGTGACCCGAGGAAAGATCGGATAGATAGATAGATCTACTAGGGGTAGAAGATGGATAAATGAATGTTACTGTCTATTTGTCCCATGTCGATTCACCTGTACATCTGAGGTAAATATGCGGGAAATTGGCATATTCATTCTTTTTTTTTTCCTTTTTTTTTTTTTTAGTACCTCCGATTTCGCTCGAAAACGTATTTTTGGAGAATTCATAGGAAAGGAAAGTCGCCTCCGGCACTGCACTACGGAATATTCACCCCGCACACTGGAAGAACCCCGTTAGCAGAGCACATCTGCTCCAGTTCACCATGTTCATTATAACTGTAATGAGCGCTGGGAATTTAGAGGCCCCCGTAATTAGAATGTTTGTCAGGAGCACTTAAAGTGTCTCTTTTCAGCGCTAAATCGTCACAACCAGCTGCACTTTGGAGGGTCGACGTCTTCAGGCCCGGGCTGCTTGTTCGGGTTCGAAACCCTTCGCTGATAACTCCTCCCACGTTTTCATTTTAAACGGCAAGGTAAACAGTCTCCGGCGTCCCTCGTTATTGCCCATAAAATGCTCGTTCCAGGAATAAATCATTAACTATGAGATATTAAGTATGTGTTTACAATTTGTCAGATTTGTTACCACAAGTTATTAAATATTGTAATAGTCTTGCTAAGTGCTAAGTGCTTTTTTTTTATTATTTCTGCATTTTTATTTTATTACATTTTTTTAATTAAACAGTTTATTGCATCTTGTTTATATCACACCACGCCAAAACTGGTTTGCGGTGTCACAATGCAGCATGCTTTAATAAGAGTCTCGCGGCCAATTTAAGTGTAAAGGTCTCTTAATAATGCGTTTAATATTTCGAGAGCATGCCAACCTTGAAACAGAGACACTTCATTAAAATGCAAAACACTCTACAATAATGTTTCTCTAGCTTTCAATGCACCCTCTAGTGGCTGACATCGTCCTAGTCAAAGGTTCAACTGCTTAATTACAGGCTTGGCTTGTCTGTGTGCTGGGTTTTTTTCCCCTGGCAGCGATGAAGCTTCTTTGTTTCAGAATTATGCAAAATGTAACCATAATATGTTGCGTTAGCCGACAGAAAAAAAACCATTAGCAAAAGCAATCGCAAAAACAAACTGAAATGAGCAGGACAAATAGCTTCAGGAAAATAGTGGGGACATTTTTCACAGTTTTCGGTGCCTTAGGAATGCTGTGGTACCTCGGTGTGCAGCGCTCTCGGTGTGTATGTCGCCTTCAGCTAACGCTGGATGTTTCGTCGGGAATTTGGCGTTAGCTTACGTTGTTTCCTTCAGTTTCCGTCGAGTTCGCCTGGAGCGCCATCTAGAGGAACGCGCTAAGAGCTTCCCTGATCATGACCTGAGAGAAATGGGATAATTCAGTTCGGTTAGCGGCGGATTCAGTCAAACTTTCTGAGGAACGAATTAACGATGTACACAAGATACCACTGTATATATATATATATATATGTGTGTGTGTGTGTGTGTATATATACATATGTGTACACACACACACACACACACACACACACACCACACACACACACACATATATATATATATATATATATAGATATATATATATATATAGATAGATAGAGAGAGAGAGAGAGAGAGAGAGAGAGAGAGAGATAGATAGAACAACATTTAGTTTTTACACAAAGTTACTATTTGTCTGTTTGTCTGTAACGCATTATTTGAAACCCAGTACAAGTTCCATGCTCATACCAGAGGATATATTAAATGAAATTAAAATCGGCAGAATGTCACAAGCAACAATATGTTTGAGGACAGATGAAAGCAATTTCTTCGCTAACGCTTCTTGCTAAATGGGCGCATAAACAGGCACCACATGACACACAAATATGTCAGTCCCTTTGAATAGCAGCTCGCGCTCGGGCCGCAAAGAATTTCCAGGAAGGAGGCCATGTTTCAAATAAGTGGAATTCAGTTTGGTGTTTGGTGTAAGTAAAAAGCACTGCTACAGCTGACGCACAATTCCAACCACCATGACATCTAAAATGATAGCTAACCGGCGTAGCATTGTGAACCATCAATCATGCTAACTCGCAGTCAACTAGACATTGATGAGCACTAGCCTGATTTGGCTTCGTCTGTGCGCGCTCACACACACACACACACACACACACACACACACACACACGTCAAGAGCGTTAAAATGGTTTTCAGATGCCTTTAGAAATGCTTTCATTCTTTCAATGCTTATTTATTTCTAATGCTAAAATTCAGCACAAAGCTAGCCATCATCTAAAGCAGAAAACACTACAGCATGTGTGTATATGTATATATATATATATATATATATATATATATATATATATATATATATATATATATATATATATATATATATAAACCTATAAATATATATATATATATATATATATATATATATATAGCTATATGTAGTATATAGTGTATATATATGTGTGTGTGTGTGTGTGTGTGTTTCAATATTTCCTCTGAGAAACAAAAGTGAGATTTCATGTTAATTATGAACATTAATGTACCTTTTTTCCCCTTTATTAGCATTTTCCCTGTGCTTCCTTAAGGTGTCACACACTTATGTAGAAAAATGAATGTCCTAGTTCTCCAAACCCATTCAGTAGGCATATCTCTTACACACACACACACACACACACACACACACACACACACACACGTTTTTCATAGAAAGGAATAAGATTAAAAGAGGTGTTTGCTGGCGTGAGGATGTAGCGTCTGTGCATTAGAAAAGAGAAACGGTTTGCGTGGGAAACGAGGTCGCCGTGGTCAGCTTACATCTCTGTCTCGCACTAGTGCCTACCTGTGATATACATTTTTGTATCTTACAGGTAGGCACTTTTAGACAATCGCTGAGCACATTCTCTCCCTCTTTCTCTCCCTGTTCCTGTACTTCTTGTCATGTTTCACCGATTTTCGTCATCATAACCAAGCAAACTGCTCACCCTGTAGCACTGCACTTTGCAAAGCAGACACACACCGAACTCAGAGTTGCCGATTCTATATAGTCAAATACATTGCTGTTATAGATGTTCCACTAGAATTTGAAATGTGTTTATTGAAGCATTAGTAAGGCTGATGGTGTGGGGGTCAAGGTCAGGGCAAACTATGCGTCTTTCCGAGGCTCACTTTGCATACGGGAGCGTTGTCATGCTGTAACGTGTTTGAGCGTCTTTGTTCAAGGGAACGGAAATTGTCATGCTACAGCGTACAGTACAAAAACATTCGAGGCGATCGTGTTTCAGCAACATTGTGGCAACAGTTTGAGGAAGCGACGCATTTGGGAGTGATACTTAAGCCTTACTGAATGACATTTTGCTTATATAATACATATAGATTGGTCTGCATGGGTATTTTATACGAGTCATACAAAGCAATTACTGTAATTGAGGGGAATGGAAACTATAGTGATGTGCAGTGTGAACAGTGTTTTGAAGATGTTGAGGCCCAATAAACTGAAAAGGAGTCATATAATAATTATATTATCATTATTATCGTTGTTGTTAATCTTATTTTTATTATAATTATAATAATTATAATAAATAAATGTATAAATATGTAATTTATACATATGTTATACATAATTATAATCTTTATTATTATTATTATCATCATCATCATCATCGTCATTATTATATTCTCATTCCCATTCACCATAAATTATTATTATCACATGGTTATACATTATAATAATAATAATAATAATAATAATAATAATATATGTATAAATACATTATATTGTTATAATTATAATAAAAATAGTATTAATAATAATAATTATTATTATTATGGTAAATAGTATAATTATTTTAGTAGTAGTAGTAGTAGTAACATGTATATGTATGTATAACATATGTATAATTACATAATAATAATCGTTATTATTTTTATTACATTGTATAGCCTATAAAAATAATACACTTACAATAATCATTATTTTTACATTATTATTATTGCATTACAGTGATGGCAAACAGTGTGTATGCTTCATCTATTTTTACTTACTAATCAATATAAAAATGGTGGGTTTTGGCTGAATATTAAAACATGTCCAGCATCGCTAAAGGCAATATGAAACAAAAGTAGGCGCGATATTTCGCACCAGCGCCATCTACAGGCCGAAATCCGACATTGCAAATCTCAGAACTGCCCACATCAGCTTGGAGACGTCACGCTAGTCTAGGGCCTCTGGTGCAGTATGAGTGTATCAGCATGTTTGTGGAGGAGAGAAAAAAAAACAAAAAACAACAACACAAAAAAGGCTAGATGAAAACATTAAAAAACAAAAAGCAACTGAATATTACGGTTTATAGGAAACGATTTACAACTCGTGACGGAACAAGAAGTCCCGCTGCCCCGGCGGGAACGAGGTCAACTTCAGGGTGTGAAGCAGGACATCCTTAGCTATTTGTCCCACATTGGGTCCCGTTGGTGATGCCGAATGCAGTTGTTGTAGACACGCACTGCAGGTTGCGACACACAATTGCGTTCGCCTGATGGCCCAGCTGCTCACATTAGGCCCGCGCTCGGCAGCTGCGCTCTCCTAATCCGCTGGCTTGTGCAATACTGCGCCACCTATTCATCAGCGGCGCTGCATTCGAAGCCATCTAATTTCATCTCCGCATTGTCTCGGGTCTAAT
>JACRUU010000015.1:7905127-7970127 GCA_030449085.1 Kryptopterus vitreolus | reverse complement strand
CCAAAGACGTCTTTTCCACAAGCAGATGTTCCTCACGCCGGGCACTACAGGCTTCTCCGATGTCACTTAAACGCCCTCCGCGAAAACAGAAAAAAAAAACTTAACCCAGAACCGGTGAAACTCTATAACTCGGCGCTCTCTAACTACATGATTTATTAGACCCTGAAGGCTCATGGTTGTGGGTTTGAGGTCGGCGTCGGTAGGCAGCCTGCGGGTATCTCGCATGGGCTCCGTCGGGTTCCCGTAGCAGTTAAGCAAACCGCACAAAGTGCAAGATCTGCTCGCGGCTCGAGGCAATTCCTTCTCCACAGCTCGGCCGCAGGAATGTCCCACTTTTACACCAACAATGCCTTCTAATATCAACTGCCTCGTTTATTAGAACTTTTGACTGGCACAGAGAAAAGTCAATATGGCACCTTTTATTTATTTAATTATTTATTTAAATATCAACAGAGTTTGTTAACATGTGGATTGATTGTCATGTTAAAGACCCCGGGAATAATAACACGGCATCAGGATGCGGAGCTGTGCAGACTTGCGCCCCGGCTGTGGCATAAATCACTTCCTTTCACGTTCCGTGTTATTCGAATTGAAGCTGCATTTATTGTCGGTCACGACGGGAACGAGGTGTGCCTTTCAATCGAGGCCATTTAAGTTACATAATTCACTTAGTGAAAGAGCTTTGTAGGGGAAAAAAAACTAAACACAAAAAAGAAAACATCCATAACCTGTCATTATGTGTTGGGTTGCTTCCAATAGTGCTTCAACAGCGTGTGTCTAAATAACGTTGGTAATTATAAAGTCAAGGGTACACGGACGATGAGGTCATACGTAAATGTTTACTCTTTATAGGAATGGTGAGTGCCAAGCTCCTCGCCCAAAATAGCTATGAAACAACAGTCGAGGATTAGCTAGAAGAAGAAGAATAGAATTTATATGTATGTATGTGTGTGTGTGTCTATATATATATATATATATATATATATATATATATATATATATATATATATATATATATATATATATAGATATATATAAATATATAAAAAACACATTCATTCATTTTCATCCGCTTTATCCAATCTTCCCTTGGGTCACGGGGAGCCTGTGCCTCAGGTGTCTACAGGCATTAAGGCAGGGCACACACACACACACACATTCATTCATACACTAGGGACAATTTTTCCAAGGTGCCAATCAACCTACCGTGCATGTTTTTGGACCGGGGGAAACCGGAGAACCCGGAGGAAAAAAAACCCCCTGAGGCACGGGGAGAATATGCAAACTCCACACACACACATGGCCAAGACGGGAATCGAACCCCGACCCTGGTTGGTGTGAGGCGAACGTGCTAACCACTAAGACAAGACACCCGTGCCCCCCTATATATTTATATATACACACACCACACCCTATTATATATATATATATATATATATATATATATATATATATATATATATATATATATATATATATATATATATATACCCCAATTTCTGTGTATGCACAAAATGACTGCATCCTGTAGATATCTATTTGCACTTAGAATGTACTCACACATATAAGCGTTTTTTTTTTTTTTGCATATTAAATAAACGTAAAAAAGATGACTAACTGATGTAATGTAATAAATGTTTCATACATTTCAATACTTTTAATTGGAATGATGGTTCTGCTCCCCAAAAGCATCCGTTTCTATTGTATACAAATAACATATTTCGTCTAGTAAACTCAAAAAGGTATCTAAAATATTAATAAATAATAGTTGGAATATGGTTGAATGAATCAATTAATACTCTCATTGATCTATGCAACAACTTCCATAGGCTTATATTTTAAGTGACCACTAGATGGCACTATAGACGCATACGACACAGAAGAAAAATATTTTTTTTTAATTTAACTTTTCCAGCCATGTGTGTTTTTTTTTTTCCCTTAAGAATTCTGTGCCTCCAGATGTTACCGCAACGCTACACAGCTGTATAGGATGTTTTTTGGATGAAGCCATGTTCAGTTTTCCCTAAACTTTGCATGAGTGCTCACGTGTCCACTAACTTTTAGTGTATAAGCAAAATAAATCAAATGTAACCTTTCAATGTATTAATCCATCATGTCCAAAGGATCTTTAACAAATACTCTTAGTATTTCTTCATTTGTCTCTTTTTAGGGAATCACTTAAAGGTGATAAAACTGAACATTACACCTTTTTATTATTATTATTATTATTTTATTATTATTATTATTATTATTATTATTATTATTATTATTATTAATTTTTATTATTAAAGTTTTAGTGGGGCACGGTGGCTTAGTGGTTAGCATGTTCGCCTCACACCGCCAGGGTCCGGGTTTGATTCCCGTCTCAGCCATGTGTGTGTGGAGTTTGCATGTTCTCCCCGTGCCTCAGGGTTTTTCTTTCCGGGTTCTCCGGTTTCCTCCCCCGGTCCAAAAACATGCACGGTAGGCACCTTGGAAAATTGTCCCTTGTGTGTCCTGTGATGGGTTGTCATTCCATCCACAGGGTGTATCCTGCCTTAATGCCCATAGACGCCTGAGATAGGCACAGACTCCCCGTGACCCGAGGGAAGATCGGATGGATATAGCAGGTAGAAGATGAATGAATGAATGATTAAGTTTAAGTTCTTTAGCACTCAGAATATCTCTAATGACGTCACCTGTTTTGTTGATTAAACCTATGGTTCTCAACTAAACCCCAAAGCTCCCCAGGGGATTTATATTAAAAACTTGATTACATCACCTGAATATCTATTAACAGATGAAGGGGGTCGCTGACTATAAAACAGCCCCAATCACTGCTATATATCCTTAAATACAATCTTGCATTGTTAACCCGATAAGGAGTTGATTGCTCTGGTTTATGCTATTTTAGTACTAAGGAGACGTCAGGCTTCCAGTTTTATCAAAACGCATGCATTAAAACTAAGCTCTGGGCCTGACGTGATAAGCCCTGCTAAGGGAGCGATCAAGCTAATGGCACAGCGATCGCCACTGACCTTGATACACAAAGCCTGTGAGCTTATCTGCTGCTTATTAAGGTGCAGGGGCGGCACGCATGCCCTGTTCATTTGCTCCATTACGGAGGAGCATAGTGAGCCAATGTAGACAAGTTGGCATTAATGATCTCATTCGTTCTTCTATATATATATATATATATATATATATATATATATATATATATATAGATAGATAGATAGATAGATAGATAGAGAGATAGAGATAGAGAGACAGACAGATGTGTGTATATATAAAAAAAATAAGGTGAACTGAGCAATGCAGGAGTTGTGTAAGTGTGTATTCTAGTGGTGCTATTACTCATTATGGTGTCTTATAACGTGTATTGTTCACGATTGTGTGTTTCATTTTGCATGTTATTGCAAGTTGACAGATTTCAGAAATGAATCACAGGGAATTGAATCAAATCCTATGATTCAATATTTTGTTTTCCTCTATTTTAAAAGTTGTAATTGTTTTATCCAGATATATATAGATATATATATATATATATATATATAGAGAGAGAGAGAGAGAGAGAGAGAGAGAGAGAGAGAGAGAGATCGAGAGATACAGAGTTAGAGACCAGCATAACATTTCCTTATGTACACTGTGTGAACCGCTAGAACACTCGTCCCCAGAATGTCGTAAGTGAATAATATTATGTAAATATTTTCATAAAAATGTTGATATTAACACATTTTTATGGGGGAAAAAAATGCAGCCCTGAGTGTAACTTTACAACCAGGAAATTCCCCACTCGTAATAATACTAATAATAATAATACACCGGGGTAACATAATCCAGTTTCCTTCCACCTCTTAAAAACACACATATACACAGTAAGTGGCCTTGAGAGCGAGTATTCAGTGTAGTGTTTCCCAATCCAGGGAATGCTTTTGTACTTCGTGTCCGGTATTACTCTGGAGCATGCTTCAGATCCACGCTGTATCACGCACATCGTGGTATCTATCTTGTTTTTTTCCTCCAATATGTCTTATTTGTTCTCTAGATGAGCACACCAGGCATGATTGAGTTTTATTTTACACACTCGCTTCCTCTCTGCTACAGATTTATTTCATAGTAATGCTTATCGAGGCATCATAACTACTTTATTAGGTACACAGTAAGTTACCCCAGTTCTGGAATGACACAACACTGTCTAGGGAGGTGGTAGCCCAGTGGTTAAGGTGTTGGACTCTGGACCAGAAGATCACGGGTTCAAACCCCACTACCACCACCAAGCTGCCACTAGTGGGCCCTTGAGCAAGGCCCTTAACCCTCACTTGCTCAGTTGTAGGCGCTCTGGATAAGGGCGTCTGCAAATGCCGCAAATGTAAATGCAAATGTAAATGTAAGTTTCTACTGCAGGGGTGTCGAAGGGGACTCGCAGCAGCTCCGGAACATTTCACATGTAATCGTGACATTAGGAAGCATGTCAAAAATAGTTTTGTGTACTGTACTTGCTATCGATTCTATTAGTAATCGAGTATTCTAACGATTATTCCGATTCTGATGTATGTAGCACTAAAGGTTAGATTTCACATTTTAGGACATCAGAGTTTTGGCCAGAAGATGGCGCTACATGACTACATTAGGAGGACTTTGCTGCTACAACTATTAAAAGGTCAGCACCTGCTACTGTTGCTCTGAACGTTGTAGGAACTATATTTTAATACCTGAGAATTACTTTGCACAGTAAAAAAAATAAACAACAATAATAATAATAAATAAAAATATGAAAATGTAAAATAAAACACCAACAATCATGCATTTGTAGTGAATAATAAAACATTTAAAAATAGTGTAGTAGTGGAAATATATTTATTTATTAATGCATGACTTGTATGGCCACCCTTCGCCTTAATAATACCAAAACTTTTGTATTTCCTCGGCTTGTAATATTTGACGTGTCATTTTGGAGGCTTTAAAGGGCGTTGAAAATAAAAGGTTTGATTTTTATTTATTTATTTATTTTTGTTTGTTATTTATTCACTTTTCACTCATAAAAACGTCAACCCCGTCTAAGTGATGGTGGATATGAGAACACTGGGGGTCAGGTTGGGGGTTACACAGAGATGGACATGATTGTCAAGTGCAGGTCAAAACACACACACAACACACACACACACACACACACAATCCAACTGATAAGCATTCCACTAGCACGCAGGTGGGAGGAAGAGGAGAAGAATCCCATCTTGTCATTCTATGTTCTATGTTCACATGTTCACAGCCATGTGTATATGTATATATATATATATATATATATATATATATATATATATATATATATATATATATATATATATATATATATATATATATATATATATATATATACACATACACACATATACATACACACACCACATACACAATACATACACACACACACACACACACACACACACACACACACACACACACACACACATCACACACCATCACAAGCTCAATTAAGTGCTCTCTTTTCATGGTTTGTGCTCCTCATCTGCTTTTATTTACTTTTATTTACCGTGAGCTCGACTGGCCCCCTGCTTGTTGAGCCCCTGCTGAGTACCAGCTTCACTGTCCCACAAGTCCTGTCCCAAATTGCATTTCAAACTTCTGCAGTGCAATGCAATCAACTACAGACTATAAAGCAACAAACTACAGAAGCCTCTCCATAACACACCGAGGTCAGTCTCCCTCATTGCACAAACAAACAAACAAACAAAAAAAAAACAAACCATGAAATGAGGAATACAAATAGGCAGGCTCGTTTGTTAGCCGGTCATTAACCTCACTAGTTCTTCGCGGCACAGTGTGAGCCAAATGAGCGTGTATACAGATCAGTCGAATTTCCTGCACAAGAGCACTTGGGTGCTCAGTGCGCTGTTCTCAGAACTGCCCTTAACTCCCTTTGAGGGCTCCGTGTCAAGCACACACTCCTACGAAGGCCCATTGTGAGCTCATGTTTCTCCCGTCAGGAAAGCGAACGCACCCATCTCGTCTGTGAAGAGGCCCTCAGATAATTAGCACTAGCATGGATAACTGCAGCCTAGTGAAAAGGGCCAGGTATTCATCTACATCTGGGACAAGGTCTGACGTACACGCTGATGCTCGAGAGAAGACCAGCAGCATCAAGTCTTCGAAGCGTCGTGCTAATGAGCGCGAGCGCTTGATGAGCACCTGAAGCAACTGCGCAGAAGTAGCTTTGTCTGCCCTTCCAGCTCACAGCGCCAATTACAGCGGATGTACATTCTTGTGATCGCTATCCATCAGGTTGTTGTTTGTTTATTTGAACAAGTATCACACATCAATTCGAAAACAAAGATTATTGTGAGGTACACTTTTTTCTCTATAGATTCATATATATATATATATATATATATATATATATATATATATATATAAACTTGTACTTTCCATGAATATTAGCTATAACATAACCTTACTGCAGTCAGTAAACATTACTGAGATGAGATATTACTGAGACCAGTTAGCACTTTAGCTAATCAGCTAACACTACTGGGATTAGCTAAAATATTTGTTTATCTAGCAATACTACAAACAAAACTGGCAAAACTATAATTGTCTGAGATCGACTAATACGTCTGAGATTAACTGATGTTACTACCATTGACTAACATTACTTGGATTAGGGCTGTTGCTCTCGATTATTTCATTAATCGAGTTTTCGGGTGAATATTCTATCGACGGGCACGGTGGCGTAGTGGTTAGCACGTTCGCCTCACACCGCCAGGATCCAGGTTCGATTCCCGTCTCGGTCGTGTGTGTGTGGAGTTTGTATGTTCTTCCTGTGCCTCAGGGGGGTTTTTTTCTCCGGGTTCTCCGGTTTCCCCCCGGTCCAAAAACATGCATGGTATGTTGATTGGCACCTTGGAAAATTGTCCCTAGTGTATGAATGTGTGTGTGTCCTGCGATGGGTTGGCATTCCATCCAGGGTGTATCCTGCCTTAATGCCCATAGATGCCTGAGATAGGCACAGGCTCCCCGTGACCCGATAAAGCGGTAGAAGATGAATGAATGAATGAATATTCTATCGACTAATCGGATAAAAAAAATATATACTTTTTCCTTTATACTAAATAAAAGAAAATCATTTGTTTTTCTTTTTAGAAAAATCTGCATTTTATTGCTGAACCGGCATACAAGTATTTGGGTGAAAACTAAACCCATTTAGTGTATTTACATTAAAATACACATACAGTGCGTTCAAAAAGTTCCTCCGCAGTATCCGTGTAGAGCAAGTCATGGGAAAACTACTTGTTTCATTTCATTATTATTCTCGCTCATGTACTTGTTTATTTATTCAATCTTGCATATTGATGTATAGTGAAGTATTCCTGTGTCCAGAAAAATGTATACATATTATTATAATATATTTATCTCCGGGTTAAAAAAATGTCTTCCACTTCCTGCTCTACAAGCCACTGGGGAAGAAGGATATCCATGATACATACCGATCACGACTTACGATTCGGCACGCATGTGACCCTCAGACACATACATGCCTCGCTCATTATTGATAACTTATGTATGGGAGCATTTCCTTACAGTAGATTTTCTTCGAATAAATAGATTAAATTATTTGTCTCCTCCCCTTTTCCTAGATCTGAAAAAAAATTACCCAGTCCGTGATTCAAAACCTGTAATGTGATCTGTGAGATTTTTTTGTTCTGTTGCACTGCTGATAAATTAAAATATAAAACGTTCCTCCACTTTTTCATTCTGTGGCATCCTCTAGCTTTCCACAGCACTCCAAGCGGGTGATGCATCAGTAATAACGGTCCGTGAGAAACGCAGCACTCCGTGTTTAGTCAGATGGATTAAACGAATCATCGAGGAACATTAATGTGCCTCGATTCATTTTTGCAACCGAGCTACTCGAGGAATCGTTACAGCCCGACTTCTGATCAGATAATATTATCGACATAGGTTTACATACAGTAACTGTGAACCACTCGCACACTGTGATCAGCTAACCTCACATCAGCGGCAACGTCATGCATAAGGACTGCTGAAGACATCCGACATGAGATTCAATAAGAGTCTTAAAACTGAGAACTTTAAGGTTAAGGGCCTTGCTCAAGGGCCCACTAGTGGCAGAGGGATTTCAACCTGTGATCTTCCGCTCCAGAGCCCAGTGCTGATCTACCTCCTCACCATGACTAAAAATTAGGCTAAAAATTTTAACAATATGTTTCAAATTCTCCATACAATATTTCAGATGCAAAACACAGAAGCTGGGAGGTCGGAGGTTCAAGCCCCACTATTGTCATACTGTCACTTAACAGAGGGATATGGGCCTTGAGAGCCTCAGCTTCCTAACATCAATTGGGATACACAAGGAAAGGATTCTCTCTGAAAGTAGGGGTGGGTGGGGATTCACACGGATCGCCAAGCTGGTGCGCTTGAGCAAGGCCCTTAACCCTCTGTGGGACCCTGGAACTCTGTAACATGGCTGACCCCCCCAGTTTGCTTTGTTCTGCCGAAAAATAATTTCCCTTTATATATTTCATTATTATTATTATTATTTATTATAATTTCCCAAAAAATATTTCATTATTATTCTTTGTATTACAGTATGCATATTAAACATATACAACGAGAAACCCGTTAACAGTTAGTTTATATAGTTTGCTTGGTTCGAGCCTGGACGTGAAGTGGCAGTCGCATGTGAGGGTTCGCTCATGAGAACTCGTGTGATTAAGTGATAGAATACGGCTCAGTCTAAACAGTTGTAAATACTGCTTTTTAAAAAGTGGGCCTGTGGGCCGGCAGCCACCGCTGTCAGCAGTTTCCTGTGTACTTACCCTGGAGGAAAGCCAGGATAGAAACATTATAGTACAGTAAACAGCCCAAACAGAAATGTTTCCGTTCCGTTTCCTAAAACGCGTCAATAAACTTAAAAATAGGCTGTTGACGTTGCGACAACCGTCTAAAAATTTTACTGTAATTTTACTAAAACACACTGTATATTGTATATCCTACAATTCCGTAGTGTTTGGCAATTTTTAAATATCCATTTACATTTGCGCCATTTGCCAGACGCCCTTATTCAGACTTACAACTAAGCGATCAAGGGTTAGAGGTTTTGCTCAAGGGCCCACTAGTGGCAGCATGGTGGTGGTGCGATTTGAACCTGCGATCTTCCTGTCCGGATGCCTCGATGCCGTAACCACTGAGCTCCCACCTCCCTATTAATAAAATAATAATCCTTTTTTTTGACCAATCAATAAAAGTATTGACTAGACATCGATGCTCCAGTGCAGGGATCACCAACCTTTTTGTAACTGAGAGCTACTACATGGACACCGAGTCATATAAAGGGCTACCAGTTTGAAATACTCCTCTGAAATAACAAATTTACCTTTAGTTATATATTATTATTAATGATACTCATTATGTAAATACACTTGACAGTATCAACAACGAATTAACTAGATTTTACCTTATTAGACGCATCTCACTGATGAGTTGTGCACTTTTTATAGCAAGCCTGAGAGCTACTCATGTGCTCCTTGGGGGCTACCTGGTGCCCACGGGCACCACGTTGGTGACCCCTGCTCCAGTGTGTCTAGTCTTTTGTTGCCGTTGTAGATATAGTGCAGACCTCCAAACCCCGACCCCCCCCCCCCCCCCACCCACACACAGAAATCATCTTGCACTGATTAGTCCACCCCTGGATTTCTAAAATGCACAGTATAGGATGAAGTATTAATGAAAGTATTTAGCTTTTTGCTTGGCAGTACTTAAGCTGTTGCGATGTTATTGCACACAGACCTACAGAGGACAATTATGCTTTACATTTAACCTCATCGATAAAATCAATAAAAGACAGTCTAAACCAAGGGTGCGCAAACTTTTGGCTCAAAAAAAAAAAAAAAAACCAAAAAAAAACATGCATATAAAACAAACATATGAAAGGCATTCATTTTGATACTCAGAGCATCGCCGTGCCTAATGCGCCACCTGGTGGAACGTCAGACAATTACAGGACAAGATTTATTTAGGAAAATTCTATACTAGATTTCGACGGATTTCGGATTAAAAGGGGCAGGACGTAGTTTGCCCAACCCGGGTCTATGCAGATCCACAGGGAACGAATTTACAAAGAGATAGGGTCCTGAGACCGGCTAAATAAACACACTGGGATATGAACAGTTTCTCAACAGTAAAGTTCTCCTTATTAGAATAGACAGACACAAAAGACAGGCTATCAGAAAAGCAAATATTTGCAACATGAGTATGAGACATTGCATCCTTGGTGACACGTCAAAAACCAAACACCCCCCTTCCCCACACACACACACACACACACACTGGATGTTAGTTTGTGTTATCAACCTGACATCACTTCTTGTTGCCTTAACTCGCCTGCACAGCTCAGACAGGTGAAAAAGACCTGAGCTGTTTAGTGCCGTGTGCGAGCACGCTGTGTGGGCCTCACGATGACGTTCTGTCTTACACCGAAAAGTTCAACGCGTAGGATACAACGGTACAAAGTCGTTTCAGCTAGACAAATCTGCATGACCATTAACAGGATGCTGGAGGGAGGAGGGGAAAAAACAACAACAAGGCCTGCTAACAGATTTCTCTCCACTTCTCTATTAGAACATGGTGTCAGGCAGGTGATTTCCGTGGTTATTAATGCGGTTATCCATAAATAATATGATAAGCAACATGTGAGAATGGCAAATCATATATTGTGCAGGGGGGGGGGGGGGTGCATGGGGGGGTGGGGGGGGCACGTTTTTTTGGACACCAGAGCATGAAGGCAGAAACAGTCTTGCTTCCTGCGTATACCCAGTGGAACAATCACTGTCTCAGACGGGGGACAACACACTCTCACACTGCAAGCTAAAATGCACAATATGCTACTAAGAGCCCTGATAATTTATTATTATTATTATTAGTAGTAGTAGTAGTTTTATTTGTAGAACACTGCGCAAAAGTATGCTGAGTATGCTTTTAATATCTGTGCTGAGTTTTCTCTTCATGCTTACACTGCACTTATCCAGGGCAACTAACAAGTATATAACAAGTAAACTGTTGAGGGTTAAGGGCCTTGCTCAAGGGCCCCGCAGTGGCAGCTTGGTGGTGGTGCGATTTGAACGGGCGATCTTCCAGCGATCAGGCGTTAATCACTGAGCTCTCACCTCCCTATTATTAAAAGACCAATTTTTGACCAATCAATAAAGGTATTAGCTAGACATCGACGCAAGTGTGTTGTGCAAAAGTATTTGCCTTTAAATGGACATAAGCATGGGCACGGTGGCTTCGATTCCCATCTCGGCCATGTGTGTGTGGAGTTTGCATGTTCTCCCCGTGCCTCAGGGGGTTTTTTCTCCGGTCTCCAGGGTTCTCCGGTTTCCCACCCGATCCAAAAACATGCACACACGGTAGGTTGATTGGCACCTTGGAAAATTTCCCTATTTTAACAAAAGTGTCCCTGTACCTAGTGTATGAATGTGAGTGTGTGTGTGCCCTGCGATGGGTTTTGGCATTCCATCCAGGGTGTATTCCTGCCTTTAATGCTGTGCCAATAATGCCCATAGATGCCTGAGATAGGCACAGACTCACCGTGACCCGAGGGAAGATTGGATAGGGCGGTAGAAGATGAACGAATGGACATAAGCATCCAAAGTTGAGAGACTCAAGCAAGTACATTAAGTATTGTCTCAGATCAAATCAAGTTTGGGAAAATGTTAACACTGATCTATTCATTAGCATGATAATCAAGAGTAAAACACTGATCTATGAGCCAAAAAGATCAGTTATTCACTTCAAATAAAATCTCTATATTATTTGTAGTCACTATATAACACGCATCAGACGCCTTGAACGAGTCAAACTACAGTCGTATCGTCTCTAAACAAGCTAGGTCGTTATAGTGGCAGCTAGCTAATAAGATTAAGCTAGTTTGCTAAATGGCTAAAGTCATGTCGAGAGGTTTTTAATTGTAATTTCAACTATATATATATATATCTGACGCAGTACACAGTTAAAGGAGACGACATTTCCCCAGATCCTTAGTGTTACATAAAACAACATATTCACCTCACACAACATAGAGCTAGCCACATATCGTGTGCGACCCAGTGCGACCAGCGCAAAAACAATAACAGTGAAAAACAGACAACACGAGACAGTGCAGGACAAATACACAACACAAAATAACAGCCACCCGTACTAGATTGTATATTTAAATGCAATGCAATGTGCAACTGGAAAACAACTGTACAAATAATAAAATGTAAACAGTAGTTTGCTAGCTAACTAGCTTGCTCGTGTTAGCCAACATTGCGATTGACTCTGTAGGACGTTCTTGTTGGTTTCCTTCGTGAGCGTTCTACTAACGTTCTACCAGGAAGAATTATGTGGTTTGTTCGTTTGTGTCAGTTACCAAGTGTTTTGTTTGTTTGTTTTTCTTCTAAATATCACTAGTGGAGATTTTTAAATGTTTAATGATTAACAGTAGTTGCAGTGTAGCTGAGTGATGTGAATACTCAATAAGTAATCGATTGTATATATATATATATATATATATATATATATATATATATATATATATATATATATATATATATATATATATATACACACACACACACATATACACATACATACATACATACATACATACACACACATGCATATACATTTACATACATACACACACACACGCGCGCGCGCGCGCGCAAGGCCCTTCACATGACATTACGGAGACGAGCATCGTGCCTCCCTCCTGCACTTTTCCATACTGGCTTCGAAGTGATGAAGAGAAACTCCCTCGTCTGTCCCCGGCTGTCATAACGTAATCAACATAAAGACGCGTTACGTTAATAAGCACGTAAAAAGAACAATAACTGAGCGTAACGTTGAAGCAATAGCAATTATTATTGCGCGTTTGCGTATAGGGATTGACTCAAACTGCAGTGCAAAAAATACTTTCTTCACGTAGGAAAATCATTTCTACACAATATCAGAATGTAAATATATAAATCGATGTTAAGGGGAAGTTTGCAGTGCTTTAGAACCCAGGTCGACATGCGGTTGTGTTTATCTTTTGGGGGCAGAATATCTTGTCTCATTGAGATATATTGTCCGGTGGGACGGCGAAGAGGCTCTCGAAGACTCAAGAAAACAACAGTCATACATCAGAAGCATACCCCGGGGGAGGATCAAACCATTTTGTCACGGAAAAGAAAGTCTGTACTACCCCCCCCACCTTTCCCCCCCTTTTCCCCTTCACCCACCTCAGCAGCACTTTTACTGTGCTCTGATGAATTGGGCCACTTTCACCGTAGTCGCGGTTTGAGGCAAGCATGATCACTCATTTCACTACGATGACCGAACTCCATTACAGACAGCAGTGTACTCAGATGAATGTCGAAGGCGGCCCTCACAGCACACAGTTTCCATCTCACTGACCCGGCGCACAGGTCTGACTGAAGGCAGAAGTGAGTGCGATTGGCTCAATGTGCCAAGTAAGGGAAGTTAACATATCGCGCTGTACTATTTATAGCCCCCATGTCTGTGCGGAAGTATCGCTTACACAGTAGTAAGTAAATATCACTATTCCATTTTTTCTCTGTGTGTGTGCGTGTGTGTGTTTGTGTGTGCCTTAATAAAATCTCACCAGCATTGTGGTTTCCTTTATTTATTACTTGAATATTCTTTTTGAATGAAATGTGGGCTTAATGATAGAAAAGCATCGAATGCTTTGTCGCACCCACAACCGTATGATGGCGGAGTATGTGGACGTAATAGCGGGCTCGTTGATCGTTCGTGGTATTTTCGGCGCGGGTTGTAAAAAAATTAAAAAATAAATAAATAATCGATCAAACGAACCACATTTTCACGCGTTAAATAACAAAAAACATCACTTAAGTGCCAATTTGGAAAGGAAAAAAAAAACTTTCGGAGAATAGTTGGCCATAGAGGGATCAAATGTGCATTCCGTAGACGCCATTGTCTCACATTTGTCAGTACTCAATACACATACACATTACAGCACAGTGAAATTCTTTCTTGATACGGCGCCCCCTGGAGCACAGGAGGTTAAGGGCCTTGCTCAAGCTTGGTGATACCAGGGGCTCGATCCCCTGACTTCCCAATCAGTATCCCAGTGCCTTAAACCTACTGAGCTACCCCTTATATGCACTCGGGCACCACTCACTATCTATATTTTTGGGACTATGGTGAGCCGAAAATCATTTCACAATACACAGGACCGTGAGGCTGATGGCCTTCAACAGCAAAACACCTCTTGGGGCTGCAATTATATCATCCAAAAGCAGGGATCATGATCACTGAGCCCAGGCTCTGCTGTAACGGAGCAAGTGAAGATGGGAAAACATCTCTCTTCACAGACAACGTCCTGTGAAACTCATGCAGATCAAGAGACTTACAGTTTCTGAAACACTCCACCCTTATGCAGTGAATCACGGAGCTCCCCCCCCATATTTAGATTTATTTTTGTTTTGTTTGATGCAAATGAGCTGAATCAGCTGTTCCATTTATGTGCTCACCTCGTTTGTGGGTGTCCAAGCAGCTGATTATGGCAAAAAAATATTCTTTCTAATAGAGGCGACAGGATTCCCGCTGCTCTGTGCTCATAAACATGTTTAATGTTCAAATTGTTACAGCACATTCTAACAATGTAAAAATGAACGAAGTACAGAACCATTACAAGAGAGGGGGGAAAATGCATGTTTGTTTAATTTGTGCGGTTATTGAGAGGGACTAGTGTTGTTTATAAAACCTGTGTGTTTTGAGGGAAACGCATTACACCAAATTAAAAAAATGTATGCTCAAAAATGCACTGGGTCTTTTTTTTTTTTTTTATCTAAAAAGTCAATAGCATGAGGCTATTTTGTTAGAAATGCTGTCCTGCCCTAACAAAGCTCCAGTCCAAACATACAATTGTCTTATTTATACAACCGAGAAGTCGAGGGTTGACGAGGCCTTGCTCGAGTGTTTTCAGCCTCGGCGACATGGTGGTGGTGACAAAAGTGTTTCATGCTGGAAATGCTGGATGTTCCCATTCATTCCTCATGTAGAAGTATAGATACTAGGGTTTAAAAAGACTTCTACAGAAGTATCAATAACAAAATCTTAGGCCGCGCTAATCGCTAATTTATTGAAACGTCTCTCTATAGAACTCCCTACTGTAGAGTAACTTACGGACGATGAAGGGACACTCGTTTGTATTAGTGGAGAAATAGCAACTTTTAAGAAATGATGTTTTTTTTTTTTTTTTTTTTGATTAACGACCACAACACTGGTTACGTCCTCGCTGGAGTGTGAGGTGATTTGTGTGTCGTGTGCAGGTGCGATGGATCGAGTACAAACCAATAGAATATTATATGTTTATATCTCATCCAACCACAAACACATTCACTCTATCCGGATGGAGACGTTTATCTGTATTAGGCTTTTTTTGTTTTTTGAACCAAATGAAATAAAAGGGCTATTTTTAAAATGTAAGGATTAGAGAGTGCACATAAATGCGTGAAAATGTGAGTAGAAGTAAATAATAATAATAATAATAATAATAATAATAATAATAATAACAGGCGAAATTTCTTCTTATATAAGGAAGAATTATAGTACGAATAACTGTTATTTGACGCCTCGGGATTTGAACTCACAACCTTTCGTTAAGAAGTCCAAACAATGAGCTATCCGTCCCAAAAATAAGCAAAGGAAACAAAAGCATCTGGAGAACACAATTGGCTGTTGTGTGTCAACAAAAATCAACGTTTTTTGTAACATTATACAAAAAGAAATAACCTACGGTACATTAGGATACGGTAGAGGACCTGTAATATTATGGGGCTTTTTCCCCCCCCAGCAAAGGCCTTGGAAACTTTTCAACTTCTCTGAAAAAGTCTTTTAAGGGGGGAAAAAAAATAATACAAAAGGAATACTAACCATCTACTTAAAAAAAAAAAAATACACTAGGTATATACTGTACTTATTGCCTACATATGTTTGTTTGCTTTGCAATCAGTATTGGTGTGTTGTTGTTGTTTTTCCCTGCTCTGTTTTGTTGTTTAAACCGTGGTGCACTTAGTCATAGTTGTCATAATCATAATTTTAGCAACATGTGCAGCTTCAGAAACGGCCTTAAAAGGGCAGCTTTTGACCTTTTGCGCTGAAAGTTCTGCCTGGCGGGTTTCAGATCCTTGTTTAGAGGCCTGTGGATTCCCCCTGACTGCTACGTGCCCTTCTGCTCTTTACTTCACTCCCTGCCCCCGCATCACATCTTTGGGGCATTGAAAGATGCTCCAAAAATCCGCGCTTGTATTATTCGTTGTACGTACTGCATTTTCTCTTCGCTCTGCCCGTTTTATTCTCTCTCTCTCTCTCTCTCTCTACCCATGCTTTGGTGACGTCTCCCCAGAGAGACGCTCTTGAGCTCTCTTTGATCAGTTTTTTTGGGGGGTTTGCAGCTTGTTACACTTCAACCTGATCCTCTTTTCTGCAATAGGATACTTCCTGCGAATAACCCCAAAGATGTGGAGAGAAAAACAAACAAACAAAAAAAAAAAAAGACGTGTGCGCCACAAACAAAAGTGAAACCGATAGGTCTGACTTTGAGTCGATATCATCAGGGAAGTAAAGCGCTGCTACAGTTAATATGAAAAGGGAACGTGGCAAATGCGTGGACTTATGCCAAGTCAATAAAAATGTCAGCGCTTAAAGCAGCCTCATCAATTCAGCATTTAGGGAATCGCTCCGTACCTCGGGTTTCATCCCCGGCGTTATTGCGTCAACGTTTACACCCGCCAATTATTTACTGCCATTTGGTTTACGAGGGGGGGGGGGGAGGGGGCTAGGGTTTGCGGTGCATTGCGGCAGATCGCAATTACGCCGGTGTCCTTTTTGGGCTCCGATCACGCAAAGTTCGGAAAAGGCCAATGGCAGGATGTGTTCACACAAATCGTTCAGATGTTGCTGGGACAATACAGAAGTATAAACAGTGAGTAATAAGAAGAGAACTAGTCAGTTTTATGTGAAGCGTACATAAAAAAAGAGGGAGGCTGGAGAGAGATAGCGATGTAGCTGATGAATACGGTATTGCACAAGCAGTTTATCCATTCTTGGTTGTTTTGGGGTTTTGTTTGTTTTTTGTCTCGGTCTTGCACCAGTAGTTGGACAATAAGGAACTATCGACGCGGTCACGGATAGGTAACGGGCGCTGCACTGACGTCGTCTTCTCGTGAACCATTTTCCGGACTTACTATTAAATCACAAACACACATACACAAGCGACAAGCACACATCTCCGGTGATGGAGGGGAAGGGGATATGGGCGAGAGGAAAAATAAATAAATAAATAAAATCGGTCGCATAGATGCATTGCCTGCTCTGATATGATATGATGACAGGAAATGATTCATCAACTCGGTGCTTTTCATACGTTTCCTATTCATGCCGCTATTATTTTCTTTTTTTTTCTCCTCCTCGTGTAGCGGACCGCTTGATTACGGTCACGAAACGTACAGCGTTGCACCAGGTTCACATCTGGTTTCTGGTAAACATCTATTATTCTTCACTCACGTTCGGTCTCGCACAAAGACACTTATCACATTATATATATATGATATATATATATATATATATATATATATATATATATATATATATATATGCAAAGAGTCTGACATGTTCTGCCTCATCAGTTGAAAGAAGTGAAAGCCCCTTCGTGGGCCGCCCGTAGCTGTCATTGTGCGCTGCGCATCCTGTCGCATCCTGGCCTCCAAACGGCGGATGTGAAAAGCCACGCATTGGGGAAAATGCCAGGAATGCTCCTGAGTGGCACGGAGGCATCACGGCCCCACCGGTGGCCCCGTGAGCTGTCACTTACACTCGCCGTGGATGGAAGGCCACCGGTCAGGGCAGCGTGCCCAGCAGACGGCAGCCGCCAGCTGGATGAGGTCCTTCATACGAAGGGCCCATTTCCATCTTGATCCCTGACAATAACCCGGGAGACAGGACAAGGCCATCAGTCTCCATTACAGGGACAGTGTTTTCTCTCGCATCGGCCCTCTCTGTCGTGTTCTCCTCGGGATCTAAAGGAGACGCTGTCTCGTACATCATTTTCCTCACAAAGCTTGAAAGCCCCCTGTAGTGGCGAGAGGGCTCCTTCCTGCCTACCGGCCCCTCCCTGCGACGTCGGTCCACCTTGACAGGGGCGGCTTCCGCTGACAAGGGGGAAATTTGCATAGCAATGGGGACCTCCTTAGTTCTGACGGGGATTGCAAGGGACACCGCAAGCCCAGGCCACATCCAACAGCGGCCCTTTAATCCGGTGTAATGCGACGGCATTCAGGTGCTCATAAACACGCGCCTCAAAGCCGCGCCTTCGTCATTAATAAAATCCTGTCGTGACGCTACCCGAGATCTAATTACCATCACATACGCAATAAATCTTTACCCATCGAGTCCATCAAATCTATACAAGCTTGAAACGTCGGCGGAATGAAACTTGCGGCGGGGGCCGTACCTTTCAGGCCTTATCGGTCGGCATGGTTTTCTGGTCTGCGGACCGATTCGATAACATGTCTGTCTTCATCCAAAAATGATTGCTCCGTATTGATTCTGTGGGCAAGACATTCCCCAAAGCCTCATCCCTCTCTCTCTCTCTCTCACTCTTTTTCGGCGTGACCGTCGTCCCACAAAGCGATAAGATAAACACCTTTCGCACCTTCCTCGGCTGGCAGGACGTCAGCCCTCATTCTTCATAATCCAGGTCTGTGTAAGGTGTGTTCCAGTTCGGAGACCAAGCACAGAAAAGGTTGGAAGACCATCGCTGGGTGATGGATAGCAGGCGACTGTTGCTATCAGAACCTGTTGCACAAAAAACACTTTTACAACTTTTACAACCAGCCTTTTTATTTATTTATTTTTTGCAGGCATGTAGCTCAGCGGTTTAAGGCACTGGGCTACTGATCTAAAGGTCGGGGGTTCGAACCCCGGTATCGCCAAGCTGCTACCCTAGGGTCCTTGAGCAAGGCCCTTAAACCGTCTGTGTTAGCCCAGTGGTTAAGGTGTTGGACTCTGGACTGGAAGATCACGGGTTCAAACCCCACCACCACCAAGCTTCCACTAGTGGGCCCTTGAGCAAGGACCTTAACCCTCAATTGCTCAGTTGTAAGTCGCTCTGGATAAGGGCGTCTGCTAAATGGCATAAATGTAAATGTAAATGTGCTCCAGGGGGCGCCGTATCATGGCCGACCCTGCAGGCTGTCCCCAGTTTCCGAACAAGCTGGGATATGCGGCGAAAGTATTTCACTGTGCTGTAATTTATATGCGACAAATAAAGGTTCTTCTCTTCACATTGTCATGCTTTTCAACAGCAAAGAGATTTATTAGTACACAGTTGTTTATTTAGGTTTTAAATGCATAAAAGTTCCGCAGAAATTTGTTTATTGCATTGTTTATTACAGCCCGATTCTCTCCAACTCTCCCAACAGACTATTTATTTATATACAGTATATATATATATATATATATATATATATATATATATATATATATATATATATATACACACGCACACACACACACACACACACACAAAACACATACATACATATATATATATATATATATATATATATATATATATATATACTATATACACACATACATATATACACACACATACATACATACTATACACACACATATACACACACACACACACACACAATCATATATACACATATATCCGAGATATAGAGATGGCCAGAGGCTGGACCCGCAAATATTTAAACCAACCTTTTCATATATAATAAAGGCTAACGTTATCTAAAAGGTAAGAAAGAAAACCATATGATAAATAATTGTTTTGAAGGTATATTATGGCTGATTACAGAAACGGGTTTTAACATAAGGGATATTAACAGAAAGCGAACACAAGAGGAAAGTGAAGAGTTGAATGTTAAACCAATTAATCGGCATAAAACGCAATTATCGGAAACACCTCGGGAGTTTGTTTTTCATTTCCAATGCTGAAGATTGAACTACCGCTTGTTTATAATTGTAGGTAAATCCAGCAGAGATCGCGAAATAAACAAATGCAGCCGTATTATATTACGCCGTTTAAATAGCTCGGTTTCCGGGGTGTAAAAAATCTCTCGTCCAATCCACTAGGGAGCAAAAATTCCGAATTTAGAGTTTCAGACACTGTGTGTGTTGCAACACTGAGCCCTAATGACGTTTGAAGGAAATGAGCAGTTTCTGACCCAGATTTCTCGACGTATAAACGTACGGAAATGATTCCGAGAAAAGTAGAAGGCGCATTTTATTACAGCGGGGGTGCATTTTTCCAAGCGACGATACTTTCATGTACATGTTGTCATATAAACGGGTCAGAAAGTGAGAAAATATGCCATATCACTGCGAAGCTGTAGAACAGTACGCTTTTTGAACTTTACCACCACAACACAATCGAAGAATCACTTCACTGAAACCTATGGGATTATTGCAGTGGGTGAAATCCACACATTGTATATTTAGGATTTAACAAAACCAAAATAAACAATATTTAGTATATTTAGGATTTCACAAAACCAAAATAAAATAAGCTTTCAGTGCAAAACCAGAGATATTTTCAGCTTCATGTTTCCTCTGCTTGGCTTTCGTAATAAATCTATTCCCAAAATACACATTTTGAAAACCCTTAAAGGCACCTCTACACCTTATAGCTTGTGACGGTTCTCGGGACTGTTTTTTTTCCACACCGGCTTGATTCCTTTTCGCCCGGTTCTGAATTGAGTCAGAACTGAGAACGTTACTTCCCGCAAAGTAAGTAGATTCAAAGGGCAAAAGGTCATCGCTTGCATATTTCAGTCAGTTAATATGACGGAGAAGTCGAGCTATTCCTCAACAGAACTGTGAACCATTTGTTTCGGCATGTTTCATCTTTAGCCCACGTTCTGACGACACATCCATCAGCTGTTGCTGCGATTTTGTGGAAAAGCTGCCGCTGCTGCTGCTGCTATCAATCGCGAAAAGGGGTTCAAAGCCAGTCCATTTGAGCAGAGCATGTAGGAGTATCACCGAATTATATATTCAACTTCCTTTTAGGTTTTCATAGACATCATTTTGTATCATTATTTTAAAACTAAGGCTCTGGCTGTAGTACGAAGAGAATCAGTAGGAAACAACACAACACAGCGAACAATAATATATATATATATATAATATATATATATATATATATATATATATATATATATATATATATATATATATATATAACACACATACACATACACACACTTTTTTTTTTTATTAGGTCTGTTAGAGTTAGCGTGTTAATTCCGACCTTAATCCACTCACTTTAACTCACTTTATTGAGGGGTGATTAACACAGCGTGCATTACTACTATTTACTATTACTATTATTATTATTTTTTGTGTTGGCGAATGAACGAAACCCGAAACAACAAAGAACAAAACAAACAAATGAATAAAGCAAATAAACCCATATACGTTCAGCATTGACCTCTCTCTCTCTCTCTCTCTCTCATATATATATTATATATATATAAATGAGAGATATACACGTGTTGTGTTGTGTGTGTGTATATATATATATATATATATATATATAGATATATATATATATATACATACACACTACATACACACACACACAACACACACACACACATGCATATACACAACAGGGTAATATAATACAATATAATACAAGAATATACAATTTCTTACTCAAGTAAAAATACCGTTACATCCGTGAAATTTTACTCAAGTACACGTAAAGTTACCAGTCTAAAAATTTACTCAAGAAAAGAAAAGTATTAAGTAATGCTTAAATGTAATGCCTGGGGGGGGGGGGGGGGCAACCAGTCAGAGACCAAGAGCCACATTTTGTACTGTGCTACCGTGCCGTGTCATTAATTGTTGAGTGCATGTGGGGGGCACAATATAATAATAACAATAACAACAATAATAATAATATTAATAATAATAACACAAACTTCGAGATGAACGTAAAAAAAGTCTGGATGAATGAAACCTTCTCTAAAATATATACTTTCATTCCTTTCACACTTAAATCATGACACTGGAAACTCAAATGACTTACCAGTTCGTGCACTTTGAAATCAAAGTGGTGGGGTGTGTGGGGTTTGCAGTGGGGGTGAAGTAGGTGAAGTAGGGGTGTGTTGGGGGGGGGGGGGGTCATCACTCCTGCATCACTGCATCTATTTTGTCCGTCTCCATCGTTCTGTGTGAGTTTAAGCGCGATTGATCTCCCCCCAATTAATCAATCAATCAATCAACCAATCATTGCGGTGCTTGTAGCATGGAAAGGAGAATCGCTATACGGGTGTAATTCTTTTATTTCCGACACCGTGAAACTCGCTCCGCTTTAACAAGGGTGCAAAGTGAACTCCAAACAAAACAACAACCGAAACACGTGTTTCAGACCAGGTGCTTCACTGAAACCCATCCGGCAAACGTTTAAAAATGCAGGTTCCTAAGCGCGCGCACGCGCACCCGCGCGCATAACACACACACACACACACACACACACACACACACGAACGCACGCACACACACACGCACGCAAAGCCGCGTGACATGAATAAAAAGTCAAAGGTTTACATGAATTACTGCCAGTGGTTTCCGGGGTGCGGTGTTTGTTTATTTATTTTATTGTTTGTTTGTTTGTTTTTACTCAGTAACGAATATGATTTAAAATGTAGCGAAGTACAATATACTAAATTGCACTAACGCGAGTAAATGTAATGTTTACTTTCCAACCTCTTTATATATATATAATTATATCTATATATATATATTTAAATGCCCAACATATATATATATATATATATATAATATATATATATATATATATATGTTGGGCAGGTTACTTTGTAAATGTAATAGGTTACAGATTACAAAGTACATTATTCAAAATGTAATAAATAGTGTAACTTTTCAATTTCTTGATAAAAGTAAAGTAACTGATTACATTTGATTACTTTTTGATTACTTTCATTTGTCCACTAGGTGGCGCTCGGAAAAAGTGGGATATATATTTCGTATAACTGAGCTGCTTCAGAATCAAATTGTTGTATTTTGTAATTAGATTATGTAATTAGATTATGTACATAATTAGATATATATACAGTGTTGTTGAGTAACGTATTTTTTGTCATTTTCATCAAGTGCCACCTAGTGGACAAATGAAATTAATCACAAAGTAATCAAATGTAATCAGCTACTTTTATAAAGTAATTGATTAAAGTTACACTATTATTACATTTTGAATAGGGTCATTTGTAATCTGTAATTTATACATTTTTATTATTTTATTTTATTTAGTATCTGTAATTTATATTATCTATTATTTATAGATTTATTTGCCTCGTCTCAGTGGGGGAGGGATGATGAAGCTCAGTTGGGGAGGGATGAAGCTAAGTGGGGAAGGGATGCAGCTCAGTTGTTTAAGGTGCTGGGCTACTGATCGAAGGTCCGGGTTCGAGCTCGGTTTTGTCAAGCTGTCGCCCTTGGGTCCTTGAGCAAGGGCCCTTAACCCTCTGTGCTCCAGGGGTGCCGTATCATGGCTGACCCTGCGCTCTGACCCCAGCTTCCAAACACACTGGGATATGCGAAAGTATATATATATGTGTGTGTGTGTGCAGAGTATATTTGTCACATATATATTACAGCACAGTGAAATTCTTTCTTCTCATATCCCAACTTGTTTTGGAAGCTGGGGTCAGAGCGCAGGGTCAGCCATGATACGGCGCCCCTGGAGCACAGAGGGTTACGGACATTGCTCAAGGACCCAAGGGTGGCAACTTGGTAATACCAGGACTCGAATCCCCGGTTTTCTGATCAGTAGCCCAGTGCCTTAAACCACCGAGCTCCCCCATGGTGTATTTAACTCATGACTCTTACTGGCCAGGGTCTCTCTCCGTATTATACCAGGGTTCACACTCCGTATCATTTGTCTTGCTCCATCCATGCAATTGCGACTGCTCGGTTTCTCGGTCATCGTCCTCGGGAAAAAGCACAAGATTATCGCAAAAACACAAGATTCTTGCAAAAACAAAGTATGCTCATTTATATCAGCCTCTTCCCGGTGGCCCACAAAAGCAGCCACGTGT
Organism: Kryptopterus vitreolus; assembly: GCA_030449085.1. Classification (NCBI taxonomy): domain Eukaryota; kingdom Metazoa; phylum Chordata; class Actinopteri; order Siluriformes; family Siluridae; genus Kryptopterus; species Kryptopterus vitreolus. The sequence continues at coordinate 7,945,942 of JACRUU010000015.1, read as the reverse complement.
GCTTGGCCACTATTATCGCTTGACTCATCCCGTTGTAATGCAAATCGACGTGCTTGTTTCAGTTCGTCTAGTTAACAAAAGTTAACAAAATATATTATGTAATAACATTGGGGAGGTGTTAGCTCAGTGGCTCTAGACCAAAAGGTTGCTGGATCAAGTCCCAGCCATCCTGCCACTAGTGGGCCCTTGAGTAAGGCCCTTAATCCCCAATTGCTCAGTCTGCCCAGGCTGTTAGGGTTGCACAAGCCAGTGTATCCCTGGTAAACCTATATGGATGGAGAGTTAGGAAGGGCAACCGATGTAAAGCATGCACCAAATCTAATACTTGGACCATACCCTGTGGCGCCCCCTAACAGTAGAGGCAAAAATATTATTTAATAATGTTCAAATAGTATTAGTAAAATGGTAGTACAGATAAAAGACCTCACTTATTTGCACCCTGAGCACTTGTCTATGCCACCTTGCTCTGACAAGCAATGCAGAATCGAACCCCTGAAATCTGCTTATAGACCCCCTGAGGTTCATCCGGGTTGGGAATCACCACCCCTGTCATAGGAGAACCCTTTTGATCCCCCTAAGAACCTTCAAGTAAAGAATTATTGAGTGTTTTGTGTTTTGTTAGTGCCATAAAAATCTCTTCTCAAAACAAAAGCTGCTTTTTGACCATTATTCAATTAGAGAAGCAAAACTCTTGTAGCTATCTTATTCATTCATTCAACTTCTACCGCTATATCCGATCTTCCCTCGGGTCACGGGGAGCCTGTGCCTATCTGCCCGTCTATGGGCATTAAGGCAGGATACACCCTGGATAGAATGCCAACCCATCGCAGGACACACACACACACACACACACACATTCATACACTAGGGACAATTTTCCAAGGTGCCAATCAACCTACCGTGCATGTTTTTGACCGGAGGAAACCGGAGAACCCGGAGAAAAAAACCCCTGAGCACGGGGAGAACATGCAAACTCCACACACACATGGCCGAGACAGGACTCGAACCCGGACCCTGTCGGTGTGAGGCGAACGTGCTAACCACTAAACCACCGTGCCCCCTACTAGCTATCTTATTATGAATGATAATTTATATATATATATATATATATATAATATAATATATATATATATATATAAATATATATATTAATACAAGAAAATATTTACATCATGGATAGAATATTGAGGAATTTGATTATTATCTAAGTTAGAAATAAACTTGTAAAATGTGCTGCATAAAGTTACAGTAATAAATTTGAAAATGCGAGATGTTAAAATGTGATTAATACATATTAATTATAAAAAGTATCCAATACAAAATAGTGTACAGGAGTTTTTTGTATTCAGAATAAAAAAAAAAAACAACCTGCTATACATTTTTTATGTAAGAATACAGTAGAATACATTAATATTACTATAAAATGCATTTACGATGGCATTTAAAAAGCTGCGCTGTTGACGTAAACTCCGCGCATGTATGGCATTTGGAAACAGCTCCGCATTGACAACATCCTCAAGTGACACACAAACGACAATTTATGTGAAGAAAAAACATTTTCACTGGGATTTGCAATTTTAGCAATGCAGATGATTCCGTCTCTCGTACGTTTTCATTTTCTGTAATCCTTGTTGTCCTTGTTGGTTTGATGAAAGGACCCGCTGCTGGGGCCAGTAGTTGTTTAAGGGGTAAACAGTTCCAGCGTGGAAAAACCGTATGAATAAACCAAGGATCTGATCGGCGCAGCACGACAAAAAGAGCGTTGATTAGGAGATGTGTGAGCCACTTGGTCTTATTGTCCTCTATGGAGATTGTTCCGAGGGGAAAGAATCACTTCACTCATTCAGGAATTCTCGGAGAAATATGAACTCCAGTCTATCTGACTCCTGCGCTATGTAAGTCATGCACATTTTAAACATCAGAGAATAATGTTGCCTTTATCTGGCCTGAACATTAGTTGAGGAGAGCGATTATCCAGCTTAGAAAAGCTTGTTTATTGTCAACCAGTGGACACATGCTGGTCTCAGATGTCTCTGATAACAAAGGAGGGGACTGTAAGAGAAACGTTGTATACATAACTTTGAAAGGCATAATGAAATAACGTTATAATGAGTTATGGGCTTATGGGGAAATCTAATGTTGGCCATCTGGATGTTGGTGTCTGACATTTATAAACGTATAAATGTGCTTTAATTGTGCTGTTATATTTATATTGAAAAAAAAGTCCTTTTTTTAAATAAATGTGACGTATAATGGTAAACAATACTGGATTTTATACTCTGGATTATGAATTCTGGTTAGTCGGCCGGATTTGAGAGTTTTTTTTATACTGTAGTATATTTACAAATTATACATCATAATCATTTCGAACTCACCAAATAAGTTATATAAAACAATATTAGGTTTCCTATAAACAGGCATTTATTTAGCCTCACTGATTATATCATTCATTCATTCATTCATCTATCCACACACACACATCTATCCGATCTTCCCTCGGGTCACGGGGAGTCTGTGCCTATCTCAGGCGTCTATGGGCATTAAGGCAGGATACACCCTGGATGGAATGCCAACTCATCGCAGGACACACACACACACACACACACATTCATACACTAGGGACAATTTTCCAAGGTGCCAATCAACCTACCATGCATGTTTTTGGACCGGGGAGGAAACCGGAGAACCCGGAGAAAAACCCCCTGAGGCACTATGCAAACTTCACACAAACATGGCGGAGGCGGTAATCGAACCCCGACCCAAACCTTCCCCAAGCTTAACGGCGAATGGATAATGATGTCATTCTTTAGTTAATAATTATTAGCGAGAATAACTGGAATAAGTAATTATAAGAGAATAATTAACAATGAGGTGGTAAAAAAAAGGATCCAAATATGCATCATATATAATAATGTTCTTATTGTCATTTTCGTCTTTTGCTTAATCAGCTCAAATGGTACTCTTAACCACAACAGTCAACAACGTTTTCTTCAGGAAATGTTCCATGTCTAGTTCCTTATATAATATCAGAACAAGACAGAACAAGAACTGACACACACACTGGTAAAACACCCATACACAGCGTTGTAGATCATTCGTTCTTTCATTCATCTTCTACTGCTTTACCCAATCTTCCCTGGTCCCGGGTCACAGGGAGCCTGTGCCCATCTCAGGCGGACCCCCAACCCTGGAGGTATGAGGCGAACCTCTACACCCCGCCCTCTTTGTAGCTCAAATTGTTTAATTAGGCAAACCGTCTAATCAGTGAAAAGAAAGTTAGCGCATGGCGTTATCACCGGTTCGTTTATCATCTCGCTCTTGAACCTGATCTGGGGCCGCCAGGAGAAGCCCATAAGCTGATCGTTAACTTGGGGTGGAAAGTTTAATAGAGAGACAAAGCATCTCTTTCTGCTGCAATCATAAATCTTGTCCCAGGCCTCTTAATTACTAATTCCTCATATCCACATTCAAATCTACATCTACATTTCAATGAAAATTTGTATGTATATAAATATATATATATATGTATATATATATATATGTCGAAACATTTAACATCATCTTTTCACCCCATGCTGTATGGTTTTACATCATAGATCTCCCCTATATGTTTCAACACTAGCTGATTTCCACATCCTGGTTACAGCGAGAGAGAGAGAGAGAGAGGGGTAATTGAATTACCCCTGCTGGAAGTGGCATTTAGACGTGCTCGTGTGTGGAGTAAATGAGCAGACCTCATTATTTCTCAAGAGGGTAGTCTTTTGTGGTGTCATGCGGAAGGTGCACTTCACCGACTCGTTGAGGAGCGATCTGTCCAGGCCTCACGCACACTTCCTCGCCTCTTTCGTTCTCTCAGGCGAAACCGTTTGTTCGACTCGCTGTACATCTGGAAGATCACAGAGGGCAGGGTTTAATGCAGAGGTTATTTGTTTATATAGTATATGGCACTATATGGCACAGTTCAGTATATGGCACAATTCAGTGCCATACATTGGGATATGGCACTGAATTGTTGTTGAACTGTTTTTACACCTTAAAAATTTCGCTTTTTTTTATTGGCTTTTTATTCCCTCATTTTTTACTTTAAAATTTGTACATATGTGTCCGTGTAATACATCATATCAAGGAAGGAAAAGGAGGATGTTATGCTTCATGGTGGTAATGGGGGAAGGGACAGGGGTTGAATGGCCCAACGGCCCTCCCAACCCCCCACTCTACCCTAGACTGAGACTGTAAGAGAGGAATTCTGGGTATTGTAGTACATTCTTACAGTGAATTGTTAAATCCTACAACAAATAAAGGCCACAATACTTTTTCTTTTTCACTTTCCACGAAGCCAATTTGCCAAGAAAAAAATGCATTTTTGTGAACTTGCGCCATTTTATATAGTGTTTAATCCGCAATAAACTACAAGTCGCAGTGTGCCTTTTTTGGCGCATGCGCGGTAAAAGCGGACGCTTAGACATGGTCCGAGATGAGGAAGGAATGGCTCTGCAGATCTGGAACTATAAATAAAAAGAAAAACAATACAGAATCTCGCCATTTTTATTTCCTCATGGAGACTTTGAAACCTACAGCGTTTGCTGTGAATGTCGGGAATGGCGTGAGATTGCACGTTGGAACATCTGGACGCTAAATTGGGGGGATCCAGCTGTTTGGGCGTTCATAGAAGGATAAAAGGAAGCATTCGTGTGTGTGTGTGTGTGGTGTGTGTGTGTGGTTGAAATTTGGGGAAAATGCCACGGGACAGCAGTGAACCTCCGCTGATACAGAGAATCGCGAGCCAGGCTCAGATTGCGTTCAAAAGCGGCGGCGGCGAGAAAGACGTGGCGGATCTGCGGGCGCTTCTGAGCGACATCAGGGCCGCGGATCTGAACATCGCGCCTCCGAAGAAGAAGAAAGGCTCGGGGACGCGGGCGCGCCGCAGAGCCCCGGTAACATACATGCACGTCTGCGAGACCGGCGTGTTCAGCATGGGCGTGTTCGCGCTGCGCAGCGGAGTCTCCATCCCTCTACACGACCACCCGGGAATGAACGGCATGCTCAAGGTGCTGTACGGCAAGGTCCGGATCCGTTGCTTCGACAAGCTCGAGGGTTCTCCTGACACCTCTCGTCCGGACCACGTGGGACGCGGGGCCGGCGGCGAGAGCGCTGAGACGGACGCGGTGTGCGCGGCCGCGGCGCGCTCCTGCGGCGAGTTCACGCCGCAGAGCGCGCCGTGCGTGCTCGGCCCGCGTAGGGACAACCTGCACCAGATCGACGCGCTGGACGGACCCGCGGCCTTCTTGGACATCCTGGCGCCGCCGTACGAGCCGGACGACGGGAGGGATTGCCACTACTACCGGGTGTTGAGCACGGCCACGAACAACGGGGACGACCCGGAAACCCAAGAGACCGCCTGGCTTTTAGAGATCCCCCAACCGGAGGAGTTTTGGTGCGGGGGCGAGCCTTACCCCGGGCCTAAAGTTACCGTGTAGATTTACAATGCTTTGGAGTAAAGACTGTTTAACAAAAACACAAACAATCAGACAATACTTGCATGCAATATGCACCAAATAAGCTTTGGGGGGGGACTCTCACCTCCGTGCATCAACCTATTGGTCCAATTTATATCATTTTATAGCTGTAAAGTTAATTTACAACAACCTGAGCACAGGGGAAAGGTCCAGCATGGCACTTCTTTCCCTTTACAGAGTCATCAGTGCCTATGGGAATTGTGGCAAAATGCAGTATTTCACAATTTACACTTTAATAACGGATCGATTCGATCCTAACTGTGATATTGTCTTGTTTACACACTCGTTTAAACCTTGAGACTCAAAATAGATTACATCATTACATGTTCTGAACCAAACACTATTTCCTGCGTCTTCGAGAGATATATATCCTTCACTCCTTATAATGTATTGCTATGTAGTACAATCACCATGCACTTTCTAACACTAATCACACGGATAATGCAGCGTAGTGTCCGCATCACGCCCTCCGAATTGAACGAGGTTTCGACTGGCCCGAAGGCCGTTTTTTAACAGAAACGCTCGTCCAAGTTCATTCAGGACACACGCTCGTGCATTTACTCTTCTGTAATCGTGTTGAAAAAAATGTCAAGACCACAAACTGCCTTTTGGATGTTTAATTAGTCATGTTTAGAATTCCAAGTCGTCACTATTGTCCAGGTTAAGGATCTTAATAACTGGTATATATTAAAGCTATACAGACGAGGAGGGCCGGGAAATGTATTTGTCATACAAATATACCCTTTCACGGTATATGAACTGTGTTTCTCAGTCCTGCTTCTCTACAATACTCATTTAACATGTTGCGTGAGGTATAAGTGTATTAGAGAACCCGGGAAAATCCTGTGTCATAGAGGATTCAGTGCATTTATAAGAATGTCCCTGATCTTATTCATTTACACATGCAAATGTAAATTTACATTTTACAGCATTTTGCAAGACGCCCTTATCAAGAGCCACTTACAACTGAGGAATTGAGGGTTAAGGGCCTTGCTCAAGGGCCCATTAGTGGCAGCTTGGTAGTGGTGGGGTTTGAACCCATGATTTTCCGGCCCAGAGTCCAACGCCCACACACGACTTTGTTTCTATATAATCGTGAAAATGTAAAAAAAAAAAAAAAAAAAAACTTTCTTATAAAATGTTGAGCACGCTTTTAAAGCTTTACATGCACACGACACACTTTGCTTCTTTTATCTATTTGTGCTGTATTTATTTGATCAGTTATTGTGTATTCTCGATTATGGTTTCTATCGTGCCTTTGAAACACAATTAAATGCTTATAAGACACTGACGTTTTGTGTTTGGTGTCAAGGCGAGTGATTTACGCACCACACTTCTAACAATCAGAGAGGGGAAATCCTCGACTGTACCAGGATTTCAACCTGTTCCGTACAAGTTGCGGTGACTGCAGTATGTAAATGAGAATTGCATTTCTTCTGAAGCCCGTGATTGCATTTATTTATTTATTTATTTTTTATTTTTTTATTTTTTTATGTATTTTTGCCAGCATCTCTTGCATAATCGGAGCGTTGCGTGTAAAACCCGCTTCTCCTCGTTGTCATTATGAATAGTCTGCGAGGTGTCATGGGTGGCGTGATTTGTGCTGACCGCATGCCTGGTATTACAATGAAAAGAAAAATAGAGAGAGAGAGAGAGAGAGAGAGGGGAAAAACGGGAAGCTGGTTAGTCATGGAGTGAATATCGAGCAGTAGGTCATCTCTCGTGAAAAATAAATAAATCAAAATAAACCGTGGTAATGAGTGCTAGCGCTTGTCTAGGACAGATTTCTTAACATCTGTTTTTACATTATTTAATACAGACGAGTTTCTTCGACATTTACTATTTACACGCACTTCATTCGTGCTGTGATTATTCATGGGTTTAATTCAGTGATTCCTTTAATTCAATAAACATATGGCAACCCATTTTTGTCTGAATTATGTTAAATAGGCACCGTCACATTTGTACAGTATTTACCAGACGTCCTGTCCTGAGATCGCATCTCTTTCCGTCTGCTTCGGCGAACCCGAAATAAAACGCCTTATGTTCTTTGAGGTTTCCACGTGCTTAGGTTTAAGAGAGCGTTACTTGTTCCGACCGTGTTGGGGTGCAGCAGTAATCTGATTGCGGGATCTTTTGGACGGTAATTGCGTGTAATTGTCAGTCTGAAGATTTGAGCCGAGGTCCCTTTGAGCACTGGCGTCCATCCATAGCTCGAACGGGAAACAAGGGCATTTTGTTAGAATGACACTCTGAGAAAGATTTTTCTCCTTTTTTTTTATTAAAGCTGTCCCTTTCGCCAAACCAGAAGAGATTTGTGGGTTTTCTTTTTTACTTTATTAAAAAAAGTATATATATATACTTATAAAGCGTTACTGCTTTATACCCTCAGTGATGTACTTCTCACACACACACACACACCCACCACACACACACACACACACACACATATATATATATATATATATATATATATATATATATATATATATATATATATGCCATCAACAATACAACTTCCTGCCTGTAAGCCAAGGACTGTCCCCACCCTCTGCACTTGTGACTGATTGATTTATTTATTAATTTTTTTCAACCGCAGGCAGGTCACAAATCAATCCCTCTCTCCACCACTTTTAGCAAATTCAATCCACAGATACACGATTTCATGATAAAGTCATGTTTATTTACATGGGAAAACACTTGCTTCTCTCTTTTTTCCCCCCTCTCATTGTTGTAAATAAAAAAAAAGATGACGGACGAAATACACGCACTGCCGAAAGGCACACTTAAAGGACGAGAGAGAATGTGGGCTGATTGGATTAAGGGGACAATATAAATAGGGTTATTTTCGAAAATATATGCTTCTTATATATATATATATATATATTATATATAATATATATATATATATATATATGTGTTATGATTGTAAAACTTGAATCAAATGTTTTTGGGGGGAGTTCATGAGGACAAAAGTGACGCTTTATCCGTCCCAACCTATGTTGTTTCTTTTCTTTTAATTATTCAACCACATGTCATTAACCTACTGATAAACCAACATTGTCAAGTGTGTGTTTTTATATCTTTACAGGGACACTTGGATGGTCCGCCAAAAAGTATGTGTGCTTATTAGACCAAAAAAAAAAAACACCAGTGTTTTTAATAAACAAATAACTTAAAAACCATCTGTTTGTAATTCGGTGTGTGTGGTGAATGTATATGTGTGTATGCAGGTAGGTGGATTGGTGGGTGGATGTGTGTGTGTGTCCTTGTGAGACAGTTAGTCAGACCTGACTGGTGTGAAATTGGGAATTTCCTCCCCGGGTGTACATCAGACTTTCCTACTGCTATGTAGCATGAATATGAAAAAGAATTTTAGACGGCGAGAAAGCATGTCAGACTCTGTGTTTTATTGATTAATGATGACAGAACGTTACTAAACCGCGTTAGTTGATTTCATTCCAATTCGACAATCACAAAACAATGAGATCTATTATTTACACTGACGACTTCTTTTTTTCTTCTCTCTCCCCCTCTTCCTAGCCACCATGGGACAATTCAAACACCAAATAAACATTGTACAAAAATAGAGATTGTTTCCAAAAAAACATTATTAAAGGATCCACTGTACACTGTTTATTAAATGCCCCCCCCCCCCCACACCGCACATATGCAGTTAATGTACAATAAAAGAAAGGCACAATAAACAGAAAAAAGAGAGTTAGATTTCATTTTCACACGTTAGATGAGCAGTTCCGACTTATTGCAGAGAAAGCGGCTTTATCGTTAAAGCCCACTTTCATAGGGTCAACAAGGACATTTCACATTGTCAGTAGAATACGTACACTCCCACATGCTGTTTAAGGTTATTCCATTAAATTATTTCACCGAAATATACAAAGAAAGTGCGTTTGGTCAGTCAGCATGTGACTGAAAGTCAGGGAAGGACGCGCACTCTTATAGTGTCCCTCATCCAAAATAGGTGCAGGGCAATACCCGGCTCTCTCTCTCTCTCTCTCCCTCTCTCTTCTCTTCTCTTTCCCTCTCTCTCACTTCTCCTGAAGTGTTGTCCATGTGCACCTGCCGAAGTAAACACTGTGATGAGTTCACTCAGTCCGGTGCTGAGGTTTGGGCATGCGAGTGCCGCGACCGTCGCCAAGTCTACGCAGGCTGCGTGCGCCGGATCCTCATTGGCTGATCCCGGACGTGGGGTTCGAGCCGCCAGCAGCAATCGACGAGTTCGAGTTGGACGAGGAGGCCGCCGCGGCTTTCCTGTCCTTCTGCCGCAGGTGGATCTTGGTGTGCCGCTTTCGCTCGTCGCTGCGCGCAAACTTGCGGCCGCAGTAGTCGCAGGCGAACGGCTTCTCGCCCGTGTGCGTGCGGATGTGCGTGGTGAGGTGGTCGCTGCGGCTGAAGTTGCGCATGCAGATGCGGCACTGGAACGGCTTGTGTCCCGTGTGGATGCGGATGTGCCGCGTCAGCTCGTCCGAGCGCGAGAAGCGCCGGTCGCAGCCCTCGGCCGGGCACGGGTACGGGCGCTCGTGCACGGGCGTCTTGCTTGGCCGGTTCGGGTACTTCCGCGGGCGCAGGATGGGCCTCAGAGGCAGGTTCTGCGGGCTGTACGCGGCGGGGAGACGCGCCCCCTCGGCTACAGGTGCGGCCAACGTGAAGTTCCTGATTGTGTTTAGCGGGGTGAGGGGCGGCGGCACGCGGAAAGGCTCGAGCGGGCACGCAAACGGTTTGCGCTCGGGGATGGACTGCACGTCCCGCTGGCACGGGGGCTGGAAAAAGCCCGTGTAGTCCGGGAGGATGGGAAAGAGGCCGGCGTCGGCGCTCGGTTTAGGGGAGGAATAGGCAGGCGGCGGGTACGAGGTGATGGGGCACGTGGAAGTTGACAGGAAAGCGGACGGGTCCTGGTAGACCTCCGCGCAGCCCGAATAGGGAGGAGGAGGGGAGTAGATGTGCTGCTGTTGCTCCATGTCCGTCTGGCCCTGAGCCACCGTGCAGCTGAGCGTGCTGGAGAAGTGAGCCGGAGACACCGAGGAGGAGGAGGATGGCGATGAGGACGTCGACGAGGCCTGGGTCATGCCCAGGATGCCCGCACTCACGATGTTAATCACGCCCTCTGGGTTCCAGTTGCCCGGATACTGGGAGTCGATGGAGAACTTGCCCATGTAGGTGAACGTCTGACTGCGAGGACAAGCCGACTGCGCGAAGCTGCTGGAGTAGGGCAGATCTACGGCGCGTTTCTCCGCGCTCATATCCACGCTAACCAGGCCATCTGCAAGAAAGAGAAAAGACACGTTAAGATGCGCCCGATTCCGATAAACAACAACAACAAACAACAACAACAGTGCGCCCTGGGGGAATCGAAAACAACTTGCATTTTACGCAAACCGATCCAAGGCTTACGTACACAAGCACAGAAGATGCATCGTTTAACAAATGAAAGTTGCACGTAAAAGTTTGCTTTTTAAAAAAAAATCTTCAGAAACACGTGCCAGCGGAGGAAAAAATAAACAGGTAGGTTGGCGAGCGCGCACTCGGGATTTCAGCTTACCTGCTGCAATTCCATTCAAATGGTCGTAATGTCCACCTAGATCACTGTTGGGGAAAATCGCCACCGAGGCTGGCAGCGCTGCGCTCTCATCCAGTGAGTAGATGCTCTCGGCCAGAGGGTGCACGAAGCCTCCGAGAGTGATGGGACTCTTCTCCAAAGTTTTTGCGGTCATCGTTCAATCGCGGGAGAAGTGTCTGTGTTTGCGTGCGTGCGAGCGGATGGAGGAAGGATGGATGCACCTCGGATCACCCTCTGATTTTCCCCCCAAACAACAACAACAACAACAACAACAACAACACCCTCACATGAGCAGCGCTGTCACTTAACCTCTGGAGTGTTTAGCGCTCGCTCTGATATTGACCACGACGGAGCGATCCTCTCATCTCTGTGTGTGTGTGTGTGTGTTTTGCTGAATGACAGACCCTCACGGCGCCTCTTATTGGTACTATGTGTGTATTTATGGGGGAGCGTTTCAATGTGCCGTTACGTCACTGACCATATAAGGACCGCACGGCGCGAGACCTGCAGAGCCGCGCGCTTTGATTGGTGATAGGGGCCCGGAGGCTCTTGTGACGTCACCGAGCGCGATAGTTGTCAATGGAGACTTCGCTTCGCTTTTTGCTTCACACCGAAGGGGACCAGCGGTAGGAAAATTCGCGCGTCCAGCACGTAATTGACAAGATCATTCAATTTGAAGAGAGAAAGAAAAACAACAACTTTGCATGCAAATAAATAAATAAAAATGGCTTATGATGAACTTTGGGTGAAAACAATCACGGGGTCAAAGTGGTAAAAATACACAGTTTGCGCATCTGGTGCATCTATCACTCGGAATCAGGAATTCCGGTTTTACCCTTCAACCCCATAAATGGTTTTTTGATCCGGTTAAATGAAACAACGCCCCTGCGTACATATAAGGGACTTATTCCGGAACACGAGCATCGGAAACTGACGAGTCCTGCCGAGCAAAAAGGAGCCGATCTGAAAACCGCAAACAAATGAGACGCACAATCACGGAATTTCTAGCTTTGCTGTCTTACCCTCGGAAAGTGTGTTAGATCTATTTGAATAGCCAGTGGTGTGTTGTTGGAAAGAGGGAAATGCGTTTTTAGTAACACAAGTCTATATTTAGTGTTCAGCTGGAACATGATCTTAAGCTGTTCACATATACATGACATAATTGATCATTTATTATACGAGCATTATTCCTGTATTATTCTTAGCCGGGTATTTTTATCATCATAATTTTTTTAATTATTATTATTATTATTATTATTATGATTATTATGATTGTTGTTGTTGTTGATACTTTTTAGTATACGTCTAGCTGATTGCCCTCTAGTGGTTTTTGATTGAAAGTCCCAAAACAAATATTAATAATAACAATAATTACAAAAAAATACAGTATTCCAACTGAACACACTGTACCTATCTCATACGGTCATATGTCCTAAATCTTTCTCTTTCCCCCTCGATTGCATTTCAAAGTTTTGTTCCAAAACAACACAGAGCACGATTTTCCAAAGTAGCCGCAAATTGACCATGCGTCTAAATATAGGCTAAATAGAAAAGTTCCGTTGTTGTAAGGGTTTGTAAGATGCCACTCGGAGTAGATACACACACACACACACACACGCACACACACACACAAACAAAATCTGTGTTTGGTGTGAAATTTCCCCCCCCGTGGGTTTAGAAACCTATACTGGAGGAGGAAGGACACGGGGGAGGAATTGAAGCCCATGACAAGGCCAGCTCTGACAACATGACACACACATACACATACATACATACACACACACATATATACATATATACCACACATATATACCAGATATACTATATATAATGTATAGATATATAACTATATATATATATATATATATATATAATGTATATACGTGTGTGTCACGTTTATACGTTTTATATATATATATATATATATATATATATATATATATATATATATATATACTATATATATATACTATATATATATATATACTATATGTACACTATAACATAGTGAGATAGATAGATAGATAGGACAGAGTTTTTGCCGGTTTTTACGCACGGCTCTTAAATACAGGAGATTCATTAAACGCGGGGCAAAAACCTGAATTAGTGCGTTTGAAAGGTGTACCATACCGAAGGTTAATTTCTATACATATAAGCCTGGTAATAAAATGGAGATATGTTGCCCAAATACCAGTGCGAAGTAGCGAGGGCGGTTTAAAAGAGCATTGGGTTGTTCTGAATAGCCCCGACAGGGAGTGATTATGTTTTGATAGATAGATTGACAGACAGATAGACATACAGGCAGACAGACATAACAAATAGATAGATGGAGAGGTTGCACAAACCTTGGTTTTTACGCGAGTGTAAATATGATGGTGAAAGTTTAGTTTTCAGGATCCTATTTTGCATACAAGAATTGAAAGGTTTCATTTATGACGTCTTTCATTGCTAGTTAAAATCTAAACCAGTCCGTGAATAAATGAAACGGATGCATACAAGAATCCACAATGCTGAATTTTTGTGCATTTTTACAAGTTTTGTCGAGGTTACATGCTGCATTTCATTGACTCTGATTTACTCCCCTGGGGTCTTACCTCTGGACAAGTGGGGAAAATAACGCAAAAGCTCCTTCACTCATTCCTCACTAGGGGGCAGTGTACTCCATTTGGCCGGCACCTGAGCATTGCCAGAAAGTTCTGGCGCAACTTGTGGTTGTTAGTTGCCCTTTTGCACTTTGACTTGCGGGTTTTCTTTCTAATGGGTTTTGGGTACAGGTAGGAGACACTGACTCGTGCTCCTTGCAATTCAGGGCACGTGGATGAAGACGCAGGTGATATGTGGGCCTGATAACCACATGCTTTTTGCAAGTGCAGATCAAGGAAACAAGCAAGTCAGGGTTTCCAAGCTGATGCATAGTTTATATGTTTGATTTTTTACTCTGTTAATGTAATATATATTATATATATATATATATAATATATATATATATATATATATATATATATATATATATATATATAGATATATATAATAATATATAGATTAAGATTCTATAATGCTTACCTCCTTAGTTCATCATCTGGTTCACAATGAATAATCATTTACTGATGTCGAGGTAAAGGAAAGCGACGTTTGGTATAATATCAGCGACAAATGTTTCCCTCGCTTAGAATATTCCTTGAAACGTGTTATTTGAGGTAACAACAAAAATAGAGGAAAAAAAATGACTCGACCGTAATCTATATTAATAGTGTATGAAAATAGAAATAAAGCATGTCATTCGCTGCGGCGAGGGGGTCGTCACACAATCCTGTTCTTTAAGGATTTTAAAAAAGAAAAAAAAAGCGAACGCTGACCCGGGATCAGTCATGCTCTGAGAAGTCTGATTTGTATGACCTCAGCTCGAAGAAGTATGAATGTCACTTCTGTGCTTAGTCAGTGGCAGATTTCACTTTCATGCTCACTTTTAAGCGACATTAAAGGCACTCGAACTGGGACGATGAAAAGGGCGGGTTCAATTTTATGTCCATCTTAAAGGAAATAAAGTTCGGATTGTGGGTTTAGATCAAAGAAGCCTGCGGTGTCTTCTTTAATATTTGCTTTGATTAAAAATGGGGAGGGGGGATTTTACGATATCTTTTAAGAATGAAATAAAACACATCTTTGAAGTCGATATGTGGATATTCTTGTGAGGGGGGGGTTTCTATAGCGCCGTCGTTCTTTAAGTTCCTATTGTGGGGTTTTCACGTACGCGACGTATCTAAGGGATGTGTTTAGAACACAGGAACTCTCGTGGGTTTATTTTTATAGCCGAAATATCATCAGGTCGGATATTTTGGCGCCGGGGTCGCTGTCATCGTCGACAGCCATCGCCGTCGTCGACTTCATGACTCTTAATATCGACTCGGGACTCTATGGCGTCATGTGTGCGATTTTTTAGCCGCGACACGACAGAGCCATCTGTTGTCACCGCGTCGGTTCTGCGCTCGTGGGTTGGTGTCGCTCAGATGGTATCAGATACCATCGGAGCCAAAAAAGCAGGCTGCCCGGGTGTCTTGCATTTGCTTTCGGCGTAGGCGTTTTTAGAATCGAGCGTGGGGGGGGGGGGGGGGGGGGGGGGGGGGGGGGGGGGGGGGGTTTCTACACGTATGGAACATGACCGCACTGGGCTTCAGTAGAAACGCTGCCGCGGACACCCGTTGCCAGAAAATCCGGAGCGAGAAAATTCGGTGGCGGTGATTTACCGCCATTTCCATCCTGTCCCTGTCCGGATTCTCCTCGCCGCACCGGGGGGGGGGCGCATTTTTTCATCGGCCCTGTCGCAGAGCGCCCGGCGATTAGTTAAGAGGTCGTGTTCGTCCCCGTTGTCATAATGACACCTTGCTGGATATCGACTGGAGAGCGGCTCCGCAAATCACCCGTGCCGCTCGATAGCGAGCCCGAGCCACTGACATGTCGCATTTACATCCTCTCGCCGAGACGTTTAGGGGCATTTTTCAGCCCAGGCAAGGCAGGGTTGTGAATAAGCTGTAATGGGACAGGCGGGGTGACAGAGCTGCTTTGGACAGGACGATTAGGGCCCGTCGTTAATATGAGAAGTCCTCAAAACGTTGGTCCACTACCTGAACCTCCATAATGAGGGGGCAGGTAATGAAGCCAGGCTTGTTTTTTTTTTTTTAAAGCTTGTATTAATCGCATGCAGCGTGTGTGTCGTCGCCTCTACACCCCCCCCACCACCACCACCACCACCACCCCCCGGGCCTCAAATAGTCCGGACAGCACAGGGTGGAGTGAGAAATTTTCATCTAAATGGTTCTTGGTTTATGAGCTACAACGAGCCGCGGCCGTCTAGCGCGTGAGCCGGGGGTTGCGCAGGTGCATAATGAGCGGCGAAATAAATCCACCCAACCGAGCAAGAGATCAAGATGCCGTTATCGGTCATCGGCACGGGCCGTGAAGCGCGCCTTTCACATTTGGTGCTGTAATTGCAAGCTCCATTGTAAGACCCACGGCGTTCTCACTGGGGAAATTGTGGCTATATGGCAACACGAAAGTCAGCCCGGGACGACGGCGGCAATCTTTTTTTTTTCCGGTTTTGTTTTGTTGCCGTTAATTGTCGACGCCGAAATGTTTCGCATTTCTAGGGATTCTTGCGTCCCTCCCACGCAGAGGAAAGAAGGAAGCTTCTTGAGATGCTCTTGTCCTTTGTTGCCCACCCACAGATGCAAAAATGTTTGCACACATTGCACAAGTGGCGCAGCTTGGCGCATCTGGCCCGTCCCGGCTCCCGGGTGCACATCGGCTGCTTGGGATATGGCCGAGCCCTGGCGGTGAATGACGGGGACTCAGTGTGCTGGCCGCCCACGCTGAACAGCCGCTGAATTCAGGAGCTTTCTCTCCTGTATGGCCTCGGGGACGGGTGGGGTGGTGGGGTGGGTCACGTGGGGTCAAACAGCTCCTGCACATGAGGATATATCAAATGACCTTTCCTGCCTCCTACCCTCGTTTTGTCGCGTCGCCTTGTTTTCCTCGCCGAGTCCTCAGAACACCTGTACGCGACAGTGCTTACGTCCTCCTTACACAACGATGTGTTATACAGAAATACAGAGGGGGGCTGTCTCCTAGAAATCCAGTAAATATATATACATATATATGTATATATAAAAACAATTTTATGTCGTGAATCACCACACTGAGTCAACACAAAAAACCTCCGATACACAAAGGAGGTCACGAGCATTATTTCGACATGAGAAAAAGGAGAGCAGGCCGAGAAAGGGAAAAAAAAAGAACTCGATGGGAGCGGAATGGCGCGCACAGCCGCTTGAAACGCCGGTCAGGCATATGACAAGGCGGCATAAAGCAACCTGTCAAGATCCCGCCCACAATATTCAGATGAGCTCCGTCGGGGAAAAAAAGAAGAGTGAATGGACACCAACCTGCTCCGGCACCGGCTAAGATCTAAAGACAAGCCGTGGGAGAGTCGGCAACAACGCGAATTGTTCTCTCTTTATCGAGTGGGAGGCTGTTTTTCTTTCTGAGTTTTGCGTAGGTGTTACTTTTTCTATAGATGCTCATCATCAAAGGACTCAGCAGTTTGCGCTAGTGGTATGTGGGGAGAGAAATTCCCTCGTTTTTTTTTTTGTTTGTTTTTTGCATTATTTAGCGTAGCCTCTAAACACTTTGTCCTATTTATACATGCTGAGGTTTAAAGAGTTGATTTGGCACTTTTTTTTTTACCTCAGGATTTTTTTTCCCCTCCATTTCGAGACCCGGAGAATATTTATCTCTAAAACAAATTGGGAAAAATGTCACTTAAATGTCGCTTTTTCTCGTCACAAAGTTCGGATTCGTCGGGATACCTTTCGGCGTAAATCGCTCGAAGTGCGTAGGAAAAAAAAACACGCAAAACAGACCTCGCTTTCTCGGAATATACTAGAAAACTCTTTTTTTTTATATACACACCCCCCCCCACACACATACACACCTTTCCTCCTATAATATATTCACTTTCCACATTACCTGCATTATCTAAATGAAGAGGGCTTGTGCTTTCAGTGCAGAGTGCAAGCACATCCAACAGACACCACATCATGCAGTTCTACAGGACCTAAAAGCACTCTCTTGCTCACACACACACACACACACACACACACACACGCACGCACGCACGCACGCGAGCACGCTCGCTAAAACCCACGAAGAAGTGTTCCGGCGGTGGCCCGTTCTATACTCACATTATCGGGGCTTGGAGAGAAGTGGCTCTTTGTGAATCCCATCACATGAGTGGGCTCTTCCAAGAGCATTACAGCGATCCAGTAGCAACACATTCACACAAACACACACACACACACATACACACGCTCTTGGGATAGCTTGGGCTCCTCATCCGATCGGATCGCTCTCCAAACTGATTATCTATAATCTACCAAGGGGCTATATGAGGAGTTCTCTCATTCTCTCTCTCCCTCTCTCTCTCTCTATCTCTCTCTTTAAGGGGGTGTAACACACACACACACACACATACATACAAAAAAAAATCAAGGAAACTCAAGACAATGGCACTGTTCCTCGTGCACGCCACATCTTTGACATTGAAATTATCATGGTAATGTTGAGTGAGACGTGTGGGAGCCGGGATAATTTGATGGAAGGACCTGTAGGTGTTGGTGTCACTCACGTGTCACATGGAGCAGCGCGTACCTCCCCGCTCCGACTCTCCGACTTTTAACATAATGGCAGTTTTAACATAATGTTAGCACAGACGAGCAGTTGTGCGTGTGTGTGTGTGTGTGTGTGTGTATGTGTTTTTAACTTCCTCCCGTCTTAAACAGTGTAAATTCATTATCGGATGCTCGGCGACTTGTCAAATCTATTTGGTATGGAAATGTGAACGGTGGTCCATGTTTATAGCACGCTACACGTACACACACACACACACAGAGGCAATACCGGGTTTACCCCAGGCCTCTGTCGGAGCAAAGGCACGTGGCCGAGGGGCCGAGGGTCGGACTCGGGCACCGTCTCCGTCATTACTGAAAACTCACTCTATCATTGACTTCTGCCTTCTCGTTCGCCATCAGAAGCCATTAACGCTAATGTTCTGCTCTGCGGTAAAGACCCTGGTTTTCACCGCAAGGACGAAAGGAAACGTCGTTGTTTTTTTTTTATTTGCCGTTCTGAAGCGACGTCCTGTGTGAAAATCTTATTGTATATTATTAAAGGTCACTTACTATGTTTTTTTTTTTTTACTTTATTTCAAATTCATATAGGCTTTTACGCAACAACGGCGTCCTCGATGAGGGAAAAACTACGCAGCAGGACATTAAGCAAATGGTTGCCATTAAAGACGTTCATTTCATCTTTACCTGTGATGGGTGCAGGAATGATTTTGGCGAAGGGGTGGGGGGGGGGGGTGGGGGGGGCGTATTGTGTTTCTCCAGCAGGCCCCCGGTGGAAAAGAGCTTTGCATGTCAAACCGTGCTAATAAATGGCCCCGGCTAAATCGTCCTTTATTTTTTTCCGGTAAAAGGCGGACCCTTGTTGCAGCCGAAGCCCGATGCAGACCCAGTCAAAGTTTAGCCATTAGGAAGCCGATAAATCATGTTTCGATGTGGCCCCGCTAATGAATTGTGTGCATCAGTGTCATTAGGTCTTTATGAACCGAAGGCTTAGAAATATTAAACGCATGTCATTAAAGGGCCTCGTAATGATGTGCTCGGGTTAATGGGGGAAATAGACTCGAGTGGCTTGCTGGGGGAGAAAAAAAAGAAAGAACGAAAAAAAATGTTGATTTTGATTCATTACAGGAACGGAATGTTTTTCCTCGGAAATGTTTTTGTAATTGAACTGCAGTTAAGAGCAACAATGGTAATTACATAGACACGCACACAAACACACACACACACACACACACACACACTATTGAATGCAGCATGCAAATACATCGTTCATTTCCTTTCTTCATCCACCGATGTGTGTGTGTGTTTTGTTTTGTTTTTCTTCACTGTCCCTCTGTCCCACTCACCAGCAGCGTAAAGCCCACCTACATACGCAAACGCTTGTTCATATTGGTCAAAGTCTGACAATTTTCCAGGGGGGGTGTACTTAAATGACGAAAGGCCGGGGGTGGGTGACGATTTGTCAAATCACAGTTTCACCTGTAGCTATGTGTATGTGAAAAAACAACCTTGCCTTTTTAGTGCGTTCTTATAGATGCATTTGTTTTGTGTTGTTTATTAGTGTAGTGTAGTTTATATATATATAGGTTTATAAAGAAATTATAAATTTATAAAAAAAAAATTTTCTCCCTCAAAATAACCTTATAATTTGAATATTAAAATAATTATTCAGTTAGAAAGTGTACTTCGAGGGGACGTAGTTTAATATATTGGAATTTATTTGTCAGGGCAATGATATAATATATATATACATATATTAGATAGATAGATAGATAGATAGATAGATAGATAGATAGATAGATATACACACACACACACACACACACATATATATATATATATATATATATATATATATATATATATATTATATATATATATATAGTATAGATAGATAGATAGATAGATAGATAGATATATAGATATATAGATAGATAATTATACACACACACACACACCACACACACACACATATATATATATATATATATATATATATTTTCTCCAGATTTGACTGCTTTGCACTTCATTTTACAGCTTCAGCAGATAATAATAGATTTGCACCGCAAAATCTCCTGCTGTCTATACATTTCTCGCCCCCATGACTCATTATTGTACTAAACATCGGTTCCACATGTTCCACTTTATAATACATTACTGGGCCAACGAGTTTTCATAATGACGCAAAGTCTTCTGCTTCACAGTTACGACTTTCTACGACATACTGAAGTCTAATTACAAGCATTTCATAAACGCAGAAGGGTTTGCATTAAGAAGTACATTACGTTTATGCAAATAATCCATATTTGCAGTGACCTCTAGAACTGATTTCTATGGGCAATATATACTGTGTACTGATTTCATTTTAGGTAAATGTGGAATAAATAGGAATATCAAATGACTCCGAGTTCAGAGTTACTAGAAATCGTTAGAAAATACTGTAATGTTGTGTACAGAGTGTGTTTTAGACTTCAGAATGCATCCATGCAAATATCAATAAAGATTCATTTTAATAATTTAATAATTAATTTAAATATGAATAAAGTGGATTTATTAAATGCAGTACCATTTTATTTATAATTATAAATCAGTTTTATATCAGGCTTATTCAGATTTATCAGGTGAACTATTAGATTAATTAAATTATAAGATTATTTTGGGGAAAAAAAAATATATATATGATTTTTTTTAATCTTATAATTTTAATACTGCAAATTTGATATATATATTTTTTTCTCCTTCAAAATAACCTTATAATTTGAATATTAAAATAATTATTCAACTGATTTATATATATATATATATATATACATGTGTGTGTGTATATGTGTGTGTGTGTGTGTGTGTGTGTGTGTGTGTGTGTATCTGTTAGTACACACACACACATGCCCTCACTCATGGCTTTACGGTTTGACATGAAGAGCTCAAGATTCATTGACGGCAAGCGATCGTAAGCGCTAAGTGATATCTCGTAATAACATTATTCCTAAGGGGATGAAAAAGAGGGTGGCGGTTTTACAAAGTGGATGATTTGGCTTACTTTGGAAAATACACACACACACACACACACACACACACACACACACACACACACACACACACACATGCACACACACATCATCTCAAATGAAACCCTGGTAGTTCACCTACATAGTGAAACTAAACACTGTTTTGACTTCAATTTGATGGCCTTCTTCCAGGTCAACTCTCTCTCTCTCTCTCTCTCTCTCTCTCTCTCTCTCTCTCGGCTCTGGGAGCAACGTTGCATCCCAGCAGCGATGCAGTCCTCCAGGGGAGAGAGCACAAAGGCCCAGCGGCAGGGCCCTTTCTCCCCCAGAGCCACTAGCACCTCCTGCACAGCCCGCTGGCACTCTGTAAATGATGATTAATCACTGGGGGTAGGGTGGGTGGGGTTGTGTGGGGTGGGGTGGTATGGGTGATGGTGGGGGGGGGGTTTGGGTTTAGGGGTGGTAGCTTGCACCCTGACACAGCCATAATGGTGGTCAGCAGGGCCGCGATAGGCCGGCAGGATCGGTGCGAGCGATCCTGCGTGAGTGGGTGGATGTCTAAGGAAGATGGACGACCTCTGTGAGGGTCTGGCGGTTTGGAGTCCTGTCATTAGCAAGAGAAAAAACAAGACAACAAAAAGGAGGGCAACTTCTCCCTCTCTTTCTTTCTGTCCCTCTCTGGCTTCCTCTCTTTTTCTGTCTATCTTCCATTCCACAGTGTGTGTGTGTGTGTGTGTGTGTGTGTTGAACAAGCAGCCCAAATGACATTTCCGAATGTTATTAAGCATCACGACAAAGCCATAACAGAACAAAACACCGATCCCAGGAACCGGCTCGAGTTACGCGCGCGCCCAATCCGGCGCGCTCCGTCGCCGCGCACCTTCAGCAGGGAGCGCCGAGCTGCGCTGACAGTTACAAATGAAGCCCCGATTCATTATTTTTCAGGGAATTCTGAGCGCGCCGCGTGATGATGGAGATGCAGCTGTAGCTCGTGTCGGCGCCCATTTGGATGAAGATGCATCACGGAGCCTGAACCGAGACTCCAGGCCGACAATTACATCAAAGCGGCTATCGGACTCTCCTCTACTCCTTGCGGACGGATCCGGTGCGGAGCGGAGCGGGTAATAACGCTCGCGCAGAAGCCCATTAAGAGCAGTCTCAGTAGAGAAGCTCATTAGCATGTTGAAAATCGCCCCCCCCCCCCCCCCCCGCCCCCCCCACATCACCCCACCTGCATTCACACACACACACACACACACACATTTGTGTAATTCTATAAGCTGTTATTGCTTCCGCAGTCCTATTCTTTAATGACACTATTAATGCTGAAAGTTTATCAGCAAACGAGCGTGTGTCGGCCTCACCGGCTGAGATTTGTTTTAATCTGGGGTTCAGTTACCTCATTCGCCTTCCCCCTAATGAGCCATCTCTGTTAATTAAACAAAGGAGGAGGAAAGAGGCGCCGCGCACTTCTCCTTTTGTGCTCGGGCCCCTGTTTCGGAGTCTCGGCGAAGAACACACTCCGGTCACGGCCCGTGTTATGCTTTTAACGGTAAATAAAACCCGGACGTCATCAGGTAGCTTGTACGTTACCGTATTGCATAACCCGGGTGTATTGTGTAAATAAAAAAAAATGCAACTCGGAGATTTGTTAATTGATGGCCTAAATATGCATTTTATGGATCGTTTCATCGGTGACAGATGTTTCCAGTCATGTATTGATATATCTGGTGTTTAAAAATAGAACCGTAATTCGTTACAGTTACTGAGAAAAAAATATGTAAATGAAATTCCGGATTACTTCTGCAAATGTTAAAAATTACAAATAGGGTTACATCTGAACAATTTCAGGTAAAATCAGTGCTTTAAGACTACGGCAGTGGTTCTCAAATAGTACTGTGCGTTGTGGCACGAGGCCGGGGCGGGCCTTGGGGAATTTGTACAGCGTTTTTTGCCACACTAGAATAAAGTGTAATTGCACATCCACTACAGTAGGTGGCAGTGACGATCTCAGTCTCGTAGTATACCCAACAATAATAAACAACCCCCCCCCCCACCTTGTCAACAATATGATGCAGGTAATTTTTGAAAAATATAACTTATTTTTTCAGAGGGTTTGAAAATTTTTTCCTTAGACCGTTAACTTAAAGCGCCACCTAGTGGACAAATGAATGTAAAAAAAAGTAATCAAATGTCATCAGGTACTTTTATAAAGTCATTGAAAGTTACACTTTGCATTTTGAATAGCGTCATTTGTAATCTGTAATGTATTACATTCCACAAGTAACCTTCCCAACACTGGATAATGACGATAATTGATCTTATCTACGTATATCAGAAATCCCCCCCTCTAACGCTACAAAAATACACGAATACTGACTAAACACCCCCAAACCCCCCCCCCCACCCCCCCCCCCCCCCCCAACCCTGGACTCATTGTCAACATCTCGTCTGAGTTTCCTGCCGAAAGCACCGACGCGACACAGTACGCTCGCATCTCCATCAGCAGAAATTCATCCTGCAGACAAAAGCCGGAGTTCTCGTCCAGCTCAGCCTGGTGCTGGGGGCCCCCAGTTTGACACTTCCTGCCCGGCTCACAGGCTTTCAGAGCGTGCTCGGGGACCGCGAGGTTCGCCGATTAGCCGACTCAGCCCCGGACCGCAAGGCCAGACAACGCAGGACGCCTTGTCGTCCAATCAAGGCCTCTTCCATCATGGTCGCTGTGAGTGGCTCTCTGCCATCAGCAGTGTGTGTAGGGATGAAGACGAAGCACCCGGCGAGCTAATTGGACATGGCACGTTACAAGCAGAGAACAAGCTAAGTGGAGCGGGCCGTCAGAGGAGACTGATTAGCCTGCAGTCGGGGTGGAGATCTCGCACTACATAAGCACAACGTCAGTTCCTGCTCGCGGTCAAACATTAACGCGGTCTAAGGATCCTCCGGCAGATCCATGCCGAGACCAAGACTGCCAGAGGAAGTGACCGCTTTGAATATAGAGAGGTGTCTTGTCAGTGGTCTGTGTGGCCACACAGAGCCATCAATCACGCTCTCTTTGTTTTAATGAGCACAACAAGATGCCAGTGAATGTCAAGGAAAATTGCCCGGTCTGTACTTTCTTCTTCTTCCTTACTGTATGAGGGACATTGGCGGAACAAGGAGAATGAGAAGGTAGAGGAAGTTGTACGAAGAAAGGGGAAAAAAAAAAAGAGTGGATATATGGTCCTGCTGACAAATGAATAAATTACCAGTTGAATAACAGGATTTCACTTTCGCTATACGTATAAAAAATTGGGATTCCTGCCTCACCGTGACTCACATGTGTCATTTTTTCCTCTAGTGTCTCTTCAGCACAGGTATCCCGACACACAAAATGGGTACAAAATGGCTCTCTCAGGTGTGTGTGTGTGTGTGTGTGTGTATAAAAGACACAAAAAGTGTGTGTGACTCATTTAAACTCTGAGTGGTGTAAGAGACACATAACATCCATAACTCCATAACCAAAAAAAAAGATAATAATAATAATAATAATAATAATAATAATAATAATAATAATAATAACATGGAGTCATTCGACCATTATAATGCTACAACGGAAAATCTTTTTTTTTTTTACACTATTCTTACTGTAGATGTAAAAGTAGTCGGTAATAATGTCATAAAAGTGGATATTAAATAGGTAATAACAAAGCAAAAAAAAAGATTTGGCATGGAGCACGGACGTTCGTGTTCATCTTAACTCGTGTTATGTTACGAGCATTCGAGACCACCACGGTGTAAATGGTGCCATAAGGAACTAATTTAATCATTTTTGTTATTATTAAAAGAAATAAATAGCTTAGGATCCTATAAGTGTAAATTAATTTTCATCCCTTAGGCAGGTCCTCTGTGATAATGCCATAAAAAGGACGCATGCATGGTATCTGTTTGTACTCGTTTCCTGGTTGTAACCCAAGATTGAAACATAAGTAGGGATTCAAAATATAACGGAAATAAAGGCTAATAAATGGACTATAATGGAATATTTACCACCATCGAAATGGTATTTATCTCGTTTTTTCTGCGCAAGAAAACGTAAATAATTTGTTTTCGTGTGAGAAAAGCGATATTTGATATGTGCAATTCCAGAAATGATGGCATACATAAAAAATTCTTTCTGTAATAACCACATATTTAACTTTTGCATTCTGGCAAACTGACTTAATAAGCAGTCTGAATTTCTCTGTAAATTACTGTAGTTTAAAATTCAGCGGGTCAGTGTTCATTCCATCATTTTATTTCACTTATAAAACCTCAAAAGTCCAATGAAACTTGTTACAAAAAAAAAAACAAGCCAAGGTCCTTATTAAAACAAACCAAAAGTGTGGTAGTAAAATTTATATATATATATATATATATATATATGTATATATATATATATGTATATATATATATATATATATATGTATATATACAGAGATAGAGAGAGAGTCCAGCTTTTTGAGGCCTCATTAAGTCCAAGAGGTCCTCTGAATGTATTTTGTGAGCATGAAACACACACAGCTACTATTGTATTGTGCAGAGGAATCAATACAGATAGACAAGAACCACGGCGTGAAGATGATTGATTATATTCCGCATTATGATACGACGCATAAAAACATATATAGACATTACGTCTCAGTCACTTTTAAACGTATTCCCAAAGGAAATTCTCACTCATTCTATCCTTAATGCATCGCATTCCCAACTCATTTAGAGCTACGAGTTACATAACCAAAAAATGTTCGGCTTGGAAACATATCCGCCTGGTAATATTTCCCTCATAAAAATCATTTTGTTTGGAGCATATTTTTATATGTTAATAACCAAAAAATCATATGTGACCATCCTTGTTTAAAAAAAACAAAACAATAACAACTACAAGCAGCATGTCATTTCAGAAGCGCTGTAGGTCTTTGTAAAATATAGAACAAAAGAATCTATTTTAGTCACTGTCACAAATCCTTCAGCCTTTATTTATCCACCCACATACGCACACACACACACACACACACACACACACACACACACACACCCGTACTACTGCCATCACAAGCTTCATGAGTCTGTTTGCATAAATTGTTTGCATTGCTTATAATCAAAGTGATGAATTTTATTGAGCATTTTATATAAAATGTGCAGTAATTTATAAACATCTAAGATTTAGGGAACGCAGCATTTGCAGGTCGGCTCGTTATACATTACCGAGTATAGTTTTCGATCGTTTAGTACCCTTATGCTAATGTGTTTACTAATAACATTGTTATGAACACTGGATTAACCTCTTAGTCCCTGTGTTTAATTATAGCATATCGACAAATGTTGCAGAAACCAAGATTCTTATGAGCATGCATTCATTCCACATTTCATTTCTCCCTCCACTCGTATACATTTACGCTATTTTGGCAGAAGCCTTTATCCGGAGCGACTCACAACCGAGCAATTAAGGGTCTTGCTGAAGGGATTTGGGGATTTGAACCTGCGATCTTCCGGTCTAATGCATTAACCAATGATGCCTCCCTATGGACGATGATCTGCTAGATTTTGGAGTGTGTTTTCAGTAAAAATAGTTCTGGTACGGATGTAAGGAGTTTGAAAGGGTTTGAGGTCAGAGATCTTTACTGGGCCACTCTGACCCATTTAAATCATATCTTCTAGGGCTTGATTTGTGCACAGTGTCATGCCGGAACAGGTTCGGGTCTCCTAGATCAAGTCAAGGTAAAATAATAATAATAATAATAATAAGTGCTTAGTGGTTAGCACGTTCGCCTCACACCGCCAAGGTCTGGGTTCGATTCCTGTCTCGGCCATGTGTGTGTGGAGTTTGCATGTTCTCCCCGTCCTCCGTGCCTCAGGGGGTTTTTTTTCTTTTTTCTCCGGGTTCTCCGGTTTCCTCCCGGTCCAAAAACATGCACGGTAGGTTGATTGGCACCTTGGAAAATTGTCCCTAGTGTATAAATGTGTGTTTGCATGCAAGTGTGTGTGTCCTGCGATGGGTTGGCATTCCATTGCCTTAATGCCCATAGACGCCTGAGATAGGCACAGACTCCCCGTGACCCAAGGGAAGATTGGATATAGCGGTAGAAGATAGAATGAACGAATGAATAATAATAATTCAGTAATAATTCATAATACATTTTTTAAAATAATGTATTTTTCTTGGACCCAAATGTCATTCTCCGGGCATCCTATACAATTGTGTGCTTTGGTCTTTGTGGAAACAGATCGTATAATGTATTATAATGTATTAAATCACTTATGCTGATGTAATTCTATTAACAACATAACCTTTAAACCAAGTAAACACCACCTCTACTATTTATCTCCATTATTACCAGTTCGAACGAAAGGCGGGATTCATTCCTTTATTTATTTATTTATTTTTTTACACAATGATCTATAAAGATAATCACTTCCTTCTATCGTTACCTCAGAAACTCTGATTCTCACGCGCAGCTTTCGCACAGCAGAACATCAAACGATCTCTCGGCCAGCGACCTGTACATGTTTTCTGTGGGTTTGATTATGAACTGTGAACATGCACATTTCTCCAGGTTTTGTTTTTTTGCATGATTCGCAGATTTCTATCGCATTGTTTCCTTTCCAGCTTTTTTTTTCTTCTTCTTTCTTTTTTCTTTTAAAGCTGAAGATAGCTGAACAACTGGGTCAGAGACGCACGTCTGTCTCCACTGTCTCACTCACTTCAGGGCGTTTGACAAAAAAATTGTTTTCTTTACTCCTCGAGTCAAGTGACTTTTATATATATATATATATATAATATATATATATATATATATATATATATATATATATATATATATATATATATATATATATACACACATACAGAGCTTTAGACAGAAATGCATGAGGTAAACATGTGAAAATAAATACTAAATAAATGTAAAAAAAAAAGTATCCATATAGTAATGGTTATACAATAATATGCCATGTTTGTTAATTATTACATTTTATTTAATTATTATATATATATATATATATATATATATATATATATATATATATATATATATTAATATTTTTTTGATTGTGTGTGTGTGTGTGTGTGTGTGTGTACTATTGAGGAGTGGGATGGCTCG
Source organism: Kryptopterus vitreolus (assembly GCA_030449085.1). Taxonomy (NCBI): domain Eukaryota; kingdom Metazoa; phylum Chordata; class Actinopteri; order Siluriformes; family Siluridae; genus Kryptopterus; species Kryptopterus vitreolus. Next base: position 7,917,541 of record JACRUU010000015.1, on the reverse strand, counting down.
AGGATAAGAAACTGTTAAATAGTCGGGATGTGTGGGTCTCAATGCTTCAGTAGTTTCTTACAGAGAATAAGAGGGTGAAAAGTGTGTGTGACGAGTTTTTGTGTGCGTGCGAGTGTGTGTGTGTGTGTGTGTGTGTGTGTGTGTGCTCTGTGCATAATAACCAACATTAAACCTCTATGTAGAAGTTCAGCAGGACGGTGCTTCACTTTGAATTCCATTTAAATCCCCAAAATTAAATTATGCGTGTGCTGTTGTTTAATACGAGGACGTTAAATGTGTTATTTATTTGACCTAGTACGAATAAAACCCATTTCTGTCACAAAAGGACAAGAAAAACAGAAGAGTGTTCAACAAATGTGGACCTGCTGTAATGTACATAACAAATCAGAACTACATTTACTCATTTACGGCATTTTAACAATCATTTTTTTGTTTGTTTGTTTATTAATAAACACAAACAAACTAAATGCACCATGTTGTAAATGGGAAATAAAAGTTTGGCCTTGAAGATTGTGAGTTTATATCGCAGTATTTACTAAGAAAGTATCACTGCTTGGCCCCTGAGCAAGGCCCCTGGGTCTCAATTGCTCAGTTGTATATATATATATATATATATATATATATATATAACAACTATTTATTTAGTATCTGTTTCAGAGTCGCCTTGGGCTATGCAGGGCATCTGTCGCACACATTCCTGCGAATTAGCCATTAGAAGCGCGACAATATGATATTATTATGATAAGTGCGTTAATAAAAACCCTGCAGCTGGCACTATTATCACAGCTACTGGGGTGGTGTTTTTTTTTTCTTTAGAATTCTTTTGGAAAAATGAATCAGTTCGACCAATCAGAATCGAGATCCAATAGCACTGCGTTAAATATGCAATAATGTCGCTAGCAATTAATAGCGAGGCGGGGATAACTAGGACCCGTGAGGAAATGTATATTGTAGAGGAGGGGTGTAGCTCAGTGGTTTAAGGTGGTGGGGTACCGATTTGAAGGTCGGGGGTTCGAGTCCCTGTATTGCCAAGCTGCAGCTCTCGGGTCCTTGATGCAAGACCTCAATGGTTGACCCCAGAAACAATTTCATTGTGCTGTAATGTATGTGATAAATAAAGTCTATATATATATATATATATATATATATATATATATATTGTTATCCCAGGGGTCTGCGCCACATGGTACGTAAATCGGAAGGAAAGAGTGCAATGCGTCTGACAGTGTCAGTGGAAGGATAAAATATATTATTCAGGGCAGCTGAACGACTCCGTGGGGTGGGGGTGGATGGGGGTAAGGGGGGGTTAAGGGAGAGGCGGGGTTGGCTGAGAGAGAAAATATGGCCGGGATGGATTAATGTGCGAAAAAAGTTAGCATTGCATCGAGCTTAAACAGAATTAAGTCGACTCCAATTGGCCGTATTGCAACATCTATAAAGATGTCAGCGATCGTGAGGATCGTTACAAGCGTAAATTGCCTGCCAGGGATATGAGAATAGGCACTGGGCCATTTATTACCTCCCAGGCCCGCTGTGGAAGTTGATCGAGCTGCGCCGGGTTTTGCCCGGGAAATGCATTAGTACTTCTCCCTGAGAAAACGCGTCGCTTTTTTTTTTTTTTTTTGGCTAAGCGGCGAAGACAGTCGATATCCTCCGCAGTATCTAACGAATAAAACGATATCAATATCGCTCTAACGACAGAGCTGCTTTTATAGGTTGAAGAATCGCGGCGCCGGGTTCGAATTAAAGGAACGCGCTCGGGCCGCATTTCTTTCTTTCTTTATTTCTTTCGATAATCTGGACGTATGCCGCATACAGCAGGAGAATCGGGGGAAACGCGGCGACGGATCTTGCGCAAATGCAAAATGAGGCAATAAAGCGTGTAATAAAATCAGTAATACCCCCGATGTGGAAGTTTATCCTGTAATCACGTTTTGGCCTCAGACTTCTATTTCTCACCAATTAAAACCGTTAAAGAGAACTCAGCCAGCTGCATCATATTTCTCCGCGCAAATGATGGGAATTCGGCGTGTTCTCTGGTGACAGCAAATCTAATAAATAGCACGGTCTTCTCTCTCTCTCAGTGTGTGTGTGTGTGTGTGTTTTAGGACGCAGGTGCTGGCTAACTGTCCTAGGACGCAGGTGCTGGCTAACTGTCCTATTAGTCTTATATGATGTGATCGCTAATAGAGGATGAGTGACGCAAAAGAAGCACTCATTGAGGTTTTGAATTGTATACAGATATCTTTTTTGTATATGTATATATATATATATTTTATGAAGACTATCTGCAGGAGTCGTGTAAGCAATTCTTGTCGCCACACTCGAAGGTGCGTCTCGAAGCTTCTCGTTTGTATCGAGTTTGTTATTCGAAACAACTGATCAGCATTCAATTTAAGTGATATTAGCAGTGCGGGACTCACGTTGACTAATTTACTCCTACTCTGATGTACAAACATTAGCAGCCATCGCTTTTTTTTTTTCGTTGTTGTTTTTTTTTTCCTTCCTTCCCTTGTTGTTTGTTTGTTTTTTTTCCTTTTTTCGGTTGGACGTTGTAATGCCTCTGCCTCCCACTCCATCGTGGCTAAATGAAAGACTTTGGTGGCTATATTTCCCCCCAGTTCCTCCCACTCTCCCCTAACAGCATTAGCTGTACTTTAGGGCCGATATTGTTTCCTATCAATTCTATTCAGGAGAAATGTGAGCTCGCCAGCGTCATTACGAAGCGGTTAATGAAATCATACAAGGTGTTTATGCATGCCAGATCTCGGGACGGCGTAATCTTGCGGCTTATTAAAAGTGAACTTACCTCCAGTCTTGTCTGTAGAGGGCTGATTAGCTCCGGATGCTGGCGAATCGGATGACGGGCGGCGAGACTCGGGGTCAAAGGTCACAGTTTGATTATCGCTCGCCCGTCAGTTTAATTGTCGGACTAATACGCAGGCATCCGAGTCTCTGGGGCGAAGGACGGCAGAAAAAAAAAAAAAAAAAAAGTAGCGAGCTTGAACAGATGTATAGTAATGCGATTTGGGAATATAGTAAAGATAATAATGATGACTGAGTGGGGAAGGGGGGGGGCTTTTGTTTTTCTGATAAACACACCCACACCTGACCGACTTTTACACAACTTAAGTTTTACAGGTAAACTTTTATAGATTGCTTTCCCCTCGCTTTTATTTGCATGATCTGATCTCATTTTTTTTTTCTTTTTTTTTTCGCATTCTGCAATTAAAGTCACATTTGTCTATTAGTGAGAGTCAGTGCCACGCTTGTTCTTTGTTGGTTATTGGTTATTGGAGAGGGGGGGGTGAAAAAAAAAGTCTTCCTACGCTTTTTACGCACGGAAGAGTTTTTCGAGCGAATTGGGAACAGTTTTGTCTTCTCTGCATTATGCATTGTAGGTCCAGGGATTTAAAGTTATGCAGCACACATTCAATTTGCTTATTTCTATACCAATGAATTAATGCATACCAATAATTAAAGAACACTTTTTTTTTGTTTTTTATCTGTCTATCTATATCTATATGTGTAGGACATCTATGGATTTGGTAGGATATATATATATATATATATATATATATATATATTCCTTTTTTGGACTGCCTAAATAGTAATAGATAATATTAAAAATAATTAGATAGACTTACTACATGACAAAAGGGATCAGAGATCTACACACACTGAGATGCAATTGTAATGATATTCATCGTCTCTTCCTTGGGCTTGGAAAGATGCAGGTGATTGTGATTATCGGGACTAACGACAGGGAGCACCTGCACGTCGTTTCCCTCCGTCTATTTTCTCTTTCTTTCCTCCGTGTAGCCAGTGTGTTCTTGAACTCATTCCTACATTGGAGGAAAATTTGAAGCTTTAACCTGTGTGTGTATATACACAATATATATATATATATATATATATACATACACACACACCCTACATCTATCTATCTATCTATCTATCTATCTATATCTATCTATATCTATCTATCTATCTATCTATCTATCTATATATAGAATATATCTATATATTCATTTCATTCATTCATTCTTCTATCTTCTACCGCTTTATCCGATCCTCCATCGGGTCACAGGGAGCCTGTGCCCATCTCAAGGCGTCTATGGGCATTAAGGCAGGATACACCTTGGATGGAATGCCAACCCATCACACACACACACACACACACCACACACACACACACACACACACACACACACACAAACACAAACACACACACACACATTCATACACAAGGGACAATTTTCCAAGGTGCCAATCAACCTCCTGAGGCACGGGGAGAACATGCAAACTCCACACACACATGGCCGAGACGGGAATCGAACCCGGATCCTGGCGGTGTGAGGCGAACGTGCTAAACCACTAACGCCACCGTGCCCCCCTCTATATATATATATATATATATATATATATAATATATATATATATATATATATATATATAGATATATATATATATATATATATATATATATATATATATATATATATATATATACATACATATACATATACACACACACACTCTGAAATGTATCAATTTGTATATATTACAAAATATAAAATTTTGCATCAAGTAATATTACAAAAATATTTCAATTTCTATATTTCTATTATTTCTATAATAGAAAAATACATTTTTATTATTTCTATTATTATTTTATTATTATTAAGTTTTTTAAGAGGATTGCATTTGACAAGAATCAGCATTTTAATTAAAAGAATTGAATTATAATTGACAGGGAATTTGAAAAGCGATTTACAGGGATTTGCAACAGGACACGATTTTGATCACAAGACGTTCGGCTTTATTTATTTATTTTGTAACAAAATCCAGAAATATTACTGGATTTCATTTATTGTGTGAAGGTCCTCATAAGCGGTTATCATAAGGAGTGTGGATGAATAAATGAATGTGTGAATGAATTAATTTAGACTATTAAATAAATAGATAAGCAGGTAAATAAATAAACAAACAAACAAACGTGTAAGCAAGTGAGCAAATGAATGACGGAAGGAATGAATGAAAGAGTGGGTGGATGAATAAATGAGTGAGTGATTTTGTTAGTAAATAAATGAGGGAGTGAGTGAACAAAAAAATAAAGAAGTGATTTAGTGAGTGAATCAATAAACGAATAAATCAAATTGATGAAATAGTTAAGTGAGGAGTAAATAAATAGATAAATAAAGGAATGAGTGTGAGAGAGAGTTCGTAAATAAACAAATGAGTGTTTGAATAATACATCAATGAATGAATGAATGAATGAATGAATGAATACATACGTACATACTTAATCAAATAAAGAAATAAAGAAATGTGGGAGTAAAAGGATGAAAAATATATACAAACCAAATGAGTGAGTGAACAAACAAAAAACTAGCTATGTAAAATACGTAAATACATAAATAAATAAACAAGCAAACACATAAATAGTGAGTGAGTGAATAAATAAAAGAAAAGATAATCAAATTAATTAAATAGTTAAGTGAGGAGTAAACAAATGCAAAAACAAATAAATGTCTGAGTGAGTGAGTTAGTAAATAAACAAATGACTGTATGAATAATACATCAACAAATGAATGAATGAATACATACTTGCATACTGAATCAAACAAATCAAATAAATAAATAATGGAGTGAGTGAATAAATGAACAAATAATCAAATTAATTATATACTTGGGTGAATAATTACTTTATTTATTTCTTAAACAATAAAAATAAATAATAATACACATGCATACACAGAGAGAAACGGTCTCTCCACCGGTGCCGTATCTCCACTGCAGATCAGACCTTCTGTTTCTGATCAATAAACTGAATTAGACACCAGGAAAAACCCAACTGAGCACAGACTGCTGGTCCACTGTGAGATTTCTCAGCAACAGCAGTGGGAGGCCAGTCTGTGTGGGGATTTCCTCAAGGCACCTCAATAACACACACACACACACACACACACACACACACACACACACACACACACACACACACACACACGCTTTCACTTGCTTACTCTGTCACTTTCATTCACTCTAAATCTATCTATCTATCTATCTATCTATCTATCTGTCCGTCTGTCTCTGTCTATCTATCTATCTGTCTATCTATCCGTCTGTCTCTGTCGATCTATCTATCTATCTATCTGTTCGTTTGTTCATTTGTCTGTCTGTCTATCTATCTATCTATTTGTCTGTCTATCTATCTATCCGTTTATTCATTTGTCTGTCTATCTGTCCGCCTGCCTGCCTATCTATCTATCTATCTGTCCATTTGTCTGTATATCTACCTATCTATCTATCTATCTATCTATCTATCTATCTATCCATTTGTTCATTGGTCTGTCTATCTATCTATCTATCTGTCCATTTGTCTGTCTATTTATCTATCTATCTATCCATCTATCTGTCTCTGTCTATCTACCTATCTGTGTTCATCTGTCTTTGTCTATCTATCTATCTATCTATCTATCTATCTATCTATCTATCCATCATCTATCTATCTATCTATCTATCTATCTATCTATCCATCTATCTGTCTGTCTGTCTATCTATCCATCTATCTATCCATCTATCTATCTATTTTTTCCTTTGTCTGTCTGTCTGTCTGTCTGTCTATCTATCTATCTATCTATCTATCTATCTATCTATCTCTCTGTCTGTCTGTCTGTCTCTGTCTATCTATCTATCCATCCATCTATCTGTAGTAGGCCAGTTTTGGTTTGGATAGCTGGCTGTAACACTATTATATGCTTTAACACTATAAAATATTTACAGGAAGTTATTTAATTATAAACATGCACAGTAAACAACTTCATTTGATCCACAAACAACAAACGTCTGAAACATTCAGCATCGTCTGATAATGACGTCTTGCCCATATTAAAATATATGCATGTTAGTAAACCTACACTGAAAATTTCAGAACAAACCAAATACCACACACACACACACACACACACACACACACACACACACACACACACAACACACACACACACACACACACACACACACACACACACACACACACACAAATACCTAGTGGAATTGCTGGTGAGTTATTTTCGGTGTGCCTACTCACTTTCCCTCGAGCATATCATCTAGTCAAAGCAGCTTCGTGCTCTTCACCACGCGAGAGGTTCACTGTAGTTTTTTTTTCACTCAAAAGTCGCCTTGGAAATATTCACATAAAGATTTTTATTTAACATATTGTTTGCGGATGACTGTAAAGGTTCACAACATGTCGGGGTTTTTTTGTGGTAAAACAAACTGAATGTAAATCTATTTTGCAAGTGTTTCTTCTGAAGGCGCGCTTTTTTTCAACGGCCTATTCTTATATACAACTGAACAGTTGAGGGTTTACGGGCTTTGCTCCAGTGCTGTGGGTTGGTGGGGATTTGAACTTAACACCTTCACCTTTTTTTGGTAAAAAAATATTTAATAAAAAATGACTTCTTTTGTCCACTAGGTGGCACTTTAAGTTACCATTCTAAGGAAACCCAAAAACTAGGTTCTCTTTTTCGAACTGAAACTGTATCTAATTATTGGAGGGGGGGGGGGTCGCTTAATTGTGCACTTAATTGTGTCGGAAAATATTGTCTTTAAAGTGTACTCTACTAAAGTTCCCTTAAGTGGTCTTTACTGCTTTATTCCAATATCTTTCAATGCAAACCAGTCGTTCAATATAATTAAGCACGCTTCTTTTTCATGATCTATCCTGATTCAAATTTAAATAGAAGTGCATTTTTGGCATAAATGTAATCAATCAAGGGTCCGGGTTCGATTTCCGTCTCGGCCATGTGTGTGTGGAGTTTGCATGTTCTCCCCGTGCCTCAGGGGTTTTTTCTCCAGGTTCTCCAGTTTCCTCCCCCGGTCCAAAAACATGCACGGTAGGTTGATTGGCACCTTGGAAAATTGTCCCTAGTGTATGAATGTGTGTGTGTGTGTGTGTGTGTGTGTGATGGGTTGGCATTCCATCCAGGTTGTATCCTGCCTTAATGCCCATAGACTCCTTAGATAGACACAGACTCCCCGTGACCCGAGGGAAGATCGGATAAAGCGGTAGAATCTGTGAGACAATGTCCATCACGAAAATCTCTGTAGAAATAAACTTTGAGTAGAATTAAATGCCCTCGGCCTGTTTAAGGTGTTTCCTGGTTACGTTTGACCACACAAGTTATAGTTACCAAGGGGAACTACTGACACACGATCCAGCTGTCATCCAGATGTGGTTGAGTTTCACTTTGAGTCCTCTCAAGGTTTCGTCCCTCATATCATCTCAGGGGTTTCCTCCTCGCTACTGCTTCCTGGCTTGCTCAAAAGGGATCACTTTATGAATTTGAAATGTATATATTTATGGTTGGTGTTGAGATCGTGCAAGGATTAAAGGGGTTTAAAACATACAGTGATACGGAATTAAATAAATAAATATGACATTATGTTTGCACGTTTGAACCTGGATAAACGGAGAGAGTTGTGTTAGGAATAAATCTCAACATTCACACATCATGGCAAAAAGACACATCAAAGTAAACAGACAGACAGACAGTTAGATAGATAAACAATTACATAAACAGACAGACAGACAGACAGATGAGTATATAAACAGACAGACAAGTACATAAACAGACAGACAGACAGACAAGTACATAAACAGACAGACAGGCAAGTAAATAAACAGAGAGACAGACAATACATAAACAGAGAGACAAGACATACAGACAATAAACGATAAACAGACAACATACAGACAGACAATACAAACAGACAGACAATACAGACAGACAATTATATAAACAGACAGGCAGGCAAGTAAATAAACAGAGAGACAGACTATACATAAACAGAGAGACAGACAAGTAAATATACAGACAGACAGAAAGACAGACAGACGAGTAGATAAACAGACAGACAAGTTTAGATACAGACAGACAGACAGAAAGACAGACAGATGAGTATATAAACAGACATACAGACAAGTATATAAACAGACAGACAAGTATATAAACAGACATACAGGCAAGTAAATAAACAGAGAGACAGACAATACATAAACAGAGAGACAGACAAGTAAATAAACAGACAGACAGAAATACAGACAGACGAGTATATAAACAAACAGACAGACAATTATATACAGACAGACAGGCAAGTAAATAAACAGAGAGACAGACAATACATAAACAGAGAGACAGACAAGTAAATAAACAGGCAGACAGAAAGACAGACAGATGAGTAGATAAACAGACAGACAGACAAGTTTAGAAACAGACAGACAGACAAGTACATAAACAAGGAGACAGACAAATACATAAACAGACAGACCAACAGACAAGTATATAAACAGACAGACAGACGAGTATATAAACATACAGACCTACAAATATATAAAGAAGTACATAAATAGACAGACAGACAGACGAGTATATAAACAGACAAGTATATTAAAGGACAGACAGAGAAGAACATAAACAGACAGACAAATATATAAACAGACAGACACGTACATAAACTGACAGACAGACAGACAGACAAATATATAAAAAGACAGACCAACAGACAAGTATATAAACAGACATACAGACAGACAGACAAACAAGTACATAAACAGACAGACAGATGAGGATATAAACAGACAAATATATAAAATGACAGACAGACAAATATATAAACAGACAGACAGACAAGTATATAAACAGACAAGTATATAAAATGACAGACAGACAAATATATAAACAGACAGACAGACGAGTATATAAACAGACAAGTATATAAAATGACAGACAGACAAATATATAAACAGACAGACAGACGAGTATATAAACAGACAAGTATATAAAATGACAGACAGACAAATATATAAACAGACAGACAGACGAGTATATAAGCAGACATATAAACAGACAGACGAGTATATAAGCAGACATATAAACAGACAGACGAGTATATAAGCAGACATATAAACAGACAGACGAGTAAATAAACAGACATATAAACAGACAGACGAGTATATAAACAGACATATAAACAGACAGACGAGTAAATAAGCAGACATATAAACGAGTATATAGTAAGCTGTTATTTTTGCACCTAGGATTTTTTTTGGAATTCTCTTGACATATTTTGTTAACACCCAAAAAAAGTATTGTGTATCGTAATGTTAATTGTTTACGCACGGAAAATCTTTATCTTCATTATTATTATGTTGTGATAAAAAAAAAACACTGTGTGAAAGTATTTAAAAATAAGCATAAACAGGCTGTAATGTGGTTGGATGTGGATGTGGGTTTCTCCCTGCAGGAGCGCAAACTCATCACCGCAAGATTGTCTTAAGCGCTTCTCTCTGCTTTGACACACTTAACGCCGAAACGCATCCATCTTGTTTCCGAGAATGAGATTTATTCCGGATTCTAAGGAATATTTTCATCTTTCATTACCATCGCTTCACTCTGTAGAGTTATGAGTCTAATAATACCAACGCCACTCCGAACGTCTCCTTCTCTCAGCAATATAGAAAAGCCGTTTACGGAATGAATGATTAGTGTTATGAGTTATCTTTAACGCATGGCCTCCTTTTTTTTTTTCTTCCCTCCTGCCGAAATGCCACGGGAACTATTTAACAACCGAATATCATAACGATTTGTGGTAAGATTTCAAAACATATCAGTCGGAGGAGATCCTATCGCTCATATATCGCCTTCACGAGCAGGAGAAAGTGTGATTCATCTTTCCTTATCGCCGCAGCTCGCTCTCAAAAGTCACTTGTGGTTAGCAAAGCATTTTGTTATAGCGACAACCTTTTGGCACAAAAATAAACAAACAAACAAACAAACAAATAAACAAATAAAGAAGAGCGCTATGTGTACGAAATCTACAAAAATGTAGATTTTTGTGTTATAGTGCGCCGAGTCCATTTTCGGCGATAATATTTCCCGACGTCGCGAGTTTCGTAATAACGCAGGTCTTTTCCAAAAACCTCGGTCTGTCCGTGCGGTCGCCTAAAGTTCAGACACGAGTGAGTGTCTCGTCAGCACCCGTTTACCACTTCCTCCTTTTACTTGTTTCCTCTCCGTTTTAGAAAAAAAGTACATTTGTCTCAGGATGAACATCTGTTTGAAAACATTATTCATGCAGATGTTAGGACGAATGGGAACAAATGCGAGTGCTTTATCGCGGTTTTATTAGTCACAGGGTCGAATCCTTCGGCGAGTAGGTAGGAAACCTGACACACGCTGGCCTAACGTGTGTCGTGTAAAGAAAGAAATATTTGTCGGGCACATTAGCTCACCGAGGGGTTCCCATTGTCGGCCAGGGGAGCGTCCTCAAAAGCCCCCCCCGCACATTCCCCCTTTCTTTTTTTTTGGGTTAGGGACTGCCTTGTGTGGGAGGCTGTGTGGGCTTCCCAATACAGTGGCTCTTCAAGCAGACAGGAACTTTCCTGTGCGTCTCTCTCTGTCTCTCATCAAAGCCAGAAACGGCCGGCCTAAGCACAATCCTGCCGTCGGGACCGAGGCGAGATCGGAGGACAAAAGGGGAGAGAGTGCGGCGTGCGGAGCGTGGGCTGGAGGATCCTGTCTCCCGAGGAGTCCCGGGGAAGGGGAGATAGAGCTGGCTCATCATTACTTTTCATCCAGGTGAAAGCCGCGTCCTCCTACACCCGAATTCCACGCCAGTCGACCTCCCAGCTGTCGGACAGGGCGCTGTAAGAGCCACGACAGCGGACGAAGGGGCTCGGAGTAGCGTGGGCAGATGCTTACTGTCGAACTTCATGCAAATGAGCTCTATTATCCCTTTTTTTTCTGTCCGCGATGCCGGAATAAACAAAGAGGTCACCGACTCGTGTCAGTGATCCCCGACTCGACAATAAATCATGTTTTGATTTTGTCTTTTTTTTTATTTGTTCGGGATTTCCTTCATCTTCTAATGACGGGGAATTATACCTCTTGTGAATATCGCGATAAATAACCGTAGACGAGAGCAAATAAGTCAGCTTTAAACAGAGAGAGAGACAGAACAAGACCATTTCTATTCCCCCTGTACATTTTTTTTTTCTTCAATGAGTTATGAGTCGATTCACATTTGTCTGGTAGCGCGCTGGACACCCACGGAGTTCCACTGAGCTGGGCTTTTTTCTTCTTTTTTCTGCTTGAACACATTGTGCTGAGAACAGAACCGGCTTTGCATGGGACTCTGTAAATCGGGGACATTCATGTGAATTCCAGAGACTTGGAACAATTCGAGTCTCATAAGTGGCAGAGGACTCACATGTCCAGTGCTGCTCATGCGTCATGTGCAGGTACGATTCAGCCTCCGTGTGACAGTACAGGCCCCGACACGCCGCACAACAATAACGCTTAAGAAAAAGATTTGGAGAAAAACACAAGATGGGCAAATGTTTATGGA
>JACRUU010000015.1:7895127-7902627 GCA_030449085.1 Kryptopterus vitreolus | reverse complement strand
AAACGCCTGAGATAGGCACAGACTCCCCTGTCACGACCCGAGGGAAGATCGGATAAAGCGGTAGAAGATGAATGAATGAGTAATATAAGTAGTGTGATCTACTAATGACTGTGTGCTTTATTGTTATTATACAGCGAAAATTCCCTTCGTTAATATGTCTGGGAGGGGATTTTATTGTATAACGTGTGCAGGACTAATTAATAGTTCAAATTAAGGCCTATTTTTTGCTTTCTTGTTTGTGAAATGGGATTTGTTTTGCTGTAGAAAGACAAACGGGTCAGACATGTTTTCCTTCTAATACTTCTTCCCGGTGTTTTTATGATTTCATGAGTATTTTATTGCTGGAACTGTATTCGATTCTCATATTTCATGTAAGAGTCCAGCATATAGGTTTGGGTAAAGGGTATCTCAGTGATTATGATCAAATCCCACCGTGTCACTGTGACCGGCACTCTGCAAGTGCAAGTGTTCACTTGACAGACAGATAGACAGACAGACAGACAGGCAACTGGATAGAAAACAATAGGATAGATAGACAGACAGACAGATAAACAGATAGATAGAGGGTAATGCCCAATGTGCTACAAACTAAATGGGTAGACAGACAGACGCAACTGTATATAGACAGACAGACAAACAGATAGATAAAGGGTAATGCCCAATGAGAGAGAGAGAGAGAGAGAGAGATAGATAGATAGATAGATAGATAGATAGATAGATAGATAGATAGATAGATAGATAGATAGATAGATAGATAGATAGATAGATAGATAGATAGATAGATAGATAGATAGATAGATAGATAGATAGATAGATAGATAGATAGATAGATAGATAGATAGATAGATAGATAGATAGATAGATAGATAGATAGATAGATGCAACTGGATATAGACAGACAGATAGATAGTAATGCCCATTGTGCTACAAACTAAATGGATAGATAGACAGATAGATATGCAGAATGTGCAGACAGACAGACAGACAGACAGACAGACAGACAGACAGGCAACTAGATATAGACAGACAGACAAACAGATAGATAGAGGGTAATGCCCAATGTGCTACAAACTAAATGGGTAGACAGACAGACGCAACTGGATATAGACAGACAGACAAATAAAGGGTAATGCCCAATGTGATAGATAGATAGATAGATAGATAGATAGATGGATAGATAGATAGATAGATAGACAGACAGACAGACGCAACTGGATAGAGACAGACAGATAGATAGTAATGCCCATTGTGCTACAAACTAAATGGATAGATAGACAGATAGATAGATAGAAATGCAGACAGACAGACAGACAGATTCCCAGTAAGTAAGATTAAATCCCACTATGCCACTGTTCCCGACACTCTGCACGTGTTCGCTTGTATGAATGAGATGATTATAAGTAGATAATGGAGTAAATAATTATGGGGGTAAATATTATGTAGAAATATAATGTCAGGTGTTTCACAGATTGTCTCACAGTAAACACAAGGCCTGCTTTTTCCGTCCTTCTGTAACGTTAAACAGGGCTCTGGCGCACCCTGGTGGTGAAGGTGAATAACTGCAAGGTCGAGAGGCAAAAATAAACAAATAACACAATAACATTTTTTTTTACATTTTGCGATGATTTTAGACATTTTATTATTCTAAATGTTAGAATGAAATAAATCGACGAACCACAAAGCGTTCAGTAGACGTAGACAGGAAGTGACGGCGGGTACTACAGCCACGTCATTTGCGTGCGTCCGTGTGTGTATGTGTTTTTGCTCCTGTGTTGTTGTCACAGGAGGAACAATGTTGTTGCCCGCTGCTCGGGTCGATAGTGCGGAGTCACCGTGTGCCACCGAGCGCCTCTGAACCGTCAGCGACACACTCTCATGTAGCCCCGAGGCGAAGAGCAGCATGGAGGTGGTGGACAGTCCGGTAAATCTGGTGAGTTTCACTCCGCGGCTCCCAGGTAGCGTTTTAGACCCGAGTCCCCGGGCGGCTGCGTCCCAAACGGCGAAAACAAGTGCGCTTCGTAGGGTGCAGAGTCCGCTGTTACGCATGGTCAGTAGTGCGCTTGTGTATTGAAGGCTCATTCGGAATGCAGCCTTGAGTTAGTGGCTAAGTGCGCTTGATCGCTATAGCGCTAATCTGGGGAAGTCCGAGACGCCCTGGACAAAGCGGCTTGAGGGTGAGTCGTGAACGCGCGCCTTAAGTGCGCGGGCACGCGCTCGTGCGTGTCCGCGCCCCGGAGCGCGCGTACATCATGTGTGTGTGCGCGCGCGCGCTCGAGCCGGCTTCTCTTCCTCTTTCAAGCTCGTGTGTCACTTCTGTTTTTATCTCCTCATCAGTCAGTTATTATTATTATTATTATTATTATTATTATTATTATTATTGTCTGTTCATCTATTTACACACACACACACACACACTTCTGTTTTTATCTCCTCATCAGTCAGTATATTATTATTATTATTATTATTATTATTATTATTATTATTATTTATTATTATTGTCTGTTCATCTATTTACACACACACACACACACACACTTCTGTTTTTTATCTCCTCATCAGTCAATATTATTATTATTATTATTGTTATTATTATTATTATTATTATTGTTATTATTATTATTATTATTATTATTGTCTGTTCATCTATTTACACACACACACACACACCACACTTCTGTTTTTTATCTCCTCATCAGTCAATATTATTATTATTATTATTGTTATTATTATTATTATTTATTACCGTTTTATTATTATTATT
Source organism: Kryptopterus vitreolus (assembly GCA_030449085.1). Classification (NCBI taxonomy): domain Eukaryota; kingdom Metazoa; phylum Chordata; class Actinopteri; order Siluriformes; family Siluridae; genus Kryptopterus; species Kryptopterus vitreolus. The sequence goes on along the minus strand of JACRUU010000015.1, from coordinate 7,899,866 downwards.
ATTATTATTATTGTCTGTTCATCTATTTACACACACACACACACACACTTCTGTTTTTATCTCCTCATCAGTCAATATTATTATTATTATTATTATTATTATTATTATTATTGTTATTATTATTATTATTATTATTATTATTGTTATTATTATTATTATTATATTATTATTGTCTTATTCATCTTTTACACACACACACACACACACCACACACACGTTCACACTTCTGTTTTTTTATTCTCCTCATCAGTCAGTATTATTATTATTATTATTATTATTATTATTATTATTATTGTGTTCTGTTCATCTATTTACACACACACACACACACACACACACACACACTTCTGTTTTTTATCTCTCCTCATCAGTCAATATTATTATTATTATTATTATTATTATTATTATTATTATTATTATTATTGTCTGTTCATCTATTTACACACACACACACACACACACACACACACACTTCTGTTTTTATCTCCTCATCATCAGTCAATATTATTTATTATTATTATTGTTATTATTATTATTGTTATTATTATTATTATTATTATTATTATTATTATGTTATTATTATTATTATTATTATTATTGTCTGTTCATCTATTTACACACACACACACACACACACACACACTTCTGTTTTTATCTCCTCATCAGTCAGTATTATTATTATTATTATTATTATTATTATTATTATTATTATTGTCTGTTCATCTATTTACACACACACACACACACACACACACACACACACACTTCTGTTTTTATCTCCTCATCAGTCAATATTATTATTATTATTATTATTATTATTATTATTATTATTATTTATTTTTGTTATTATTATTATTATTATTTAGGTATTATTATTATTATTTTATTATTCTGTCTGTTCATCTATTTACACACACACACACACACACACACACACACACACACACACTTCTGTTTTTTTCTATCTCCTCATCAGTAAGTTATTATTATTATTATTATTATTATTATTATTATTATTATTATTATTATTGTCTGTTCATCTATTTACACACACACACACACACACACACACACACACACACACACACTTCTGTTTTTATCTCCTCATCAGTCAATATTATTATTATTATTATTATTATTATTATTATTATTATTATTATTATTGTCTGTTCATCTATTTACACACACACACACACACACACACACACACACACACACACACACCTTCTGTTTTTATCTCCTCATCAGTCAGTATTATTATTATTATTATTATTATTATTATTATTATTGTTATTGTCTGTTCATCTATTTACACACACACACATACACACACAAACACACACACACAACACACACACACACACACACACACACACACACACACACACACACACACACACACTTCTGTTTTTATCTCCTCATCAGTCAGTATTATTATTATTATTGTTATTATTATTGTCTGTTCATCTATTTACACACACACACACACTTCTGTTTTTATCTCCTCATCAGTCAGTATTATTATTATTATTATTATTATTATAATTATTATTATCTGTTCATCTATTTACACACACTTTCTGTTTTTTTTATCTCCTCATCGGTCAGTATTATTATTATTATTATTATTATTATTATTATTATTATTATTGTCTGTTCATCTATTTACACACACACACACTTCTGTTTTTATCTCCTCATCAGTCAGTATTATTATTATTATTATTATTGTCTGTTCATATATCCGCACACACACACACACACACACACACACACACACACACACACACACACACACACACACACACACGTCTATATTGACCTGTACAGATTCAACCTGTCGACCCTGTTCCTATACTGTCCATAATAATCATAATAATAATAATGGTGGGAGGTGGTAGCCCTGTGGTAAAGGTGTTGGCCTCTGGACCAGATGATCACAGGTTCAAACCCCACCACCACCAAGCTGCCACTAATGGGCCCTTGAGCCAGGCCCTTCATCCTTACGGAGTTGTAAGTCACTCTGGAATAAGAAATGCTGTAAATGTAAACCTCGAGAGAAACCAGACTTCGTAAGGATCACATTGAATGCTACAGAATGTCCGTTCATTAGAGTTTGATTGGTTTGCTGTTCGTAAATGCAGAGATGTACATACAAATTGCTGTCTTAAGCAATGTTTATATTAAGTTACAGTCCAGTTGATCGTGCATAAGTTGCTCAGTAACTTGATTGGTTTTAAGCTGTTCCTGTGCAGAGTGGTCTATAATGCAGTATGCATTAAGCAGTAGCCTCGGGATGAAGAAACAAGAACATGGAAGTATGTTTAATAAGAAAGGGGGAGAGCGAGCGAGAGAAGACAATCAGCAGGATAAAGTTATAGAAAAGCTAAGAGAAGGGTACAGAACGATATTGAGTACTCTTCACCACCAACTAGAGTGATATTCCCTATAAATTTAATCTGTTTTTGCTTTGTTTTGACAAAATTTGATTTTCGGTTTTGGATACAGTGGGGGTAAAATGCGTCCGCTGTTGTTTACCTGTTTGTAGCTGGTGTTTGTCATGTTTATCCCGCAGCGCCGCACACACACCTCCCCATTCAACAGCGTGCTTGTGTTTGCTGCTTCTTTTACACAAGACAAATTTTACAGCGGGTTTTGGCTTGTTGAACGCCTGAAGTTGCAAACCCGTGTTGTATTTGGTATTTCTCAAGTGTAATACGGGGTGTGTGGTGGAGAACTACGGAAGCTCGCTGTGCCAAAAAGAGGTGATATTGTAAAACCGATTTTCAACATCGACATAAACCATAAACGCAAATTAATCGATAATAACATTTAGTTGCACATCTCTACACGCATCGTCTAGATCAGGATGTCGGGCCAAATCGGGTGACCAGGAGGACATTAATCAAAGAACTGACCAATGGAACGGAGGCAACTTTGAAGTACTTTATGGCTGGGGTGGGTCAGTCTGTGTCACACAGCTATCTCACAAGTGTCTCACACAATGCTGGCCTGTATGGCAGGGTGGCATCTTTTCCACTAAAAGTGTCTCATTTGCACTGTGCAAATCACACCCGGAAGCTCTAATGTCATAGAGCAAAATAAAATGAACATCCTTAAGGACCAAATCCGTCTGTAGTTTATTTATTCCTTTACTCTGTTGTAACTGATTTTCTCTGACATGATAGAAACAGGATATTTGTCAATAAGTAGCCGTGAGAACGATCCATTGGCATGTGACATGAGAACTTGTGTGTTGTAATAAGTTAACTCAGTTTTCAGTATTGTGTCACTCTGACTGACCTTTCTGTGATTCAAAACAGTGATGTATTAAAGACTTTACCCTCTGTTTCAAAACATAAACTGAGTAAACTGACTGTTAGTCCTGCGTAAACGGCTTTGTTTTCAACTTTATTGTGTAAATTACGAAAATGAAATCAGAACTCGTATGTAGAAATCAGAAAAATATTTCCGTGTTGTTTTTCCCTCTGCTTCCATGAAGTACTGTACTGTACAGAAGTTTTAGGTAGGTGTGTAAAAATGCCGTAAACAAAGAACGCTTTCACAAATATTCATTCATTCATCTTCTACCGCTTTATCCGATCTTCCCTCGGGTCACGGGGAGTCTGTGCCTATCTCAGGCATCTATGGGCATTAAGGCAGGATACACCCTGGATGGAATGCCGACCCATCGCAGGGCACACACACACTCACACTTCTACACTAGGGACAATTTTCCAAGGTGCCAATCAACCTACCGTGCATGTTTTTTGACCGGGAGGAAACGGGAGAACCCGGAGAAAAACCTCCCTGGGAGAACATGCACAAACTCCACACACACATGGCCAAGACGGGATTCGAAACCGGACTTGGTGGTGTGAGGCGGACGAGCTAACCACTAAGACACCGTGCCCCTACTTTCACTAATATAAATAATGTTTTTTTTTTTTTTTTGTCAAGTTACAAAATGCAACGTGAGCGAACAAAAGAAAAATGGAAATTGAATCAATATTTGGTATGAATGACTTTAGACGAAGTAGAAGTAGTGGAAGTGATGGTACGACCCCCCACAGAGCCCTGATCTCTACATCATGGAGTGTGTGTGGGATTTACATGACGAGACAGAAGGATGTGAGAACGTCTCCATCCACAGTGTTTACTTCTCCACGATGGAACAACCTACCAGCCGAGTTCCTTCATAAACACTGTATGCAAGTGTACCTAGAAGAATTACTGCTATATTGAAGTTAAATATTGATTTTATTTCCGTTTCTCTTTTCTTCATTCACTGCATTTCGTTCATTGATGAAAGTAAATAATTAACACTTCCATTTTTGAAAGCGTTCTTTGTTTACAGCATTTTTTTCATACCTGCTTAAAACTTTTGCACAGTGCTGTGTGTCATTATGCCTTAAAAGTCCTGTGACCCTCCCCCTCCCCATATAACCCACATCTAATGTACACTCTCTCTCTCTCTCAGGCCCATCAGCAGTGCAGGAAGGCAGATCGCTTGCTTGCTGCTGGGAAATATGAAGAGGCTATCTCATGCCACAGAAAGGCTGCAGGTTACTGATGTATTCAATATCACAATATACAATTTTTATTCCTCATAGGGCCATGAGCTGGTGTATATATGTGTAGTCATTTTCAATATAAGGAGCGAATCATGTGACACTTTTTCGTGTGTTTCAGAACTGCTGAAGGAGGCCATGAAGCTCACCGAGTGCGAACAGGTAGAG
>JACRUU010000015.1:7852627-7887627 GCA_030449085.1 Kryptopterus vitreolus | reverse complement strand
GGACGCTGTGCAGGAGCGCAGAATGCAGTGCAGGACGCTGTGCGGAGCGCAGAATGCAGGAACGCCGTGCAGGAGCGACGCAATGCGACTCCTCTACATGCACAGCCATGTTTGGCTTTGGTGGGGAAAAGACACACATCCAGACTCGGGGGGAGTGTTTATTTTGGTTCGCAGCTCCTCAGTAAAGAATGGATTTGGGTTTTGGGACAGAAGACAGGAGACGTGCGTCTGATAAATCCATTTTAATGGAAAATGTAAAACCTTTCGAACTTCAATGTACAAAGCATGTAACACTTTAAAATCTGAAATCGAAGCAAGCTGTGTTTTTAAAAAAATACATCAGTGAATGTATATATGTATATATTTACACAGCATAGTAAGTCTTTCCTTTTTTTTTTAATCATCATCAACTTCAAAAACTTCACTGTAGTAAATTTTAACAAAAAAAAAAGAGAATTTGTTTTATTAAATAAATTACAACTTTGTTTTTTTTTGTAAATGTCTCCATTTTACAGTGAATACTTCTTAATAAAATGCTGAAGTGTGTTATTCATTTAGGCTTTCTTTACATTATATAATAACTTTACAATGTTTACAAGAGTTTGGCAGTTAAACGTTTTTGTTTGTTTGTTTGTTTGTTTAAAGATATGGCATGAGGACTGCGATTTCAGCGACGATACCCAAAGTGCAGGCAACAGCTGGTGTTCGGATCCCGACTCACAGTTTAACCGTCTCGCTGTAGTGAGCTGCGTTCGGATCCCAAACTGTACAAGTCACATTTACATTTTGATCGTGAACGCAGGAGCGTCGACCTCCGGAAAATAAATACCGCCTTTTTTGTTTTTCCCCCACAAACAATATACAGTATGAAAAGAAAACAACGGGGGGAAGAAAACAAAAAAAAAAAGAAGGAAAGGAGCGACAGACGGAAAAACACGTTTTGGAATAACGCTGGGAAAAAGTGAATGCTGCTTTTTTGCGGATCGTCTTGAGTTTTTGTGTAAAATTTTGTGTAAAAATCAGAGTTACCCTGAAAGCGTTCGGGCGATACTGCTGCGGCGTCAGTAACAAATAAATAACGTCTGTCCTTTCTTCTTCTTCTTCTTCTTCTCTTCTCTTTGCTCTTCTTCTCCTCTTCTCTTTTGAAAGTCTGCTTGGCACTGGAGGTTCAGGACGTGAAGGTTAGTGTGCATATTCGGGGGTTAAGTGATGAAGGCGTGCTGACGGCAGCAGTGAGGGGGGGGGGGGAGGCGGAGGGAGGGGGGGGCGGGGTCAAGAGTTGGCCTCGTCTTCCTCCTGAGCCTCGGCGCTGCATCGCTTTAAATGTTCCCACAGCATCCTTTACACAGTGGTAAAAGATATTCTTCACCTGGGAGAGAGAGAGGGGGGAGAGAGAGAGAGAGAGGAGGGAGAGAGAGAGAGAGAGAGAGAGGGAGGAGAGAGAGAGAGGGGGGGAGAGACAGAGAGAGATAGAGGGAGAGAGAGGGAGAGAGAGAGGGGGGAGAGAGAGAGAGGAGAACGGGAGGGAGAGAGAGAGGGAGGAGTGAGAGAGGAAGAGAGAGAGAGAGGGAGAGAGAGAGATAGAGGGGGAGGGAGAGGGAGAGATAGAAAGGGGAGAGACAGAGAGATATAGAGGGAGAGAGAGAGAGAGGAGAGAGGGAGGGAGGGGGAGAGGGAGAGAGAATGAGGGAGAGAGATGAGAGAGAATGAGAGAGAGAGAGAGAGAGAGAGAGCAGAGGAGTGAGAGAGACAGAGAGAGAGAGGGGAGAGAGAGAGAGAGTGAGAGAGAGATGAGGGAGAGAGAGAGAGGGAGAGGGAGAGAGGAGAGGAGGGGGAGGGGGAGAGAGGGGGGGAGGGAGACAGAGAGAGATAGAGGGAGAGAGAGAGAGAGGAGGGTGAGAGAAGGAGAGTGCGAGAGAGAGAGAGCGGGCCCGAAGCGCTCTGAGGAGGAGGAGAGAGGGAGAGAGAGACACACCGAGTGTCAGTGACATTATGGATTACAGCCAGGCTCTGACTCATGTGCTGTAAATAGGCTGAACGGTTGCTGAGACGGAGGGAGAAAAAAGAAAGTGACTAAAATACACAGAAAACTCGTTAATGGACGACGCGCACTTCGCACCTCTGCCAAAAAACATCTATTACGTCCCTCCGTAAGACTGACGCGCTGAAAAACGTGTACGAGGGAAAACTTCAGACAAAAAAAAAGCCTCGAGAAGCTCCGGTGCGGTCACATGACCCATTAAGCGTGTATTCTTCTGTCCTTGATGTCCCATAAAGCAATGCTTTTCATCTTGTTAATACTCTTAAAGTCACTGTCACAGATGTACTAAATATTTATTCAAAATCTGTCTTCAAAATAAAACGATTACCGTAAATTCTGGACTATAAGCCGCTACTTTTTTCCTAGGTTTTGAACCATGCGGCTAATAATAAGGTGCGGCTATTCTGCAGATTTTTTCCCGACCGCTAGGGGCTCTAACCGGAATTAGAATCAAAACTAACACAAAATAAATGCAAAGAAGAAGAATGCGCTAGTTCCTCTTTAGCAGATATAAGTGGGTAGAAGCGGATAGAAGGAGGACAAACTCTATCTTTACAAGGTTAAGGTGACGTCATTTCACACACAGGAGAAATGAAGATAAATACTGTAAATAGCGCTTATTTTCTCTTGGTTCTGTCCCGTTTTAATCAGCAAAGCTGCTGCTCGGTGCTCTCTCTCTCTCTCTCTCTCTCTCTCTCTCTCTCTCTCTCTCTCCCTGCTCTTTTACCCCCCCCCCCCACACACACACGCACACGCACACACACAACACACACACACACACACACACACACACACGCACACACACACACACATACAGCCTCAGCGGTTCTTGATTTTCCCTCTCCCGATATAAGCCCGGTTCACTCTACAATCCCCGTCCGGGCTCGTAGCACATACCTAGTGTCGCGGACACGGACGCTCGATATATGTTTATGCCTAACCTTTGTCTGTCTGGCCGCTCCGTATGAGCGGCGTCTCCTGAGTTCTTTATTCTAATAAATCCTGTTTTGTATGAATTCCGGATCTCCGCGTCTCTGTGCAGCGTCCACCGTTACACCGTGTTAAAATACAGGTTAGGAAAGGATCTATTTAGGTACATACATGTACATTTACAATTCAAAAGCGGATGCGGCTTGTATGCAGGTGCGGCTTATTTATGATTTTTTTTTTTGTTTTATAAAATAGAGCGGATGCGGCTTATATGCAGGTGCGCTTTATAGTTCAGAATTTACGGTAATTATTTATTTCACTCTGGAAATTATTTTAATATTCATTTCTATGTACATTTTTAGTGGTCGTAAAAAATAAAAATATGGTACGTGGCTCCTTTAAGAGTTATGTTCCGGTTTTGGTTGCTTTCCATATAAATTAGTGGTTTTGGTTCATACTTGTAGTGAATGCGCAGCTAGTAGGTGGAATTCTGGGAAATTTAGGACGTGTGAGTGGATGCGCATTGCTGGATGTTTTATATATATATATATATATATATATATATATATATATATATATATATATATATATAAACACAAACACATGTAATCTGATTTAGACTAACTGGACTTGTTAGTGTCACATCACACAAATAAGGCTTTATAAAAGTAAACTGAAACGGACCCTGACTCCGCCCCTGTGGACACTGAGGCGTACTTCTATAAATCGGATGACATCATCCAGTGCCCTAAAGTAAAGCATTTGGTTTGTGTGGGTCGTGCAGAAGTCTCTTCAGGACTCGTACCTGTAGCTTATCTTCGTAGTTGATCTCCTCTTTGGAAGAGCGCAGCTCCTGGGTTAAGTGGAACGAGTGCGCCACGTGCTCCGGCGAGACGAAGTCGTTGATCACCTGAACGCAGCTGTGCAGGTTCTGCACCTGTGAAGGCGAGCGAGATGGCGGATGAGTAACGCGGGACTGTCAGTGGACGCGGCGTACGCCTCCACCCTCCCGATTTCTCTCTTCATTCAACATTTTCACCTACAAAATGGCTTCTTTTTTTGTCTAAGCCGTTACATAAGCATTGTGAAGAAATGATATGGTAGTGATGGTAAGATCACCGTTTCAGCGTCGGCATAAGCATTAACAATATCAATCAGAACCAAGAACCAATATTATCAGCCGTCTAAACGTTTACATTTACGCCATTTGGCAGATTTGGCCTTTCTCCAGATCGATGGACGACTGAATAGTTACGGAAGGTTACTTTGGAAATGTACTAAATTCATTCATTCATTCATTCATCTACCGCTTTATCCGATCTTCCCTCGGGTCACGGGGAGTCTGTGCCTATCTCAGGCGTCTATGGGCATTAAGGCAGGATACACCCTGGATGGAATGCCAACCCTTCGCAGGACACACACACTCACACACACACTAGGGACAATTTTCCAAGGTGCCAATAAACCTACCATATATGTTTTTGGACTGGGGAGGAAACCGGAAAACAAGGAGAAAAACCCCCTGAGGCACGGGGAGAGCATGCAAACTCCACACACACACACATGGCCGAAACGGGAATCGAACCCAGACCCTAGAGGTGTGAGGAGAACATGCTAACCACTAAGCCACCGTGCCATGTACTAAATTACAGATTACAAAGTACCCTATTCAAAATGTAATAAATAGTGTAACTTTTCAATTACTTTATAAAAGTAAAGTGCCTGATTGCATTTGATTACATTCATTTGTCCACTAGGTGGCAAAGTAACGCTGCTCAGCGAATATAATGTATAACACACGTATAATCCTGAGAGTCACGTAGAATAAAGATCAACACGGCAACTGCATTTTCATGGAGACACGCTTTGGTCTGAACCCAAAATATTGTTTAGTATGGAGTGTATATGTAATGTATGGTTGGCTATGTATCAGGGTGTCGGACCTGGTGCAGGGCTCCGGCGGGGACCAGGACCGAGTCTCCCAGGAACTGGACGACGGTGCTGCCGTGGATGCCGTGCTCCTCGAGCAAACGCTGCCTCTGCTTGCGACTAAGGTACCAGCGCGGATCCCTGATGGGATCGTTTTCAGGGGGGATCTCCACACCTTGCTCTTTAGAGATCTGCAAGCCACAAAACATGACAGTCAACATCTGCCTGAAGTGATCTGATCAGCGTTAACACTCGGATTTCACATGTCCGATCTGCTGTGGTGGTTAAAAAAGTGTTGCAACACACATTACATAAACCTCCTGCTGCATTTATTTATATCTGATTCGAATACTTTGCTCACGTGGCTCTGAACCAAGAGACGGGGGGAAAAAAAGCACCACCAAACACCCGCCGTCTCTGTCGATTATCTCTGCGTGATTTCCAGACAGTGTCGTAATAAATACGTATCGCACACTGTCTGCTATATTTAAGCTAGAAATCTAATGTAGCTATAGGCCACCGAGTCATTTTACTTTGTTTACACCTTACATGTGTGATCAGTGCGATAAGGCCCTCGTGTTGGGACGTGTACCTGCTATAATTATATATTATTTTCTTTGTATTACAAATGATTTTGTTGTATTCATTATTATGCTGCTATTATTATTCGGGTTGGGAACGTTTGTGGTGTTTCGTGTGTTATTGTGTTTGTATACAACATGGCAAGAATTTCATTTTGCCTTTCGTCAAGTAAACTCGTTCCCTCGTGGTGCAGCCAATGATATATGTTTATTTATTTATTTGTCTGTGTTGGTTTCCTTTTGTGTAATCGGTTCGGGTTTGTTAGACACAATGTGTACAATGTGTGGGTTTGTATTTTTGTTCATTATATAGTTTGACGGGGGCCATAGTAGTGATTTAGAAGTGTAAATAAACCATCAGTGACAACAAACTATATGTGTGTGCACGTGTGTGTGTGTGTGTGTGTGTATATATATATATATATATATATATATATATATATATATATAATAATATACCACACACACACACACACACACACACACACACACACACATATATATGTGTTTGATAGGGTTGAAGTTAGACCCCGATCTTTTGAATTATTCATAATTATGCAAATCCCACAGTGTCTACAGTGCCCTTGTGCAGGTCACATGACCATACAAACTGAATCGCACTGGGGCCTAAAAGATTTTATCGTAATTCAGGAAACGACTTTTACATTTAGCGTTTTATACATTGTTCAATTTGTCTTGTGCTCGTGTTATTCATTTTGCCTGGAAATTTACTCACGCTCATTAAAAACGTCCCGATCTAATAAACAGAAACAAACAAACACATCGGCATGACAGAAAATAAACCGCTGCTTATGAATAGCAGATGGCCTCCCCTACGATAAACTGTGCATGCTGTAAAGTAGTTTCCCGTTCGGCCTGTATTTGGCGCGAGTAAAGGCAAGGGCAGGCCGAGGGGTGATGCGCGAATGTGCTGCGTCGACCTCGCATCCTCCTGCATGACGCCGCGTACCCTATAATGTTCCCTGAGGAGGAATGTGGGGTTTTATACGGACAAGCGACTCGAGACAGACGGAGATAACGAGGTCGAAGCGCGAGAAAAGACGCCGGAGACTCCGGGACGGGGGAAGTAAAAGCGTTTACCTTTAGCAGGAATTCTTTGACTTTCTCGACGTCTTTGCTTGCGTAGACGTGCCATAAGGCTCCGGGAGTCTCGCTCGAGTCCTTTAATCTCCTCTTCACGTTGTCATCCAGATCCTCTTCCTCCAGCCTCTTCAGCACTCCTGGGACATGAACATGTGTTAACACACATTTACATTTACGCCCTTATCCAGAGCCATACAACTGAGTAATTGAGGGTTAAGGGCCTTGCTCAAGGGCCCACTAGTGGTAGCTTGTTGGTTTTGGGGTTTGAACCTGGAATCTACTGGTCCAGAGTCCAGCGCCTTACCACTAACTTATCACCTCCCTAACACACACCCTGACGGCTTAAAGGGGAGGGGTAGTTTGACGGTTATCAATTCGGGGGTTCGAGCCGAGCTGCTGCACTTGGGCCCTTGAACAAGGCCCTTTATTCACTGTGCTCATGAATACGTCGCGTGTGTGTGTGTGTGTGTGTGTGTGTGTGTGTGTGTGTGTGTGTGTGGTGAATAAAGCTCTACTCTCTTACTCTTTAAGGTGTTTGGAAGACGCCTTTACCCAGAGCGACTTACGACCGATTCCTTGCTCAGTGGCTCACTAGTGTCACTATTTGAACTTGCGATCTACCGGTCCTGAGCTCCCATATTCCCCCTGTTACAGCACAGGCTGCCTGACTATCGCATCGGTAAGAGGATATCGCGATGTTTAAAAAAAAAAATCGCCGGGGTGAAGAGGCGGCTGCTTTTCTAACGCACTAGACCCCGGAGTCTATAAATAGAGTGTGGACAGAATGGGACGAGAAGGTGGGAGAAAAGGGAAGGAGAGAAGCTGCGAAGGAAAGTTTTCTTGACAGCAGACAGGGCACAGCTCAGGCAGAGCGCCAGACCGGAGCTGCTGCCAAGACACAAAAGGAAGGCAGGTGTGTGGGGTTTTGAAACGCAGGGAAGACGGGGGCCCGAGACAGTGCGAGGTGTGGGCTCGGACTCCTGCCAACTCTGCACTAATCCATTGCTTTTTGGGTTTTTTTTCTAAACGGGACTTTCGGCACGATTCGTAGCGAAGACGACAGCTGCGGGCATTAGCACTTGTTCGCTTGAAGTCGCTGCTCTGCGCCGGGAAATCCGGGCAGCGTTTCAGCCGCGGACGTGCGGAGCTTCGCGCCCCGCGAAACGTGTCTGGAGAGAGCGCACTCCGTACGTGTCTGTTCCCTCGAACCGTACGCTCGCTAGGAAAAGCCTCGTCCAGATGCTCCTCACCTCACGCCCAGGCAACATTATATTGTTTATAACCTGTTTGTGTTTCCGAGCTTCGTAGGGAGGAAAAAAAAACGCCCATGCGGATCCCCCCCAAAAAAAAGGTAAAAAAAAGAAAGAAAAAAAAGAAGAACTGAATGCTGACCCAGTTTTGTTTATTCTAGTGATAAGAGGTAAGAAGGACAGAGTTTGTAGGAAGAAGGACGCACCGGTTTTGGACAGGACGCCGTTCCCTTTGGCCACTCCAACGTAAACGAGCACGCTGACGACGTCGGACACTTCCATGTGCAGGTTGGCGGTGCCAAAGTCCTGCTCCTGAGATGATGCAACACCTGTAAAAAACAAAACAGCTTAATTGTGCGCTCCGTCTCGACTGCATTGTTTCGTTTGCAGTTGCTTTGGAGCGTTTTTCCGAAATTCTCTAAACTACCGTCATTTTGAACCAATTTGCGAATGTTACATTCGTTTAAATGATTGTGTACATTTTCATTCATCTTCCACCGCTTTATTCCCATCTTCACTCGGATCACAGGGAGTCTCTGTCATCTGTCTCACTGTGTCTTGGTGTATCAAGGTAGGACACATCCTGTATGGGTGTGCAGGGTGCACACACACACTCACACACACACTGACACACACTCACACTGACACACACACTCACTCACACTCACATACATACACTCACACACACTCACACACACTGACACACACACTCACTCACTCACTCACTCACACACACACAGACTCATACTCAAATACATACACACACACTCACTCACTCTCACATACATACACACACACTCACTCACTCAGTCACACACACACACACACACTCACACACACACACACACACACACACACTCACACACACACACACACACACACTCACATTCATACACTAGGGGCAATTGGGAGAACATGGGAGAATGGGGAGAACATGGGAGAACATGGGAGAACATGGGAGAACATGAGGAGAACATGGGAGAACATGGGAGAAAGAGGAGAACATGGGAGAACATGGGAGAATGGGGAGAACATGGGAGAATGGGGAGAACATGGGAGAACATGGGAGAACATGGGAGAACATGGGAGAACATGGGAGAAAGGGGAGAACATGGGAGAACATGGGAGAATAGGGAAAATATGGGAGAAAGAGGAGAACATGGGAGAACAGGGAGGAGAACATGGGAGAAAGAGGAGAACATGGGAGAAAGAGGAGAACATGGGAGAAAGAGGAGAACATGGGAGAAAGAGGAGAACATGGGAGAAAGAGGAGAACATGGGAGAAAGAGGAGAACATGGGAGAAAGAGGAGAACATGGGAGAAAGAACATGGGAGGGGAAAATGGGATGGAGAAATGGGGAGAACATGGGAGAAAGAGGAGAACATGGGAGAGAAAAGAGGATAACATGGGAGAACATGGAGAGAACGGGAGAAACATGGGAGAACATGGGAGAATGAACATGGGAGAACATGGGAGAACATGGGAGAACATGGAGAAAGAGAGAACATGGGAACAGAGAACATGGGAGAACATGGGAGAATGGGGAGAACATGGGAGAAGAGGGAGAAACATGGGAGAAAGAGGAGAACATGGGAGAGAAAATGGAGAACGGGGAGAACATGGAAGAACATGGGGAGAACATGGGAGAAAGAGGAGAACATGGGAGAAAGAGGAGAACATGGGAGAACATGCAAACTCCACACACACATGGTGGAGGCAGGAATGGAAACCCCTAACCCGGGTGTGAGGTGAATGTACTAAGCACTAAGCCACCGCGTCCTCCGATGTATTATTTTCGCCTGAACACATCATTAAATGTAAAATGGTTAGGGCGGTCGTGGCGATCTGTCACGCTTCAATGTAACTTTTTGAATAGAAAAAAAAAGCAAAATGTTTCTCGGATTGATGATTCTGAAATGTCACTAATGGAGCGCAGACGACCGACTCAAATAGCAAAGGTGTCCAAATCATTACTGAAGTAGAAATTTTCCAGTATCTGCACCTTATACGAGTCTTTACTTTTTACTCCTACTTTACTTACATTTTCACACACTTATCTGTACTTACATTATTAAAATAACCCTCGTTATAACCCTCGTTTCATTTTTCAAAATGTAAAAAAACAAAAACCTATCCGGATAAATCGCTGCATCCGGATAGAGTGAATATGTTTGTGGTTGGACGAGATATAAACATGTACCATTCTGACACTCTATTGGTTTGTACTCGATCCATCGCACCTGTTCATTCATTCATTCGTTCATCTTCTAGCGCTTTATCCGATCTTCCCTCGGGTCACGGGGAGTCTGTGCCTATCTCAGGCGTCTATGGGCATTAAGGCAGGATACACCCTGGATGGAATGCCAACCCATCGCAGGACACACACACACATTTATACACTAGGGACAATTTTCCAAGGTGCCAATCAACCTACCGTGCATGTTTTTGGACCAGGGAGGAAACCGGAGAACCCAGAGAAAAAACCCCTGAGGCACGGGGAGAACATGCAAACTCCACACACACATAGCCGAGATGGGAATCGAACCCGGACCCTCAAGGTATGAGGTGAACGTGCTAACTGTGCCACTGTGCGCCCCCTAGTGTTGGGGTCGTTACTCAAAAAAATAGATTATTCTTAAAAGTGATTATTTCTCCACTACTGGCTACAAATGACGCTACTGTATGGAGTTAATATAAATTAGCGACCGGCACGACCTACACTTTTGTCCTTAATGCTGTTTTTCCCCCTTACATTAGTTTTATACATTAAGTCGTTTTGAAAGCAGTACTTTTACACTTTTACTCGAGTAAAAAGCTCTACAAACTTCTACAGAAGTCTTTTTGCTGTATCTATACTTCTACCTGAGGATTGAATGGGACAAACTACACAATAAACATCCTAAATCGCAAACAAAACAAATCACCCAAACAAGTCTGGTTCCACTCAAGGTTTCTTCCTGTTCTCAGGGAGATTTTTTTCCTCGCCACCGTCGCTCCGGCTCGCTCAACAAGAAACAATTCGGGCCATGTTCATTTTTCACACATTATAATTAAGTATTGGATGGAGACCTAAAGCACTATACGTATGTCGCCCTGGATAAGGGCGTCTGCTAAATGCTGTAAATGTAAATATAAGTATTGTGTAAATCTGCGATGAGACAATAAAAAATTGTAAACAAATAAAAGTGAATACTTTTGACACCAGTGTAAAATGGGTCAACGGTGAATCCTGTGAATGAGACTTTCTGACAAACACAAAATGCACTCTTTAAGCTACAGGATAGACCAGGGGTGGGCAAACTACGGCCCATGGGCCACGTGCGGCCCCTTGGCCCTTTTCATCCGGCCCCTTGGCCCTTTTCATCCATCCCGCAAAGATGGGTACAGAATTGTCCAAATGGGATCGTCCAATAATTACGACTGCATTTTTTCCACCTTGTTTTGTCATTGCCTGACGTTCCACCAGGTGGCGCATTAAGCACGGTGATATGTTGAGTAGTAACGTTAATGCTTTTTATGACATGTATGCAGGTGTTGCTGGTGTGGCACGTCTTGTCAAATTTTAAACGCCAACGTGGCCCCTGAGCGAAAAAGATTGCCCCTCCCTGGGATAGACTCAAACCGTGCGGATCAGAAAATGCTCCAAAGCAACTCATAAAGACAGTATAGGTAAAGAGATGCGAGAGAAAGAGAGAGAGAGAGAATGTAAGAAATACGGGTACCGTATGCGCAGCAGAGACGAGGGCCCAGGTCAGGACGCACGAAGAAGGAGGGGAGATGCGAAGCCAAGTTTAAATTCCCCTCGGGATCCGAATACTCAGGCAGAGGGAGGTTCTTCATCAGATCGTCATACCTAAACACACACACACACACACACACACACATGTCCACTTAACACCCGCTTTCTGAGTAAACACATAATAAAACGCTTCAACACCGCAACATCGCCAAAGTACCTAGAAGGCATCAGCGCCATGAACTCTTCTCCTGAGGGCCAGTCTTTCAGCCTGTATACGATCGCTTCGCCATCTCTGGATTTGGGCCTCTCTGAAGAGCAGAAACACATCCACACATCTGGATTATAAGCGTCCGAGCGTGTTTACCGTGCTTTTTTCCCGTTTTTTTTTCGACGAATACTCACTTGTCAGGTCCTCGAAGCCATCCCAGAACTCTTTGATGCCCGAGTTGGAAATCACGCCGTCCTTGCAGTTCAGCAGGTCCCCCTGGTGGTCGGCGAACTCCTGGCTGAAGGCTTCAGCCTTCCACAGGCTGCCGTTGAGCTTCTTGTGAACCCCTGAGACGAGCACGGGCTGGAAAAACACCACGGAGGAAATGGGCCTTTAACGACAGCCAGGATCACACAAACGCTCAGACCGTTCCCTTTTTCCTTTTCCCTTTTCCCCCCCCCCCCCACACACAGTGGAAACTATGAAGCCTGGAGGAAACTGAGAAGGCCTTAACGACTCCATGGGCAAGCGGGACACTTTAGTTTTTATCTTTCCAACGTCTATGCGCGATAATCCCGCCGGCTCTCATCGCAACCGAAATTACGTACAATAAACACCTCCACATGCCGTCTTGGTGCACGGCCAAGCCTTCTCAGACGATATCCGCTGCTTCCCAACATGCACTAGAAAAGCTGCGTTTAGATATTATAAATGCAACCCCAAAAAAAAAAAACACAGGAGAACAACAACAACAAGGGAAAGGTAAAACGTCCCCCAGCAGGGGGCGCTGAAGACCTGCACCAGAACTCTATTTAAAAAAAAAAAAAAAAAAAAAAAAAGTGGAAATGAGGATAAACAACCTTCAAACTCTGCCTTCTTTGTCTCGCAGAGATACTTTCTGTTGTACGCGCTAATCACTTAGCACAAGGGTGGTGTGCATGTAGGTGGACTAACCTGGCCATGCTTCCAGCACTCTCGGAACAGTTTGCAGTTGTTGCCGTTGCGGTGGTCTTTGAGCCAGAGCAGTCTGCGCTCGTATAACCAGCAGTGGGGGATGTCCGCATGTTGCTCGGGAACGTCGTCGGCTTGTTTCCTCTTCTCGGCCTTGGCCTCTTCCTGGGGTTTCGCCTTTGGGCTCTGCTTCGTGCTGCGGTCCGCCGGTATCTTGTTCTCCACCACTGAGGCGATGATGTCATCCAGGATGTTAGGCATAGTGCGACTGCTTTTCCCGGTCTGAAAGGGGGCGGGGGGGCACAGGGGAGGCCACTGTTATTATGGTTAGGAAAGAATATTCGTATATATTAGTACATATACACTAGAATATTATATATTACTTCATTAAAAGTGCTCTTTTCAAACGTCCACTTTAGTAAAAGTACAAAAATGTACTTAAGTATGCAAAGTACTGTGATTTATTATGGCTATAATGTTCCTATTTGTCTCGCAAGATGCTTAATCAACTTTAAGTGGAAAGACTCTTAGCACAGAAATCTATTAATAGAATGACGTCAGTGACGCCGATTGATAGCGATTAAAACCATCACGAGCCAAAATCCTCCAAGCAAAAGAATTTCCTTTAGGACTAAATGAAATTTGAGAGGCAAGTTTCGAGTTTAAGGTTTGTTTATAACCTAGACGTCGCAATAAAGTTCAGAACCGAGCATGTGAGGTGTTAGCCCAGTGGTTAAGGTGTTGGCCTCTGGACCGGAAGATCATGGGTTCAAACCCCACCACCATCAAGCTTCCACTAGTGGGCCCTTGAGCAAGGCCCTTAACCCTCAGTTGTAAGTCGCTCTGGATAAGGGCGTCTGCCAAATGCTGCAAATGTAATGTAAATGTGTGCTCTCCTGTGATTGGCTGCTGGCTACGTGGTTACATTTTTACCCACTAACAAATAAAAAAAAAGGAAAGTCTGGATTTGAGTTTTATTTTTCTCTTCGTGTACATTTAAAAAGATCATCTCTGAATGTTAGGCGTTGCTGTCTAGTGTTGGTCCCGCGACCTTTGACTCTTTAAGGAAGACATGGGAAAAGGACTTGGGGTGTATTTTCAGTGATGAGGAGTGTTTATATGTTTATCTGTCTGCTGAAATATCTTTCCCAAAAGTGTTTCTTTGTGTGTGTGTGTGTGTGTGTGTGTGTGTGTGTGTGTGTGTGTGTGTGTGTGTGTGTGTTGTGTTTGTGTGTGTGTGTGTGTGTGTGTGTGTGTGGTGTGTGTGTGTGTGTGTGTGTGTGTGTATATATATATAGGGGCACGGTGGTTTTAGTGGTTAGCACGTTCGCCTCACACACCGCCAGGGTCCGGTTTCGATTCCCGTCTCGGCCATGTGTGTGTGTGTGTGAGTGGAGTTTGCATGTTCTCCCCGTGCCTCAGGGGTTTTTTTCTCCGGGTTCTCCCCGGTTTCCTCCCCCTCCCGGTCCAAAAAAAAAATGCACGGTAGGTTGATTGGCACCTTGGAAAATTGTCCCTAGTGTATGAATGTGTGTGTATGAATGTGTGTGTGTGTGTGCCCTGCGATGGGTTGGGCATTCCATCCAGGGTGTATCCTGCCTTAATGCCCATAGACGCCTGAGATAGGCACAGACTCCCCGTGACCCGAGGGAAGATCGGATATAGCGGTAGAAGATGAATGAATGAATGAATGAATATATATATATATATATATATATATATATATATATATATATATATATATATATATATATATATAATTCATATATACAGATATTCAGGACACATTCTTTATCACAATCAAGTTTCACAGACCTGTATATATATATATCTGTGTGTGTGTGTGTGTGAGTGTATATATATATATATATATATATATATATATATATATATATATATATATTTGTGTGTGTGTGTGTGTGTATAGATATATATACACTACACACACACACACACACACACACACACACACACACACACACACACACACACACACACACACACACATATATGAAGGGTTCTTAAGCATTTCTTGTCATTTGAATGTGAAACACAAGTTTGCTTGTTTTCGAGAAACCCGTCACGCTGCTGTTGTTTTACTGTAAAATGTACTGTAAAAAAAAAACGTTAAAATACAGATATACAAAAGGAAAAGCTACTTCAGTTCAGTAACACTTTATTACTGTTCACTGTTGCACTGCGCTTGCTCTGAAGGCATATTTTGACAAAAATATATGTACGATCCAATCGCAGACAAAAAGAAAAAAAAAAGAAAAAAAAAAAAAAACTATTTCACAAGCAGACATTCAAGTTTTACGAGCCGCCTCGAAACGGAAACAGGAGACGCACGTGTTTCTTTATCTTCAGCCAAACGAGTAATTCGCGAGACGTCCTTCACGAGACGTGTCACAAAGAGGTATTTCAGCGTATGTTAAACTCTCTCACTTCCTGTTTACGTCGGATCGTGTTGCTGATTGGCTGCAGATGCCGCGGTGTGTGTGATTTACGATGGGAATAAAGTGCTCGTGTGTGTGTGTGCGTGTGTGTGTGTGCTGTGAGACCTGCGAGGCGGTGGAGTAGACCGGGGCGAAGGCGATGCCGGCGTCGGTGGAGCCCAGGCGCAGTTTCCCGGCCGTGGTGGTGAGCAGGTCTCGCAGTGTCGAACCCTGCTCCGTGCTGTTGGCCACCAGAGATGACGCTTTACAGTGCAAAGTCTCCAGAGCGTCCGGGTTCTCCTCCTTCACCTTCCCTACAGCCGACTCCTTATTCTCTGCAGGATGAGACACCGCGTTTGTGTGCGATTAATAACACATGAAAAAAAACCCACCTTGTTATCTCGGCTTTGTATACGGTACGATAACACGGGACGGTTCGGAATAATCTCAGTGGAAATCTGTAAATGAGCTGCTTTGTGTAGTCCTGAGACAAAAGCCGGCGTATCCGACATTCATCCGACTGCTGCTCCGTTTCAGAGCACGAGCGGATAAACATCTGCCTCGGCGAGCACTTGGAACACGCTGTACGTATACGGATAAATGGGAGGCGCGTGGAACTTTGCCTGCGCATGTGTACGCTCGAGACCGTATATAAATCACGCCTCGCTCGCTCCCGGCCTCTCACCTTTCTTCTCTTCCCTCGATTTCTGCTCGGCCAAATCGGCCAGGAAGTGCAGCGGTGACTGAGACTCGGGTGGAGTCAGCTTGCTGTCAGTGCTGGTGTCGCTGGCCGGACTGCTGCCCCCGTTCGCCTCCACCTTCTGCCCCGTGTTGTGCTGGACGACCTCGGGTTTGCACAGCGAGAGCTTGTTGCTGTGGTTCAGCACGTTCTGGAGGACCTGTGGAACGGACAGCGGGGAAAGGGTCAGGAGGTTTGGCGTACACGTGCACGTCCGACCGCGGCGTCGACGGTATAACTATACACACCTGAGAAACGCCGTTAGTGGACGGGAGCTTGTTGAGGATGTTCTGCTTGCTGGCACAGGCGCAGTGTGCTTTGATGCCAAACTTCTCCCTGAGCATGTGCATGGCATTTACCAGGTCCGTCAAGACTGCAAGGCACACACACACACACACACACACACACACAAACGTCTTATTGTTGTTGAAACTATGAAGCAAAGGTTGACGGGACTCAGATTTGTTTTGCGCCGCTCAGCATGCGCCTACGCATCGAGACTGGGCTATCTCGCCACTATGTCAAGTACGCTTTCAGCCCCATAACAGGCCGTTGTTCCACATTCGTATCATGCCCACCATGTCCAAGGGCTTCTTTGTCTCATGTTGTTTGATTCATGCTGGAATATAAGGGAATTTTAAAGCAGGGGTGTTTACACACTTTTAAAATGCGTTTATTTGTATGGCGCAAACGTTGTCATATGAACAATCCCGTCGCTATTTCGGTCCAAGGTTGCCAGATCCAGCATAAAACTCCTTCACCTCATCTTCTCTCTCGGGTCACTTTGAACCTGTGTGGGTGTGTCCTAACCCGTCGCAAGGGGGCACACACACACACATTCACATTCACACACTAGGGACCATTTTCCAAGGTGCCACTCAAACCTACCATGGAGGAAACTGGAGAACCCGGAGAAAAACCCTCTGAGGCATGGGAAGAACTTGCAAACTCCACACACACACACACACGGGAATCGAACCCCCGACCCTGCAGGTGTGAGGCGATTGTGATAGCCACTAAACCTACAAGGCAGATGCACTGTCCGTATCTGCGCCCCCTAGTGCACGTGGGACGTCTAATCGAGCATCAGTAGTACAAATGAATCGTACAAATGAACTTGGCACATTATTATACAACCCCATACCCCACCCCCCCTCCCCCGTTGACACATCGCGCACCCCGTACCTGTTCCTGGAATTATCTGCGTCGGCATCAAGTGCTTGTGATCGTGCGGCTGTCCCTTGACGCACTTCAGCCAGGCGTACAGCTCTTTGTCTGTGGAGCGATAAAAGCAACGTTATTCACGATAGGGAGTTTTCTGACACTTAAAGACAATCATGGGAAAAGAAAGAAAGAAAGAAAGAAAAAAAAACGGTGTGTGGCGCAGGTTGTCTCTCCGGACCGAGCGAGAGGAGCCGTGGCGTTTCTAGTTCAAATATAACATGACTCAGCAGAAATGTGGTCTGGGAGTTCTGGACGGGGCAGATTATTGTGTGTATGTATTTTATCCTAAGAAGTTCATAATGCTGGAAATATAAATGTCCATTATTATAACACTTATAACACCTTTAAGGACGGTGTGTTTATTTGCTGTGGAATATATATATCTTATCAGGTGTCATGATGAAATGACACCCATTGTAATGTTGTGCATTAACGGTATAATACTGTACATACATTTTTTGGTGCATCGAAGTCACGCAGGCAATTTAGTTGATTTAGTTTCACATGCGAGATGCAAATCCTGTCTGCAATGTGGCCTTTCTTTATTATAGTTTAGCTTTTTTCCCAAGGTTTTATATATCATACAATTTCTGTGTGATGTTCCTTAAATCATTCATTCATTCATTCATCTTCTACCGCTTTATCTGATCTTCCCTCGGGTCACGGGGAGTCTGTGCGTCTATGGGCACAGACGTCTATCTCAGGCGTCTATGGGCATTAAGGCGGGATACACCCTGAATGGAATGCCAACCCATCACAGGACACACACACACACACACACACACACACACTCATTCATACACTAGGAACAATTTTCCAAGATGCCAATCAACCTACCGTGCATGTTTTTGGACCGGTGGAGGAAACCGGAGAACCCGGAGAAAAACCCCCGAGGCACGGGGAAAACATGCACAAACTCCACACACACATGGCCGAGACGGGAATCGAACCCGTATCCTGGAAGTGTGAGACGAACGTGCTAACCACTAAACCACTAAACGTGCCCCCTGTCCCGTAAATCAACAGCTTTAAAATGTAATAAGGGGTCATATATTGGTCAATATATTGGTCAATATGTGGCAAGCAATTATGAACCCCACCCTACAAACGAGTTACGTCCCAAGAGCTCGTTCGCTATTGGCTAGGCGTGTCTTCTAACTATGTTCATATATGCTATATAATAACAATAACAATCGTGAAGTGTTTGTCCGTAGACTGTTGTACAGGCTGTTATCGGAGGGCGCCCCAAATATAACCGAACTAAATATAGCGCTAACGAAATACGTGTGTGCGCGATCCGTCCTGGGTTAGGCAAGCGTCCCGAAAATGTCCTTGTTAAAACAGAAGGTAAGAAGATAAACCTGGCAGGACTCGGTGAGAAAGACGACCATCTGCACCCGGCCGCTTCGCGACAGGAGTTGTTGTAGAGACGGTTGCGCGCGTGACCCTCGCCGAGCGAATATCAAAACAACAACAACAACAACAACAACAAAATAAATTAATAAATAACTGACCTTTGGAGCTCTTCTTCTCCTTCGCCTTGTAGCAGTCCAAGCACACCACAAATCCACATTTCTGGCACACCCAGTGAATGTTGAACAATGTAGCCTCGCATGCGTCGCAGCTCTCACGCACCCCCCTCACCGCCCGTTTCCAGGCTATCTTGGCTGCGAGGCAAACAGAGCAAACAGAGTCTGCATAAAATGGATGTTCATATAACAGATTGCAAGAATTCTCTCTCTCTATCTCTCTCCCTCGTTCTCTGTTAAAAACAACAGTCTGACAGATGGGATAATTTCATATTCCACAGCCAGTAGACAGCAGACAAAGGCTACAATATGTGTACTGCTGTAACAAGAATGTTTCTGGTGTAGCGCTGGGCCACGTTTTCCGTCATTTAATAACGATAAATCAAGTCCGCACTGAAATACTCGAAACGCGTCTGTTAAATAATCGCCGCCGTGACGAAGAAGGAAAGGGTGTGAAAAAATACCGTCTTTCTTTATCCATGTGGCTGCAGTCTTCTCGCTCATGACCAGCTGGCAGAACTTGTCTCCGATGTAGCTGAGGATGTATTTGGAGGTTTCCAGGTCCAGGTCGTTCTCTTCGTACGCATCTGGGGCCCAGAGACTCAAGGCCTCCTCGTCGTGCTGGTCGGGCGACGAGAAGCCGTCGATCCGAATAACTCCGTTCTTACTAAACGAAAGGCTACAGGAAGGAGAGAAGGGAAAAATCGAGACGGCTCGGCGTAAACAGACGTGGAAGAGCATCGGGGAAGATCTGTAGCAGTTTAGTGCAATTTTGTAACGGAAACGCGCCTACGCACAATTCGATTCCGGCAGTTTGACAATCATTTATTAAAAATATTGGAGAATAAATATAAAACAGGCGACACGCATTCAATGCAACACACATGTATTCATGATGACGCTTCGTTACTCGGATTAAAAGAAAAAGGTTAATATTTAAATAACTAAACCTTTGTTTTACTGATGCGCCACGTTTCAAATCCAGAACCAAAATCAAGAATCCAACAATGATTAAAACAGCCGCGTTAAAAGGTTCGGTTTGGTGTCCGTAAGTGTAAACATCATAAAAACAGTTATTTAGCCTTGAGTCTGGTTTCAGTGATAATAATAATAATAATAATAATAATAATAATAATAATAATAATTAATATTATAACAAAAAAAATTATGAGTTATCTAGACAATCATTAATTATGACTGAAATAACAGTCCTAATGTGTGTGTATATAGATATATATATATATATATATATATATATATATATATATATATATATATATATATATATATATATATATATATATATCATTCATCTTCTACCGCTATATCCGATCTTCCCTCGGGTCACGGGGAGTCTGTGCCTATCTCAGGCATCTATGGGCATTAAGGCAGGATACACCCTGGATGGAATGCCTAACCATCACAGGGCACAACACACACACACACACACACACACACAACACACACACACACACAAACACTAGGGACAATTTTCCAATGTACCAATCAACCTACAGTGCAATTATATATATATATATATATATATATATATATATATATATATATATGTGTGGTGTGTGTGTGTGTGTGTGTGTGTGTGTATGTGTATAAATAACATTCACATGTGTGTGTGTGTGTGTGTGTGTATGTGTATTATTTGTTTCCTTGCTATGACAGGCAGCCTTGGTAATGACTAGTATACTTTTGCTAAAGAATGACTGTACTCTGAGGGGAAAGCGCATGCAGGTGTCAGTGCATTTCTTACCGGCGGAAATAGTAGAAGCGACAGAAGACGGGCGAGTGGGTTGGCTCTTCTCCTTTCTTGGTGCGAATCGAGCGACACTCGCGGCACTTCTGCAGGTTGGGGCCGATCTCGGCGCACGAGTCGTCCTGCAGGAAGGATTCGCCCGTCTGTTTCAGCTTCTTCACTTTCCTCCAGTCTTTCAGCACTGAGCGAGGGATCCCATCTGGACACGGGGGGCAGCACACAGTTACATTAACAGACTTCTTGCATGTTGCCTGATTTCCTTTATGAACATGTGCGTGGAAAACATATACTGTGCGCGGTGCAGTATTAGGAAACTAACATTTCGAACATTTCCCTGAAATCCCACGAAACAAATATTAACTAATTAGCAAATATTAGTCTAAACACCCATCTGAAACGACTGGGCCCATGTCATACCAAGCACAAATAAAGCAAACGCTTTGCTGGAAGGTACGAGTGCAAGAGAGGTTTCGGCGTCACACCCGGACGACTCCGCTGGTCTCACGTGTTATGACTACAGTTATGAAACATGACAATTCGGAGCGAGTGTGTACTGGAACATGTATTGAGTTACAAAGGGGGGCTCCTCTCTGCATGTAACAATAATACGAGGGGCCTGGTAAAAGCTCTCCGCTTAGAAGAGCACTTAACATGCCTTGGCAAGATTTATTTCACATAAAAGTTGAACATTCCTATAGTGGCTTTGAAATCACCACAGCTGCAGTCCAGATGTGAGCAAAACCACCCCCCCCCACACACACACACACACACACATCATCTTGGTCTATTTCTGAAATACAATATCTTTCTGCTTAGCAATACATAACTTTGCCATTGAGTCAATGAAATGTAGGGTGACAAAGAAACGGAAAAGTATAAAATACTATTTCCATATGATATATATATATATATATATATATATATATATATATATATATACACACACACACACACACACACACACACACACACACGGCTGTTTCTAGTTTTGTGGAGTATCATATATATATATATATATATATATATATATATATATATATATATATATATATATATATATATATATATTATATATATATATATATATATATATGCAAGTTTTACTCCACACTCAATGACGTTTATGATTTATTAAACTTGGCACTCGGCATTCTAATTGATAATGAATGTTACACCTCTGTTGTGCACCTCTGTTGAAGATGTCATCGAGGCTCAACACTTCCCTCCTCACATCTGCTGCCTTGTGTATGACTTTTTACATTGCTGGCCTCATTTCCATTCCAAAATACACCCCTTAGGACTAGTGCATCTTTGAACCTACGTTCAATGAGGCAAAATACTGAACTGTTCAAATCAGATACTCGAAGATTTTTATGCTCAAGCCATACTGGATCTGTTGAGCTGTATCAGTAAGAGAACATCCTACACTTATATAGATGCTATACGGTATCATTAAAATCTCTCATATCCATGCTCATTGTTGGTATCTCTGCTCCTGTGAAGTAAATCCTAAACTGGTATCAAATGTGGTTCCGAACGTGATTTAGTCACTGTAATCTATTTTGCTGACTAATCATTAAGGGTTATGCTGTTGGACGTTCTACAAAATGTACAACGATGCTTTCATATACTAGTAGGAAGAAAACCTACTGCTGCTGGCCAATCGGAGTTTGGTTTTCTCCTTGGCGCTTCTGAAAATGCCGTTGGGCTTGATGTCGTCCTCGTCCTTGTCGTTTTCCCCTTTCCTCTTCTGCATGTCATTCTGCTTTTTCTTGTAGGTGGGCTTCGGTTGTCTCTTGGTCCGTTGCTCGTGTTTGCTGTCGGAGCCGTCGGAGTCGTCGCCGCTGTCTGAGCCCGACTCGTGCGGTCGCTTGGAGGGACCCCGTCTCGGCTTCCGGTCCTCCGGACTCATTTTATCCTCCAAGCATTTGCTGTCTTTGCCGATCTCCGCGTCGCTCGAGGTGGACGCTACTAGGTTCACCGTGCACGGCTTAATGATTTCGGAGACGGAGCTGGAAGTTTTCTCCACCTTGTTAGTGTTGCGATCTTCCTCCGAGTGCCGAGTGAGCCACGCTTTCTTGAGCTTGTGGTAGTTCGGCTGGTTCATCTGCGATGGCTGACCGTTGGGTATGGGGCTGGATTTGCTGGCTGGGTTGCCCGGAGAGGCACGATCCTGGGTGATGATAGTAGGCGATTCCTGAGAAGATCTACTGCTGCTTTCGCTCTCTGACGCACTGCTTGAGCCGCGGGACTGGGCAGCAGCCAAGGCGGCCTTGTGCTTCTTCAGGTGGATGAAGTTCCCAGAGTAGGGCTGTGAAGCTGGGGCCAAAACAGTCGGCGGCAGCTGCCCACTGGGCGATGCTGTCCTGGAATTGCACTCCTGCACCTCCGAGCCTGTGGGAGTCCTGCATTTGGGTTCAGGCCCATCTAGTCTGTTAATGCTACTGCTACTCGGGGCGGCTGAGGTTGGATAAGGTAGCTCAGCTGTGCCTCGACTCAACACGTTGTATTTGGAAGCAGCAGAGGCAAAAGTGGTTACATCAGAACTGCTATTGCACACGGAGTTAACCACAGCTACTGCAGAGTTGGGAAAGCTGCCCTGGGAGACACGGACAAAGTTCATTTTGTACTGTGAGAAAAGATCCTCCCTGTTTGTGTTCTGCTGGATAACTCTGCCAGTTTCTCTGGTCTCAGCCAGTTTGGTGCAGTCCAGTTGGTTTTTGCCGGCATGTGGCCTGCTGTCAGACGTCTCCTTGGCGTCAGCCTTGGAGCCCGGTGAGCCGTCATACTTAATGCAGGTTCTGGAGCGAACAATAACAGAGGCTGTGGCTGCCTGTGGCTTCCCTTGACTTTTGTCCGCATGCCAGGGAGACGTTCGATCGTGGCTCTGCGAGTCAGCGATGGGCCTCCACGGCTCACTGGTGGCCAGCTCGACATTGCTCTTTACCTCCCTGAGCTCTGGTAGCAGAGTGGGGGGCTTCTGTTGCTCCGACACCTTCCCGGCCACACTGACTGGCTGAATGGGGGTGAGTGTGGGTGGCGAGAGGCGACCGTAACCTGCCTCTTTGCGGTCCAGTGTTTGTTGTGTAGGCGGGTGAAAGACAGGCGCCCTGTGCAAGGCGGGCATGCTCCTGAGTTGGTTCGAAGGCGAGACCGCTGGACTGCGACGCTCATTGGATATCGCTGGAGAACTGAGTGAGTTCATGGCCACCTGCTGACTGAACTGCTCACTGATCTTCCCCACCAGGCCCTCACCTTCTGGCTGGTGCTTGATGAGTGGGGGAGGTTTGGACAGGGACTTGACACTTGCTCCACCACTAGCGTATGAGCCCAGAGGCAGGGGACCCGAGACAGAAAGAGAGTTAAGATCTTTGGAGGGGTAGAGACGAGGGGGCTCATTAACCACGCTGTTGGACAGGGTGGTAAAATAGTTGCTCTGCGGCAATGACTGAGGAGCAGAGTGCTTGTACTTGTAGAGTTCAGAGGGTGAATGTTCATTCTCCTTGGGTGGTCCACTAATGGGGAGGGAGGGAATGCGGGCATAGGGCTCACGCTCTTGCTCTCCCGATCGGATCTTAGCGGTAAAGGGAGCCACCTCGATGCTCTCCTGTAAGATGCGGCGATTCTCCTCCTTGTACTTAATGGCCCGGTCTGGCGTATCCAGTGGTAGGCGTGGAGGCTGCGTCTGATGCTTCATGTGCGATGAATCCATGTAGAGGCGCTGCAACTCTTTGCTGTTGGGCGTTCGGCTTCGGTCCGGCTCCTGCTTCATGTGGGCTGTTACCAAGCCACGCATGGGATCCATGAAAACCTTACTTTCCAACTCCCTGAAGGAATAAACACAATAGATCGTGTTGATACCTACAACTTAAACGGTACAACAAATGTAACAGTCTGTATTTCTGCCTTGTATTTAGTGTTCTCACAGCAGGACTCAACATAAACCGTAGATGCTAAATAGAAGCATTACATTTGCATATTCTTTATTCATTCATCTTCTACCGCTTTATCCGATCTTCCCTCGGGTCACGGGGAGCCTGTGCCTATCTCAGGCGTCTATTGGTATTAAGGCAGGATGCACCCTGGATGGAATGCCAACCCATTGCAGGGCACACACACACACTCACATTCACACACTAGGGACACTAGGTGTCAATCAACCTACCGTGCATGTTTTTGGACCGGGAGGAAACCGGAGAGCCCGGAGAAAAACCCCTTGAGGCACGGAGAGAACATGCAAACTCCACACACACACACACACACATGGCCGAGACGAGAACCGAACACTGACCCTGGTGGTGTGAGGTGAACGTGCTAACCACTAAGCCACCGTGCGGTGATTTTGAGGATTATTTATATAAAAATAAATAAATAAAAAACATTTTCAAACCCCATAGTAAAGACCCCATGGTATGTATGAAAATACTGGTTCTGAAAACAAACATATAAGTGCATTGAAACTCTTTAAAACGATATAATACAAGCCACTTTGATTTTCCTAAATTCTAACATGGCCATTTACATACTTTCCAACCCTAGACCATATCATTATCCTCCTACTGCCAACATACTCAAGGAACTGGTCATGCAGAAAAAGGAAGTATGCAGAAAAAGAGCATAATATGCTTCGGGCAAAAACAGCTTGGGACTCAGAAGTCACAGACAGAGAACAAAGGACGAACTGAACTGGCCTCCAGGTTAGTCTTACACTATATTTTAGCAAAGGATTATACTCTACCATGGACATTATGGAAGCACGTTAGAGCTTTAGAGCATTTTTTGAACAGTCAGAGCTTTGTGTGAGCACTTACACTTTGTGGAGGTCTGCAGATGTTTTGGATAGTGGAGGGCTGGAGTGTGAGGTGATTTTAAGGGGCCTGTGGGGGTCAGCGCTGGCTGGTCTACCTGGGACATGGCTCAGGATCCCAAGGCTGTCTGCTGAGCTCACAGGGGTGGGCTGGTGGAGCCAAGGACTGGAAGAGTTCTGAAAACAACACGCACCCATTTAAAGACCAATACGTACATACAGAATCAGGTGTCACTGTTTGGGACCTTTAAAGCTTTTAGTACGTCATCAAATACCACAAAAATGACTCCTTCAGTTCAGTTAGCTACAGGAATACTTGTAAAAATGATAATGGTGCCAGTCAGTGTATGTTATCCTTACCCTCGGCAGGCTACCGTCTGAGTTTACAGCATTCTCTGGATGTACCCACTTCGACCCGGGCAGGTTAAGTCCAGGTGGATAGGAGTGCTGTGTGCCATTATGGTACTGCCAGATGATAGGGTACAGGCCTAGTTGGTTGTAGCTGGCACTACTGTGTGTTTGGGGCAGCAGGGGAGGGGGCGCTTGTTGTTGCAGAAACTGCTGCTGCTGGTGTTGGTGATGGTGCGCTAGAGCAAGATGACTAAGTCCACCCGAGTCGAGGCGAGGGTGGCCACCCAGCAAGGTGGACGGCGGCATGGCGGGCAACACGGTGGGGAGCAAGGGGTGGTGCACCGAAGGGTGTGGGCTGAGGGAAGAAGCGGACAATAGGTGCGAGTGGTGGTGTGAACTAGGTGTTAGGCAAGTGCCATGGGAGGAGCTGTGGAGTGGATGGAGGTGGGAAGGAAGGTAAGTCATGTGGTTCGTCTCAGCCTCGGGCCGCACCAGCGCCGGGTCACGGTACACGGTGAAGTGCTCGTTTTTGTCGACGATGAGAGGGCTCTTAGTGGATTCCGAGGGAGTAGTGCGTGTAAGAACAGGCTTAAAGCTGGAGCGAGGGGTTCCTGTGTCTGGCTTGGCTACTAGCCGGGTGACAGAGGACAGAGGGTTGTCGGGGTGGCGTGCTTTGTGTTTGGTCACCTCAGGGGAAGTGTTCGGTTTAGGCTTCATAGCCTCCAGGACACTGTGGGTTTTTGACTTCATGGCATCAGGCGACGGATTGCACTTGGGTTTGAACGTGTCGGGTGAAGGGTTGGACTTGGACTTGGCCACATCGGGCGATGAGCTAAGCTTTTGTGGCTTTCGCACATCTTCAGCGAGTGTAGCGTTCTTGACGCAAGGCATGATTGAAGGGTACTGCTGCTGCACCTTCTCCCGCTCCCTTTCCGCCACGGCGGCCGACTCGCTCACCGAAGCCACAGGTCGGATCACGTCAGAGTGGGCGAACTCGATCTTGCTCCCCATGCTCTGAACTAGCTGCTGCTGCTGCATCTCAGCCTCTGGCTTCCTACATTCAGACGCCGAGGGGTTTAGCACCAAATGTCTGGCCTCGGGGACGTACGTTTCCCGTTTCTGAGAGGTCAAGAGCCCAGGCACGGGCTCTGAATTCTCCCTGGTGGTGGGGTGGGAGCTAGAGTCCTCTGTGATATCGATCACACACTTTGGTGTGTGTGTTCTGGGTGCCCCTGCGCTATAATGCTCCTTGGGCAGAGTTTTCACAGTGCTTTTGATTTCCACTATGCACCCCTGAACCTCAGCAGAACACAAGCTCTGAGGCTGTGCACAAGGGCTGGGAGGGGGCAGCGTGGAAGGCTGCACCGGGGATCTCCTCTCCCCTGCAAGTTCACTCTTGGCACAGGGCGCCACTTCCATGGCCGTTGTCTTGGCCATCTTATCCACGGTAGGTACCTCGTCCCAAAGAGACACCCTGTTATTGGTGTCCGGCACCTCCAGAACCTTGCAGCTGTGAGGCTTCTCCTCTTCCTCACTGGCTTTTGAAATGCCCTTAGTTTTCAGTTCATTTTCAGAGCTCGGCTCTGAGGACGAGTCCAGAAGCCTCTTGCTGGAGTTCTCCGAGTCGCTGCTCTCGGAAAGATCCGACGCCTCCATCTTTATCCGTTTAAGGCCAGCCTTCTTCTCCTCGTCATCGGCTTTCCTCCGCTTGCTCACAATCTGCTTCGATTTGTTCTTCGAAACATCTGTAGGGCGAGAAAAATGCACACCGGAGACGTATTTATTTATGGTCTACATGAAGGCATGATGTCATCATCTAGTAAAGTACGTATAGAATCCTATTAAACATCACAGAGCAGTAGAGTATTGTTTCATTTTTTAAATATTTGTTTATATATTGCATATATATATTTATATATTGCACAAATCCATATTTACTTATAAACAAGATAAAATATATCATTGTTCAGTGTATAAAAGTTGCGTTCAGTGTATAAAAGATTTCAACGAAAACCAGAACCAAGTTATGCGACGCCATTTCGAAGAGTCTCACGCTGGTAGAGTGCAGTATTAGTTTACCTCCTCTTCCACCTCCAGAGTCCATCTTTTCCTCTTTGATCTTTTCATCATCCGGGATGCTGCTGTCTGATCCCTTCCGCCGTGCCGACCGGGACACACGCTGTTGCCCTGGCGATGCCTGCAGCTGTTGCTGGTTCTGCTGGGATACCTGCTGCTGCTGCTGCTGCTGCTGAGAAAGCTGAGTCTGTTGCTGCTGGGCCTGCAAACCCTGCTTGGAGGCGGAGCCTGAAGAGTTCATCACCGGTCTGGGACTGTTGGCTTGGGCACGTGTGTAATGACCCTGTGAGCGATCCGCAGACACACACACACACACACACACACACACACACACACACACACACACACACACACACAAAGACACCGATGATGTCGGAGGTCAACCACGAGTCGCACTGAACTGTGAATACATTTGCGAGGGGTTTTTTTCCTTCCCCACCAACGGGTGCAAAAAAAAAAATCCACCACAACCACTAGCAGCGCTAATATAAAAAATAAAATCCCGAACTATAAAGGAAAAGGAAAGGAAGGGGGAAATCCATTTCTGCACTTTCTTGTCTTGTCAACAATAGCGCTAGTCTATCAATAAAAATGGAGTCACGGCACTGGCCTTAAAAGCAGAGTTCCTATGGCTTTTCTCTGCTCCACACTTTCATAGACTTTGTCACAAATGTGCTCATTCATAAAAACAAAAACAAATCATTGCTACGAGTAAAAACAGTACAAGTGGGATATGCAGAGACTATCCAGAAAAGTCGACAGAGTAACAGAGGGATATGCAGGTTCTAAGTAAACAGCTCTAAAGCTATCAAGAGGGAGTAAGGGGAGGGTGGGGTTTGGGTTTGGGGTTGGGGGTTTGGGGGTTGGGGTGGTTAAGGGGTTCGGAGGGTGCGGCCCGGTACCTGAGTGCTTCCTGGGTTGCCACTTGGTCTCCCTCCTGTGGTCTGCTTGCATATCCCCAATTTATGTTTTTCACAAAGAAACAAAAGAGAAGAGAACAAAACAGAAAATAAAATAAAAATGGAACAAAATGGAAAACAGAGACGTCTTGTTAATAATAAAGGGACCAGTGATCACTACAAAGGCTCTAGACTAGTATTCTTGAAATGGCGAGGAAAAAAAGAAAAGGAGAAAAAAAAAAGTCTTTTCAAGCACACAGGGACTTTACGTTAAAAGCTAGCTACAAACAGAGCACATGGCCGGCAAATGGGGCGCACGGTGCAGAGAGCAAAGCGCTAAACAAACAAACAAACAAACACTGACGATGTGATGTTACCGTTTCAGCACAGAACATAAAATAAATAAATAAATAAATAAATAAATAAATAAATGGTAAGGAATGCTGAATAACTACTACTGAACAGCACGCCACAAACAGGCAGTGTGTGTGTGTGTGTGTGTGTGTGTGTGTGTGTGTGTGTGAGAGAGAAAGTATGTGTGTGACTAAGCTTGCAGGCAGAAATTGCATTACTCACGTGGGCGGTGTTGCTATTCTGGCTAGAGCGTGATCTCCGTCTAGATGTGATGCCTATGTTTTCTCCTTTCAGCAAAGAATGGACCACATTGTCCAGAAAAGTCATCTGTACCATAGACGGATCGACGTTCTGAGGCTCTAGTACCTACAGACAGGAGTGAGAGCTGAGAGTATACCATCTGACAGACAGACAGACAGACAGACAGATATATAGAGAGACGTACAGATAAACAGACAGACAGAGATAGACATAGACAGACAGACAAATGGGCAGACAAACAAACAGAAAGACAGGCAGACATAGATAGATAGATAGATAGACAGACAGACAGACAGATAGATAGACAGACAGATAGATAGACTGACAGACAGACAGATAAACAGATAGATAGACAGACAGACAGGCAGGCAGGCAGGCAGGTAGGTAGGCAGGTAGACAGACAGATAGATCGACAGACAAACAGACAGACAGACAGATAGATAGACAGACAGACAGAAAGATAGGCAGGTAGACAGACAGATAGAGAGACGGACTAATTTACTTTTCCCAATGTTTTATTTATAAATGTATCTTTAATATATAATGTAAGACATAAACGGTATCAGTCTCAGTTACAGACATGCACATCACTAATACAAGCTTATCTGGAGGGTTTAATAACGATGACTGGTGTAAGCGCGTGTACCTGGTCATTCATCACAACCATAGTGCGGCTGAAGAGGTCGTGATGAGTAATGATGCCCGTGAACCACTGGGTGGCTGAGTCTTGCCTGTAAACTCGCACGCGGTATCCATTTAAAGAGTAGGGACCTGAAAAAGAGCGGAGACAAAACAGAACGAGCAAACGCCGGCGTTAAACGCGGACGACTTCGTACTGTTTATGCGAACCTGTTCCGTATTAACTCGTCCCACGAAAGTGCTATGAAAAGACTGTTCATCTCGGTGAATGTGCCGTCGTCAAGGGCGAGCACACGGCCGACAGTTCAAACTCCCTCCTTCGCGTTCCCACTACATACGCACTACGCCGCGTACCGCCGTGTTCAGGCGCTTAACCGACTTACACTGCTACAGAACAAACACCTGCGCTGAGACTGACCTCGGGCCTTCGTCCAAACACAACACTGCAAAAGGAATTTCTAAACGCTACCGCAGCCCTGTTGATCATGTGACCAAAAAAAAAAAACCAGGGAATTAATTCTAATTACGACAATCTATTATAATCTATATAATTTTATGCAAATGCAGAAAAAAGACCACCAAAGGTCCCTTTGGACAATCAAAGCCCATCTTCTCATATTACATCATCATCCAACACACAGGAACAAACAGAAGTGTGCCAAATTGGCGAAACGAGTTTAAAGAAGCTTTTATTGCAGGAGTATTTTATTGCGTGAATCCGCCCTCGGCAAACAGACACCTAACTTCCATGTAGCCCACATCGTTTCTCACTGCGCCATAAAACGATCACATGTTCTACTCCATTCGTCGACCTCCTTGGACCTGGTTTGTAACGTCTTACGCAGCCAAATTATACTTGACTATTTAGAATACTTTAGAATAATCTTAAGCGCAAAACAAGTCGGTGCAACACCGAGAAAGACGATCGGTTTCCTCTCACGCTTTCTTCCTCATACCATCCTCGGTGTTTTTCTTTCGCCTGAGCGCCGCTCGCTGGGATTGATAGAATTGAAATGAGTAAATGGCGTTTTGCTCTAATATTCCGTAAAGCTGCTTGGATGTCCATTGTGGAAAGCGCTTTGGAAATAAACACCAACGGCCTATACTTTGATGCGCAACATCTCCCCTTATCGGACGTTCGGCTTGTTCTCTTGCTGCTGAGAAAGCCAGGCGGCGGTGTGAAAGCCTGCCAGCCGCGATGTGCGCTGGCCTGTCATCGTCGTCCTCGAGCGCCGCGGCTCGTTACCATTTCCTTTCATTTACTGCTCAATAGTGCCGCAGCGCCCCGGTCCAAACCAGCAAACACGTCCTCGCTCTCTAACGCACGCGTGCATGAGAAACATGCGAACAAAAGCCGGAGCACAGACCCCGGACCCTTTCTGTTCTCCTCTCTCGCTCGTGTTTTCCCTCAATCGTCCACCTAAACCCTTTTGGCGCGGACGTTCTTTCCATTCGGCCGTCTTTTGCCGGCTGCCAAGTTTAACAATTATATCTAATTGTTGGCCTGGAATGCTGCTGCTGCCGACCTTGTAAACAAGACAACGTGCCAAAAGCCACCAGAACGCTATTCTGGCTCAACGCGCACACGCCCTCATGTCTTCCTATCTTTGTGAGGACCTTACCGTGACCTGATAATTCACCCTACAATTAAATCAAACCCTAATCTTAATCTAACAAAAATAACAAACCATATTGACTCACTGATGCTACGAATTTTAAAAGCCAATTTTGTGAACAAATAAAGAATATATACATGTATATATAGACCTGACACACACGTTTTACTATCTTTATGAGGACATTACGCTGTTCTAATGCATTATCCTACACTTCAATTAAACCTTATTCTTAATCTCAGGACCAAAACAACACCAACACACACTGACTCAACAAATCCCAAATATAAACAAATATTAGTCTTAGTCTTACCAGCTGTATGAGGACCTTCCTGTGACCTAATAATTCATCCTACACTTAAATCAAACCCTAATCTTAATCTAAACAAACCACAAAAAAAACAACAAACCACATTGACTATGAATTTTAAAAGAAGCCAAAATAAAGCTTTTGCTCTTAAAAACCAACTCAAATTCAAGACTAGCAAAGATTATTTTCTAAGATTATATATATATATATATATATACACACACACACACACACACACACGCACGCACACACACACACACACAAAAACACCTATAAAAACAAATCTTATATGAAATAAACGTCTTATTATCTGTATGAGGACTTTACTGTGACCTAATAATTCATCCTACACATAAATCTAAACTTAATCCTAATCCTAGTAGCCATAAAAACCCACACAGACTCATTGAAAAGCACATTTTAACAAACAGCAAAAAACACGAGCAAAGATTTCTATGTTGTGGTCTCAGCTGAGACATAAAAAAAACCACACACACACACACACACACACACACACACACACACACATATCTATATAAATAACAAAAAAAAACACGCCTACATTATTATATTTAGAAAGCAAGTGAAATACCGCACTCACTCTGGTGTATTGTGTTCCAGTGTCTTACCTTGCATAAAAATTTCCTGCACCTTTTGGTCTTTTACCCAGCCCTTCACTTCTTCATGAAGCTGTGGATTGTCCCTGAGAACAGGACTCAAGCTGTCCACTTCATCCTGCGCGACAAGAAACAATCATGCACACGTCAGCAATCGACATGTAAACACTTTACGCCGTGTCCTGATGGATTTATAGATACATTCTTATTTTTTCTTTTTAATTACTGTAACCTTGAGTCCCGCTTCTATGGTGGTATTAAATTTATAGCTGTATCAATATCAACCCAAAATGAGGTGAGGAAATCTACGTAACCTGTTTACTGCACATTAACCAAACAGTGTCTGTGCACAGTCTAGCTATTTCTAGCTATTTGTTGTTGCTGTTGTTTTTTTTTTTTGTTTGGCAACCTCCCTGCTGAATAACACTCAAGGACTCCTACTGCACCCTACTGCTCCCCCTATTCCACCCTACTGATCCCCCTATTCCCCCTACTGCACCCTCCCCCTATTCCACCCTACTGCCCCCTACCCTACTGCTCCCCCTATTCCACCCTACTGCCCCCTATCCCCCTATTCCACCCTACTGCACCCTACCTCCCCCTATTCCACCCTACTGCACCCTACTGCTCCCCCTATTCCACCCTACTGCACCCTACTGCTCCCCCTATTCCCCCCTATTCCACCCTACTGCACCCTACTGCTCCCCCTATTCCACCCTACTGCACCCTACTGCTCCCCCTATTCCACCCTACTGCACCCTATTCCCCCCCTATTCCACCCTACTGCATCCCCCTACTGCACCCTACTGCTCCCCCTATTCCACCCTACTGCTCCCCCTATTCCACCCTACTGCTCCCTACCTACCCCCTATTCCACCCCCTATTCCACCCTACTGCACCCCCTATTCCACCCTACTGCACCCTACTGCTCCCCCTATTCCACCCTACTGCTCCCCCTATTCCACCCTACTTCCACCCTACTGCACCCCCTATTCCACCCTACTGCACCCCCTATTCCACCCTATTCCACCCTACTGCACCCTCCCCCTATTCCACCCTACTGCACCCTACTGCTCCCCCTATTCCACCCTACTGCTCCCCCTACTGCACCCTACTGCACCCTCTGCTCCCCCTATTCCACCCTACTGCACCCCCTATTCCCATACCCCCCCCTACTTCCCCCTACCCTACTGCACCCTCCCCCTACTTCCACCCTACTGCACCCCCTATTCCACCCTACTTCCACCCTACTGCACCCCCTATTCCACCCTACTGCACCCCCTATTCCACCCTACTCCCCTCCACCCTACTGCACCCCCTATTCCACCCTCCCCTGCTCACCCCCTATTCCACCCTACTGCACCCCCTATTCCCCTACCCTCCCCCTTTCCACTGCACCCCCTATTCCCCCTACCCTACTGCTCCCCCTACCCCCTACTGATCCACCCTACTGCACCCCCTCCCCCTACCCTTCCACCACCCTACTGCTCCCCCTATTCCACCCT
The DNA here is from genome assembly GCA_030449085.1 of Kryptopterus vitreolus. Taxonomy (NCBI): domain Eukaryota; kingdom Metazoa; phylum Chordata; class Actinopteri; order Siluriformes; family Siluridae; genus Kryptopterus; species Kryptopterus vitreolus. The sequence continues at coordinate 7,853,763 of JACRUU010000015.1, read as the reverse complement.
ACTGCTCCCCCTACCCCCCTATTCCACCCTACTGCTCCCCCTATTCCCTACTGCTCCCCCTATTCCACCCTACTGCTCCCCCTATTCCCACCCTACTGAATCCACCCTACTGCTCCCCCTATTCCACCCTACTGATCCCCCTATTCCACCCTACTGCACCCCCTATTCCACCCTACTGCTCCCCCTATTCCACCCTACTGCCCCCCCCTATTCCACCCTACTGATCCCCCTATTCCACCCTACTGCACCCCCTATTCCACCCTACTGCACCCCCTATTCCACCCTACTGCACCCCCTACCCCCTACTGCTCCCCCTCCACCCTACCACCCTACTGCATCCCCCTATTCCACCCTACTGCACCCCCTATTCCACCCTACTGCACCCCCTACTGCTCCCCCTATTCCACCCTACTGCATCCCCCTATTCCACCCTACTGCACCCTACTGCACCCCCTATTCCCCCCTACTGCACCCCCTACCACCCTACTGCTCCCCCTATTCCACCCTACTCCACCCTACTGCACCCCCTATTCCACCCTACTGCACCCCCTATTCCACCCTACTGCTCCCCCTATTCCACCCTACTGCACCCCCTATTCCACCCTACTGCACCCCCTATTCCACCCTACTGCACCCCCTATTCCACCCTACTGCACCCTCCCCCTATTCCCCCTATTCCACCCTACTGCACCCCCTATTCCACCCTACTGCACCCCCTATTCCACCCTACTGCACCCTACTACTCCCCCTATTCCACCCTACTGCACCCCCTATTCCACCCTACTGCACCCTACTGCTCCCCCTATTCCACCCTACTGCACCCCCTCCCCCTATTCCACCCTACTGCACCCTACTGCTCCCCCTATTCCACCCTACTGCCCCCTACCCCCTATATTCCACCCTACTGCACCCCCTATTCCACCCTACTGCACCCCCTCCCTACTGCACCCTACTACTCCCCCTATTCCACCCTACTGCACCCCCTATTCCACCCTACTGCACCCCCTATTCCACCCTACTGTTCCTCCTACTGCTCCCCCTATGCCACCCTACTGCTCCCCCTATCGAACCTATACTGTACTCTACTAGTCCCTACTGCACCCTACTAGTCCCTTATTAGGCTCTATTGCTCCCCC
>JACRUU010000015.1:7835127-7842627 GCA_030449085.1 Kryptopterus vitreolus | reverse complement strand
TCCGAAAACCACCCCCGTTTCCCTTCTCCAGCACTCCAGCCAGTTGGCTTGGTGCACAGAGGCTCCATTGTAGCCTTTATGCCGAACAGATTGCTACGGTTCAGCCCTCCCGCCGACATCCACCCCCACCCCAATAAAAAAAACCTCTCCGTTCATGTGTTGCGATGTGTAGTGAAGGCAGACGCTCATGACACGTTCTCACCGGCAGACGCAAAAAAAAAAAATCGGGGCTTTAAATCGAAAGCGTACGGCGTGTTTACTCGTAACGTCCTACTGATGTGCGGCGTCTCGGGCTTTTTTTTCACCAGCTCTCCGCCTGATGTAGTTTATACATTACGCCGTCATTCAGAGCATTTCTAGTGATTGTGTGTGTGTGTGTGTGAAAGAGAGAGAGAGAGAGAGAGAGAGAGAGAGAGAGAGAGAGAGAGAGAGAGAGAGAGAGAGAGAGTGAGGAAAGAGAGAGTGTCCGTGTGTTTTTTTTTTTTTTTAGGCCAGGCAGTCTGACAAGAACATAGTGTTCTGCTGAGCGCTGGGAGAAAGTCGAATGAAAACAGGGTCTAAAATTGGCCCTGCAGGGGACGGCACATCACACATCAATTTGCTTCATTTGTTATAAAACCTTCACATGGCAGAGCTGCTGCTTATTTGCCCTTATTTCTAACTTCGCCTTCTACCTCGGAATGGAGAGTGCTTGGGGGGAGAGGGGGTTTGGGGGGGTTTGAGCACCGGATTACCGGCCGAGCTTTGGCAAGATCCTAATTGGTGGCTTAGTGGTTAAGGTGTTGGCCTCTGGACCAGAAGATCACAGGTTCAAATCCCACAACCACCAAGCTGCCACTAGTGGGCCCTTGAGCAAGGCCCTTAACCCTCAATTGCTCAGTTGTAAGTCGCTCTGGATAACGCCGTCTGCCAAATGCTGTGAACGTAAATGTAATTGCAAGGTCACGAGCGGGTGGTAACGCCTCGGCCGTAGCGATCGGAACGATAAAACGACGTCAGGGAGCGCCGACGTCCACCTCCGCTCAGGTGCGACAGCCGTGGAGGACTCGAATTTGCCGCCGGATGGCTTTTCGTTATACGTTCGTTAGGGGTAAAAAAAGCGGCGTGAATATCGTTCGGAGCGATGTTTTTTTTTGTCTTTGCGATCATTGTGTTTTGTGACCGAGAAAAAGACCGTTTGCGTATGATGCGGGTGATGTACATTTCCATATACATTCCCAGATATCGCAGGGTGACTTGGACGATAATCCCAAATTCGCCAGGTGGACTCTACATAGAACGCTTCCAGTAATTTTACGGTGACTACGGATTTGCCATCAGGTTTCTGGAAATTTACCGGAAAATTTCCACCACTCTTTGCAACAATATGTACAAAGATGAGGTTACAACAATAATAAAACATATATATATATATACACATACATACATACACACACACACACATAAATATATATATTATAAAATATAATATAAAAATATTTGTGTGTGTTTAAAAAAGAATAATAAAAAAAAATATTATATATATATATGTGTGTAAAAAAAAAAGAATATATAGATATCCCCCTTATATATATTTTTTTTTTTAATTCACATGCATGTTCTATAAATCCAGAAAGGCGTAATTCCCGCGCGGTGAACAGGAGAATCCATCACGCAGGACAGGCGAATGTAAATGGTACTTCGGCGTGACTGTTCCAGGCTATGAGGTTACCTAGCATCGCTGAGTAAACACCAGGCTGATACACTTGAGGCTCCCTCGTCGATTTTTTTTTTTTTTCAACCCATCCCTGAAATGTAGGCCACGCACACACCACACACACACACACACACACACACACACACACACACACACACACACACTCACCTGATAGGGCTGACATGCACCGTCATCGGTCAGGAAATCCAGCTGTCTGTCGGAGAAGAATTCCACGGCGGTGATGGAGCCCAGGACACTCTTTCCTACCAGAGGCTTGAATGTCTGTAGAGGAGAGAAAACGCACAGTTACGCCTTTTCCGAGTCGCTAAAGAACGAGCGCTTCAAAGGAGCCTGAGATGACTTTGATGTGTCGCTTGGTGGGAGGAAAAAAAAAAAAAAAAAAAAAAAATGCCCGCCTACCGCCGTCAGCCCGAGCTCGATCAGAACCGCTCTGATGTCACCTCGTATCAGCGCGATCGCGCCGGTGTCACTGAACATCCACGGCGAGAGGAGAGAGGGAGAGAGAGAGAGAGAGAGAGAGAGAGAGAGAGAGAGAGAGTAGGATAAGAGGAGTAGATAAGGCTTTCTAACGGTACTCGAGACAGACTGAAGGCTTCTGGGTAGCACGGCTTTAAACTCGAAATGATTCGGTACTTAGCTAGCCAAAAATCTAAGGCTATACTACAAATGCTCCCGCCTCTGAACACTCGATTCTTTGAATCTCGTTCGTCAAAAACGAACGAATCTTTTAAGAGTCGTTAAGTTCCACGTCGTTCCTTTGATCTGAAATGACATTTTCAATAAGCAGGTCCTCCAATATGTCTCCACACACCAATCATTTAGTCACGTGACAACGAATCGGTCCAGACGACTCGTGAGCCGAACTGCTCGATTCCGATTCCTGCGTAATGCAGCACCGTAGCTCCTACGTGAGTCACGTGTCAAAAGAACGAACGACTCGGGGAAAAGAGGACTCGTGAGACAAACTGCTTGAGTCCTTTTCCTGCGTAACGCACCGAAGTAGCTTCTACGTGAGTCACGTGTCAAAAGAACGAACGAATCAGTCCAGACGACTCGTGAGCCGAACTACTCGATTCCGACTCCTGCGTAATGCAACACTGTAGCTTCTACGTGAGTCACGTGTCAAATGAACGAACGACTCGGGGGAAAAGAGGACTCGTGAGACAAACTGCTTGAGTCCTTTTCCTGCGTAACGCACCGAAGTAGCTTCTACGTGAGTCACGTGTCAAAAGAACGAACGACTCGGGGAAAAGAGGACTCGTGAGACAAACTGCTTGAGTCCTTTTCCTGCGTAACGCACCGAAGTAGCTTCTACGTGAGTCACGTGTCAAAAGAACGAACGAATCAGTCCAGACGACTCGTGAGCCGAACTACTCGATTCCGACTCCTGCGTAATGCAACACTGTAGCTTCTACGTGAGTCACGTGTCAAATGAACGAACGACTCGGGGGAAAAGAGGACTCGTGAGACAAACTGCTTGAGTCCTTTTCCTGCGTAACGCACCGAAGTAGCTTCTACGTGAGTCACGTGTCAAAAGAACGAACGACTCGGGGAAAAGAGGACTCGTGAGACAAACTGCTTGAGTCCTTTTCCTGCATAACGCACCGAAGTAGCTTCTACGTGAGTCACGTGTCAAAAGAACGAACGAATCAGTCCAGACGACTCGTGAGCCGAACTACTCGATTCCGACTCCTGCGTAATGCAACACTGTAGCTTCTACATGAGTCACGTGTCAAATGAACGAACGACTCGGGGGAAAAGAGGACTCGTGAGACAAACTGCTTGAGTCCTTTTCCTGCGTAACGCACCGCTGTAGCTTCTACGTGAGTCACGTGTCAAAAGAACGAACGAATCAGTCCAGACGACTCGTGAGCCGAACTACTCGATTCCGACTCCTGCGTAATGCAACACTGTAGCTTCTACGTGAGTCACGTGTCAAATGAACGAACGACTCGGGGGAAAAGAGGACTCGTGAGACAAACTGCTTGAGTCCTTTTCCTGCGTAACGCACCGAAGTAGCTTCTACGTGAGTCACGTGTCAAAAGAACGAACGACTCGGGGAAAAGAGGACTCGTGAGACAAACTGCTTGAGTCCTTTTCCTGCATAACGCACCGAAGTAGCTTCTACGTGAGTCACGTGTCAAAAGAACGAACGAATCAGTCCAGACGACTCGTGAGCCGAACTACTCGATTCCGACTCCTGCGTAATGCAACACCGTAGCTTCTACGTGAGTCACGTGTCAAATGAACGAACGAATCGGACCAGGAGAATCGTGAGCCGAACTGCTCGATTCCGATTCGCCCCGTGAGTTGACTCGTTCTCCTGAGTCACATGGAGTTGAAATGAGCGAATCATTTAGCAGATGCTGTACTATGTAGACAGATGTTTTACCATCATGTTTTTAAGACGCATTTCCCTTTTTTTTTTTTCCTCTCCACAAAACTTTTGGCATTTCGTCAGAATCGTCCACTGAATCACCTCCTCGTCACTAAACTCCATAACATCCAGTAACTGTAACGACATCTTATTTTTTTTTTAAAATGGTGACTCGGTGATGAATCACGATCCTCTGCGAGGAGTCGCGAATCATCTGTATAGCTAAGAATCATGGGACCTTGTCGCGGCGTCTCCTATAAAAACATAAAAACTATTTTTTTTTACAAAAGTAAAATATAATAATAAAGAACTACACAGTTATGGTGTGTAAAAGTGAGGGAGCGTCGCTAATTCACATTAAATTACATTTTTGGTTCAGAGGGGAAAAAAAAAGTTATCAAAGATAAAAATATTTCAATAAAAAAATTGCATTGAAGTCCTATTGAACATGTAAATATAGAATGATACTACATAAAGTTAAATGCGTAAATGTATATATAATATTAATATAATATATAAATGTATAAATAATTGACAACTGTAAACGACTTAATAAAATGCGATTTGAATTGCAAAGTATATGTTATATACGACGCAGATGAAAATATACACGATACAATTATGCAATCTAAGGAGAGTAATATTCAGGGCAGTCAATCGATTACAACGTTTAATCGCGATTAATTTCACGATCGTGATTAACTCGTGATTAGTCGAACGTTTTTAATGCGCCATAAACGAACACTTTTCACGTTTCTAATACTGTTATAATTATATACAGTTCTCTCAAAATCTCACCCTTTAACAAAGTGATGATTATTTCATCTTTATTTTACTCTGGAAATGATTCGTTTAATATTAATTTCTTATTAATATCAATGTTTATTTGTTTAGTGGTTGATTTGAAGTGTAAAATATGGGACGTGGCTCCTTTAAGAATTGTGTTCCGGTTGCTTTTCCATATAAACTGGTGAGACGGTGTTTAGGTTATACGGAAGCGCATTGCATTAACAAAAGATAAAAGTGACATATCGGACCCCTCGCTTAGTCATGCACGCTGCGTTAATAAAATTAGTGCTGTTAAAGTCAAGTTGCATTAAAGCGTTAACTTTGACAACCCTAGTATTCTGATTGGGTTCCTATTAATATCAGTAGCTATGCTCTTGTCTCGTACGTCAGAGGTTCTTGACCTGACTGAAATCACGCTTAAGTGTTTATTGCATGTGATATTTATTTATAAACATACTTAAAAATATTCACAAACAAACATGGGATTTAAAAAATGTCCACATGTTTATTATAAAGCGACCGAGTTCCTCTTATCGACAGGACGAAAGCTTTCGTTAGGTCCTCGCTGTATCACTCGTGCTGGCGAGGTTAGCGGCGGGTGCCGAGCTCGCTGCGGCGCTACCTCGCTACCTCGGGAACCGATCGGAGCCGCCTCGCCGTGCCATTTCCGACTCTTTCATAAGAGGCGCGCGTGCGTTTCTATCCCTCGTTCATGGCCGCTTCAAACCCGGTAATGACCCGCCGTCTGAGATCGCAGCTGTTAAAGAGGTGTAATGTGCCTGTGAACGAGGCTGCGACAAAACGTCAGCGGGGACTGAATAACGCTTTCGCTACAGAAAAAAACGGACGATATTATCTCGTCCCTTTTCTTATACGTCCACACGGCTCATTACTAAGGTTGCTTAATCACGATTAATCGCCACGAGTGATTAATCGCACGTTTTCCAAGTACCATAAATGAATCCTTTTCGTGTCTGTAATACTGTAACTAACTAACAGATGATATAAATATATTCATAAATATAATATATACTAAATAATAACTATAATAAATTAATATATACTCAAAAAACATTCTTCTAGAAATTATTCTTTTAATATGAATTTCCTGTTAATGTCAATGTTACTTTTTAAGTCGTTGTTTTAAGTGTAAAATATGGGACGTGGCTCCTTTAAGAATTGTGTTCCGGTTGCTTTTCCATATAAACTGGTGAGACGGTGTTTAGGTTATACGGAAGCGCTTTGCGTTCACAAAAGATAAAATGCGCTTTATTCCGTTATTCCACGCGGTAATATACGCTAATATAGCGGACCTGTTGCGAATACGCCGCTAGTAGGCGGGGAAAATTTAGAAATGTATTCATTTGTTATTTGTTGTCATAGCATATCACTCACGTAGAAACGCGCGCGTTAATAAAATTAGGGCTGTTAAAATGAATTTGCGTGTTATAAGTGTTAATAACATACGTGACACGCTACATACGGTCATTTTACGTGACCGGTGTTTGACGGGCGAGCCGAAAGGGACAGCTGATGGAAATAAATTTCCGAGGCGAACCACAAAATGGAAACTTGATGAGCCAAAAAGAAGTAGCAATTTAAGCCTTCTAAAATAAGCATCTCCGAGGGACGGGCGATCGGTTAGCGCGGGGAAGAAGCGAGTGCTCGGGTTTTGGCACCTTCCTGACGCGCAGTAATAACTCCCGATTATCGCTTCGGCTTTAATTATACCGGGACGCTTTCATTAGATATTCTAATAACTAATAACGTCCTAAAGGGAAAGGGGTTTTGGGTGTGTGTGGGGGGGGGGGGTATTTTGGAAAAAGATTTCGATTCCTGAAAAGGAACGCTTTTAGGGGAGGAAAAAGAGAAAAAAGACTGGAAAGCCGAGCGAGTGGAGCTCTGGGGAGCTGAAACAGGGCTACGCGAACCAACGCTGCCTGTTTCTAGGGCAGGTAAATATAGAAGCAGAACATCGGATGTGCGGATCTTAAAAGGGAGGAAGAAAAGAAGTCGCGTTTTCAGTGCCGTAATGAAAACATTTACAGGTAACATAAAACCCTGTTAAAAAAAAGAGAGAAACACAGGTGCGAAAGCCACACGGAGCTCGAAGGTGTCAAAAAGGAACCTAAAGCGCGTGTTGTTTGGCTTTGCAGCCGAGGGCGAGCGCAGGTGGGCGCGTGCTTTCGCAACCACGAATGTCGCCAACGTCTGCATGACCTCGGACTGACACGCAAACGCAAAGGTGTCGAGGCTTGACGTGAAAACGCCAAATACAGATCGAGGCACTTCCATAAATACGGAAAAAAAAAACGAGTACTGGTGCTTATTTTTCCTGCTTCTTACTAGAGCCGTCTCGTATTTCTCGTATAAACCGAATTTTTTAGGGGGAAAATGTGTCCGCTATTTTTACCTGTTTTTAGCCGGTGTTTCCTTTAGTCGCCACAAAAAATGTTACATCGGGGTTTTGACTTTTGACCATACGAGCGATGAAGCCACGCCCCTCTTGGAAACGAGCTCTTCGGATTCGTCAGAGCGCCGACATGTTGCATTTCACAAGTGTATTACGGGGGGTGGGGAGGGCGGGCGGAGAACTACGGAAGCTCGCTGTGCCAAA
>JACRUU010000015.1:7770127-7820127 GCA_030449085.1 Kryptopterus vitreolus | reverse complement strand
CGAGCGTAAATAAGCGCCGACAGGCATGCCTCTGACAGCTCTGTCTATCAGCGCGCCTGGTTTCTAAATAAGGAAAACACACTCTCTCTCTCTGTCTCTATCTATCTCTCCACACCAGGAAGAAGAGAGAGCAGGTATTGTGCACGGCATGTGAGCCACATTCAGGTGACAGGAGATATTTATGATGATACGGCTGCCGTGTTACCGCCCCGGGTTCCTCTCTCCGGCTACTGTACATATGCTGCTATAACAGGCTTATGAATGGCACAGAAAAGGAAAAATGCCCCAGAGCCCAGAAGCGAGGCTATCTGTGAGGTTCGTCAGCGGCCCGGCTTTAGTGCTCGCCACTGCGATTCGAATGGCGTCGTGATGTCAGACGGGGGGGGGGGAATAGACAAAACAAGGCAGCCTGTGTGAGGTATTGCGCAAAAAAAAAAAGCGTCCTCCAGAACAATTAAAACACTAATATTCACATACACAGTGAAAAACACACACTTGTATGTGGAATATGTACATATTCCTACAACTATATACATTCATTCATTCATCTTCTACCGCTTTATCCGATCTTCCCTCGGGTCACGGGGAGCCTGTGTCTATCTCAGGCGTCTATGGGCATTAAGGCAGGATACACCCTGGATGGAATGCCAACCCATCACAGGTCACACACACACAAACACACACACACACACATTCATACACTACTAGGGACAATTTTCCAAGGTGCCAATCAACCTACCGTGTATGTTTTTTGGACCGGGGTTTGGGGGGGGGGGGGGGGGGGGGGGGGGACGGGGGGGCGGGACCGGAGAACCCGGATAATAATCCCCTGAGGCACGGGAAGAACATGTAAACTCCACACACACCCAGCGGAGGCGGGAATCGAACCTCCAACCCTGGAGGGGCGAGGCGAACGTGCTAACCACTAAACCCCAAACCCGCAATATGAGTGATTTATCGTTATCGAGTAAATCCCAAAACAGAAACAACACACACAGTTAGTGCATACATTACACGATTCCTGTATGGGGGGGGGGGGGGGGGGGGGCGTAAATTAGTACTTTCATATCATTTCAATCATATTTTCGTGCAAAAAGTTGCCATATGTGATATTGGTTTTTCACAAGCGCAACAAACAAAACAAAAAAAAATATGCGACATGACTCCGCCCACAACTTTCAGAAACGAAAAGAAACCCAAACAAAAGCCACAGTGATGTTTATTTGAGTAATAGTGAATAAGTGAGTCACTGAGAATGAAAACGAATCATCGCTTATAATTTCACGTATTTGACTCACATCTAGAAAGAAAATTGCTTAACATGGTAAATCTATATATATATATATATATATATATATATATATATATATATATACACACATATACATATATATATATATACACATATATATATATATACACACACACACACACACAAATCACATATGGCATATGGGAAAGGTCGGGTGTCCCGATACTTTTGTCTGCATTTGGGACGTTACGACGTGGAACTGGAGCATCGGAAGAAACGCTTCCTGTGCCGTTTGGCGAATCTGAATCAGAGTGAAACTGAGACTTCGTTTGTTTCCTTCGCCTTCATTCGCTTTCGCATCACACAATAGTCACAGATAATGGGTTGCGTTAACGGGGGGGAAAAAAGAAACCGCTTTTCTCTGAGGAAACCCCCCCCCCACACACAAACCCCCTCCCCCGGACTGGTCGGAGTATCGAGACCGGTAAATATGGACGGTGACTTCGCTTATCACCAGTCTCCAGAGGGCCTCCGCCTCCATGTCCGGAAGCGATCTCTCTCTCTCGTGCGAGCGCAATTAATAATTACATCTAACGTCTGTCAGGAAAGCCCTGCGAGGTGCGTCCTACTAAGCATGCGAAACAATTAACGCCTTGGTTTTATCAATGGATTAAGCGATCGCGGCGAGGAATTCCGCAGAGGATTAATCGGGTTCGCGCTAAAGGCGTCGAACGATCCGCGGAGGGCTAGGTGCGTGTACTCGCTCCCTCCGCGCCAGCAGGGGGCGCCGATCACCGAGAGGAAAAACTGGCTGGAAAAACGACTAAAAACATGATTTGTATTTTCGTAGAATGAAAGCGTTTCCGGGAGCCTTCCGAGGGGACGTCCTGCAGGAGGTCTCTCTCTCTCTCTCTCTCACTCTATCTCTCCTTTCTTTTCTTTCCTCTGCGTTATTAATATCGCTAAAGGAGCTAAAACAATTCCGAGTGAAAAGCTGGTCTGTCAATAGGACGCCTCCAGTCGGACATTTAAAACGTGCCGTGTAGGGACGGATATACGGAGCGGCCGCTCGACCCTCGACAGCCGGTTATATTTGGCCCCCGCGAGCCTCCGAGCGGCCCGTCATCGCGCGCTTTCGGGGACCCTGTCAAACTCATCATCCGGCGTGCTCGAGCTCCGGCGACCGGAAAATGAGGTCAGACGGGGGAAGAAGAAAAAAAGTGAAAAGCGAAGCTATGAATAATGTACAGATAGCGCAGAGGAGAGGGTATTCTGAGAACGAGGTATTTTCAGGACGTCTGAGTAACGAAAATAAAACGTTTTTAGGTTGTTTTTTTTTCCGGGCAGAAAAACAAAGCCGTGTCTTTCTAGAAATATATCGGCTCGTGTAAACGCGTCGAGGAGAAGAGGATAAAATAGAGGATCTTTTTCCCATTCTGAAAATGTGCAGACGGGGCGCGGTGGCTTAGTGGTTAGCACGTTCGCCTCACACCGCCAGGGTCCGGGTTCCATTCCCGTGTGTGTGGAGTTTGCATGTTCTCCCCGTGCCTCAGGGAGTTTTTCTCCGGGTTCTCCGGTTTCCTCCACCGGTCCAAAAACATGCACGGTAGGTTGATTGGCACCTTGGAAAATTGTCCCTAGTGTATGAATGTGTGTGAATGTGTGTGTGTGTGTGTGTCCTACGATGGGTTGGCATTCCATCCAGGGTGTATCCTGCCTTAATGCCCATAGACGCCTGAGATAGGCACAGACTCCCCGTGACCCGAGAGAAGATCGGATATAGCGGTAGAAGATGAAGATGAATGAATGAATGAATGAATGAAAACGTGCATTACGGCGACGGAGGGCACTGATCACTGCAAAAGGTCACGTCCACACGCCGAGTCAGCGTTATAGCGCAGCTTAACTGATTGCAGATACCGATGTTTATTTCCCAATTTTATGATTCCTGACTTGGTGTGGTTAGCACGTTCGCCTCACACCTCCAGGGTCGGGGGTTCGATTCCTGTCTCGGCCATGTGTGTGTGGAGTTTGCATGTTCTCCCCGTGCCTCAGGGGGTTTTTCTCTCCGGGTTCTCCGGTTTTTTCCGGTTCCCGGTTTACCCCCCCCCCCCCCCCCCCCCCCCCCCCCCCCCACCCCCCCCCCCCCCCCCCCCGGTCCAAAAACATGCACGGTAGGTTGATTGGCAAAATTGTCCCTAGTGTGCGTGATTGTGTGTGAATTAGTGATCCATCCAAACACTGCCCCCTGGACATTGTGTACGCCCCCAAGCGTGGCTTAAAATGCGCGGTTAAAAATACGCCAAACCTAAAGACCTAATTCGGTCCTAATACGTTTTTCCTCCACGCCGGCGTGAAGGCTTTAAAATGAGGACGGTGTCGCTTGCCAAGTAATGTCTTTCTGAAACTCTGGGCACGTAGCCAAGAAGAAATGTGTAATACAAGAGGAAAGCCAAGCATCTATTAGGTTTAATGCAAGCGCTGCACTCCGCTCCTCCTTCCCAGTTCACTTCGGTCCACGCTATTGGACTGTATCACCTCGCTACAGAGACATGCTTTTCTCTCTCTCTCTCTCTCTCTCTCTCTCTCTCTCTCTCTCTCTCTCTATTCGACCACGCGTTCCCCGCTGCGGATACACGCGCTTCTTCCTGCACACATTTATATGGATGTTACCGCATGACATTTACCCTTTAATTTCTACCAGAAGGCCTGAAACACAACAAAATCCCTTTATATTTAAAAGTATATATCTTTGTGTGAAAAGGGGGGGGGGGTTGTTGAATTGTTGGCACCCCTGAAATTTTTCAGTTTATGTATGTATGTATGCATGCATGTATGTATGTGTGTATGTATATAGGGGGTAGCTCAGTGGTCTAAGGCACTGGGCTGATGATCAGAAGGTCCCGCTTCGAACCCCGGTATTGCCAAGCTGTCGCACCTTGAGCAAGACCCTTAACCCTCTTTGCTTCAGGGGCGCCGTAACATGGCTGACCCTGCGTTCTGACCCCAGCTACCAAACAACAAGCTGGGATATGCGAAGAAATGAATTTCGCTGTGCTGTAATGTATGTGTGACAAATAACGGCTATTCTATACTCTCTCTCTATATATATATATATATACACACACACACACACTATATATATATATATATATATATATATATATATATATATATATACACATATATATACATGCACCAAATGACTGACCTGGCCTCCACAGTCAAAGCAGTGTGCAAAGCAGGACACAGTACAAAGGACAAAGTACACACACTTTTTTGTTTACTACATAATTCCATAAGTGTTCGTTCATAACTATGATGCCTTCAGTGACGACGTCTTTATGAAGAAGAAAACCTTGAGAGGAAACCAAAGTTCCTGTTTACTCGTTTGTTAAATAAAAACACAGTAAACAGTAAACAGTAAGTCTCACTCTGCGCCTATTGGGCAGAGTATTATAAATAACAATAATAATAATAATAATAATAATAAAGCTCTGTTTGCGTGCGTCGCTGTCCTCGCGCCAGCACGAAGCGAAACGCCTCAATCCCAGGGTAATGCAGCAAAACTAAAAATAGGCCAACATCTGGAACAACGATGTGCAGCGTATGCACATTCTTCTTTCCTCCAGCATTAAAAAACACACAATGCGTTGATTCGTAGCACGAGAGGTTTGAGATATTATTATTATTATTATTATTATTATTATTATAAGTGTTGTTATTAAGCGATCATTATAGCAGGAAGCGAGTCCCTCGAGACACCCGGATCCGTCTCCGTCTGCAGCAGTTGATCCTGATGAAATATACGGAGGCGGAAGCCGAAACGCTTGACCTTAAGCGGGTCGGAGGCTCGGAATGACGCCATCGGAAGTGGGTGCTGAAGCCTAATAGCGCCTTCTACTTTTCTAATGACCCATCGCAAAGCGCCCCCCCCCCCCCCCCCCCCCCCCACCCCCCCGACAAATACATGTAATGCTTTCCCCATCAAGGCTAATATATTGCTAAATCACACGTACATCGTCGCGTTCGTTGTTCTCACAAATTTTCTCCGAGTGGATGTTCATCATCGAGGCTCTGACGATGACTCGGATCATTAAAAATGCAAACGAGAGCGTCTAGACATATTCCTGAGTTTTATAGCCTGCCCTCCCTTCATCACTGCCTCCCTCCTGCTTTCTCTCTCTCTCTCTCTTCCTCCTCTCGCATCGGCGCGAACAAAAGCCAGGCAACAATCCACATCGATTCTGCATCTAGTTTTCCTCAGACGCGTCTCAATACACACACACACACACACACACACACACACACAAAAAAAAGGCACATAATACAGTTTAGCAAAACAAAAGCGATTAAACGGCATAACGATACCCGAAATACACAATTTACCTCAGAAATAACCTCGCAAAGACGTGTGTGTCGTGTCGTGTGTGTGTGTGTGTGTGTGTGTGTGTGAGTGAGACTCAGGTGTTGTGTATCTCCTAAGAAGACCGGGCTCCTGTGCATTGGCCCTTAATCCTCTCAGACTACGCCGTCTCAAAACACGCCGCATATTGGACTTTGAAGAGCGAAGCTTTAATAAGACTTCATGCTCAGGCAATGTGGAGATTGGTTCCGGGAAAAAGTGTGCGCGCGCGTGTGTGTGTGTGTGTGTGTGTGTGTGTGTGTGTGTGTGAGAGAGAGAGAGATCAAAGGTTACTCTTCCCATTTCTCCAGCATTCAGTAATGGCCATAATATAATATAAGTGGTGTGGCAGGTGAACTATATTAAGCCGCACCATAATAGCTTGTACCAAACGAGCAATGGTGCTTTATTTCGATTTCTCCACAGACTCGTAAGTGTGCGTGAACTAATAGAGCGCGTGATCTGATTTTGGTTTCCCGGCATTAAACCGACCGATGAACAAGTCACGCTCAGAAACGACGCAAAGAATATTAGGGAGGTGGTTAAAGGCACTGATCAGGTTGTGGGTTCGAGCCCCGGTATCGCCCCCGTGGGTCCTTGAGCGAGGCCTTTAACCCTAAGGGCTCCAGGGGGCGCTGTATCATGGCTGACCGGGCAGGTATATGCGAAGAAACTATTTCACTGTGCTGTAACGCAACAAAGGGGATTCTATTCGTCTTATAGTCCATATAGTGTACGTTTAATAATCTCAAATTTACCTCGTTATAATGTAAAGAATAGGAAATAAAAGACGGTCTCGCATTTACAAATACAAAAAAAACAACAGATGCAAAAAAAGTAACCATTGGAAGATCGGATCATTTTTGTGCACGTGACAAACGAACGAACGAACGAACGAACGACTCGGACCAGAGGACTCATGATATGAACGACTCTATTATCTTCACGTGGGAGTCACATAACAAACGACTCGAACGAACGAGAGTTAAACGACTCGATTCTATTTCCCGTACATAATCGAATTTGGCGAAAACGAACAAATCCCTGGTTGACGGCAACTCGCTCCTTGGAATCACCTTAATGACTCGCTCAAAACGAACGAATCGTTAACGAACGACTCGTCACCGGCAAGTAGTGCTGCCCGATTAATCGTAAAAAAGTATCGGCTGGTTTTTACTTCTGCGTCGTCAAGGCTACGGCGTGTCCTAGGCATCGACGCCTACCGTATCCTACGCCATAACTGGACATCTCCTATCCTAAAAAGTCATTAAAGGGCGAGGTCTGTGATTGGTCGGCTCGGCAGCGTATTTTCGTTGTAGCATCCCATGTATTTCGCCGTATTCCTCCGTACCGTCGTTTTTAAAGTCCATAGTCAAGAAACAAAGCATAAACATGGACCTGTTGCTACAGCAGAAACCCAAAACACAAACGAAGAAACTCAAACACCGCCATCTAGTGTTTGGGAATAGTCACTGCAGAGCGACGCAGAAGTATAAACGCTAACACAATAACGCAATACTACTATGGAGAAAAATTGTGATAGCACAGAGCGTGCGTTTCTACCAGTACAACTATTACTGCAACTATTATTGCTTATGTAATGAATGTCAGATGACATTAAAGGCATTCACACATTCCTGACACATTAAGCCGGGATCAGACCGACGTTCAATCGCAGCTCCCAGGCGTTGACGCTCGGCAGCTCGGGAGGTGTTGAAACGCGGCTACACCTCAGATAGAGGTTAATGAGCTGGAGGTGCGGTGTGTAACACCCCCGTGACACGAGACGGGACGAACGCGGACGATTAAAAACACGACCCTGAGCCGATCTCAGAACGCTACGAAGGCTCGGAAAAGTGTCAGTGCATGTCAACGAGTGGCTCCTAACATTTATTTTTATTGGGAAGCAGGTTCATATGGATCTGTCTGAGACACACTCCCAGGACACACACACACACACACACACGGTGGGTGGTGAAAGTTGTGTGTGAATGTTTGTATGGGCGTGCAGGGACACACTGAATCGTCTTTATGAGTCAGATAAGCTTTGCACGATGCAGACGCGTCATCGCTCTGGCGAAAAGAGAAAGAGTGAACCAGCTTTCCAATCTAAACAAGTTTGGTGATCTAAGCCTGGCCCTGAGGGACACAGGGCTAATCAAAGACACTCCGTTTCGCCGAACCTTGCCAGCTCGCCGGAAGAAGCAAAAAGACGAGGAGGCGACTTAAATGACTCGTAAACACACGCATACAAAAAAAAACTAGAGCCCAGACACTATTGTGAACAAATTACAGGAGTAGATTAGGTTACCTTGAGCAGCTTTTATTAAAGCGCTAAAGCTGCCGCTGTTATACTCGTTCGTGTGCGCGATGATAAAGCCGTGCCTCTGAATGTAAACAAGCACCACGGCGACGAGTCCCGGGAGCAAAGCTTAATAATTACGCCGACTACGGTGTGTCAAATAAAACACAACAAAAAGATTTATATGCACTTCTGAACACTTTCTGAGTCTGTTACCACTCAAGTTTCTTCTTCATGCAATCTCAGTACAGTACAGTATAGTATAGTAATGTATAGTATTAGCATTGTAGTGCATAGTATAGTATCATATTGAATATTATTGTACAGTACAGAATAGTATTGTAATGTAGAGTATAGTATAGTATCGTAGTGAATATTATTGTACAGTACAGTATAGTATTGTGGAGTACAGTATAGTATCATATTGAATATTATTGTACAGTACAGAATAGTATTGTAATGTAGAGTATAGTATAGTATTGTAGAAAATATTATTGTACAGTACAGCATAGTATTGTAATGTATAGTATCTACGATAGTATCGTAGTGAATATTATTGTACAGTATAGTATTGTATAGTATTAGAATGTATGGTATTAGCATTGTAGTGCGTAGTATAGTATTGTTGTGAATATTAGTGTACAGTACAGAATAGTATTGTAATGTATAGTATAGTATTGTAGTGAATATGATTGTACAGTACAATACAGTATTGTAATGTAGAGTATAGTATCGTAGTGAATATTATTGTACAGTACAGAATAGTATTGTAATGTAATGTAGAGTATAGTATTGTAATGTATGGTATTAGCATTGTAGTGCGTAGTATAGTATCGTAGTGAATATTATTGTACAGTACAGAATAGTATTGCAATGTAGAGCATAGTATAGTATCATGGTGTATAATATTGTAGAGTACAGCATAGTATTGTAGTATACATCATACTATAGCATATAGTATATATAGTAATGTAGAATACAGTATTGTAATGTATAGTATAGTGTTGTATAGTCTTGCAGTGTATAGTATAGTATTGCTTTACATTGTATAGTATTGTGGTGTATAGTATAGTATAATATTTTACATGACAGTGTTGTAGAGTAGAGTTATGTTTAGAATAGGATCTTAGTATAGTGTATAGTATGGCTTTATATAGTATTGTATAGTAGAGTAATGTATTATACAGTATAGTGCAGTGTTTTGTTGTATAGTACAGCTTGTTATGGTATTGGTATAGTGTAGCATTAGTGTAGCGAGGATATCATGGTGTGCCTCATATATACTATATTATACTATACTATACTTTACTATACTATACAATACTATATAATATGTATTGCATAGTACAGCATGATATAGTTGAGATATATATATATATATATATATATTTTATATATATTATATATATATATATATATATATATATATCTCAACTATATATTGCTGTACTATGCAATACATTGCAATACTAGTATTGTGCATACGCTACTGCTGCCTACGCACAATACAGCATATTATAGTACAGTACAGTATTTTACTGTATTGTGCAGTAGCGTATGCACAATACTAGTATTGCAATGTATTGCATAGTTGCCATAGTACAGCAAGATATAGTTGAGATATATATATATATATATATATATATATATATATATATATATATATATATATCAACTATATCATGCTGTACTATGCAATACATAGTATATAGTATTGTATAGTATAGTAAAGTATAGTATAGTATAATATAGTATATATGAGGCACACCATGATATCCTCGTCTAGGTCAAACGGCAAAACAATCTGTTTCCATTTTACGAGTTTCCTCTCTCTAATGACTGGTTCGGATCCAGCGGCATTCGTTGCCGCTTCAAGGTGGCACTGAGGTCACGGGGTCCTCTTGTGTTATAGAGTAAACAGCTCCGTCGTCGAGGGGCCCGGTCGTCTGGAACCACGCAGACGGAAGCCTCTCTATAAATAAACCACTAATAGCGGGAAAACGCAGTAGAGGCTCAGACAAGTTGCAGCTGATGGAGGAGAAATTCCTCGCTGTTGATCAGTCCTGGAGTTTAAAGAGCCAGTGGCCACCCAGACAGACGCATGATGCACTCATTAACGGAAAGGGGGAAAGAAAGGGGAAGAAAGGAGCACACGGAGGGCAAACAATGCTTAGGCTTGGCTTGTATAACGTCTCAGTCCCTCAGCCGGCAGAAGGAAGAAGTGGATGTGGAGATAAAGCGCAGGAAAGCCAAAGCAGCTCTGTTTTTCCTACAACAGCACACCGCGGCGGTCCTGTGACAGAAACGTGGCTTTCGCAAGCAGCCAGGACGATCCGTATCCCGCGCCGAGACAGCTGACAAGAGACTTCAAACACCGGGGGACCCGCGAAGTGTCGCTGCACTGCGCTCGGCTTTTACGATATATATGCCACAATGCCAAGCCTGTATGTTCCAAAAAAAAGCTTCACACAAACAAAAAACAACAAACAACAACAACAGCTAATACAGTGTGGAAAATAAGCAGCATATCAGGTTTGCATCCACATGAAATAACGATTCGTTTGTTGAATCAAATTGCACTGGCGATAGCTATACGACAAAATTGCAAAAACATAACACGCATTAGTGTCTCGACTAAAAGCCGATTTATACTTCTGTGTCGAGGTCACGTGTAACCTGACGCCCGCCTCTCCAAACAAGTAACTACACGTCACGTCGACGTGGATCGCAAGATCTGTGATTGGTCGTCTTGGCTTCGTATTTCCGGTGTAGCATTGTACGTATTCCGCACGTATTCAGGGCGATTTATACTTCTGCGTCGAGGCCACGTGTCGCCGTATATACCCTGCGTCGTAGCCTACGACGTAACCTGACGCCCCTGCCCATAATGTCCATACATTGACGCAGAGCACCGGACGTATTCCGGTGTATTTCTCTATACCACAATTCTTAAAGCCCACCGTAATCCGCTCGGTTTCAGTTGCCATTGTTGGCACACCGACGAAGAAACTCGACACCACTGCCAACTAGCGTTTCGGAAGAGTTACTGCCGGGGCGACGCGGAAGTATAAATGCTCACAATGGCGCTCGACGCAGAAGAATAAATCGGCGTTAAAGATACATTACCCCGTAGGATAAAAACAGCGCGACGTTAATGCGACCATTTCCTGTTAAACATGGGGACGGTAAGGAACGAACACGCTCGACATCTTAACTAGGCTTAGCGGCGCTGAGGCCGAGCGACCAATCGGTGCACCGTATACAGCCTGAAAGGCGGGCCATGAGAATTAAATGCCCTCTGCGTGACACCAGGCGAGGCTGTGACTGTTCTTCTCACACAATCTCACACACACACGCTTACAAACAATGTGTCATACAGATCAGCAGGTCTGATCGAGGGAGGAAAGGAATTAAAATGAGAGAGAGAGAGAGAGAGAGGGAGAGAGAGGGAGAGAGAGGGAGAGATTGTTGTTATGAGCTGCACAGAGGGCCTGATCATGTGACGGCTGCGTGGCCAGCACATGTGAGAAGTGAATGAAAATAACATGCTACTCTTTTTTCCATCCAATCCAATATGGCGTAAAACCAGTGCAACACTTTCTGGCCCTCATGATATTGAGTGCACTACAGGGTCCAAAACAGAAAAAGAAATGGATTTACTTTAAAGACAATGGATTCAAGCAGGAAACGGGTCCTGTTTGGATTGGTGGTGCTTTAAATGCTGCGGTGACTAAACAAATTGCGATTTGGAAAAATAGCGGATTGAAAATACTGGGATTTTTGGGAATCGGGATAATATTTCTGTCATTGTAAGTCCACATTTGCCCTATTGGTGGTGCTAGAGTGGATGAATGTTACTTCGATAATAGCGGACTCTTCTACCGCTGTACTAAATGTCATAGAAAGCGTATAAAAGCATCCTATTGGTGGAGGAAGCATAATAAAGAAGAATAAGAACCCCCCCCCAAAAAAAAACTTACATATCCGAGACAGTTTTGGTTTTTGGTCCGATTAAAGAGACACGAGAGAATGGTATAATCTGCATCATCCTATTAAAAAAAACACACACACACACACACACACACACACACACCGAGGCCTCAGCAGTGATCGTTAAATCACTTCTACCAGTTCCTACTGGTCCGGAGGCTGCGGCGAACGAGCAGATTTGTACGGACAGCCCCCCGTTTTGCGTGTCCTCTGCGCGAGAAGGTCAGAGCAGACAAAAGCCTTCCACATATGAGGATTTAGCGTTCCTCGCAAACAGCTGCGGAGAGCGCAGGCCTGGCTCCGATGACGAGGATAAACAAAGCGGCGCACAATGAGAGGCTGTGAGCAAATGGCCACTGCCTGACCTTGAGCGCTTGGATCTGGGGAGCGTACTGTTCTTCCATTTACGGCGTAAACACAAATCTGGCTGGTGGGGGATACTCGCAACAAGTATGGGAGTTGTGTAGTCATTTTGCCTTATCTAGGGTGTTGGTGGTGGTGGCAGAACAACACAAATGGGGGCGAATAAAAAGCCAGCTGTGATGAACGGACCTGGTTTAGAGCGACAAGAGGGAGGGTTGTTTGATCTGCCCCATCCCGTCACTATCCTCCCCCCACCACCACCACCACCCATTTCGCTCCCTGGGGCTTTTAGTGCCGGCAGGACAAAGCGGCCCTGGGCTGTAAAAGCTGCCTGTCTATGATTGGTGCTATTAAAAAGCCAGCTGTGCAGCTGGCAGTGAAGGATCATCTGCGCTCTCTTTATCCTGCCACCCACCTCTTTCTCCGCAACGCGCCGTCACGCCGCAGTCCTGCGGGGTCGCCCTTTATTTCACACACCTGATACAACCTCGGCAAACAATTACCCTGGGTTTGGGGGAAATCTGCCTCGGTCTCTAGGAATCTCCATAGAGAAAGCACATGGCAGGTACACACACACACACACACACTGACGTCTGGCAAGCACAATGCTATTATTTCCCATGTAAGCCAGACGTGCCGAACCGGAATCGCCTCTGAGGGAAACGGGAAAAACCGCTCCAACGCACACGGCGCTCTGAAAAAGTGTGTGTGTGTGTGTGTGTGTGTGTGTGTGTGTGTGTGTGTTGGGGGGGGCTCGATCTCCTTCCACGCCGATGTCTTACACTAACAGGGAAGCGTGAGACTTAAAGAGTGTGCAGAGAAACATAACCTGGATTAAACCACAAGGTCTGCGGTTTCAAGCCCATTATCACCAAGCAGCAGAAACAATTTCACTGTGCTGTAATGTATGTGTGACAAATAAAGGCTGTGCTATTCTATTCCTGGGGCCCCTAAACAAGGACCAGGGGTCCTGTATCAGGTCTGACCTGGGATGAACCTAAAGTACATTCGACGATTACAATAGCACCCTACACATATGTTATAAAGCACAATAATGAGAGCAGAATTCAGTCCACATCCCGAAACTCACCGAGGTGAGACTCTTGGGCCCCTGAGCAAGGCCCTTAACTGCTCAGTTTCATGAATGAGATAGATGGATAAATAGCAGCAGGGAAATGCTGTAATAATACAAATGTACATTTTTTTATTTGCAGAAAGAAGCAGGAGAAAAAAAAAGATAGAAAAGTGCGGTTTCTCTGCGGTTGTTTATCAGCGTTTAAATAAGCGCAGATAAAAAGGCCTAATATAACGCAAATCGTTTTTTTGGTCGTCAAATACCTTTTTTTTCCTTTTTGTCCCCTTGCAAATATTAACCAGTAATGGAGGCAAGATGCTGCTTTGAGTCTGTAACACACTCTCTTCGCGCTTCAACAATGAACGACGGGGAGAAGCCAGCGTGTTCTCTTTCACTCCGCTGCACGAGCGCTGCCTTTCACGCTGCGTGATATTGATCCTCCCAAACACAGGCGGTCCAAGCCTGCCATTAAAATCGCCCGCCAAGCCTGATGAAAATGATGGGTTGTCCTGCCGCGGTTTCGAGGCTTTATAAGCGCTGCATTGTTCCTCGCAGGAGTGATGTTTTGTCTCTAATAACAGAGCGACACGAGTGGGGGCTTTAATCCGCCGGGACCTGCGATAAGTCTGTGTAAACACGATGGTGGGGGGTCGCGCGATGCGTCAGGGAGAGTGTGTACCTCTTTATGGTTACGGTAAGGACACGCCAAACCGACGCCAAAGAACGAACTGGCTCTGAGGTAGGCATTATATATATATATATATATATATATATATATATATATATATATATATATATATTTATGTGTGTGTGCACATAAATGTTTTTTTTATGTGGTTTTTCCGCCAGCATGTTTATTTGTTTGTTTGTGTTTTTCTTTTCCCCTCCTTTACCCATTTGTGAATGTCTTGCCCCCTTGCAGCATTCACACACACACACACACACACACAACACACAATATACACACACACACACACACACACACACACACACACACACACACACAACACAACACACACACATATACACATATATATATATATATATATATATATATACACATATCAATACACACACACACACACACACACACACACCCACACACACACACACACACACACACACACACACACACACACACACACACACACACACACACACACACACATATATATATATATATAAACAAATAAATAAGTGAGTCCCAGGCTTAGGAGTTTGCCATAGAGAAAAAGAATAAAGAGATAAAGAGATAAAGAGGGGGGGGGGGTAGGGTAAATGAAGTGTGTGTGTGTGTGTGTGTGTGTGTGTGTGTGTGTGTGTGTGTGTGTGAATGCTGCAAGGGGGCAAGACATTCACAAATGGGTAAAGGAGGGGAAAAGAAAAACACAAACAAACAAATAAACAAATAAACATGCTGGCGGAAAACCAGAAGCACCGAGCTCATGGAAGAGGAGGAAAATGAAGAGTGCTAGAGGGGCAAAAGAGGGAGAAAAACGAAGCCCGGGGCAGGACGTAAATATCCTGGGCAGGAGGCCAAAAACAAAAAAGGGCTTTAAAAGTGTGTGGGGGGGTGTTTTGGGGGGGGTTACGTCCGCGGCTGCCCCTGGCCTGCAATTCCCAGGTCGCGGTCTTGTCAATAGATCTGGGCGTTGCGGTCAGGACAGAGGGGAGAAGAAACAATCGGAGCGTTCAGTTCATGGGAGGAGGGAAAGCATATATCAAAGGACAGTTCAGACAAAGGCCAAAGCGTGCCAGAGAGCACAGAGAGCCCCGCTGCTGAGTAAGGCCAATCGGGCAGCAGTAAAAGTCCGCGTTTGACCGTAACAGCGGCCGTAAACCACGACGCCGCGAAAGCGAGGGAGGGAGGCGAGAGACAAAACAAATCGAATTGCGAAAAGCGCCACACGGGATGCACAAGCAGCAGCAGGGAAAAAAACGCCTCCCTAAGGCCAGACGTTGGCCGAACACACGAGCGCTGGGTAATTACTGATTCGCCAGGAGTCGGCTGATGTAATTAGGGAAATGCAGTGTGAGGGCTCAATGAAGCTTTATAAACGTACACTAGTGGAAGGCATTTGGACTCCCGAGAGACACAAGGTGGATTCCAAGGTTCCTACGCCTTCGAATCCCATGCGTGAATTCCAGTTGTGTCTAAGTGCGGATGTATAGGAATGAATGTGAAAGGCACACTTTAAGGTGGATTGGAGTGGAAAGTCTCTACAGCATCTGGTCCTGATGAACACTTTTTATGGGATGGATTGGAAACGGTGTCCATGGCCTCCTCACCTCATCTCCATCAGTACCGGACTTTACTAATTACATTTACGGCATTTGGCAGACGCCCTTATCCAGAGCGGCTGTGCAATTGAGCATTAAGGGCCGTGCTCAAGGGCCCACTAGTGGCAGCTTGGTGGTTTTGAGGTTTGAACCGGCGGCCAGCACCTTACCACTAAGCCAGCACCTCCCTACTACATGGGATACATGGGATACATACTAATGTATCCCCAAAATCCAATTGAACATCTTTCCAGAAGGGTTCCCAGAAATGGGGTCTGAATGTGGAATGGGATGTTTAAAAAGCATATCCTACGATCAAACTACAGTCTATTCATCGCTTTATCCGATCTTCCCTCGGGTCACGGGGAGCCTGTGCCTATGTCAGGCGTCTATGGGCATTAAGCCAGGATACACCCTGGATGGAATGCCAACCCATCGCAGGACACACACACACACACACACACACTATGGACAATTTTACCAAGGTGCCAATCAACCTACCGTGCATGTTTTTGGACCGGGGGGGAAACCGGAGAACCTGGAGAACCCGGAGAAAAAAACCCCTGAGGCACGGGGAGAACAGAACATGCAAACTCCACACACACATGGCCGAGACGGGAATCGAACCCGGGCCCTGGTGGTGTGAGGCGAACGTGCTAACCACTAAGCCACCGTGCCCCGTGCCAAACTACAGTCTAGTACGTGTCAAAATCCTGCGTTGCCTGCCACGTCATTCCCATTTAGTTATTTATTTATTCATTATTTAATAATTCTTTATTTATCCCGTGAGAGGTTAAATCTTTCGTCGCATTTCCCAGCTTGTTTGGAGTGCAGCCGTGGCACGGAGGTTTAAGGGCCTTGCTCAAGGACCCAGAGCGACACCCTGACCTTCTGATCAGTAGCCCAGTGCCTAAAATTACTGAGCTACACCTTAAAAGGCTTAAAAGGTGTATGATTGTCTTAAAATAAGGCTGTGATGTTGCTAGTTGTCCCTCCATCACTGCATCTGTTTTGTCCGTCTCCATCGTTCCTGTGAGTTTAGCGCGTTTGATCTCCAGCCAATCCATCAATCAATCAATCAATCATTTTGATGGTTTCCAGGGCGCGATATTTATTTATTTATTTATTTATTTATTTTTTATTTTAAATCAATAACGAATACGATTTAAAATGAAGCAAAGAAAAATACTTACTGAAGTAAAAGTAAAATTACATATTTAAAAAACTAATTAAAAGGGGCACGGTGGTTTAGTGGTTAGCACGTTCGCCTCACACCGCTAGGGTCTGGTTTCGATTACCGTCTCGGCCATGTGTGTGTGGAGTTTGCAAACCTCAGGGTTTTTTTTCTCCGGGTTCTCCGGTTTCCTCCCCCGGTCCAAAAACATGCACGGTAGGTTGATTGGCACCTTGGAAAAAGTGTCCCTAGTGTATGAATGTGTGTGTGTGTGTGTGTGCGATGGATTGGCATTCCATCCAGGGTGTATCCTGCCTTAATGCCCATAGACGCCTGAGATAGGCACAGTCTCCCCGTGACCCGAGGGAAGATCGGATAAAGAGGTAGAAGATGAATGAAAGAATGAAAAACTACTTTCAAAAGTAAGAGTACACAAAAACTACTCAGTTACAGTAACATTACAGTCACTTTTTCCCACGTATTCTTTTATCGCATTCTCAGATATTTTTTAAACCGGTAGCGTTTGACATTCAGATATGTGTGTGTGTGTGTGTGTGTGTGTGTGTTGTTTCCTTTCATTTACTCATTCCACCATTCATCACGTCTCCACCCTCCTCAAACGCCGGCTTGAACACTACCATCATTACAGTTTCCCCCCTGATTAGATTATGATTAGGTGTTTGATAACGCTCGTTTTGAGTGTGGCTTAAAATAAATAAATAAAAAAGTCCTGCTCGCTCCCTTTTCACGACAGATAAGATTATCTCCCTCCACTTTAACGGTACACTGTCTGGACACATCCGTGGGCTTATCACAACCCCAGGCTTCATTGTCGCTTATAATAACCTCCACTCTCCTGGTAAGATCTCGCACCAGATCTCGTGTGTATGGGGAAGATTTGAGCTCCATTCAGAAAAGTGATATAGGTAAAGTTTGGAGGGTCTGGGGGTGGAGCTTGAATCCCGTACATTTTAATGTATTTATATTATATTGCATTATTACTATATTTACCCTACATATGCCAAAGAAAACGATAGCACATACCAAAGAACATGGAGCTTGTATGAATGACAGTATATATAAGGGTAACATCTGTATTTTACATCCTAGCACAGCGGTATATATCTGTGTGTATGCATGTATGTATGTATGTATGTTGGTATTATTTTAGTATATATATATATATTATACGGATATATATATATATATATATATATATATATATATATATATATATATATATATATATATATATATATATATCTGTGTGTATGCATGTATATATATATATATATATATACTATATATATATATATATATATATATATATATCTGATATAATATATATAGAACATTGGCCTCTGGACCGGAAGATTCGCAGGTTCAAATCCCGCCACCACAAAGCTGCCACACTAGTGGGCCCTTGAGAAAGGCCCTTTAACCCATAATTGGTCAGTTGTTGTAAGTCGCTCTAGATAAGATCATCTACCAAATGCTCTAAATATTGATATATATATATATATATATATAATATTTATTTTCACACACACACACACATATATATATATATATATCACATATATATATATATATATACATACACACACACACACACACACACACACACACACACGGTTTTGCACTCGTCTCTTTGTGCCTGGGACAGATGGCGCTGTACTACGTACACGCACTTACATAATCGGAAAAAAACAGCACGCGACCTCGGAAACAAGCCGCTTTAACTTTTACCACAGTTATCTCTTCCACACACACACACACACACACACACACACACACACACACACACACACACACAAACACACACACTCTTTCAGCTGGAGTTGCATCCTCTATTCCCAAACTGCTCAGAGGGGCTTACAGACGCTCCAAACAAACTGACTGCATTGTCATTGATCTAAAACAAGCCTGAATCATTAGAGACAGAAAAGCCGCAGTGCTTTTTGTCCTTTTGTGACGCCTGATAAAGCAGATCCAGCTGCGTCTGGGACGACAAGAGAGACACGGCTCGACGCTGATGAGCGGCGGGGGGGGGGTTGGGTGTGTGTGTGTGTAGGTGAGGTTAAAGGGGGCGGAGGGGGCGGAGTCACTCACCAGCGCAGGCCATTGGATGTGTTTGGCCCTTGTGCCCTGCAACGGCGATCCTTCTTTCCTTTTGGCCCAGACGAGCTGCTGCTCCAGAAGGAAGATCTGGAAGTCCTCATACACCTTCACCCACTCGCGTTTCTCCCACTCCAGGTCATCAAACTCCACGTATACCTGAGGAGAAGAGAAAGAAATAACACGTTAAATTACTCGGCCGGTCAATTTCCATCCCCTCCGCTCGAATCGGGGCCTTGTTCTTCCACAGGGTCTATTTTAGGTGCTGGGAAAACGACTGAAGCGCACGAGACACGAGCCACGATCCTTTTTTCTTTTTTTACAGATCTACAGCCTCCTCCGGGGATTCCCTGATTTCTCAAAGTACAGACAGCAAGGGGAAAAAGGGAATGAGAGAAAGACAGCGAGCTAGAGAGATAGAAAGAAAGAGAGGTAAAAAAAAAAAAAGGGAAAAACGAAAGGTCTGGAAGGAGAACGAGTGCTCCTGGAGCCTGAGTCACGGTTTGCATGGTTTCGGGCGTCCTTGTTTCGAGCCGGACAAACGGAGAGGTTTCGGTGAGAAAAGAGGGAGAAATGAGGCGTGAACGAGTGCATATTTTCCGAAAATGAAATCGCCGGCGTTAACAGGCGAGAGCTGTTTTTCGCTCTTTGGGCCGTGGACAAGAATCCCAAGTTGGCAAAAGGGTCCCTGATGCAGAAACCACAGCTACAGGCCGAGGGGCGAGGATTCGTGCGGTGCTGCGGCTCACATGTTAAAACTGCAGAGACGTCGCAGTTTGCGACGTTTCTGCGGGACTCAAACCGAGGTCAACAACGGAGACCGTTTTCATTGTTAGCATTGCCTCCCACCGTTTGATCTACACTCCTTCATCGTAACGTTAGCGTAAAAACGAAAAGAAAACGCTGCACACTATCTTGCTAAATAGTCACCCAGTATATAGTCGCCCAGTTTCCGGGGAGACCCAGGAATCAGTCTCTACACCACACGGGTCAAACGCGAGGTCCGAAGGTTTCCCGCCACGTTATTTTATTCGGCCTAAAGTTTAAAAGGTGTATGATTGTCTTAAACTAAGGTTATGATACCTTATCTATATATATATATATATAATATATATATATATATATATATATATATATATATATATATATATATATATTATAATATATATATATATATATATATCACACACTACATCTCCCACAATGGTACTCGCGAAGTGGCGGCATCCGGCCACTAGAGTGCACTGTGTCCCACATCAACGTTTACCGAGGGGGCGATTTTTCCAACAATTGTTCGATGATCCCAAAATGTCCAGGAAAACGAAAAACTGATGCAGATGGAAGGAATTCCTAAGTAAGAAAGATGGGCAAGCGAATAGATGTTTGTTCTTTAAGGTAGAAAACCCCATTGTGTTATGAGGCGACGTCGCTCATCAAAAGTGTATATAATGTCTTATAGCTACGACGGCGTCACATTGTGGACGTACGGCCGGGAAAATGATTTGAACAAAAAAAAAAACGTAAAAAAAAAAAAAGGTCGTCCAATTAGCGCAACTTCCACCACCGCGCTTCCGCCACCGCGCTTCATCCCACTTCCTATCAGCCAACGCATGCACCTTTCCCCCTTTTTTTTCAGATACTTTATGGTAATCCCTGTTTTGAGGGAATGAAATACGGGAACCTCCTCTTACGGCACACGGGCTGCGGTGGCCTGGACGCGGGAGTGGATGGCGTGCTGGCGAAACAGACGGTGCTTGCATAATGTGGATTCGACCCAAAAACCATGATTCAACAAGCCTGCTGTGTTTTTAATCACTCGGTGCCTTTTGGAGCCTCCCACTCACTCTTTATAACCGTGTGTGTGTGTGTGTGTGTGTGTGTGTGTGTGTGTGTGTGTGTGTGAGAGAGAGAGAGAAAGAGAGGAACAGGTGAGAGGAAGTTCTGTCAGGGCAGGAGGCAGGAGTCAGATGGACACCCAGTCCTCCCTTTTCTTTTTTCCCCTCCAGTACATACATGTTTTAACCCTTAAACACCCCACCTCACACACACACACACACACACACACACACACACACACACACACACACACACAGACAACGATACAATCTGAATATTTGTGCATTTATCATTTCAAAGAAATTCACTGTTTGGACAAAAGTATTGGCACCCCTCCTGGTCTTTCCTCTCGGCGGTAAACAATTATAATAAATGCCTTGTGGATATAACAACATTACATCATGACAATTCTCCTGAGCACAAATCCAGCTCCTCGTGGTTTGAAGATCTCCTGCTCTGACCTCAGTCCTGTTGAACATTCCCACCTCACCTACATCCGTTCCTGGCTTTTCCCTTTTCGAGTCCCGGAATGTCGAGTGAACGTATTGGAACAACAAAAGGAGATTAAACGTGGAATGGGATGTGCACAGAGATGCACCACATGGACGCTGTTTGCCGAAATGACGCATTACGGCAGAAGGACTCAGCGGTTAAGACACCGATCAAAAGGCCAGACCGAGTTCAAATCCCAGCACCGACAAGCTGCTGCTCCGGGGGGGCGTTTGAGTGAGGGGGCTTTACCTTCAGCTGCTCAGGTGTGTATGAAGGAGATCGCTCCAGTCACTCTGAACGAGAATGTGAAAATGTGTACATTGTTTATTATACAGGATTGAGATAAACCTGATTGTAGTTCAGAGGTCCCTAAATTACCCACATCTGTGTCATTCTGAAATATACTTCTGAACATTGTAAATATATAGGGTTATATAGTGGGGGATATACATAGTGTGGGGGGTTATATATAGTGGGGGTTTGTATATAGTGTGGGGGATTATATATAGTGTGTGGTAGGTTATATATGGGGTTATATATAGTGCGGGAGGTTTTATATATATATATATATATATATATATATATATAATATATATATATATATATATATATATATAGTGTAAAGGGTTATATACAGTTTGTGGGGGTTATATATACGATGTTATATATATATATATATATATATATATATATATATATATATATATATATATATGTATATATATATATATATGTTAAGGGATTATATACAGTTTGTGGGGGTTATATATTATATATATATATATATATATATATATATATATATTATATAGTATTATGAGGTTATATATAGTGGGGGTTTTATATATATATATATATATATATATATATATATATATATATATAATGATTGGTTATCTATAGTGGGGTTATATGGGGTGGGGGGGTATATATAGTGTGCGGTAGGTTATATAGTGGGGGGTTATATATATATATATATATATATATATATATATATATATATATATATATATATATAGTGTATGAGGTTATATATAGTGTGTGGTAGGTTATATATAGCGGGGGGTTTTTATATATATAGTGTAGGGAGTTATATATAGTGTGGTAGGTTATATATAGCGTATGAGGTTATATTTAGTGGGGGAAGGGGGTTATTAAAAAAGCATTATCCGACACGCCCCCTATTTAAAGAAAGGAAAAAAAAAATATTTATCCAAAACATTCTATTAGATATCGAAGCTTCTGATTGGTTCAAACGTTTTCTTTCCGCTCCAGAAAATCGTTTCCTCCGAGCGAACCCGTAGCGGCGCTAAGGAATGACTTTGAAGCTTCTCAGGATGTCCTTATAAAGTCGGAGCGGTTAAAAATGTAGACCCCGGGGGACAAGTCGTTATTTTAATAATTAACCTGACATAAAAAAAAACACGATGGTTATTACCTTTCCCCTCATTACCTTCCCCTACTCTCTCTCTCTCTCTCTCTCTCTCTCTCTCTCTCTCTCTCACATGCTATTTCTCCCTCTCCCTCTTTCTCTCTATCTATCTATCATTTTAATCCTGGAGTCGACCATGTGACTCCAACCAAATGTGGTGCAAACTTGGCTCACGGAACCTCTCCGGTTGCCTCATCTTGCAAGTGGGGGAACACACACGCACACACACACACACACACACACACACACACACACACACACACACACACACACACACACACACACAAAAGAACCGTTTCCATACGACTGAAGAAATCCCGCCCCCTCTTGGAAACGAGCTCTTTGGATTGGTCAGAACGCCGTCATGTTGTATTTGTTCGTATAAATCGTGTATTTTTCAACATCGACCAAGCTATAACACACACACACACACACACTCACACACACACACAACAGAAAACCCAGGGCTTGACTGCCTTACACTGAATATCGGAGAGAAGGTGGTGAAAAGAAATAAAAGAAAAAGTGTGTTGAGACAAAACAAGAGCGTTCCTCCAGGGTTCTGTTGGACTACTTTATTGTGTTTATGGAGTTACGTGGCCACAGGAGGGCGACGACGACGACGGGGGGGGGGGGGGGGGGGATAAAAATGATCACGGTCGTGTTTTAAGAAAAATGGAAACGGGGACGGGACAGAACGTTTGGTATGATCTGTATTGAAAAGCCACCCCGTAAACACACGCCCTCATCCTCAATCGCATCTCAGCAGCTACGGGGCCTCCCTCAGGGGCCCAGTTCGAAGGGTGAAACCCTTATTCTTAACCTCGAGTGTAAACTTTTCCCTTTCCGTCCGCGCGTTAATGTACATATGAAGTCGTCACGCTCCTCCGCGTCGGCGAGCAGCTGCTCGGTTTCACCGGCCGTACGGGGGACAGCGGGACGAGATGACAGCTGGGAGTAACATGACTCGAACTAAAGAGCAAGGCCTGACCTGTGCTCAGCTTTCACGCCGCATCCTATTTTCGGAAGCCCGAGGCCGGCGATCGCAACCAGAGACCGGCATGTCCACTTTATATCCAGCACGTGAATAAAAAATAAAGAAAGAAAGAAAAGTAAATAAAGGACAAAAAAATGAGTGAAGACGGGACGATACTTAAATTGCACGTTAAACGACGTTAATCTTCGCGGGTCCGGACCTCAGACATTTTCAGCTCCTTCACTCTGTGTAGCTTGAACGAAATGAACAAAATCCGGACAACAAAGAACAAATGAATAAAGAAACTTCGCTGCATCCAATCACGCGTCCTAAATTTCCACAAATTACACCCACTAGATGCCTTACGCAACCTTACGCAACCTTACGCAACCTTACGCAAGCGCAACGCATTCCCAAATCCGTATTACACAATAAAGCGCATTTTAACTTTTATGAATGCAATGCGCTCTCGGATAATCTAAACGTATCACCAGTTTATATGGAAAAGCAACCGGAACAGAATTCTTAAAGGAGCCACGTCCCATATTTTACACTTAAAAACACCACTAAACAAAGTAACATCGAAACGAACAATAAATTAATGTTAAAAATTAAAAGTATTCATTTATGGTACATTTAAAACATGCAATTAATGTGATTAATCACAAGTTAACTCCTGGCAACTGTTCTATTAATTGTGAATAAGTATATTAATCTATTGACAGCCCTATTTTATATACATATACATATATATATATATCCCCCCCCTCCGAATATGATAAAAGGTTGGCTTACGAATTGATTATTTATTAGATTCACCTTCAAACTAACAGAAGGTTACATCCAACGTCTTGATACATTTCAATAATGATGAATACAAAAAAAAAAGTAATAGTAATAATAATAATAATAATAATGTAATAAAGTAATAATAATAATAATAAAGCCGTTTTAATAGGCTGTTGAAAAAGTGCTGCTCATTTGTCTGTATGGTATAGAACTTAATAAGGACTAATCTGGTATTATGAGGTTTTGACTGAATTATTTATTTATTTCTTTATTTTGCTTTTGATATAATAAATGGGTTTAGCTTTCACAGATATTCTTATATGAAATTTCAGCAGTGAAAAAAATATATATATATATATATATATATATATATATATATATATATATATATATTTATATATATATAATATTATGGACAGCTGTAGCGCTAATCTCAACAATAATCCAGGAAGTCACATTAAAGACTTTGCCCTGGATTTGAGTAATAAAACATTCTTGCTTCATAAGATGGAAACAAACCAGGGAAGAACACATAGTCCATAAAAGACCCGTGTGTATAAACCCGTCGCCCAGACAGCTGAAGGGGAGAGCTGTTGTGCAAGCGTGTTCGAGATGCATGCGTGTAGCGCGGCCAGCAGCAGCCTGCTCGAGCATGCATAAGGGATCAAGCCTTGTACCGCTTCCAAAGAGCAGGCAGTCTGGAGACGGCTTACATAACTGAAGTTGGACGCCTAGAGACTGGCCGATGAACCCTGAACGGCCCTGCGGGGCCACGGAACGAGCCAGGACTGGCCGAGAGTCCGCTCGAGCTTTTTCAGCCATTTTATGCACGAGAACAAGAGCAGCGCGGACGCCTGGAAAAGGCGAATCGGACCGTGTGTGTGTGAGAGACAGAGATCCTGCAACAGTACAACACACAAGCGCCGAGAAATTCTCCTGAATATATTTATTCAATAATAATAATAAAAATTAAATAATAATCATGTCGGCCATAATGTTGAAACGAGGCCAATAAGTGACAGCTGGTTCGATGACACCAGATCCACATGCTAATAATAACCGACCGGTGTTGACGCTCGTGTTAACAGGCATAGCGACATGATAAACCCGTTCACTATCTGAAATTGGGTGGGGCTATAACTTTATATACATATATAAAAAGTATATATATAGTATATATATATATATATATATATATACATATATACACACACACACACACACACACACACACACACACACACACACACACACATATATATTTATATATATATGTGTGTGTGTGTTACTATTAACATTTTATCTTAGTTTATCTTAGTTTTAGTCCCATATTTTAAACCACCACTAAACAAGTAACATTGTAATTAACAAGAAATTCATATTAAAAGAATAATTTCCAGAGTACAAACAAATATTGAATAATCAAGTATTATATTAATAGAGGCACGGTGGCATAGTGGTTAGCACATTCGCCTCACACCGCCAGGATCCGGGTTCAATTCCCGGCTCGGTCATGTGTGTGTGGAGTTTGCATGTTCTCCCCGTGCCTCAGGGGGTTTTTCTCCGGGTTCTCCGGTTTCCTCCTCCCTCCCGGTCCAAAAAAAAAACATGCACGGTAGGTTGATTGGCACCTTGGAAAAATTGCCCCTAGTGTATGAATATGTGTGTGTGTGTGTGTGTGTGTGTGTGTGTGTGTGTGTGCCCTGCGATGGGTTGGCATTCCATCCAGGGTGTATCCTGCCTTAATGCCCATAGACGCCTGAGATAGGCACAGGCTCCCCGTGACCCGAGTGAAAGAGTATTATATTAAAAGGTGAGATTTAGAGAGAGATGTATATAATCAGAACATCTGTTACAGTACGTTAGTATTAGAAACATGAAAAGTATTTGTTTATGGTATTAATGGAATCAATTAACAGCCCGCGTGAAAATAACTATAATAACTAGAATAGTAATAACTATTAACAATAAAGGCTTGTTTTTAACAGTTCACACTGCGCGATGTTAATCACCCTTTGCGATTGTCGCTTGTCAGGTGGTACGAACACGGTAAAAAAAAAAAAAACACGGTAGCTACCGACAAACAAAAACCGTCCGTAGCGTTTAATTTTCCTCCATAAGCCTGAGGCGGTCGGAACTCGCCGTGGGAGAATTCACATCGATGTAAATAGTCAAAATATCGTTGGAGGATAAAATAAATAAATAAAAATAATAAACGATCGTACAAACTGGCGATGGAAGACGACACACATTGTAGCCTGGAATTATAGGAATTTTAATTAATTTATTTATTTATTTATTTATTTATTTATTTATTTAAAGCTCACGTGTGGAGAGCTGAAAGGCGGAAAGCATGTTGCTCTGATTTCGGTACGGTTTAATTAACAAACACATGCACACTGACTGTGTGTGTGTGTGTGTGTGTGTGTGTGTGAGAGAGAGAGAGAGAGAGAGAGAGAGAGAGAGAGAGAGAGAGAGAGATACAGTCCTGGAGAAATGTAGTGGCATTGAGAGATGTAAAAACTGGTTGCTACGCAACTAACAGCACACATGCCAACCAGAGACACACACACACACACACACACACACACACACACACTTTCTGTCCTTCCCTAGTAAGAGAAGCAAAAAAGAAGAGTGGTGCAGAACTTCTAAATCGACTGAAGGGCAGTGTGAGATCACGGACGGATGCTTCTGAGCAGAGCACACGTCTCCTTGAAGGGTCGGGAAGGAGATCCGGCACCGGCCTTCGACGCTCCTTGAGCACTGAACACACTCGGAAGGACGCTGAGCGGCACGTTGTCCTGGCAAATAAACAACCATTTCTTTGTGTTTTTGACATAAAGTTTGTGGACACCTGTGCATTAGATTCCGTGTTGTTGTTTTTTTGCAGAGCACCAAATTCCACATTTGCTCTTCTGATATCCTGGGAAGATGATTTTGTGCTCCTTCGGCAAACGTTACACAGCTATCTTGCTGGGATTTGCACTCGCGATCTCACAAACCACGATCTCAAGGCCGATTTATACTTCTGCGTATATTATAGCCGACGCTGTAATGTAACGATTTATACTTCTGCGTCACAACTGCAGTGACTCTTCCGAAATGCTAGATGGCGGTGGTGCGGTGTTTCTTGGTTGGTGTTCTGCTGTGGCAACAATGGCGACTGAGCGGATTATGGTGCGTCTGGAGCTGATAAAAGTCGGAAAAACTTTTATTAAATTAGAGTTATTAAAGCTTATGGACTGTAAAAATGGGTATACGTACGGAAATACATTGCCAAGCCGACCAATCACAGAGCTTGCCATCTGACAGACGTGTAAGTTACTTTTTTGGTAAGGTGCGAGTTAGGCTATGGTGTAGGGCGGGCGTCGATATGTACGCTACACAGTATAAATCGGCCTTTAACCACTAAACCACCACCTCCCACGTCAACGCAGAGTGCAAGGTCTGTGATTGGTCGGTTTGGCAGTATTACACGTATTTGCCGGTGTAGCATTGTACGTATTCCTCTGTCCTGCCGTTTTCAAAGTTCAGAAACAGAGCATGGAATCAGACTGAGAATCGATGTCTCAATTTATGCTTTAGTAATTTGACGACAAGTAACGCTTTTTGCGATGTTTATCAGGTCCGGCTGCAACGTAATCCGCTCCGTTTGGTCGTCGTCGTTGCTACAGCAGAAACCCATAAACACCAACGAAGAAACTCAATGCCGCACCAACGCCAACCTTCGGGAAAGCGAGGCAGGACTAGAAATTCATACGAAAGCTGTTACGGTTTCCCATAATCCTACAGCGGCGTAATTCCGATACATTGAGGCGACGTTCCGGGCGAACCCGGCGATGGGGAAATACGTTTTTGTTCCTGTTGTGCCCGAGCCGCATGTCAAATGTTTTTCGGTCGGTCGGCTGTGATGAAAGCAAACGCACCATGAGCTAAACACTTTGTTATGTCATTTTGCCTCAGGCTGCTGACGGGGAGAGAGTGGATGGGTGGCGTTGCAACACAACTGACACATCGCTTGTGTGTGTGTGTGTGTGTGTGTGTGTGTGTGTGTGTGTGTGTACTGACATGTCTGCTCACAGACAGAAAGACACAAATCAGACATTCATTCATTCATCTTCTACCGCTTTATCCGATCTTCCCTCGGGTCACGGGGAGCCTGTGTCTATCTCTATGGGCATTAAGGCAGGATACACCCTGGATGGAATGCCAACCCATCGCAGGACAAACACACACACATAGACTAGGGACAATTTTCCAAGGTGCCAATCAACCTACCGTGCATGTTTTTGGACCGGGAGGAAACCGGAGAACCCGGAGAAAAACCCCCCGAGGCACGGGGAGAACATGCAAACTCCACACACACACACACATGGCCGAGACGGGAATCGAACCCGGACCCTGGCGGTGAGAAGCAAACGTGCTAACCACTAAGCCACCGTGCCCCTCAGACACCAGGATATTGAATATTATTCAATAGGAAAGTAACGACAACACAAAAGTCGGTACGAATCTCAGTTTTTAACTTATTCAATCAGTCAGAAAATTGCTTGAGGATTAAAATAAAATAATAAGAATAATAAGCAGAAAAGAAGAATTCTCACTCGGTATATTTGTAACGACTTTGGACACTTATTATAAAATTCTAAATACAATGGGTGCATTTTTTTCCCCCTGACCTGGCAATCTTCCAGGACCTTCCACGAATCTAATCTGCCTGGACCTTATATGGTAATCTAAATATTGGTTCACTAGATTTGGAGTGTAAAACGCTTTAAAAAAAAGAGTGTGACTAGACCGAAGACGGAGCTAAGTGTAATTATTGTAATAAATTAATATGGTGCAAGAGAGGTGTCACATGACTCACCGCTTGCGGTTGGTTCACCTTTCGGAATCGAATACGAATCGAATCTGTGAATCGGAATCGGTAAAATTAAAATGATTCCCAACCCTAGTAACGAGTGGATCGTTTGTATTAACAATCACCCACCCCCTTGTTTTTGTTTTGGCTGTGGGGCCCCATACAATAGTATAGGGCCTGTACTCATATATATATATATATATATATATATAACTATATATATAGATATATATATATATATATATATATACACACACAATATATAGTATACACACACACACACACTCATATATATATATATATATTATATATATATATATATAAATATAATATATATATAAATATACACATACACACCACATATATATATCATATATATATATATATATAATATACTCATATATATATATATATGGCAAACGTTACACAACTAACACACACATATACACACTCTTCCATTATGAGCGAAGGAAGATTTTCTTTTTCTCACTGCTGAACTCGCTGCTCCGGGAGACCAGACAAAAAAAAGAAACTGTAATAAAAATCATGTTCAATAGTGAGTGTGTGTGTGTGTAGTGTGTGTGTGTGTGTGTGTGTGTGTGTGTGTGTGTGTGTGTGTGTGTGTGTGTGTGTGTGTGTGTGTGTGTGTGTGTGTGTGTGTGTGTGTGTGTGTGTGTGTGTTTCCTCCAGACAGCGGTTGTGATTATCAATCTGCGGTGCTGCTGCTGCTCCTGGAGGAAAATCTGCCTGTCACTAAAGGCAGCAGGACTTCCCTGACTGGCTGCGCACAGGCCGCTGTAGTCCAATCACCGAGGGCCAGCGGCTTACACACGTGGCTAACACACACACGCACACACACACGCTCTTCTCTACCCGGCGCGGCTCGATCTGCCTTTCAAATCGCAAATGAACGTGTGTGTGTGTGTGTGTGTGTGTGTGTGTGTGTGTGTGTGTGATAAATAAAGACAGAGTGACACCTTCCTCCCCTCATCACATTAGCCTTGTGTGTAAGGACACCGGTGTCTCTCTCTGTCGTGTTTGGAGTATAAAGCGACGTGGCGGCGGTGCAGAAACGAGACGCTCGTGTCGCTCGGATCATCTGCAATACGCAGCCGAGACAAACAGACACAAAGAAAAGAAGAAAATAATAATAAAAAACACCTGTAACATGCTGTAAATATCAGTTTGACCAATCGTGTCACAGAAACCACAACTAACACGGAGGTCACAACACCTCCGAAGAAAGAGCGGCCAATCAGAAACTAGCAAAAAAACAAGCCGCGTAAATACTTTTAGTTGTAAATTGAGCTACACACACACACACACATATACATATACATATATATATATATATATATATATATATATACATACATACATACATATGTATATATATATATATATATATATATATATATATATTTATAATTCATTGGTATTGACAAACACAATGTGTCTAAAAATAATAACACCAAAAAAATCTGATCTTTCTTGTCTTTATTGAACACAATCATTCAACATTCAAAATGGCAGTGGAAAAAGTAAGTGAAACCTTAGAATGAATAACTGGTTGACCCCCCCTGGCAGCAATAACCTCAACCAGGCGCTTCCTGTAGCTGTGGATCAGACCTGCACATCGCTGAGGAGGAATTTTAGCCCATTCTTCCTGGCAGAACTGCTTTAGCTCTGTCATATTCTTTGGACGTCTCATGTGTATGGCCCTCTTCAAGTCAATCCATAGCATCTCTATTGGGTTGAGGTCTGGGCTCTGACCTGGCCACTCCAAAAGGTGGATTTTGTTTTTCTGAAGCCATTCTGTTGTGGACTTGCTCCGGTGTTTTGGGTCGTTGTCCTGTTGCATCACCCACTTTCTACACAGTTTCAGCTGATGTACAGACATTCTCACATTATCCTGAAGAATTGTCTGATATACTTGGGAATTCATCTTCCCCTCAATGATTGCAAGCTGGCCAGGCCCTGATGCAGCAAAGCAGGCCCAAATCATGATGCTTCCTCCACCATACTTTACAGTTGGGATGATGTTTTCATGACGATATGCCGTGCCCTTTCTACGCCAGATGTAGTGCTGTGTGTTTTTTCCAAATAGTTCAATCTTAGTTTCATCAGTCCACAAAACATTTTGCCAATACCGCTGTGGAGTGTCAATGTGCTCTTTTGCAAACTTAAGGCGTGCAGCAATGTTCTTTTTAGTAAGCAGCGGCTTCCTTCGCGGTGTCCTGCCGTGGATACCCTGCTTGTTCAGTGTTTTACGTATTGTAGACTCATGAACAGATATGTTAGCAAGTTCCAATGATGCCTTCAAATCTTTGGCTGTCATTCGGGGTTGTTTCTTTACCTCATTGATGAGTGTTCGTTGTGCTCTTGGTGTCATTTTGACGGGGCGCCCACTTCTAGGTAGAGTAGCAACAGTCCCAAATTGTCTCCATTTGTAGATTGTTTGCCGAACTGTAGACTGGTGAATTTCTAAAGTCTTTGAAATAACTTTGTAACCCTCGCCAGCTTCATGTAAATCAACAATTCTTGATCGTAGGTCCTCTGAAAGCTCTTTTTGGCGAGGCATGGCTCACATAATCATGTTCTTCTTGTGCAGAGCAAACTCCAAAGGTTTGAGGGGTTTTTATCAGTCAAAGTATCTGTAGTCCACACCTCCAAACTTATTATCTTAACAAGACTCCAGGTGTGCTAAAACCAATTAGCTCCAATTAGCTTTTTTGAGGTCATTAACTCAAGGTTTCACTTACTTTTTCCACTGCCATTTTGAATGTTGAATGATTGTGTTCAATAAAGACAAGAAAGATTGGATTTTTTTGGTGTTATTATTTTTAGACACATTGTGTTTGTGTTTGTCAATACCAATGAATTAGATGAAGATCAGATAACATTTTATGACAAATTTATTCAGAAAACCATGAAATTCCAAAGGTTTCACATACTTTTTCTTGCCACTGTATATATATATATATATATATATATATATATATATATATATATATATATATATATATATATATGATATAGGATATATATAGAGAGAGAGAGAGAGGAGAGAGAGAGAGAGAGAGAGAGAGAGAGAGAGAGATAGAGAGAGAAGAGAGACAGATATATATATATATATATATATATATATATATATATATGTATATATATGTGTGTATATATACACACATACATACATACATACATACATATGCGTGTGTGTGTGTGTACACTGTCTTCTGCTTCTAAAGGAATTACAGGAATAATGCTCATAAGCACAAGCAGCTACAGACCATCACCATTCAATACATGAAGCCGTGTGTGTGTGTGTGTGTGTGTGTGTGTGTGTGTGTGTGTGTTTCGTTCTGCGCGTGTGTGAAATCACCACGCTATACACACGGCTTCAAGAATTTCAATGAGAACGAGTGAAAGAAGGATAAGAGGATGATTTACGAATAATGAAATAATTTTTGTGTGTCTCAAATGCAGATATTCGCAGGATACATCTGTAGGGAGTCTATTGTATTTACGCACACAAATGTACACCATGTAATACACGCGTTCCATTTTATTTAAGCAATTTATTTGGTGCCAACTGAATCAGATGTTTAGCGTGTTTATCAACATGACTTCAGTGATCAATTTTACCAAACAGATTTATTTCTATTATAAAAATTCCTAAAAACAACAGAAATTGTCGCCTTTAAAACGTTTCCGGCGTGTTTCCGGCGTACGTATTTCTCGCGTAGCTACGCCTTCCTTTGCTAGCCGTTTGGAAGCGAGCGTGATAAACGCGCCTCTCTGAGTGGCGCCTCGGAAAATCCGATCGGTGGTAAACAAATTAGCTGTTGAGTGCTGAATGGACACGCTGACTACACGATTTCACCGACACGAACAAAAAGACATCTTCCGAGGTTTTTTTTTGTAGCTTGAACAGGCAGGAGGAATACGAGGTTCCCGAATCCCTACTTCTGAGAGTTTAGTGTGGAGACGAACAGAGTGACTGAAAATATCCTCAGCCAGGACTCGCTTCCTGATCCAACAGGGCGCGTTTACTTTCAGTCTAAACAACCAGGCACAACAAAAAAAGGGGGGATGTTGGAGGGGAAATGAGAGAGGAAAGAGAAGGATGAGAAACATGGGAAGAGGGAGAAAATGACAGGGAGAGAGGTATTAAAAAGAGGAATAAAGAGAGAAAGAATAGAAGTGGAAGAGAGAAGAGAGAGAAAGAAAATGGGAGGTGGAAAGAAAGAGGGCAGAGAGAGAGAAAGAGTTTGTGAGAGTGAGGGAGAAAAGTGTGTGAAAGTGAAGAGGGAGAGAAAAAAAGGAAGCACGTTAGAGAGAGGGAGGGATATGGATAAATAGAGAGGGGGGAAAAACAGATTGAGAGAGAGAGAGAGAGAGGCAGGAAAAGGGGAGGAACAAGAGAGGGGGAGGGAGAGAGAGCGTGAGAGAGAAGGGAAGAGACTGAAAGAAGAGAGAGAAAAATGAAGGGTAGATAGACAGAAAGCAGATTAGAGACAGGAAGAGAGATGGATAAATGGGGGAGGAGAGAGAAAATGAAGAGAATGCGAGTGTGTCTGAGAGAGAGAGAAGAGTGAGGGAAAGAGAGAGGGACAAGACAGAAAACAGAACGGGAGATAGACAGGACGGGCGTTCACAGCCGAGGACGAAAGATGGATGAACAGACCGAGTGTAGGAGAAATGAAGAGAAATTGAGAGAAGGGAAGAGACGGACCGAGAGAGAGAGAGAGAGATAAAGGAGAAAAATGGGAGATAGAGAGCGGAAAAAGGTTAGACAAAGGATGAATAAATAGAGAGGGGGAAGGAAATGGAGAGAAACAGAGTGAAGAGGGGGAGAAAAAGATGGAGGGAGAGAGAGAGGAAAGGGACATAAGAAATAAGAGTGGGAAGAAAGGGAGGAAGAGAAGGAGAGAGATCTGTCCTTTTTTCTTATACCAGCATTAAAACAAAGCCTTTGTTTACAGGCGCTTTGATGGAGCCACTCCTCTGTCCCCTTACACACACACACACACACACACACACACACACACACACACACACACACACACACACTGTAACAGCTGGAGATGTGGCATTGTGTAGCAGCCGGTGTCTAAAGCCGCCCTTCAGCCTGCAAACCGCTGCAAAGACAGTAATTAAACACGAGAGAAGAAAGGGGCGGAGCTTCACCCTGTCCCTTCTTCCCACCATATCTATCGCTCATTCTGATTGGTCGGAAAACAGCGCCTGATGAACATCGATAACGTACAGGAAACATAACTCTGTATTAACTCTGGGGATTAGTGATTGGAAAGGTTTGAGCCCAGGGAATCACCAAGCTCTTGTGTCCTTGAGCAAGGCCTTTAACCCTCTGTCCTCCAGGAGGCGCTGTATCGTGAGGGACCCTGCGCTCTCACCCCAGCTTCCACACAAGCTAGGATATGCGAAGACACAATTTCACTGTGCTGTCACATTTGTGAGACAAATAACGCCTATTCTATTCGTAGCGCGCCTGAAACCTTGAATCTGATTGGTCAGTAGATTCTAGATGTTTCCCGCGTCGCACTGTAGGACAAGGAGATGCGTTGAGGCGTTTCTCGCCGCTAGCGCCCATGTGACCAGTGTAGGCCGAGTCGATCTCTCAGCAGACCTGCTACGAGCACTGCGAGACCGGAACCCGGACGAGAGAGCCGAAAACATTCCAATGCTGGACGGTGTTCGAAGGTAGGAAGGCCCTCGTCCCTCGTCCCTGGTTAAAGGGTCTGCTCCGGGATCTACTGACCAGGCAGCTCGGTGTGGCTGGGATTTGAGCTCACGGCCTTCACATACAAAGTCCAAAGCCTAAACTGTTCTGGACTTTGGATTGGACCGCTCTAGGCAGTGGTGGGCCAGTGCTAAAGGCTCTGGGTTTCTGATCCTAAGGTTGGCGGTTCAAGCACCAGTACCACCAAGCTGCCACGGTTGAGCCTTTGCGTAAGGCACTTAACCCTGTTTGCTCCAGTGGCACTGTACCATGGCTGACCCTGCACTCTGACCCCACCTTTCTGGGATATGCACAAACATTGGGGAGGGGTGTAGCTATGCGTTTAAGGTGCTGGTCTACTGATCGGAAG
The DNA here is from genome assembly GCA_030449085.1 of Kryptopterus vitreolus. Taxonomy (NCBI): domain Eukaryota; kingdom Metazoa; phylum Chordata; class Actinopteri; order Siluriformes; family Siluridae; genus Kryptopterus; species Kryptopterus vitreolus. The sequence goes on along the minus strand of JACRUU010000015.1, from coordinate 7,784,666 downwards.
GTCGGGGGGTTCGAGCCCAGGTATTGCCAAGCTGCCACTCTTGGGTCCTTGTGCTCCAGGGGTGCTGCATCATGGCTGACCCTACCTTTCTGGGACATGGAAAAACTTTGGGTAGAGGGTGGTAGCTCAGCATTTAAGGTGCTGGGCTACTGATCAGAAGGTTGGTGGTTCGAGCCTAGGTATTGCCAAGCTGCCACTCTTGGGTCCTTGAGCAAGGCCTTTGTGCGCCAGGTGCACCGTACCATGTTTGACCTTGCACTCTGATCCCACCTTCCTTGGCTATGGAAAAACTTGGGGGAGGGGTGTAATCTCAGTGTTTAAGGTGCTGGTCTACTAATAGGAAGGTCGGAGGTTCGAGCCCAGGTATTGCCAAGCTGCAACTCTTGGGTCCTTGTTCTCCAGGGGTGCTGCATCATGGCTGACCCTACCTTTCTGGGACATGGAAAAACTGTGGGAAATGGGGCAGCTGAGTGCTTAAAATGATGGTCTACTGATCGGAAGGTCAGGGGTTCGAGCCCAGGTATTGCCAAGCTGCCACTCATGGGTCCTTGTGCTCCAGGGGTGTCGTATCAGGGTTGACCCTGCAATCTGACCCCACCTTTCTGGAACATGGAAAACATTTGGGGAGGGGTGTAGCTCACCATATAAGGTGCTGGTCTACTAATAGGAAGGTCGGCGGTTCAAGCCCAGGTATAGCCAAGCTGACCACTCATGGGTCCTTGTGCTCCAGTGGCACTGTACCATGGCTGACCCTGCAATCTGACGCCACCTTTCTGGGATATGGAAAAACTTTGGGAAGTGGTGTATCTCAGCGTTTAAGGTGCTGTGCTGCTGATCAGAAGGTCGGAGGTTCGAGCCCAGGTATTGCCAAGCTGCCACTCTTGGGTGCTTGTGCTCTAGGGGCGTTGCATCGTGGCTGACCCTGCAATCTGACCCCAGCTTCCAGATATGCAAAGAAACAGTTTCACTGCAATGTTTATGCATCTTATCTACTAGTGTAAATGCAAACCTACAACCTCCCAATGGAATAACGTATACAAGGTGGGATTTCGACACTGGAGCTCTGTTTACTAGAAAAGTACTTTTATTTATAACCTTCTGTAAAAAAAAAAAAAGTCCCCTTGCGCAGCAGTAAAGCGCTCCCAGCATTCTTCTGTCCTGGAAGTCTTCTCACCGGAGCGTGTCGAGCACCTTTCTGCCTTCCGTGCTGGATGGTGAAGGGAGCCCGTTTCGACGTCTGCAGGAGCCGTCCCCCAAGTGCGGGTTGTTCTCTGTCAAAATCCAGTGGAATGGAATCTAGTGCACGGAAGTGATCATCGAAAGTCTTCCGTCCGACCGCCGGCCCGGGCAATGCACAGACGTTAAAACAAACAAACAAAAGCCAACGTGGGGGCCAGGATACACCGAGCGTGCAAGCGGAGAACGGAAGCCTGGAAGTCACTGATCTCCATCTCTGTGCTAGAGTTTACAGAGATCTCAGGTTGCCTACAAGGAGAGGTAGAGAGAAAGAAAATGCGGGGGGGGTGGAGGATGGAGGCCAGGCTCTGAAAGTCGATTCCTGTGAGCGTCGTGATATTTATGACTCCAGATTGCGATCTGTGATCAGGTGTTAGTGGAAGATGAACAGGAAGAGCGACAGTGGGACTTGTTAAATAGGGAATAAATCAAAGGCTTGGGGGAGGGAGGGAAGGAGGGATGGAAGAAGGGAGGGAAGGAGTGGGAGTCTGTGTAATTGTTTCCCCGTGGCACCTCCCTTCCCCCCAGAGTTTTATTCCTCCTACACAATGATGATTTGTCAAGGTCCAAAAGAAAGGGATTCAAAAAAAAAAAGTGCCAAGACTGCTCCTTACGTAAATCTAATATATATATATATATATATATATATATATATATATATATATATATATATATATATATATATATATATATATATATAATTACGCTGAAGCAACACAAGTCCGGGCTTCTTATGGAGAGCCCGGACTGGGCTTCTTATGGAAATGGTAGTAGTGACAGTAGACAGTATGATAGACATCCATTTCTATTATACACTTTTAACAAATAAATAAATAAATATAAAAGAGGCCAAATTAATTCCGAGTCTCAAATCAACACCAAAAATCCACCGTGATCCGGCGATTTTAAAACCGCAATTTACAACACAATAATTACTTTAAAACATTTTGAAGAATATTGAGCCGTCATGCCCATGTTGAGTGCGGATAATAATGTGTGATTAATATACATGTGTGTATATATATATATATATATATATATATATATATATATATATATATATATATATATTATATATATATATATATACACACACATTCAATGTGCACCTCTTTCACTGAAGCAAATACAATTCGCACCGCGATGCATAAAGCCAGGGATAGATATGAAGATATTGATCCGGTGAGGGAAATTTTTTCCTTCGCATACATCCCGGCTTGTTTGGTAGCTGGGGGTCAGAGCGCGGGGTCAGACCCTGAAACGTAGCACAGAGGGTTAAGGGCCTCGCTCAAGGACCCGAGGGGGGCATCTTGGCGATACCGGGGCTCGAACCCTGACCTTGTGATCAGTAGCTCAGCGCCACTGAGCTGCAGTATTAGTATTGTAATACATCATAACGGTTTAGCGATGCGAAACTGATTTACATAGAAAACCCTGATATGATACGAATGCCAAATTGTATCCTTGGCACATTCAAAAATACCCATGCATGGAGGCAAATCTGTGAAAATGATCCTCCCTGATTTTAAATATATACGTGTGTGTCTGTGTGTGTGTGTGTGTGTGTGTGTGTGTGTGTGAGAGAGAGAGAGAAAAGAGAGTGAGTGAATAAAATGCATGTTGTTTTTTTTTCCCCTCCCCCTATGACTCGCATTAGCACGCGTGAGAAGTCTGGAGCAGCTCTCATGCTCTCGGCTCCTGCCAAACGGCCAGGGGATTTCCACACGGCCCAATAACGCGATCCGTACACTGATGAGCTCATTGCCGATTAACCCAGCCCTCCGGTGTATGTATATATATATATATATATATATATACTTTATATATATATAATAGTATATATATATATATATATATATATACTATATATATATATAGTATTCTTAAACATTGCACGCGATTACACACACCTATAAGTATACATGTATGTTATGTATGTGTATTTATATATACATATACCATATACATACATATAGATGTGTGTGTGTGCGCGCAATCGCGTGCAATGTATAAGAATAATACAACAAGCTCGCTGCTACTCTGCCTCTTCCTCCTGCCCGAGTGTAATATGATCTACTGGGATTGACTGCAGGTGCAAAAAAAAGAAAAAAGGGGGGGGGGGAAGGGGGGAATCCTGTATCCGGAGTGAAATAAAAAAAAAAAAATGGAAAAAAGAGAAAAAAGAAAGAAAAGAGAGAGAGAGAACATATTCATAAGCTTACTACACCGAATGCGAGGGTGCGATGTCGAGATTTTGCAGTTATATAATCGCAAATCTGCTTCCAGCGTTTAAAGCAACAGCTCGAGGGACGCGCCGTTTTTGGTTACGCTTTTACTATCGTACCATTTCGGGGACAATCATAATCCTGTTGTAATGACAAATTATAATTTAATATATATATATATATATATATATATATATATATATATAGAGAGAGAGAGAGAGAGAGAGAGAGAGAGAGAGAGATGAGAGAGAGAGAGAGAGAGAGCGAGATACGTAGATAGATATATACGATATATAGATATATACGTGGATGGATGGATGGATGGATGGATGGATGGATGGATAGATAGATAGATAGATAGATAGATAGATAGATAGATAGATAGATAGATAGATAGAAGATAGATAGATAGATCTCCCACTAGATGTTGGAATAGAGATTTATGGTATTTCTATAAAGTCAGGTGCTGATGTAGGTGAGGTGATGTATGTGAGGTGGTGGTGATGGTAGGTGATGTAGGGTGATGTAGGTGGTGGAGGTGATGTAGGTGAGTAGGTGATGTAGGTGGAGGTGTATGAGGTGATGGTGAGATGATGTGAGGTGATGTAGGTGAGGTGATGTATGTGAGGTGATGTATGAGGTGATGTAGTGATGATGTAGGTGAGGTGATGTATCTGTGAGTATCTGAGGTGATGTATGTGAGGTGATGTAGGTGATGTATGTGAGCTGATGTAGTGTGTAGGTGATGTAGGTAGGTGATGTAGGTGTGAGGTGATGTAGGTGATGTATGTGTGTAGGTGATGTAGGTGAGGTGATGTAGGTGATGTATGTGAGGTGATGTAGGTGATGTATGTGAGGTGATGTAGGTGATGTAGGTGAGGTGATGTAGGTGATGTAGGTGATGTAGTGATGTATGTGAGGTGATGTAGGTGTGAGGGGTGATGTATGTGAGGTGATGTAGGTGATGTAGGTGATGTAGATGAGGTAGTAGGTGACGTGATGTAGGTGAGGTGATGTAGTGATGTAGGTGACGGTTAGGGATGAGGTGATGTAGGTGTGGTGATGTAGGTGAGGTGATGTAGGTGAGTGTAGGTGAGTTGTAGGTGATGTAGGTGATGTAGGTGGGGTGATGTAGGTGAGGTGATGTAGGTGAGGTGGTGATGTAGGTGATGTATGTGAGGTGATGTAGGTGAGGTGATGTAGGTGATGTATGTGAGGGTGATGTAGGTGATGGTGAGGTGATGTAGGTGATGTATGTGAGGTGATGTAGGTGATGTAGGTGAGGTGATGTAGGTGATGTAGGTTAGGTGATGTAGGTTAGGTGATGTAGGTGATGTAGGTGATGTAGGTTAGGTGATGTAGGTGAGGTGAGGTATACGTAGATAGATATATACCGTGGATGGATGGATGGATGGATGGATGGATGGATGGATGGATGGATGGATGGATGGATGGATGGATGGATAGATAGATAGATAGATAGATAGATAGATAGATAGATAGATAGATCTCCCACTAGATGTTGGAATAGAGATTTATGGTATTTCTATAAAGTCAGGTGCTGATGTAGGTGAGGTGATGTATGTGAGGTGATGTAGTGTAGGTGATGTAGGTGATGTAGGTGAGGTGATGTAGGTGAGATGATGTGTGATGTATGTGAGGTGGTGTAGGTGATGTATAGGTGATGTAGGTGATGTAGGTGTGGTTGTAGGTGAGGTGATGTAGGTGAGGTGATGTAGGTGAGGTAGGTGTGATGTAGGTGTGTAGGTGATGTAGGTGATGTATGTGATGAGGTGTAGGTGATGTAGGTGAGGTATGTGATGTAGGTTAGGTGATGTAGGTGAGGTAATGTGATGTAGGTTAGGTGATGTAGGTGAGGTAATGTGATGTAGGTTAGGTGATGTAGGTGAGGTAATGTGATGTAGGTGAGGTGATGTAGGTGAGGATGATGTAGGTGGGTGATGTAGGTGATGTAGGTGAGGTGGATGTGAGGTGAAGGTGATGTAGGTGATGTAGGTGATGTAGGTGATGTATGTGATGTAGGTGATGTAGGTGATGTATGTGAGGTGATGTAGGTGATGTATGTGAAGGTGATGTAGGTGATGTAGGTGAGGTGATGTAGGTGATGTAGGTGATGTAGTAATGTAGATGATGTGGTTGACAGGTGATGTAGGTGATGTAGTGATGTAGGTGATGTAGGTGATGTAGGTGATGTAGGTGATGTAGGTGATGTGAGGTGATGTATGTGAGGTGGTGTAGGTGATGTATGTGAGGTGATGTAGGTGATGTAGGTGAGGTGATGTAGGTGAGGTGATGTAGGTGAAGGTTAGGTGATGTATGTGAGGTGATGTAGGTGAGGTGATGTAGGTGATGTATGTGAGGTGATGTAGGTGATGTAGGTGATGTAGGTGATGTATGGTGATGTAGGTTATGAGATGAGGTGATGTAGATGAGGTAGGTGATGTAGATGAGGTGATGTAGGTGAGGTGATGTAGGTGATGTGAGGTGGTGATGTAGTAGGTGATGTAGGTGATGTGATGTAGGTTAGGTGATGTAGGTGATGTAGGTGATGTAGGTGATAGGTGATGTAGGTGAGGTAATGTGATGTAGGTTAGGTGATGTAGGTGAGGTGAGTAGGTGGTGATGTAGGTTAGGTGATGTAGGTGAGGTGTAGGTGATGTAGGTGTGAGGTGATGTGAGGTGAGGTGTTAGGTGATGTAGGTGATGTAGGTTAGGTGATGTAGGTTAGGTGATGTAGGTGATGTAGGTGATGTAGGTTAGGTGAGGTGTGTGAGGTGGTGTAGGTGATGTAGGTGGTGTAGGTGGTGATGTAGGTGTAGGTGTGTAGGTGATGTAGGTGATGTAGGTGATGTAGTGATGTAGTTGTGATGTAGGTGATGTAGTGATGGGTGAGGTGAGGAGGCCTGGCGTTAAGTCTTTAACATTGGTTTGATATATATCAGACCGCTGGAGATCCGCCCGTTGTAAGGTGCTTTGTGCCCGGGGAGCCTCGTCGCGCTGAGCCTCGGAATCGTTGAAGGGAATTAAAATCGTCCCTCTCTGAAATAAAGCTTTGAGAGAATTTGCGAGATTCTGGGGACGGAGGTGTAAAAACACTGGTTTTGAGGCACTGGGCTGTTAATCCGATGGTCAGGGTTCGAGCCCTAGGATCACCAAGCTGTCACCCTTGAGCAAGACCTTGACCCTTAACCCCCTGTGCTCCAGGGGCGCTGTGTCATGGCTGCACTGTGACCCCCAGCTTTCAAAAAGAGGAGGTCCGAGGAGAAAATAGAATTTCCCTCACAGGATCAATAAACAATAAAAAAAATATATAATAAAAAAAATCCGTTCCGTTTATAAAGACAAATGTTTACCTCACAATTGATCACTAGTGTGTTGTGAGATTTATTTATTTATTTATTTATTTTATTCATCGTTCAACATGTTTACTCCTGTGGGAAATTTAGGATGCTGGGAAATAAAACTCAATCGGTGTATGTATGAATATATATATATATATATATATATATATATATATATATATATATATATATATATATATATATATATATATACACACATATACATACATACACACACATACATACATATATACAGGAATGCAATATATTATATATCTATTATAATATATATTACAATGCTAGTTTCATATCATAAATGTAGGTAATAGAGGTGCACATCCCACACACACACACACACACACACACACACACACACACACACACACACACGGCTTGATTATCATGAGTTAAACAACCGCAGCTTACTCGCACACTATTATCTGTTCAAAATTAAAATATATTGAATCATAAATTAATCATTTTATACGTTTTTAATACTCTAAATTGGCATGGACAATTACGGATACCATTCATTTCTACCGCTTTTATCCGATCTCTCGGGTCACAGGGAGCCTGTGCCTATCTCAGGCGTCTATGGGCATTACGGATACCAATGCATGTATATTATTAATGAAACAAAACGAGAGAAGATTCTTTTGAAAAGTAATTATTGTGCTTTAAATTGCCTCATCGGGGAAAAACAAACCCGGAACGTTTCCACACGGACGCTTTTAATTGCCGGACCTGTGCATTATGGGCGATTTCTGGTGTCGGTTTGACAATTTGGCCTCTTTTAGATTTATTTATTTATTTATCATTTATTTGCTGGTCTTTGTCATGCACTCTCTCTTTTATCACCACATACACACACACACACACACACACACACACACACACACAGAGCACATCTGTAAACGGTACACACGGATGTAACATCTGGTAGAAAAAAGGGGGAAAAAAAATTATAAATAAAAAAAAAAAAAAAAAAAAAAAAAACATATAAAAGGATTAAATCCGTCCCATTTCTAGCTGGTCGTGTCGGTAAAACGCAATTCCTGAAAACCGGGAGATCTGCTTCCAGGATCCGCTCACGTTCCTGGAGTATTTACACGGATGGATTGTGTGAAGGCAGCTGTGGGCTTGTCTTAATATCAGCGCAACACCGGGACGTTCAAACCGCTGTCCAATTTATCACCCGCCTCGGCAGTCTGGAGTTCTAATGAGAGGTGTGTGTGTGTGTGTGTGTGTGTGTGTGTGTGTGTGGTCATAAAAGAGAGAGAGAGAGAGAGAGCGAGTGAGAGTGACAAGGCCCGGCACCTGCACGGCAGAGATAAGTCTGTTTGCTGTGGAGTCTCGGACCAAACACAGCCGACTCTGCGATTCACTGTACCAGCGTGTGTGTGTGTGTGTGTGTGTGTGTGTGTGTGTGTGTGTGTGTGGCTGTGTGTGCGGTGGACAAGGTGCAAGGTCCAACCTCTTACTCAACAAAACAGGATGGGAGAGCCCAATTAGCGACGGGAACGCTGGGAAGGAGTGGAAACGTGCGTGTTTGTGTGACCCGATTCGCGTTACGGACCGCGTTACTGACTCGAACCGCGGGAGATTAAATCCGGGGGATTAGTCGATCGCGGGAGTCCAGTACGAGAGCAAGGAAGCGAGCGGGGGGGTCAGGAAGAGTATTCAAATGCAAATTTACCCAAAAAATAAAAGACATCTTCTCAAATGAATTCCACCGCGGGAAAAACAGAGGACAAACATACAAAACAAACAAACAAACAAAATAAATAAATAAATAAAAATTGGACAATTAGACAAAAGATCACAGCGTCTACGGAGACATGATGGTGAAAAGCGGGTGCACGTTGAGGGAGAATACAATTATTTGCGGGAGGCCCACAAAATAAATAAATAAATAAATACACACATAAATATACGTATTTATTTATTTATTTAATAAAATAAATACAAATTTGCCTCCAGGGTTACAGGTTCGATTCCCATCTCCGCCACGTGTGTGTGGAGTTTGCATGTTCTCCCCGTGCCTCAGGGGTCTTTTTTTTCTTCTCTGGGTTCTCCGGTTTCCTCCCCGGTCCCAAAACATGCACGGTAGCTTGATTGGCCCCTTGGGAAAATTGTCCCTAGTGTATGAATGTGTGTGTGTGTGTGTGTGTGTGTGTGTGTCCTGTGATGGGTTGGCTGTTCCGTACAGGGTGTATCCTGTATCCTTGATGCCCGAAGACGCCTGAAATTCCCGTGACCCGAGAGAGAAGATGGATAAAGCGGTAGAAGAAGAATGAATGAATGGACGAAAGGGGACAATATGACAATTCATATTTACATATATATATATATATATATATATATATATTCTATAGATATATAGATATATATATATATATATATATATATATATATATATAATATAATATTATATTTCTTCTACCGCTATATCCGATCTTTCCTCGGGTCTCCTCTATCTCAGGCGTCTATGGACATTAAGGCAGGATACACCCTGGATGGAATGCCAACCCATCGCAGGGCACACACACACACACACACACACATTCATACACTAGGGACAATTTTCCAAGGTGCCAATCAACCTACCGTGCATGTTTTTGTACTGGGGAGGAAACCGGAGAACCCGGAGAAAAACCCCCTGAGGCACGGGGAGAACATGCAAACTCCACACACACATGGCCGAGACGGGAATCGAACCCTGACCCTGGTGGTATGAGGCCAACGTGCTAACCACTAAACCACCGTTCCCCCTATAATCCGTCCCATGCCGGTCTCCGCTTCCAGGACGTGTATAAGGCAAACGCTGTGTGTGCAAAAGTATTCGGACACCTGACTTTCCTGGCTGTATGCGTTTCCTTCCCAGACACTGGGAAAAACGCACTACTGTATAGGAAGTCTGTGGATTCTGTGATGTGAAACGTATCCCTTTATTTAAACGAGCTCTCCGAACACATACTGCACGCTATTCAACACCTTTGGAATAAACTGGAAAACGCCGACGGGCCCTTTGTCACTGCACCCTTACGGATAAACGTTTGCATTTAATCATTTATTTTGAATTTAGCGCCGACGCCAAAAACAAGGATCTTTTCCACCGTGTCGTTTTTCCTTATTTCTCCCCCACCAACCTAAAATCCGTACATAATACGAACGACAAATAAATAAAGAAAGAAAAATATGAAAAGAAAAAGAATAATAATCCTTTAGTGGAGGTCAGATATACGTTTATATAATAAATAATAATAATAATTGTACGGAGAAAACGAGGCGACAGACGAGAGGGGGGGAAAATAAATAAATTAATTTCTCGCGGATCCAATTAAATACTTTTTCCGTACAACCTCCAGAGCCTGGTCGTTCCCAGACGGCAGCGGTGATGAGGCTGCCATTCAAAAAAAGAAAAAGAAGAGAAAAAAAGAAAAAAGAGAGAGAGAGAAAAAAAAACAAAAAAACCTTCTCCCTGACTTTTTTTGTGTCTCGTTTAACAAATAACAATGACGGTAATTAAAAAGGCGTCACCTTCGCCGGCGTAAAGACGTATTGTGCTTCCTTCGGAGGAGAGCCAGCGATGTGAGGGGCGAGAGAAGTGGGCTCTCTCTTTTTTTTTTTTCTCCTCCCTTCCCGACACCTAAGCCTGGTTACTATGCTGGAAGTGTGGTATCCAGGCAGGCGTGCAGGCATCTGAACAGCACGTGCGGCATACCAATGACGAGCTCGTCACCCCCCAGAGGAGGGAGCAGCCGGCCTGGCCTCTCAATTACAATACGGGAGAGAAAGAGAGATAGAAAGAGAGAGAAGAAGGGAGGAGGAAAAAAAAAAAAAAAAGAAAAAAAAAAATACAGCACACGGGGGAGGTGACGAGTGGAGGAAAATCGCTCTATTCAGAACAAGGTGCGTGTAAATGGAGATTTTGGAGAGAGAGAGAGAGAGAGAGAGAGCAAGAGAGAGAGAGAGAGAGAGAGAGAACATAAATATACAAAAAAAAGGAGGGGAAATAAATAAATAAATAAATAAATAAATAAATAAAATAAATAAATAAATAAATAAATACAAAAACACAGATTTGATTCTGTGAGAAAAGTGTTTACGCTTTTGGGGGAAGAAAAAAAACGACGCTTTCGGGAGGACAGATTTGGGCCGAGTGAAATCACTCCACGTGCCGCTACGACGCTGATATCTTTATAAACTGTTTATAACGCCATTATTCCATTATATTGGAGTATTATCCCATGTGTAATCCATTGCACGTATATCGCTATCCAATACTGTGAATGATTATATCCCACACATATTATGCACACACATCCTGCGCTAAAATACCTTATTTATTTACAAATACATTTATTATTTGTACATCAGTCAAGAACAAGCGCCAAATATTATATTATATTATTATATTATATTATATTATATATTATTATATTATATACTTTTTGCTTCCAAAACACCATTTTTTTGGAAAGCCATTGTAAAAACTCAGTAATTGAGGGATAAGGGCCTTTCTGAAGGGCCCGCCGGTGGCAGCTTGAGGGCCGGGTGGTCCAACCTTTGCTCCCCACGTATATCAATGACCCTATCGCCAGTATATTCACCATGATACACGGCGCCCGACCCCCCCCCCGGAGCACACAAGGCGAAACCGGGACTCGAACCCCTGACCTTCTGATCAGCAGCCCAGCGCATTAAACCACTGATCCACACACAAATATCTGAAACTAGTAGCAGAAGAGCAAGCAAGAGGGAAGAATCGCGAGCGAAAGGGCCTTTTTCAGGGCCGTCGGTGTCCTTATTTGTGAGCGAGTGACGCTACGATGTTAAACGGTGAAGGCGTTTGAGCCCGCTGAGCTGTTTAATGGCGCGCGGTGGGAGGAGCCGAGCGGCGATCGAGGCGAGATCTCCGGCATCTCGGGGCGTTTCGTTAAGGAAATCTATATCATTTCATTAATCGCCGAGCTTAGTCTGCTCGTGTCCCTCTCATTGCAGAGAAATAAAGAGAGAGAAAGAGAGAGAGAGAATGAGAGAGCTGGTGCAAGTGTTTTTTTTTGGGGGGGGGGGTAATGAAATGTCTAGAGAGGGCACAATACTGAAATGATGTTAAGTGATGGCTTCAAGGAGCAGCTATTTCCCATCGAGGTCAGGCTTGTCAGCCCATTTCATTGACAGAGACAGAGAGAACGATAGAACACGAAAGAGAGAGAGAGAGAGAGAGAGAGAGAGAGACACGGATGTGTAATGCCCTGGGGCTCAGGCAGCATCTCCAAAAATAAACCCTGCTTCTGAAGCTTTCCACTCAAGCAAGAGCGCAGGAAAAAAATAACAACTCATATTCCACACACACACACACACACACACACACACACACACACACACACACACACACACACACACGTTTCCTTACAAATCTTTGGCCTAGATATTTTTTTTTACACAACGGAGGTGCAAAACATGCAGTCCAGAAAACAAATGCATATATATATATATATATATATATATATATATATATATATATATATATATATATATATATTTGTTCGCTTGCCACTTTAATAGGAACACAGGATTGAATAGAAAGTGCTGACTGAATGGAATTTGCCCAAACGACAGTCTATAAAAGCATGCGCTCTGTAGGGGGCGCCGGTGTCGGGGCTGTGTGGGTTTGGACGAGTAAGGTTCAGGTGAAAAGGTCAGACGGGTTGGAACACTGTAACCGTGATAAACAAAACAAACCGTGGAGAAAAGACGAGGCAGGGTGGTGCGGAAAAACAAAAAACAGCAAATCTCCAGGAGGGAAGTCTGAGGCGATGGCGCGATCGGTGCACCCCCCCATACGCAACCAGAGGAAACCAGTCGTTCCTCGTCGTTCCTGTTTCACTTCGCCGGGATCCCTCTTAACGGGGGTGTGGGGGGGTTGTTTATTCAGCACCTACATGCTGGAGGGTGGATACGGGAGCGACGTCTGCGCCAGACTACACAAGTCCGAGTTTTACTGGGGTCACTGTATGACTCCAGTAAAAGTAAAAGTGTAGCTACAAGCGAGCGGCGATCAAAACTAGATGGAAACAATAGCACGCTCTGCCCTGATTGGTCGGTTAGTGTGTTTATCCAATCATGAGTATAACTGGGGGCACGGTGGTGTAGTGGTTAGCACGTTCGCCTCACACCTCCAGGATCCGGGTTCGATTCCCGTCTCGGCCATGTGTGTGTGGAGTTTGCATGTTCTCCCTGTGCCTCAGGGGGTTTCTCTCCGGGTTCTCCGGTTTCCTCCCGGCCCAAAAACATGCACGGTAGGTTGACTGGCACCTTGGAAAATTGTCCCTAATGTATGAATGTGTGTGTGTGTGTGTGTCCTGTGATGGGTTGGCATTCCATCCAGGGTGTATCCTGCCTTAATGCCCATAGACGCCTGAGATAGGCACAGACTCCCCGTGACCCGAGGGAAGATCGGATAAAGCGGTAGAAGATGAATGAATGAATGAGTATAAATGGTAAAGTAAAACATTTGACCGGGTGTCCACAAACTTTTGGTGTATTAGAAGCTGATCTGGTGCGTGTTGTGTGTGTGTGTGTGTGTATTTCGGATAGAGACTCTACAATGCAGGATTGTAAATGTACAAGATTCTTGCTGAAGAGGAAATGACTGGTTTTATCTCGACATGCCTGTGATCGTCCTCATTTACTAATCGTGATTTAGTGCAACAGTGGGAGACACGATTAAACCCTACGCCACACACACACACACACACACACACACACACACACACACACACACACACACACACTTAAACGAGAGCTTGCTGACGGTCAGATCGTTTCGTGGGCCGATCTTCGCGTGAGAATATTTTTAACATTAGTTCGTATATTCCAGTCTGAACCGGAACACGACGCGGATTACCCAGAATGCACGGCATGTCACTTCACTCGTGTCCCTTTTATGCAGACGAAAAAAATAAAGAAAAGAAAATAGCACGGCCGATTCATTTTTGCGGCGATCCGGACGTTCAGGTCGACGCCATAATCGCCACAACATCTGGAAAAACTAGGTTTACTATTCACACACACACACACACACACACACACACACACACACTGTTTTCCACAAGACGGCTTGGCTGGATGCGGACAGGGTGGAGTAGAGAACATGAAACACAGGGTTGCTTAACCGATGTAGCAGATTTTTGTTTGCACATTTGTTGCGACCGGCGTTCGCTTGAGATCCCGGCTAAAAACGGGCCGCGCACTCGTTTATTTTCCTCCTTCTATCGCTCCTTCTCTTTTAGAATTTTTCTTTACCTCGGATTGACCCGCGTTTCCCTTTATAACTGCGGATGAAAGAGCTTTCACCCTTCTCCGTGCATAGAGGGTCAGAGCTGTCTATTTATTAAACTGACACGGGGAAAGAGAGAACGAGCGAGAAGGATAGATAGATAGAGGGAGAAAGAGAGAACGGGAGAAAGAGTGCATCATGCTGTCGCCCGCTACCCTTGACCTTTTGTAGCTGAATTTACTACAGATCTCTCTCTCTCTCTCTTTATCGCTCTGTCTTGGAAAAAAGATGGCAGATTAAATATAGAACCTTCCAGAAAGATGCGTCCTGGAACAGAAATGAGAGCAAAGAGTGTAAAACGGTTAAACGAGCATTATTTATTCGTGTGTGTGTGTGTGTGTGTGTGTGTGTGTCAGAGGTGGGAAGTAACA
>JACRUU010000015.1:7675127-7765127 GCA_030449085.1 Kryptopterus vitreolus | reverse complement strand
CTGCGTGTTCCCGCGTTCACGTCACGCAGAAGTATAAACCAGCCTCCCTGCATTCGCTACTGCTATTTCTTTAATTATGCGTAGACAATTTTGGTTACATCAGCGCTTTAACTGATTGTCCTGTTTGTTTTTTTGCTACTTTTTTTTCATTCATTCATCTTCTACCGCTTTATCCAATCTTCCCTCGGGTCACGGGGAGTCTGTGTCTATCTCAGGCGTCTATGGGCATTAAGGCAGGACACAGCCTGGATGGAATGTCAACCCGTCACAATTGGGAGTTTTTAATAATAAACATTTTACATTGTACACAAGTATTCTAACATACCATCAGTGACCACTTCATTAGTTTGCATCCTAAACAATCGCGTTCTGCTATTTTATGTCACAACGCCACCTGTCTATGGGTAAAACGTGACTAGTGTTAGACCAGCGCCAGTGAGATGGCCATAAAAAAGTGCACTTATATCATAAGGCATATTGTAGAAGTATCAAATAGTTGACCACAGAGTATTTACAGAAACATATATATCCATACATACACACAAATGTCGAGGGAAAAAAAACATTTAAAGTGTTTCTATAAATTAGCATTTCAGTAAGAACGCATTGAGAAAAAGACAGGATGCGGAGCTGGATGTGGCAGAGATGAAGATAATCATTGGGAGTGACAGAGATGGACGGGATTAGTAACACACATTCATACACTAGGGACAATTTCTCAAGGTGCCAATCAACCTACCGTGCATGTTTTTGGACCGGGGAGGAAACCGGAGAACCCGGAGAAAAAAACGCTGAGGCACGGGGAGAACATGCAAACTCCACACACACATGGGCGAGACGGGAATCGAACCCGGACCCTGGCGGTGTGAGGCAAACGTGCTAACCACTAAACCACCGTGCCCCTTTTATTTAATTTTTTTTAATACAATCAATTATTGTTGAGAAAATGAGAATCGTGATCTCAATTCCCACGGAGAAAAATCACGACTGACACGGATCGCGCTGTGCAAAGCTTAATATTCGCCTAACATTTGCACTTTTCTCGTCCTCTATGAAAATCGGTCTATCCGTTGCGTTTTGTTACGAGGGGATTACAGTAGCATTGCAACATCCTCAGCCAGGTGAGCGACGGAAAATAAATAAAATAAGAAAAAAGAAAAAAAAACACCACGTAGCAGGAGCGAGACCGCTTCCAGAAACGAAATGGCGCTTTCCTGCTTCGCCATCTGTCCAAAAGCAGAACTAAACAGCAGACGCGTTTAACTGAGTATTAGCGCCACATGTGCGAACATCACGGGAGGCCATCGTGATGCACATCAAGCTCTTCTTTTCCTACACACACACACACACACACATTACAAAAGAGATAAACATTAATCCATGTACCATATGTCTCTGAGAGTTGCTTTATTGTACGACGCCCGGAGAATCGCTTCGTTTGTTCGAGTAAGACGCAGATACAGTCGTCTGTACACATATACCCTATATGCACACACACCCGTACACTTACACGCGATACACTCGCACAAGTCATCATACATACATATAAAGGGGTGGGCCTCATCTACATGTACTAGAAACGCCTCGGGGACTGGAAATTTAGGGTCGGGATGATGATGAAATGCTGCCGGAAGTGACCGGGAGCGTTTCCTTGTCCGCTTCCACCCCCACAATCATTTCATACCAGACATGGAATCACTCGCAATCCCAATCTGCTCAGCCTGGGGCCGGTGAAGGAGGAAAAAGGAGAACGTGAAAGCTGCAGCAGGTTTATCAGGCTTTATGTGTGTGTGTATGTATGTATGTATGTATGTATGTGTGTGTGTGTGTGTGTGTGTGTGTATGTATGTATGTGTATATATATATATATCTATATATATCTATATAATATATATATATATATATATATGTGTGTGTGTGTGTGTGTGTGTGTGTGTGTGTGTGTGTGTGTGTATGTATGTATGTATATGTATGTATATGTGTGTGTGTGTGTGTGTGTGTGTGTGTGTGTGTGTTATATATATATATATATATATATATATATATATATATACAAAAATGCCATGAATGAAATTTTAACAGTCCTATATATTTATTTTGATATTTATTATTATTTTGATATATATTTATTTATTTAGCACTAATATATGAATACATAAACACCACACACACACACACACACACACACAACACACACATATATATATATATATATACACACATACAAACATACATACACACATACACAGTATATATATGTGTGTGTGTGTGTGTGTGTGTGTGTGTGTGTGTTTATGTATTCATATATTAGTGCTAAATAAATAAATATATATCAAAATAATAATAAATATCAAAATAAATATATAGGACTGTTAAAATTGCATTCTTTCCTTATATAGAGGGACTTACATTTATCTCATTAATATAACAGAGAGGCTTTGAGGTTAAGGACCTTCATCAGGCGGCTTTGACCTCACAGGCGAACTGATCTGGTTTCTGGTTGCGTTATAATAAAATGTAGCATTCGCACAAAATCGACATAAAAATGCCCCAGTGCACAAAGCCAGCGTCATGAGGGTTGGAGTGGAAGATCTTGAGCTACAGAGCTCAACCCTACTGAACACTTTTGGGATGGATCACATCGCCTACATCGGCCCCTGAATGCGTCTGCAAACGTTTGCCAATATCTTGCATATCATACGTTGTTCCTTCACCATTAAAGATGTTCTGGTTGATGTTTTGCCGCTCGGCTATCCAAAAAGCCCAACAAAGCTATCTTCTCGAGGGGGTTCGGGTTGTATCCCCCCCCCTCCCCCCCAAACCGTCGGTGTGTCGCGTACGAACCCGGCGCTGTGTGACCTCT
The DNA here is from genome assembly GCA_030449085.1 of Kryptopterus vitreolus. Classification (NCBI taxonomy): domain Eukaryota; kingdom Metazoa; phylum Chordata; class Actinopteri; order Siluriformes; family Siluridae; genus Kryptopterus; species Kryptopterus vitreolus. The sequence goes on along the minus strand of JACRUU010000015.1, from coordinate 7,762,264 downwards.
GGTCTGAGGATTGAATGGGTGTTGCCGTCCTGCTCCGTTTCCTCTCGGCATTCGCGGAGGACTTAATGTCTTTCAGCTGTGGGGAGAAATGCGAATTCCTGCTGCTATCGCATCAATCTCGGCCAGCTTCTCTTCCAAGACCCCCCCCCCCCCCCCCCCCCAAAAAAAAACACCCCCCACCCCTTCGCTGTCCCTTCGCTCTCACCGCCACGTATAGGCGTGTCCACGGAAGCCTCGGACGCCGACCTGCGGCCTGCTTTCTTTTTCTGCGAATCGCAAGCAGCGAGGCTTTTATCTACACGTGTGCTCGCCAGGTGAGAATCTCCAAACAGGAAATTTGATTTCTGTGTCAACACACACACACACACACACACACACACACACACACCCTTACAAACGATTCTGGTTCATTCCCGGGCCACGCGGCTGACATCATGGAAAACGGCTCTCTATTTTTCACAATCATTACTGGCACTGGCCAGGTTTCCTGTTGAGAAGCCACGAGATTACTCAACAAGCAGAGAGCGAAGAGAGAGAAAAATCAAACCCGTACATTTGTATTGCCTTTCTCGCTGCTACACACACACACACACACACACACACACACACACACACAGTTCGGTGTGTGTTTTTCTACTACAATGTAAAACTGATAGGCGGACGGAGATAAATAGTATATTAGAACCCTGGGATACAAGCGTTTACTCTGTGTGTAGATCACAACATACACAATATATAAACAAAATCGAGTTTTTCCAGCCGTATAAGACGTCTCTGGACGCTGTAGTGCGACATGTTTGCTTTATTTAGACTAGGAGACGCAAACGTTTACCCAGCATTGCCAGTACTCCTCTTCAGAAAGCTAACTCTATTTAGACATACACTTCACTTCCACGCAGATCTGTAGGGCTCTGATCTCAAACCCTATTGAACACCGTAATAACGGCCCTGTATTAGAAGGAGCATCAAATCTCCAAAATATACATCTTTAGGAGTGAAGGATGTTATGAGAGATATAAGATCTGGAGTGGGAGGTTCAAAAAGCACATATGATCTTATGCTCAGGTGTGCACAAACTTTTGCTTCTACCGCTTTATCCGATCTTCCCTCGGGTCACGGGGAGCCTGTGCCTATCTCAGGCGTCTATGGGTATCAAGGCAGGATACACCCTGGATGGAATGACAACCCATCACAGGACACACACACTCACACACACACTAGGGACAATTTTCCAAGGTGCCAATCAACCTACCGTGCATGTTTTTGGACCGGGAGGAAACCAAAGAACCCGGAGAAAACCAAAGAACCTGGAGAAAAAAGGGGAGAAAAACCCCCTGAGGCACGGGGAGAGCGGGGAGAAGGGAGAACATGCAAACTCCACACACACATGGCCGAGACGGGAATCGATCCCGGACCCTGGCGGTTTGAGGCGAACATGCAAACCACTAAACCACCGCGCCCCATGGAGTATATTTAATATAACAAAAATAAACAGGACAATAGATAGATGGATAGATGGATAGATAGATAGATAGATAGATAGATAGATAGATAGATAGATAGATAGATAGATAGATAGATAGATAGGTAGGTAGGTAGGTAGGTAGGTAGGTAGGTAGGTAGGTAGGTAGGTAGGTAGGTAGGTAGGTAGGTAGGTAGGTAGGTAGGTAGGTAGGTAGGTAGGTAGGTAGGTAGGTAGGTAGGTAGGTAGGTAGGTAGGTAGGTAGGTAGGTAGGTAGGTAGGTAGGTAGGTAGGTAGGTAGGTAGGTAGGTAGGTAGGTAGATAGATAGATAGATAGATAGATAGATAGATAGATAGGTAGGTAGGTAGGTAGGTAGGTAGGTAGGTAGGTAGGTAGGTAGGTAGGTAGGTAGGTAGGTAGGTAGGTAGGTAGGTAGGTAGGTAGGTAGGTAGGTAGGTAGGTAGGTAGGTAGACAGATAGACAGACAGACAGACAGACAGACAGACAGACAGACAGACAGACAGACAGACAGACAGACAGACAGACAGACAGACAGACAGACAGGTTTTATTATTGTATTAATCCTCAAACCTTTAAATAAGTTTTTCCGCGTCATGCATAAACCACTGCTCAGTAAGCACACACACACACACACACACACACACACACACACACACACACACACACACACTTCATGACCCTATACAGTCCTCTCAGAAGGTTGGACATTCTGTTAACCATTGACTGTGTTTATCTTCTGGCAGGCTGAGCTTTTTCTCTCTCTCTCTCTTTTTACGCAACGCCGCAATACAACTCCTGAGAGTTACGTAAGACCTGATTGTCATGCGGACGCCGTTTTGCGGGCTGGATAACTCTTTTACGGCATCCTGTACCGGAGCGTTGATTGCTGATCCCAAACGGTGTGTTTGTTGTTTGTAGCTAGCCTGAGAAACTAGCGTGAGGTCGGCTTTCCGTAAATATCGGAATATACTGTATATTACAAGCTGGACTACAGAGTGATATATTCACTACAAGTGAGGTCTTTATTCCTGAGTTATACTTTAAACCGTGTGTGTGTGTGTGTGTGCGCGCGTGTGTGTGTGTGTGTGTGTGTGTGTGTGTGTGTGTGTGTGTGTGTGCGTGTAATCAACAGCAAAATTCAGCATGTGTCTAACACAAGTTTGGGTGTTTGTGTCTATTAATAGATATTTCCTGCGATCCAGAGCCTGCTGCTGAGGCATGCATGATTGCTATTATAGTAGACAAGCCAGCATCTGGCATTTTGGCCTTTAGTAAGAAAATGCTGACTCCAGCGATCTCTTTAGTTTGACATAAATTAACGGTTCAGTAGCGAACTCTACCTATGAAAAGAAGTAAACGGCTGCGAGCTTCACCAGATTAATAACAGCTTTAATTATTATTCATATCAATTATAATTATTAATTATTACTCATGAGGGGGCGCGGTGGTTTAGTGGTTAGCATGTTCGCCTCACACCGCCAGGGTCCGGGTTCGAGTCCCGTCTCGGCCATGTGTGTGTGGAGTTTGCATGTTCTCCCCGTGCCTCAGGGGTTTTTCTCCGGGTTCTCCGGTTTCCTCCCCCGGTCCAAAAACATGCACGGTAGGTTGATTGGCACCTTGGAAAAATTGTCCCTAGTGTATGAATGTGTGTGTGAATGTGTGTGTGTGTCCTGTGATGGGTTGGCATTCCATCCAAGGTGTATCCTGCCTTAATGCCCATAGACGCCTGAGATAGACACAGTCTCCCCGTGACCCGAGGGAAGATCGGATAAAGAGGTTAGAAGATGAATGAATGAATGAATGAATGAATGAATTATTACTGGTCTTTCTCATGTGGAAACGTCTTCCAAACAATCATAAATCAACCCAAAGGGAAGCAAGATGATCTCTGACTTCGTCCTTCTTCCCCGTGTCTTGTTGATGATGTTGATGTTGACACAGGATAAAATTGGGAGTGTGAGGTGGTAGCCCAGTGGTTAAGGTGTTGGCCTCTGGACCAGAAGATCACGGGTTCAAACCCCACCACCATCAAGCTGCCACTAGTGGGCCCTTGAGCAAGGCCCTTACCCTCAATTGCTCAGTTGTAAGTCGCTCTGGATAAGGGCGTCTGCCAAATGCTGCAAACGTAAATGTAAATAAAATCGTGGCAAACTACGGCGCCTTTTTTACCTTTTCACATTTTAATGCCGTTTTATCGACTTATCGCAGCTTTTTTGCGAAGATTAAACACTCTCGAAAGCAAACAAGACGCAAGTCTTTGGACCAAAACACGATTGGAATTTTGTTCGATCAATTTAATTAGCGCCAATTTAATCTATTACTCAACTTGTGTCCATATAATCGAAAAGTATTGCATTCATGCATATATATATAAATTTTTTATTTATTTATTTATTTATTTATCTATTTATTTATTTATTTAAACCAAGCGAGAATTTGATCTCAAAATACATTTGCAAATAATAAAAAATACACTTGCGTTATTATTGGACTGAAGCCTGGCTTTTTTGCTTCTTTTTTTCCTCTCACACACACACACACACACACACACACACACATGCAAAAATCAACGAAAACTTAACCCCTATTAAATGTAAAACCTTTTCCCAGCCCATACAACACAGTGACAAGTATGTCCGATCAAAACAATGTAAAGAACAATAGACAATATAAACAATACATGACTAATATAAAGCTTCATAAACTGACAACGATTCATATTTGCCCTGTTATTACCAAAAACACCCCTTTAAGTGTTGGAATTGGAACCCAAACCCATGTGGCGCTCTTTGCAATACATAAAAAAAACAGTTTCTGATCCTTTTTCACGTCTGCCAGAATCTCAGCTACAATAATATTTTGCTAAGGGGATTAAGGAAAAGATCGCTTCGCTCATCCATTACAAAATTCGCCCAGCCACACGAGGATGGGGGGGGGGGGGACCATCCTCTCTATCAAGAAAACGAAGATGTACCTTGCGGGCATTAGACTTGTTGCAAGGTTTTTTTTAGCGCACCGCCGTATCGCCGCTCCTCGCCGTCCCGGTGACTTTGGCGTTGGCGTTTGCTGGGTTTCGTTTAAGGCGGACGATAAATCTTTTTGCGAATTGCTCACAGACGTGTTACTCAATAAACAGGCAAACACAAGCTGAGTCGTTTCAAAAGTTTCGGAGACACACACACACACACACACACACAGACTTGCCAAGACAGGAACACAGTGGCTTGGCTTCTGCGTCTGAGTGCAGGACGGCCAGCCAAAATGAGGGGATGCAAAATAAATAAATAAATAAATAAGCAACCAAAAAAACAAGTGCAGCGAGCCAATGGAAAATTGATTTCCACATTTCCGCTCAAATCGCCACCTGATTACCAACAACATCCCCTAAAAGCGAACAAATCTCAAGGGTGCTTATGGTGTTTTTTTTTTTTTTTATTAGAACATTACGGTTATTTTTTAGCGATAAAACCACAGTCCGAGTTTGGGGTCTGCGGATGCGTTCCTGCCTCGGCGTCGCGGCCGCGTATCGCAGACGGGCACAGGTCCAGGCTCAGCCGGGTATTAAGCTGCCTGCTGTCACCGCATTCCTTTCAGGCATGGCACCGAGCACAGAGATGGGATTTTCCAGCAAAGCGAAGCCAGGAAGCCCGGCTCGCAAAAGAATCCGGCATGCCGGCATCGGAGCGGGAATGCGAAATGAGAAATCGACTGAAATAGAGGGTTGTAACGGAGTACAACCCTAGCGAATCCCAAATACACAAAGTGGGAGTGTTGCAGCGGAGGAAATCATCCTTCATAGAGAGGTCAAGAGGGTGATATAAAAAAGGTGGGAAGAAAGAGGAGTGGGAGCAGGAAGCGCTCCATCCCCCTTCCACACCCCCACAACCCCAGGCCATGAGCGCTGATCTACGGCCGTTTGGAGAACGAGGAGGCCTCTAAATTACCCCTACACATCTACAGGAAAGCGACCCCCGGTCGAACCTTTTCCCCGGTTGGGTATGACCTGCGCTGGAGTCCGTCATCTCGTTCTCACGCATGCCGCGATTCTTTTTTTAATACCCAAACGCTCGCGGTGTTGTCGAACAGCATGGCGCTCTCGCTCTGAGCACACCCCCCCCCTCCAGTTTCAGGACCTCGGGGGAGCGGCCGGACAAGGACTGCGGATTGCAAAAGCAAACAAAAGTTCCAGATGAGCTCCTCTGGCTTGGTGTCAGAACGAGCCTATAAAAATATCATGCTTTCTTTGTACCCCTTAAACCACGCCCCCATCCATCCCTCCCTCCAACCCCAAAATCAGGGGACTAGCAAGCCTAAGCACTAGCAGCTATGAAAATCTTGCAATGGGAGGGGCTTAAAAAACCAGCGTCTATGTTTCAATTCAGGAAGGACACTTTGGATGCATTGGAGGAAAAGATGGATATGAAACGTTGATCGCGATCGCGCTACAAATAAATGAAGCATGTTTATGGGGTTATCCGTTTAAAAAAAAAAAACCTTCTTGCCGTGTTGCCGAAGCCTAAACGTGTTACAAAACTCCACGTGTCCCTGTGTCACCCTGACTCCACGTCATGACGATTTTCCTCTTCGATTCTGCTTTACGGTACACGAAGGAGAAACAAACTTATTCAAGCGTATAAAGCTGTAGCTGACAATTCGACATTTTAGCGCATAATTGGTCACGCGCTACAAACTCCCAATGTAGGAATCCGGTGAACCTTTTACGATGCGATTTTCACACGGCGACACGATGAAAGCGACTCCTCGTCATCTGCCATCTCGCGCAAGGACCGGACGAAGCCGCGCGGAAACACATGACGTGAGATCGTGCAACTGTTTCGAACTGTAGCGCAAAACAGCTGCACCGCTTGGCACATGACAAACCAAACAAATCAAATACAGCGAGCAAAACAAAGCGCCTGAACGGACCTTTTAATGTTAGTAACGCTAGATAACGTTAAATAACGATAAAATAATTATGCCACGCAAAGCCGAGCTCGCTACTTTACTCACACTGCTAAATATTTTTTTTTACGATAAAAAATGCATTTCTTTTGTTATTTGTCTAATATCTTTGTACATCGAAATATAATATTAATAATATAACAATATTGAAACGTGTATGTATATATATATATATATATATATATATATATATATATATAGTTATAATGATAATTAGGATTCCACACGACCATACATATGTTTTACTATAATACTAATAATAATAATATTGAAACCTATGTATGGTCGTATTGGGGCACGGTGGCTTAGTGGTTAGCACGTTCTCCTCACACCTCCAGGGTCCGGGTTCGATTCCCGTCTCGGCCATGTGTGTGTGGAGTTTGCATGTTCTCACCTGTTCTCCCCGTGTCCTCAGGGGGGTTTTTTCTCCGGGTTCTCCGGTTTCCTCCTCCCGGTCCAAAAAACATGCACGGTAGGTTGATTGGCACCTTGGAAAATTGTCCCAAGTATATGAATGTGTGTGTGAGATTGTGAGTGTATGTGTGTGTGTGTGTGTGTGTTCTGCGATGGGTTGGCATTCCATCCAGGTTGGCCTTAATGCCCATAGACGCCTGAGATAGGCACAGACTCCCCGTGACCCGAGGGAAGATCGGATAAAGCGGTAGAAGATGAATGAATGAATGAATGAATGTATGATCGTGTGGAATCCTAATTATCGTTATAACAATTATAATAATCATTATAACAACATGGGGGGCACGGTGGCGCAGTGGTTAGCACGTTCGCCTCACACCGCCAGGGTCCGGGTTCGATTCCCGTCTCGGCCATGTGTGTGTGGAGTTTGAATGTTCTCTCCGTGCCTCGAGGGGTTTTTTCTCCGGGTTCTCCGGTTTCCTCCAGGTCCAAAAACATGCACGGTAGGTTGATTGGCACCTTGGAAAATTGTCCCAAGTATATGAATGTGTGTGTGAGATTGTGAGTGTGTGTGTGTGTCCTGCGATGGGTTGGCATTCCATCCAGGTTGGCCTTAATGTCCATAGACGCCTGAGATAGGCACAGACTCCCCGTGACCCGAGGGAAGATCGGATAAAGCGGTAGAAGATGAATGAATGAATGAATGAATGAATGAATGTATGATCGTGTGGAATCCTAATTATCGTTATAACAATTATAATAATCATTATAACAATTGTTATTATAACAACATATCACACATGTTTAGCGAAAGAAATCGAGGGGAAAGCTAATACTAATAGCAAAACACTGTATAAAAAAAAAGCATTCAGGATACAACAAAACATAAAACATGACTATATAAAAAAAAAAAAAAGATAATAAATCCGATATATTCGGGGGAAAAAAGCAGCTCGTTGGCACCAAATAGTCGTTCATGTGGATCATGTGGCCTCGCAAACAACCCTTCCCAGGATTTTGACCTCAAGCGGGACTCGTCCAGAAGCCCCTCTATCGGTCTGAGTCACCAGTGTTCTGCACACGTATTGCACTAAATATTATGAAGTATAATCATATAATACTGAATACTAATGTGCTGGACTGAGCTGGGATTATTACAAATAAGCAATTTAACAGTACATTAAATCTGTATATTGAAATGAATCTTCGAAGGTCAGAGGAGGAACGATCGCTGGTGCGCTATTAAGTATTTGCGTGTACAGTGTGTAATATCGCAGGATGTTTGGGTCTCCGTATTGTTTCTGGCTCGACCCGGCGAGTAACGCTCGAGCGGAAAATCCTCTTTGGCGTGCGCGTCGAGCGAACCACCGCGTTCGGGGTAAAACGCCAGATCCATTACCGCGCGGTGCGACGCCGAGGCAAAATCCGCTACCAATGGAAAAGGACGTGGTGGATGAACGAGGAGCTGCATCTCGGTAGTGCGGAATGTCTCAGGATACAATGTAAGGGCAAAAGTATTGGGACAGCCAGTGGACATTTGCGGTGGTTATTTTCCCATACTGTTATCACAAAGCGGGATATAATACTTTATAGTATATTAAAGCGTACCAGCACACGACTGGATGCATAAATGTTTTTTTAGAGCTACGTTTACGGCATGCCCTTATACGACTGAGCATTATGGGTCTTGCTCAAGTAGTCCACTGCCCACTAGCTGGTGGTGCTGGGATTTGAACCTGTGATCACTGCCTTATCCACTGAGGTGCAATGCTGTACACTGTAGATGTTTTCTACACCTTAATATAAGTAAATATAACTAAAATCGATTACAAGGCTTTTAATTAAACCCTATATATATAAATATATATATATAAATATATATATAGATATATATTATTTTTTCTTATAAATATTTTTAATAATAAAATATTTTAATAAGATTAAACTTCTCTCTTTCAGCCTTTTCACCATGTCCCGCTTGACCTTTTACGGTGTTTTGTGGGTATAAGTAAAAGCACCCCTTCATAGCTTAGGGAGATTGGTGTGGTTCAGCTCAGTGGTTAAGGCATTGGGCTCTGGACTACAAGATCACAGGTTCAGCGAGGCCTTTAACCCCTTAGTTATAAGTCAGGGAGTTACAAGTAAGGAAGGGAGTTATACAATAAGGGAGGATAAGGGTGTCTGCCAAATGGCGTAAATGTATAGCTTCATACACACAATACAAAAATGAAGACAAAATATTGGTAAACGAGGATTTGTATCGGCGTCGTAAAAACAAACGCGAGGGAAAGAAAACAAACTTGCAAGGAAAAATCTCGGATCGTGGCACAATAACAGAATATCTTTTTCAAGCATTTTAAATAATCTTTAAATAATCTGAAAATATCCGATCTTCCCTCGGGTCACGGGGAGTCTGTGTCTATCTCAGGCGTCTATGGGCATTAAGGCAGGATACACCCTGGATGGAATGACAACCCATCACAGGACACACACACACACACACACACACACACACACACATATTCATACACTTGGGACAATTTTCCAAGGTGCCAATCAACCTACCGTGCATGTTTTTGGACCGGGGGAGGAAACCGGAGAACCCGGAGAAAAACCCTCTGAGGCACGGGGAGAACATGTAAACTCCACATACACATGGTCGAGACGGGAATCGAACCCGGACCCTGGCGGTGTGAGGCGAACGTGCTAACCACTAAACCACCGTGCCCCTCCAGTACTATTGATGACATCAAATTCCAGGGTGTCAGAGATGCGAACTCGACCTTCCTGTTCATGACGGCGAATAGCGAATCAGATCGTCATGTGTGTCTTTTCAGGCGATTAAACGGTGCGTACAAGAGCCACATTATCCTCGGTTTCATCCCGAGAAAAATCAACAAATAATAATAAAAAAAAAAAAACAAGCACGGTTTGCACTCGGCCCGTGTGGACTTTGCTCGCAAGCGGAAAGCGGATAATCAAACGGACTCTGTTATGACACGCCGTTGTGAAGGCAGGCGGCCCGAGCCAGAGAAACTGGTGCAGGATGTTGTGAATTTTATGTGAATGGAGGTCCCTGAAGGGCAGCTTAATGGGATGGGAGCAGACATGGCTGCCCTGCAGAGGGATTTGGGAATGAACAGAGTGCTCTCTGTTTTCGCTTCTACTTTCACCCCAGCCGGGCTGCCAGACCAGGAAAAGGCCACGACTTCACTATGTGTGTGTGTGTGTGTGTAGGGCAAAGTGTCTGGATGCATTCGGATACTGCTGGAATTTTCGTTCCTGCAGGTGGTGGTTGGCGGCTTGTTCTCTGAGTCAAGCCGGGTGGGGAAAAAAAAAAAGGATTCTGTGAAAATATGGAATAAAAAATGGGCCTCATTGTCCTGAGGCGAACACAGCATGTCTTGTTCGTGTGCATGGCTTATCTATTGTTGCTAATTCTCCAGCTCCAGCCTTCAAGGAATCTGAGTGTAGGGACCCACGGAAAGAAAGCCAGGTCGTAAAACGAGAGTATAAATTAGAGCATGAATCCTGGCCAAAAGAGAGGCCATGATTTTTAACTATAGAAACGAGCCGGGCTAAAAAAAAAAAAACGCTGGCTGCCCACGGAAAAGGAAAAAGCGTGCGGTCACGGCCAGGCCGAGAGTCACACTGAAGAGATGTGCGTTCTCCTTCCGAGAAAGTGAAAAATAAAAAGGCCGAGGACGCTCGTTACAGCCCCGAGGAGTTGCAGGATACGGGATTGAATTAGGACGACCTACACTGCGGTTTTGTTTCCGTATACGGTGACGTGGTTCCTTTTGGGCGTCTGGGGGGGTGCAAAAGGCTTGGCTGGATTCCACTACGTCCAGTAAGTACAGCCAAATCCGCTGCGAGATCCAAACAAACTGAACGGTAGCGTTTGGAAAACGGGATCGATCGTGTCCTTTTGGAATGCTTTTCACATGATTGGTCACTTGCGGAGTCTTTCCCGGTGTGGTGTCATATCCCAAACGCGCCGAGAGAGACCAAAAGCCGGTGATCAATTGCCTTGAGCTGCAAACTAGCTTAATTGGGGAAGTAGACGCCTCTGATTATACCATGTAGAAACTTGGGTGGCCACAATCCCTGGTGTCACCAAGACTTGTGTGCCTTTGAGCAAGGCCCTTAACCCTCGGTGCGCCATGGGTGCCAAGAAAAAGGGAGGTGGAGGTGGTAGGGAGGTGGTTAAGCCATTGGCCTCTGAACCGGAGTACCCCAAAGCTCACCCTTGAGCAAGGCCCTTAACCCTCAATTGCTTGGTTGTAAGTCGCTCTGGATGAGGGCGTCTGCCAAACGTAATAAATATAAACAATTCACTGTACATGTGACCAAAAAACCCTTCCTTTATGTTACGCTTATTTGTCATAGTGATACAAGCTAGGTCCTCCAAACAAAGACTCTCTTTATTGGCCAGTACGTCTAATATGGACACCTGCCCACAAAAAACAAACCATTCCACATTTCGTCCCCACTTCCTGTTGCTCTTCTGGGAAGGGTATTTCACCAACAAGGGTGTTCGTAAAGCGAGGTACAAGATGTAGGTGAGGTGAGACCTCTGGTTATAATCATCCCAAAGGTGTGCAACAGGGGTCTACAGCAGGCCATGATTATCTTTCAAAGCAAGTCCTGCATAGCTGAAAACCATCTAGTCCGGGGGTCTCAAACGCAGAGTTTAACTTTACCCATTATTTAAAAACCACCCGATCCAACCAATCACGTCATTAAGGCTTATTTGAAAACTACATGGTATGAGCAGGGTTGTAATAGAACTCTGCAGGACTGGGTTTGAGACGCCTGAACTAGCGGGACTAGTGGGTCAGACTGGAGGTCAACAAAATCGAACTAGATGTGGAAGCAAAACAACTATACGGGTACGAATGGTTCGGTTGTCCGTAACCATCACATTTACAGGGTTTGGCAGACGCCCTTATCCAGAGCGACTTACAGCGGACTGAGCAATTGAAGGTCAAGTGCCTTGCTCGAGGGCCCACTAATGGCAGCTTGGTGGTGGTGGTGGTGGTGGGATTTGAACCTCTCATCTTCCGGCCCTGAGCCCAACACCTTAACCATTGAGCTATCATGGCTGAACCACATTGGACCACTCAAGACCTTCCACTCGAACCCATGTAAGCTTCACGGAGCTCATTTTGAGCACTCGGGCATCGTCCTGCTGGAACAGGTTTGGGTGTCCGAGTTCGCAAAGACAAATTATACACCCATTTGTCCGCAAGTCTCTAGAAATTGCAATACTATGACTAATTACGACATCCCGTTAATTACTCCCAGTAAGACCCGACGCTGCATTCAGGTTTTAGAATAATACGCCGGCGGTACGCATGAGCCGATTTGTGTTCCTCTTAAACAAAAAGCGCATTTGTAATTCATTGGAGTCCATTTGTTTCGGGGGCCTTTTTTGTCCCCCCGCTGATACCCGAGGCATTTTCATACCCCTTGGGAAGGCCTGCTGGGAGGCGCTTTCGCTTTTAATGAAGAAACCTCGCCGGCAACCGCGTTTTCCTCCGAGCGTAAATCGCAGCGAGGCTCGCTCTCGGAAAAATCATTTTCCAACGGGGGGAAAAAAAAAAAGCCCATATCATTTGCATAAGAATATAGGCACGCATGGCTTATTCCGTCTATCAGCCGCACTCGTTTTTACACTTCCCTGACTGTGGCTGGCTGTTTTCCTTTTTGTGTCGGGAGGGGGGTGGGACTGATGAATCCCTGAGTCGACATAACAAGGAAGAAAAAGCTTTCTGGTGGGAGCCTTGGCAGAACCTCAAACATCTGCAGAAGGTCAAGTTTCCACTGTATGGAACCAATCAATGGCGGCCATAGAAAAAAAAGGGGGGGGGGGGGCGACAAAGAAGGTAGCGTTTTCGCGCCGGGGCAGGAACCTTGCCCTTGTGTTACAGATTGACTCTCACTGGGGGCGAGATAAGCCTCGGGGACTTTGAACGAGTGACACGAACAAGAGTGACGTTCGGTTCACGGACACACAAACGATTCGGCGGCGAGGGGGAAACGGCCAAACGCGGCGCTGGAGCGGACGCTTTACTTGCCGATGCGTTTAAACAGACGTTCCGAGGCGATCCTGTGTTTGCAATAATTGCGCTCAGATTTCCCTGGAGGGTTTTTTTTTTCCCCACCCCTTTTTGCTCGGTCCAAAGTGCAGCACATCACATGGGATGGAATACAGACGTGACCACGTGTGTGTGTTAGCATGGAGAGCCTGTTTCAGCTTCCAGTCGTGTACATGCCTCCCACTGGGCCTCTCTTTCAAGGTGTGTCGCGTAGCCGAGACTCGGTCGCACACTCGCCTGGTGTTCCTTTCTTAGCCTCGGGCGCAGCGAAAAGGAATTAAACAGAGGCACTCGACAGCCTTTCTGAGATCCTGCTAAACAGCCACGCAGTCATGACAATGTGACAAAAGAGACAAAACAAGCTCGCCCTCTTTCTCTCTCTCTCTCTCTCTCTCTCTCTCTCTAGCTCACACACACTCTTCGCTCGTTTGTTCCCCAGATGTGCTTCTCACGCATTCCCTTCGCAAACCGGGCAGATGCTGGCGCCGAGAAATGAAGACAGCTCGTCGCGATGCGTGTAGACGGCTGTGATAAAAATGTACGACAAGGTTCTCGGGGCGACATCGCTACAGATCCTCGTTCCGTTTCCTGCCTGCCTGCCTTTAAGAGCCTTTTCCCGTCCCGGGTTAAATGGGGGGGGGGGCTTTCGCAGACGGTAACAAGAGTTAACTTGTTCCAAGGAGCGCGAGTGAATATCGGGCGCATTCCGACAGGCTCGGCCTGGAATACCGCCGCCGCCACCTCGGAGAAACCGAGAGAAAGGGGCGCAGGAGTCATTTTGAGACGCTGCCAAGCTACGCCTGAGCAAAGCCCCCCGGGGTAACAGTCCATTTATTTGATTTGTGAAAGTATGCGGCGGAAAGAAAAAAAAAAAAACGAATATACACTACAGCCGAAAAATACGAAAGCCATCTGGTTTCGCTTAGGGCCGCGCTGAACAAAAGCAGCGCTGGATCTGGATACAAAGGGATGGGGTTTGGAGGTCTGCGCTGGCTCACATGTCCAGTCCACCTCCAGAGAGCGATGACTAACGGTGTTTGTGTTCCGTGGCTCATCTTGCCGTTCGCGCCCTTACAGGCGGAGCGGCCAGGAAAGCAGAGGTACGATGCGACTTTGGAGACGTACAGGAAGTGGCGTGATTTAGGGAGAAACGGCGTCCGCGGAGCCTGTCACCCGAGCGCCGCTCTTGTCGCTCGGAGCGAGCTGCGCGGATCGTCGCTATGTTACTAAATATAACAGATGTTCCTGCCTATCGGGTAGCATCGTGTAACATTAACACGCCGAGGGGTCAAGCAGCGAGATAATAATAATAATAATAATAATAATAAGAGGAATAAAAATCTCCTCGTACGTTTCGTTCGATACACTATGACGACAAAAACGCTGCACACAATTTCCCCCGCACACAATTGTATGGGATGTCTTTTGTGGTCGTCGTAGCAGCATTTCCGTTTCCGCTGCTAAGCTCTGGAACCTGTGACATGACTTTGCCAACACCCTTGTCGCTGTGGTGGTCTTCTTTTTACGTCATAATCACACGCCTTATTATTAACACGATTAGAGAAGAAGCTGCATGGGAAATGCTCGTGTAGCGCCAAACACATTCTGGTTAACTGGATAATCCGTATTCGCGCTATACTGGCACGACTGGGAGAGTAAAGACAGACATCGATACGTTTTCTGCATACTCGTACACGTTTTAGAGACTTCAATTTAAGGCTTATTGGGAGCGTTTTAACGGCGTGAAAGTTAAAACATGCACCGTTACGGACCTTAACCGAGAACCCTGGATTTGTCTTTGTTGTTTTGTTTTTATTACTAAACCCTCACTTTCCCACGGTGAAAAATAAAATCCATGTTATGGAGGTTTGGGAGGTGGTGTAGCCCCAGTGGTTAAGGTGTTGGACTCTGGACAGGAAGATCATGGGTTCAAACCCCAACACCACCACCAAGCTGGCACTAGTGGGCCCTTGAGCAAGGCCCTCAATTGCTCAGTTGTAAGTCGCTCTGGATAAGGGCGTCTGCCAAATGGCGTAAATGTAAATTCATTCATCTTCTACCGCTTTATCCAATCCTCCCTCGGGTCACGTGGATCCTGTGCCCATCTCAGGCGTCTATGGGCATTAAGGCAGGATACACCCTGGATGGAATGCCAACCCATCACAGGAGACACACACACACATTTTAGAAAAGAGTTCGTCCAATCAGGAGTTCCGGAATCTGGAGTGACGGAAGGAAAAAAAAAAACGGTGTGAAAACTGGCCAATCAGAGAAGCCCTATGAGTTTGTGTATGTGGAAGAGGGCAGATAACAGTTTCCTTTTAAGTGGCGCCTCAGAGGAGACCTTTATTAGCCTTCGCTGCGCTATTCCGAGCTACTTAAAGAGTTTTATCCAAAGCACATCGAATAACGCATCGAGTGAAATCGTAAATACGGCGACCCGTAACATTCCGTCCCCATCGATTCCTGCCCCATTGTTTCGGCTCCTCGCCGTTGGTTTCCGTGCAGCGGCGCGAACACAGATGGCACCAGCGTGGCACGGGCGTCTCCGCGGCGGCGCTCCGAGGGTTAACCGCAAGTCTGTTCGACGCGCCGGCGTTCGTCATTCATACGCCTCAGCTGCTGTTGCCATGGGACGCGGTCGCTGGAGGACGACCTGCTCTTAATGAAAGCTTTTCTCCACCGCCGCGCGCCGCATCTAACGGCTGATCTTCCACCAGGACGACGAGAGGCGTTTGCTCCGATTTGCATAATCTGCCGAGTGACAGAGCTGATTATCTATAACCGAACGGAGAAAGAAAACACTACGCGGATTCCTCTGACGCATTTTAACTCGAGTCAAACTGGAAAAGCTGGAGCCTGGGCGAGTCTGCCAGGTCTGCAAGCCGCTGGAAAAATAACTTGGCTAAGGCAAACATGAGTGTGCTATTGTTCTCGGGGGCCTGACTGCAGAATTCCTCACGCCAGGTCTGTGTTCCCGGCTGGGGGCCAGCTGAAACGGGGTGTTTCCAGAAAAGAGAGAGAGAGAGAGAGAGGAGGACGCTACAGGAAGCGGGTCACTTTAGGTCAGTCAGGTCAAATTCTGGGAAAAAGTGGCCTGTCAGTGTCATGGTGTTGACACATGCAGCAGCCGCTGAGCTTTTGGTGACGATCGCGCTGCTGCAAAAAACAAGCCTTTCAGGTTTGCGGGGGGGGGATATGGGGGAGAGGTTGGGGTCCTGATATTCAGTACTGAGCCGCAGATTGTTTTCTCACTCTCTATACGATTTACGGTGCTTTAGATACACACGGCAAGACAAACTTACACACAGATACAAATCCACTGTGAGGATTTTGCTGATTTCAAGCAGCCTTCATAATGAAATCTATATAATGTGACTATAATTGCTACACACACCACACACACATTATATTGCTGTGTATATAATATATATGTGTGTGTGTGTGTGTGTGTCCGTTGCTGAAAATGCGCCTTTAGTTTAAAAGGACGTTAGCCGTGGCACCACTATATTGTATATACACTACTATAAAGTAAATACAAGCACAAATAGAGTAAATAACATAATCTATTGTTCACAAATGGATAAATCCGGATGTTAAATGGGGCAAACTTCGTTATCAGGTACTAAATTTTGCTCGCAAAACACGACGTTAACCGAAACCGTTAACGTTAGCGCAAACGGACATTAGCTGAAGCACCACTGTGTGTATGTGTGTACACACATATACAGGGGCACGGTGGCTTAGTGGTTAGCATGTTCGCCTCACACCGCCAGGGTCCGGGTTCGATTCCCGTCTCGGCCATGTGTGTGTGGAGTTTCCCCCCGGTCCAAAAACATACACAGTAGGTTGATTGGCACCTTGGAAAATTGTCCCTGGTGTGTGAATGTGTGTGAATGTGTGTGTGTGTGTGTGTGTGTGTGTGTGCCCTGCGATTGGGTTGGCATTCCATCCAGGGTGTATCCTGCCTTAATGCCCATAGATGACTGAGATAGACACAGACTCCCCGTGACCCGAGGGAAGATCGTATAAAGCGGTAGAAGATGAATGAATGAATATACACACACACACACACACACTATATATATATATATATATATATATATATATATATATATATATATATATATATATATATATATATATATATATATATATAAGCGCCATAATGAAAGCTAAATGTCTCACGAATAATCTGTTTTAGAAACTAATTTGCGCTTTTCCATTCTTTTGCGATGAAAAGTCAAGCCGATGTTCGGCGTCACTCATACTGGGCGCCCACACTTCCTCCACATGTGCTGTTTTGCGACGCCGAGCGTTCCCGGAATCTGAGCATCTGTCTTAATGACTCTGTTTGTGATAGCATCGTTAGTAAAATACAGATGCGCGTGTACTGTACCTCGCCGTAGACGTCCGTATTTATTAACGAGCCGTGTCACACGCGATTATTTGACGCTGATGGCGGGATATTTGAATCGCCGTAAGCTACGCTATATGAACGTACGAGCATTTCGGAAACGCCGTTCCAATCCTGTGGGCCAGATTCTGGGGCGAGGAGGCTTTCCGGTCTGACCGAGCTGGCTTTGTGACTCCAGGAAGGTGGAAACTTGATAGAAACGATGAGGTTAAATCCCAGCCACGCCAAGCTGCGACTCTTGGGTCCCCTAAGCAAGACCTGAGCTGAGCAGTATAAAGGAATTAAACGCGTGTCGTTCTGGATGTCGTACGAACGATTGGTACGCAAAGAAGCACTTAAAAAAAAAAAAAAAAACCTAAACTCCACCGAAATTTCCAACCCCGTGATTTGTTGTTTTTTTTTTTATTTTCCAAAACATTTTATACACAAAACATTTTTGGCCGGGTCTTAATTCCTACACGGACGCCAAAAAAAAAAAAAAAAAAAACCATTGGATAAAACCGGATCCTTCTTCCGGATTCCGTGGATTTTTCTCCTCCGTCTCTTTGCCTGCCTGGTCGTATAACGGCATGACGCGAATAATACGGCTCCGTAGAAAATACGACCCTCTAATAACAGGTTCCTCAAGGGGTCGTTTTTGTGTGTGTGTGTGTGTGTGTGTGTGTGAGGGGGGGGTTATCGCCCGGGAATGATTACAGACGCTCTCCTGATTAACTACAGAAGGTTTTGCCGCCACTTACGGAAGCAAACTGATTTGTGCGAGATGTTCGAGCAGAACGAATGATCCCAGATACACTGTGTGTGTGTGTGTGTGTGTGTGTGTGTGTGTGTGTGTGTGTGTGTTTTACTCATTTGTCCCTTGATTGTACGAAGCGACACTTTTTCCGATTCGAATTTGCATTAAGGTTCGAGGAATATTACCGTTCGGTTGTAAATCTCTGATAACGCTGGCTTTACGACAGCGCCGGCGTAATTACGGAGCTGCTCGGGAGACCTTTTTTTTCCCCTCTCTCTTTTACGAGACGCCGGGTCTCGGGGAAGAGCGTCGGGGTGAAGCGGCGTATCAAAGGTAATCGCTCGTGGACGCGAGGCGGACGAACAAAGAGGCGAAGTCTCTGCAGACTTAACTTGCAGGCTGGGTTGAGATGGATGCTGGAGAGGCTCCTGAACATAGCAGGCTTTATGTTTGTGGTGCAGTGGGGGAGGGAACTGGAATGACCGCCGTGGGCTCGTGTTACAGCCTGTTTTCTTAAGCCACAAATCACATGCCCACTTCCAGCACTTAACCGGCAGTTGCTGCCTCCTCTGTGACCGAGCACAGATAGCTGTTATATACCATTTACACACCTATTTACAACCGGGGCCATTGTGCCTCGCCGTACGATTTTCATTAGGAATTCCTGCACGAGTTAAAAAATATATATCGTGGAGGGGGAGAAAGGAAAAAAAAAAACGCTGCGGCGGGGGTGGGGGGGTCGTTTGTTTCTTGGACTCAGAATGTTAAAGCGGTGATGAAATTGCACTAGTCATCCTCATACAAGAGTTATGACATGCTTATAAGCTAGTTTATATATATATATATATATATATATATATATATAATATATATATATATATATATATATATACATATACACACACATACATATACACACACACACACACACACACACACACACACAGTAAGTAAAAGTATTGAGGCTTGAAAATGATTTTCTAGTCCTACTGCAGTCGTCCTTCTTTTTTTCCCCTGCATCTAATGCTTCCAGCATTCGGTGCACGTTCACGAACGCTTCAGTGTGAAAATACACACACACACACACACACATACATACATACATACACAAAAACCACCACCTCAATGTACCACTGTTTTAAGAGTACGGGATGCCAGAGTGTGCGTTTGCACCCCTCCAATTTGGCCATCCAGCATGGAAAATTCGTTCCTGTGCCCGGTTTCTGCTGATTAGAGTGAATGCAGCTGACCTCGGGCCACATCCCTGAAAACAAACTAGCAGCACACTGTACACACACACACACACACATATATGTATATACACAGAGCTGTGTAACACAATGGCACGGTCTGCTCCATTCATCTCCGTCCAGATCTCGCATTGCTCCATCTCCAAGACGTTCTTCTCCGCATTTCTAGTCTGGCCGTGAAAGGTCGAGCACAGCGTCTCTCGTCCATCTCGCGGCCGAGCGAGAAATGTTTATCCGAACGTTATCTATCTCGAGAGGAGGGGGGGCGATGGAGGGGGAGGGTGATGAACAAAAGGTACCGTCGTACGCGTTCGCACCGTACGCAGCGTCTACCGTAGTGTCACGGGATTGGAGGCGAGAACAAAAGGCGCCAACGCGGGTCGTACGGACGAGTCGAGTCCGGGGTGTTCCGCTGATTGCATTGCAATCTGCCCAAAAAAAAAATCAACTGGGGGGGGGGGGGGGGGGGGGGGGTGGGGGGTGGGGGGTGGGGGGGGGGTAGGGGGGGGGGGGGGGGGGGGGGGGGGCTTGCAGGCACAGGAGTTATACAATAAGCATTAAAAATACAAATAACAATAAAAACACCCTCTCTGGGGTCCCGGCTGTCTCAGGACTACAACAAAATCCCACACTTGTATGTTGTAGGACTGTTTATAAATAAAAACAATGTACACATGCCTCTCTGTGGATCGACTTGTTGACTCCGGAGCTGCTGTTTAAGAACAAATTCAGGGTTTTATTTTTTTCCCACCAGCTATTTCATTTGTAAAAAAAAAAAAACCCTAAATAATTGTTCTATTTTTAATAAATATGTGCAAATTGTGATTTTTTTTGTTTGTTTTTTGCTGAAACCATGTGTTAGCTGGCTAATTTCTGCTTTCCTGGGAGTTTACAGCACGGAGCCTGGGCCTGATTTACCGTTGTTTGTTTATTTGTTTGTAGGGATTTACAACAAAAACAAACAAACAAACAAACAAACAAGCGTTCACAAAAAAAGGTGAAGGGGAAAAAAGGTTATTTCACGAAAACAGCGAACCGGGTTTGACGGTTGGAAATGGTGTAGTGGACATTTTTATGGGTTTTATATATAATTATACTATATATATATATATACATAATGTAAACGCGTGTGTGTGTGTGTGTGTGATACGTTCCACACTGCGTCGCGACATGACAGAGCGCACCCCCGGGTTTCTCTTACCGTGAGTTCGGGATTGTCGGTGTCGCGGTGGCTCACGGCGCGGATCACCCCGACGCGCCACGGCCAGCGCGTCATCTCCGCCAGCTCCGGCGGCGCGTCCGCGCTCACGCACAGGAACCGCTTCCCGACCAGCTCGGGCCGCGCTTCCACCGCCGCCGCAGCCGCCGCCATGGGCCCCGTTCAGGCACACAGGAGAGAGCCACAAAACCCCTCGCAAACTTCAGCGCCGACGCCCTACCGATCGGACATTGACTGCGGGAGGAACCGGGCGAGCAGAACAAAAGAGAAAAAAAAAGAAAAGAAAAAAAAAAGGGGAAGAAACGAAAAAGAAAGGAAAGGCGAGAATTTCGTCCTTTTTTTGCGCGTCGACCGCGAAGCCGGAGGGGGATTTAAATTTCCTTCAGCCTCCGCCCGCAAAACAGCCGCTTCTTACAATCCGCCACTCTGAACCGCTCCGGAGAGACGCGTCACCGCCGCGCGCAACTGCGCGTATCCCTCCGCCGCGCACTACACCGCACTAGAATACTCGGCACGAGATTGTTACGGCGCCGTGCTGCACGACTCTACGCAACACAACGCAACGGTACACTACATTTCACTACGTCATAATACACCACAACTCCGCGATTCTACACTACACAGCACTATACTACATTGAACTCAACTACGCTGCAGTGTACTACATTAAAATACACGACACTGCACTATACTATACTACATTACACTATACTACACTATACTTAACTACACTGAACTATACTACACTACTCTATATTATACTACACTGCACTACGTTACAGTACACTCTACTACATTACAACACTACACTACATTACTCTATACTACACTACACACTACACTTACACTCTACTCAGTACACACAACCTACATTACTATACTACACCACACTACACTACACTACAATACATTACACTCTACACTACATTACACGCTACACTACACTACACTACACTACATACAACTACACCTGCTACATACAACGCTACACTACACATTACAATACACGACACTGCACTATACTATACTACACTACACTAAACTACACTATACTTAACTACACTGAACTATACTACACTACTCTATATTATACTACACTGCACTACATTACATTACACTCTACTACATTACAACGCTACTCTACATTATACTACACCACACTACACTGCACTACAATACATTACACTCTACTACATTACAACGCTACACTACATTACTACTACACACACTACACTACACACTACTATACTACACTATACTACACTACACTACACTACATACTACACTATATATACTACACATTACACTCTACTACATTACAACACACTACTTACACTACATTACTCTATACTACACCACACTACACTGCACTACAATACATACTACTTACACTACAACTTACATACACTACATTACCTATACTACAACACAACTACACTGACACACTACATTACACTTACATTACACACTACATTACTACACTACAATGTACTATATACACGACACTGCACTATACTATACTACATTACACTAAACTACACTATACTTAACTACACTGAACTATACTACACTACAACTCTACTACATTATACTACAAACACCTACACTGCACACAATACACATACAACATACTACACTACTACACCGACACTACATTACTACTACACCACACTACACTGCACTACATTACATTACACTCTACTACATTACAACACTTCCTTACACTACATTACACTCTACATTACACTACACTACACTATCTACACTACATTACATTACACTCTACTACATTACAAACTACACTACTATACTACACTACACTATATTATATCTACACCACACTATACACTGCACTACATTACATTACACTCTACTACATTACAACACTACACTACATTACTACACTATACTACACTACACACTACTACTGCACTACATTACATTACACTCTACTACATTACAACGCTACTACATCTACATTACTCTACTACACCACACTACACTGCACTACAATACATTACACTCTACTACATTACAACGCTACACTACATTACAACGCTACACTACATTACAATACACGACACTGCACTATACTATACTACATTACACTAAACTACACTATACTTAACTACACTGAACTATACTACACTACTCTATATTATACTACACCACACTACACTGCACTACATTTCATTACACTCTACTACATTACAACATTAAACTACATTACTCTATACTACACCACACTACACTGCACTACATTACATTACACTCTACTACATTACAACACTACACTACATTACTCTATACTACACCACACTACACTGCACTACACTTACATTACACTATACTACATTACAACACTACACTACATTACAACACTACACTACACTGCACTACACTACACTACTACTTACATTACACTACTACACCACACTACACTATACTACACTACAACTACACTACACTATACTTAACTTACACTGAAACTATACACTACACTATAATTATACTACAAACCACACTACACTGCACTACATTACACACACACTACACTACAACTTACACTCTACTACATTACAACGCTACACTACATACACTACACCACACTACACTGCACTACATTACATTACACTCTACTACAACTATTACAACGCTACACTACACTTATTACTACACTACATACACATACACTACACTACTACACATTATCTCAACTACACTGCTATATTATACTACACATTACACACTACACTATTCTTAACTACACTGCACTACATTACATTACACTCTACTACAGTACAACACTAACACTACATTACACTATACTACACCACACTACACTACAGCTACTACAATACACAACACTTACACTACAACGTACACTACATACAACACACACACTGCACTACACATACATTACACTCTACACTACATTACAACGCTACACTACATTACAACGCTACACTACATTACAATACACTACACTGCACTATACTATACTACATTACACTAAACTACACTATACTTAACTACACTGAACTATACTACACTACTCTATATTATATACACCACACTACACTATACACACTACACTAAACCAGCACTACATACACTTAATACATACACTACACTACTACTACACATTAAACTACATACTCTATACTACACCACACACACTACACACACAGCTTACACTCTACACTACTACACCACACATAC
Organism: Kryptopterus vitreolus; assembly: GCA_030449085.1. Taxonomy (NCBI): domain Eukaryota; kingdom Metazoa; phylum Chordata; class Actinopteri; order Siluriformes; family Siluridae; genus Kryptopterus; species Kryptopterus vitreolus. The sequence continues at coordinate 7,738,459 of JACRUU010000015.1, read as the reverse complement.
TACACACTGCACTACAATACAACATTACACTCTACTACATTACAACACGCCTACTACACTACATTACACGCTACACTACATTACAATACACTACACTGCACTATACTATACTACATTACACTAAACTACACTATTCTTAACTACACTGAACTATACTACACTACTCTATATTATACTACACACACACACTACTACAACATTACTACTACACTACATTACAACGCTACTACATTACATACTACACCACACTACACTACTACTACAATACACACCCTACACATTACAACGCTACTCATTACTCGAACATTATACTACACCACACTACACTGCACTACATTACATTACACTCTACTACATTACAACGCTACACTACATTACACTATACTACACCACACTACACTGCACTACAATACATTACACTCTACTACAGTACAACATTATACTACACCACACTACACTGCAACACTACATTACAACGCTACACTACATACTACACTACTACACATACACTACACTAAGCACTACATACTACACACTACATACACTATTACACTACTACTAACTATTACAACGCTACTACTACATTATACTACACTACACTACACTACACTACAACTACACATACACTACACTACTACACACTAAACTACACGCTACACTACACTACACTCTATATATACTACACCACACTACACTACACTGCACTACACATACAATACACTACTACACCACACTACACTACACTAAACTACACTACTACTTACACTACACTGAACAGTACACTCTACACTACACTACAACAGATACACACACATACACTACCTACATATTACTACTACACCACACTACACTGCACTACATTTCATTACACTCTACTACATTACAACATTAAACTACACCAGACTACACTACTACATACTACACCACACTACACACTGCACTACATTACACATACAACTCTACTACATTACAACATACTAATAACTACATTACTCTATACTACACCACACTACACTGCACTACAATACATTACACTCTACTACATTACAACGCTACACTACATTACAATACACTACACTGCACTATACTATACTACATTACACTAAACTACACTATTCTTAACTACACTGAACTATTACACTACACTACTCTGATACATACATTCATTATACTTACAACGTACTTACACTACACTACACTGCACTACATTACACTTACACAACGCTTACACTACACTACACTGCACTACATTACAACACACTACACTACATACTACACTACTACACTGACACTTACATACACACTACACTACACTGCACTACATTACATTACACTCTACTACATTACAACGCTACACTACATTACTCTATACCACACCACACTACACTGCACTACATTACATTACACTCTACTACAGTACAACACGCAACACTACATACACTACAACGCTACACTACATTACAATACACTACACTGCACTATACTATACTACATTACACTAAACTACACTATACTTAACTACACTAAACTATACTACACTACTCTATATTATACTACACCACACTACACTGCACTACATTACATTACACTCTACTACACTACATTACTCTATACTACACCACACTACACACTATTATACTAACCCAGCACTACTACATTACATACACTACACTACACTACACTACACTACACCACACTACACTGCACTACATACATTACACTTACACTACACTACTACACTATACTACAAGTACAACACAACACTACATTACACTATATACTACAAACCGGATTCCAAAAAAGTTGGGACACTATACAAATCGTGAATAAAAACTGAATGCAATGATGTGTAGGTGCCAACTTGTAATATTTTATTCAGAATAGAACATAACACACGAAACAAAAGTTTAAACTGAGAAAATGTACCATTTTAAGGGAAAAATATGTTGATTCAGAATTTCATGGTGTCAACAAATCCCAAAAAAAGTTGGGACAAGTAGCAGTAAGAGGCTGGAAAAAGTAAATTTAAGCATAACGAGGAGCTGGAAGACCAATTAACACAAATTAGGTCAATTGGCAACATGATTGGGTATAAAAAAGAGCTTCTCAGAGTGGCACAGTGTCTCTCAGAAGCCGAGATGGGTAGAGGATCACCAATTCCCACAATGTTGCGCAGAAAGATAGTGGAGCAATATCAGAAAGGTGTTACCCAGCGAAAAATTGCAAAGACTTTGCATCTATCATCATCAACTGTGCATAACATCATCCAAAGATTCAGAGAATCTGGAACAATCTCTGTGAGAAAGGGTCAAGGCCGTAAAACCATACTGGATGCCCGTGATCTCCGGGCCCTTAAACGACACTGCACCACAAACAGGAATGCTACTGTAAAGGAAATCACAGAATGGGCTCAGGAATACTTCCAGAAACCATTGTCAGTGAACACAATCCACCGTGCCATCCGCCGTTGCCAGCTGAAACTCTACAGTGCAAAGAAGAAGCCATTTCTAAGCAAGATCCACAAGCTCAAGGCGTTTACACTGGGCCAGGGATCATTTAAAATGGAGTGTGGCGAAATGGAAGACTGTTCTGTGGTCAGACGAGTCACGATTCGAAGTTCTTTTTGGAAATCTGGGACGCCATGTCATCCGGACCAAAGAGGACAAGGACAACCCAAGTTGTTATCAACACTCGGTTCAGAAGCCTGCATCTCTGATGGTATGGGGTTGCATGAGTGCGTGTGGCATGGGCAGCTTGCATGTCTGAAAAGGCACCATCAATGCAGAAAAATATATTCAGGTTCTAGAACAACATATGCTCCCATCCAGACGTCATCTTTTTCAGGGAAGACCCTGCATTTTCCAACAAGATAATGCCAGACCACATTCTGCATCAATCACAGCATCATGGCTGCGTAGGAGAAGGATCCGGGTACTGAAATGGCCAGTCTGCAGTCCAGATCTTTCACCTATAGAGAACATTTGGCGCATCATAAAGAGGAAGGTGCGACAACGAAGGCCCAAGACGATTGAACAGTTAGAGGCCTGTATTAGACAAGAATGGGAACTGGTCTCCTCTGTCCCCAGACGTCTGTTGAGTGTTGTAAAAAGAAGGGGAGATGCCACACAGTGGTGAAAATGTCCTTGTCCCAACTTTTTTGGGATTTGTTGACACCATGAAATTCTGAATCAACATATTTTTCCCTTAAAATGGTACATTTTCTCAGTTTAAACTTTTGTTTCGTGTGTTATGTTCTATTCTGAATAAAATATTAGAAGTTGGCACCTACACATCATTGGATTCAGTTTTTATTCACGATTTGTATAGTGTCCCAACTTTTTTGGAATCCGGTTTGTACACCACACTACACTGCACTACATTACATTACACTCTACTACATTACAACAATACACTACATTACTCTATACTACACCACACTCCACTGCACTACATTACATTACACTATACTACATTACTCTATACTACACCACACTGCACTGCACTACATTACACACACTTACACTATACTACATTACACTTACACACTACACTACACTTACTACTATACTACACCACACACACTACACTGCACTACATTACATTACACTCTACTACATTACAACACTACACTACATTACTCTATACTACACCACACTACACTGCACTACATTACATTACACTCTACTACACCACACTACATTACTCACATACACTACTACACCACACTACACTGCACTGCACTACATTACATTACACTCTACTACATTACAACACAATACTACATTACTCTATACTACACAAGCACTACACACTACATTACACTACATACACTACACACCACACTACACTACACACTACACTACACTACTACACTTACACTCTACACACTACACTGACTACATACTACACATTACATTACTACACTACTATACTACACCACACTACACTGCACTACATTACATTACACTATACTACATTACAACACTACACTACATTACTCTATACTACACCACACTACACTATGCACTATACATACACTTACATTACACTACTACATTACTACTACACTTAACTACTACATACTACACTCACACACTACTACATGCACTACATTACATTACACTACACTACTACACCACACGAAACGGAACGACAGGGACAGGACACGCGACGACAGAGGGTTACTTACATTACTATACTACACCACACTACACTGCACTGCACTACATATACATTACACTCTACTACATTACAACTACACTACACTACACTACACTACACTACTACTCTATATACATACACTACACATTACACACTACACTACACTGCACTACATTACATTACACTCTACACATACACTGCACTACACTACATTACTCTATACTACACCACACTACACTACACTGCACTACACTACACTACTACCACACACATACTACATATACTACACACACTACTGCACTACACTACACTACACTTACATACACCTTACTACGCTACACTACAATTACATTACACTACACTACATTACACTACACTACACTATACACTTACTCTATACTACTACACCACACTACACTGCACTACATTACATTACACTCTACTACATTACTCTATACTACACCACACTACACTACACTACATTACATACATTACACACTACATGCACTGCACTATGACATACACTCATTACACTCTACTACATTACAACACTACACTACATTACTCTATACCACACCACACTACACTGCACTACATTACATTACATTACACTACTAGACTACACACCACACTTTCACATTACAACTGCTACACTACATTACACTACACTACATTACACCACACTACACTACACTGTACTACACTAAACTATGCTACACAGCACTACATTACACTACACTGCACACACATTTCTATTGTTATTATTCACATAGATAGATAGATAGATAGATAGACAGACAGACAGACAGACAGACTACAGACAGACAGACAGACAGATAGATAGATAGATAGACAGACAGACAGACAGACAGACAGACAGACAGACAGACAGACATACAGACAGACAGACAGACAGATAGATAGATAGATAGATAGATAGATAGATAGATAGATAGATAGATAGATAGATAGATAGAATAGATAGATAGATAGATGCATAGTATTTAATAGTATTTGCTGTAACCTTTGTTATTATCCTCCCTTACCATGAACGACAGCTTTATACACTCTCGGTAGTCCATTTATCCAAATAAAATTTATCCAACTAAAATGTATTCAAACTGCAACACCTTGCCATCCGGTTCCTCCCAGAGCAGTTCCATGATAGATAACACAGCAGCTGATTGTTCCTTGTGCCTGTACATAAAGCTTACAGAGCTTGGATCTATGCTCCGGGTCATTGTTCTTGTTGCACGGTGAATGTGGTTCCAATTAGCCGCGGTCCAGACGGAACTGCACGGTGTGAGTTGGAGTATGGAATGACAGCCATGTTGGTTCCTTTCACCTGGAATAACTGCTCCAAAACAACCCCAAACCTCCATGTTTGACTGTGGGTCAGAAGTGTGTCAACCATCATAAATCATGCAACTGCTATGAAAAGTAACGTGCGTGCGTATCTGGACTCGGCGAAATAGTGCTAAAACATCTGGAGCCGCAATGAACAATACAGTAAGAGAAGACATTGTTTCTCCAAACGTGGTTGGAGATTTAGTGGTATTTAATATGAGCTATAGACTGTTATTAATTCCTCCCGGGAAATGGAAGAACGTGTGCCAGAAGAAAAGCCTTATTCATTCGGATAGAACTCCAAACGCAGTTCACTCCGAACACTACTGGAACTGTGAGTGAGACTTGGTTCTTGAGTCAAAAATAGAGGTTTATTTTGGCCACAAACTCTGTGAGTGGGTTTGGCTTATAAAGGCGACTGGTTACACAGAAAAGAGCTGAATACTTATTGTTAAGTATTCTTGAGAAATATGTGATATTCCTGGGCTGTTTTTTTTTTTTCTTCTTTTTTTCCCCCTCCCTCCAAAGGCCATGGGAACCTTGTTAGGATACTTGACATCCTGGATTCAAGTACAAGCTGATTAGAAATGAAAATCTGCCTGCGTCTGCCAAGAGCCTGCAACTGGAATTTTGGATCTTCCAGAAGCCCCCGTGATCCAAAACATGGGTCTGTTTAGACACTGAAATGAGTCCATGGTTTGACATGACCATCCCAGTCTGCTGACCTTAGACCTGTGGGATGAGCTGAGGGTGAAAAGAAGATGTAGAGAGTCCTGGGAAAGAGATTCAGATTCATGGGTTTTCCTCATGGTATATCATATCATATCATATCATATCATGTCATGTCATATCTTTTTTGAGGTTTCATTCAGGCCACATTCAGGGCTGTTGAGTTAAATAATAAATCTTTTTCCATATGATTTCCTTTGGTGACAATAATCATCAGGGGTAGAGGGGGTATCTCAGGGGTAGTTGGGGTAGTGAGGGTATTTCCGGGAGTAAAGGGGGTATCTCAGGGGGTAGAGGAGGTATTTCAGGGGTGGTGGGGTATCTCAGGGGTAGAGGGGTTATCTCAGGGGTAGAGAGGGTATCTCAGGGAGTAAACGGGGTATCTCAAGGGGTAGAGGGGGGGGTATTTCAGGGTGTGGATGGGTAGCTCAGGGGGTGGTGGGGTGGGGTTTATCTCAGGGGTAGAGGGGTTAATCTCAGGGGGGGACGGTGTATCTCAGGGCTAGAGAGGGTATCTCAGCAGGGGTTGGAGGGAGTAGCTCAGGTGGTAGAGTGGGTATCTCTGGGGTAAAGGGGTATGTCATGTATATTTGTGTACTTTTGCTTTATAGGGTGGGTAGCTCAGGGCGAGGAGGGGGTTGCTCAGGGGGGTGGGGTAGAGACGGTAGAGACGGTAGTTCAGGGGTTGGAGGGGTTAGTTCAGTTGGTAGAGGGGGTAGCTCAGGGGGGTGGTTAGCTCAGGGGGTCGAGGGGATAGCTCAGGGGTGGAGGGGGGTATCTCAGGGGTAGTGGGGGTATTTCAGGGGTTGGTTGGAACGGGTAGCTCTGGCAGTAGAGGGGGTATTTCAGGGGTTGGAGGGGTAGTTCAGATGGTGTTAGAGGGGGTGGTATCTCTGGGGTTTTAGAGGGGTATCTCATGTATATTTGTGTACTTTTGTTTATAGGGTGGGTAGGTAGCACAGGGGGAGGAGGGGGTTGCTCAGGGGGTAGAGGGGGTAGCTCAGGGGTGGAGGGGGTGGGGGTGGAGAGGTATCTTAGGGGTAGAGGGGGGTATCTCAGGGATTGAGGGATATCTTGGGGTAGTGGGGGTATCTCAGGGATTGAGGAGGGGTATCTTGGGGTAGTGGGGGTATCTCCAGGGTAGTTGGGGTAGAGGGCGTATCTCAGGGATTGAGGGATATCACAGGGGGTAGAGGGGGTATCTCAGTGGTTAGAGAGGGTATTTCAGAGGGTGGAGGAGTCGCTCGGGAGGTGGTGAGGTATCTCAGGGGTAGAGGGGGTTATCTCAGGGGGTAGTGGCAGTGTATCAGGAGCAGAGCGGGTATCTCAGGGGGTAGAGGGGGTATCTCGGTGGTTAAGTCGCTGGGCTACTGATCTGAATCAGAGTGGTCCTTAAGCAAGGCCCATAACCCTCTGTGCTCCAGGGGGCGCTGTATCACTGCTGACCCTGTTCTCTGACCGTCCAGACAAGCTGGGATATGCACAATTACACTGTGCTGTAATGTAGATGTGACAAACAAAGGCTATTCTGTATTAAAATACACAAACCAAAAGAGTGTTTTTTGGGACATGCAAACTCCACACACACACACACATGGCCGAGACGGGAATCGAACCCGGACCCTGGCGGTGTGAGGAGAACGGACGATGCGACTAACTGTGGAAATACTTTAGTAAGGTTAATACAGATACGTTGTGAGGACAGAACGTGCTAAAGTGGAAATACTTTAGTAAAATACAGATACGTTATAAAGCTACTTATGTCCAGTAATGGTTTACTTTCTTACACAGTGGTTATAGCTGACTATGTGCTGTTTATTCGACGCTAAACATCACGTAAAATAACCCCCAAATTTTCCATTCACTTTTTTTTTCTTTCAAATAATCATTTTTGTTCCCCCTCGTAAAAATCCTTGAATTGCACATCTGTCATGTCCTCTCTTTGTAGGTTTATTACCCCTAAGAGTGCAGCAATGGGTGGGGGAGGGTTGACAGGGGGGTTGGGTATGAGGGGGGTTGAGAGGGTTTGTGGGTTGCTGTTGTATGTAAAGCATGTCCACTGGCAATCAGCCTTGTGTCTCCTTCAGGTCAGAGCAATAGATGGAGAAAGATAGCGGTGCTGCTGATAGAATCGCAAATCACAGCGCTCCTGAGACGGCCGTTAAACTGCACCTGTCTGGTCATGACGGCGCTCGGCTCGCAAGCGGAATGGCAGATCGACGCGAGGACAAAGTGGCCGGTGTAATTTAACACGCCGCTTTGTATTGCGGCCGTTTTTGTTTTTGCGTCCACTGTCCACCTGAGGAAGCAAAAAAACAACAGCGTTCGATTTCACGTATTACAACGAACCCAATCGGTTCTTCTTCGGAGGCGGGGCGCGTGTAATATCCTTGTCAGTAGCGCCTCTGTTTAACGAGGTATTCTTTAAATATTTAACAATCGGTGTGAAAAGAAAGTAATTGCGTTTTACCTCGAACAAAAAGGGGTACAAAAAAAAGAAAAAGAAAAGGCAGGGAAATTCCCACCTTGTGTAATTAACCTTTTCACATGAAATTAAATAGTTGACACAATAACGAGTCTTTCACAACACGGGAGGCGTGCTAAGTTATTCACAATGCTCAATTGCAAGGCTGTCTGCAGGCGTTCGGCATGCACGCGAATGTGTGTGTGTGTGTGTGTGTGTGTGTGTGTGGTGGTACAATGAACATTAGAAGCAGGGAAGAAAATACCACTGTCAAATTTTAATAAAAATAAAAATAAATAAATACAGGGGCACGGTGGTGTAGTGGTTAGCACATTCGCCTCACACCGCCAGGGTCCGGGTTCGATTCCCGTCTCGGCCATGTGTGTGTGTGTGGTTTTGTGTGTGGAGTTTGCATGTACTCCGTGTCTCGGGGGGGTTTTTCTCCGGTTTCCTCCCTGGTACAAAAACATCCACGGTAGGTTGGAAAATTGTCCCTAGTGTATGAATGTGTGTGTGTGTGTGTGTGTGTGTGTGTGTGTGTGTGTGTGTGTGTGTGTGTGTCCTGCAATGGGTTGGCATTCCATCCAGGGTGTATCCTGCCTTAATGCCCATAGACGCCTGAGATAGACACAGGCTCCCCGTGACCCGAAGGAAGATCCAATAAAGCAGTAGAAGATGAATGAATGAAAAATAAATACATGAACTGACAGTTCAGTTATTAATATCATAAAATATGATATTAATAATCATATAAAGATAAATATAAAAAATCAGATAAAGAGGCCCGTCCTCTCGAACCCAGGCTCGGCTTTGTGCACAGGGGCAGTGTGATGCTGGAAGAGCTTTGGGTTTCACATCCTATACAACCACGTCCTATACAATGGAGTGCCTCAAACCTAATGGGGACAGTCTGAGGAGCAGGCGCCCCAATACTTTCACCAGTATAGTGCATATGTTGTGTTTTATAATCAAAATCCAAACCAGAATCCTTTCTCGATCCAGCAGGGAAGTTGCCGAGTGACAGATATGCATTGTATTTAAATACCGTACGCCAATTTTGGCTTGATATGGTTTTCCAGCATGAGGGACACGCACACAAGTCCAGGCCACACAAAATCTCATTTAACAAAACCTCAGGGTCCAATATGAAAGGCTTATCGGGGTAAAGGATGGGTAAAGAATCTGTTCTTCAGCAGGGAAGTTAGTGGTGAGGTGATAGTGCTGAGACCTCTGATGAACCTCCTAGAAACCCTTTAAGAATACCGTATCTACTCCAGCGTTGTTGGAACAGGTCACACAATGACCGTAACCTCATATCGGTATATAAAGAAGCCGATGGTACGATAAGTCCACACAACAAGGTTTCTGAATCATGAATTTCTCCTATTTAACTTAGAGCTAAGCAAATTTTCAAAGAGCCAAGCAAAGGCCCTTTGGATGCATGTGTGAGTAAGTTATATTCGGAAGAGTAGATCAAGATATTTAAAAGCAATTCTGTGCTTAATTTGACCAGCACGTCATTAAAAAGACAATTGAATAGCGCTGTTGTTGCCAGTCAGGCATTGTTGCAGTACTCTAAGTGACCAGAGGTGGTGCTAAAACCCATCTAACTGACATCACTCATTGACGCGCAAGTTATAGGCAACGTAGAGTTTGTCCTTCTCATAGTCATCACAGAGAAAAGAGAACCAGTGAATTAAAATCTTTCATTAAATCTTTTTGGAGTTATATATATAGAGAGAGAGAAATTAATTTTTTGAAAGCTTGGATTTATATATTTTGATATTTCCTCGGTCAAAGTAAATCTTCAAATAGGTATATTATGACCTTGTTTGTTGCTTATTAAACAAAAGGAACATGCATTTGTCTCCAAAACCTAAGGGCACTATATGCTCTTTGTGTGTGTGTGTGTGTGTGTATATATATTGGGAAGTAACTAGTTACGTAATTTAATTACAAAACAAAAGTAACAGTAATTCACTAAAATTACTGAGAAAAAAAACGTGTAATTAAATTATAGTTACTTGTGAAAATGTTAAAGATTACAAATCCACACAAATAATACACACACACACAAATATATATATATATATATATATATATATATATATATATTATATATATATATATATATATATATATGATATATATGAAAGGGTATATTGTGTAATTGGGAACGTCTCTGTTTGATCGACAAGGCTCCCAGCCAATCGCTATGCGAGATTTTTGCGCATACATTCACATTGGCCAATCACGTGGCTCCAAAGGCGTCGTCGGAGAAATCAAACGGGCTCGTGAAGTCAGCGCGTGCACCTTGCTGCGTGAGCCTGTTCCGCCCAGAAGCGGTGTCGGTTAGGTCGCGCGCAGCCCAGTTCTGTATACAGGCGCCATATTTGTTCGGTGTTTTCGCCTCCGGTTTACCGGCGATTCGGGACATGTAGGGGCTTTTTCCCCCTCCCTTTTTCTTTTTCACAGAACGTGTCGTATCGCAGGACCCGAGAGTCAGCCGCTGGGTAGAAAGTTGAAAGCTCGGTGGCTGTTAGCATAGAGCTCGGAGCTAACGGCGGTAGCTTAGCCTAGCCTAGCCTATCTGGCTGTGGAGGTGGAGGTGGAGGTGTAGTCGGGCCGGATTCTGCCTTTCTCATGCGCGCCTGCGGCCTGGACGGAACATGGTGTCGTGGATCATCTCGAGGGTCGTGGTGTAAGTCCTGTCTTATTTTAACATTCACACGTCCTTGTGCTTTCCAAAGTAACCTGCTGGGTAGAAACTTCTCTGTGGTCAGTACCACCCCCCCCCCCCCCCCCCCGAGGTCCATCTACACCGCTATCAGAACCCGGCTAAAACAAAAACAGGAATCCTATTTTTTGGGTGGGGGGGTGATCTTGGAAGGGAGGTCTGAAAAGAAAACCACAAGCCTAGGTTTAGTGCGTACTTTTATTAGCAGTCCTGGGTGTGAGTGTGTGTGTGTGTGTGTGTGTGTGTGTGTGTGTGTGTGTGTGTGTGTGTGTGTGTGTGTGTAGTATTACATTACACAACATCTACATCATTCCTGGCGTTTTACTTAACAAATTCTTTCTGGGTCCGCTTAGGTTAGTTTAGATTTTCCACCCGAACCCAAAACATCTTCCCGAAGGACACACAAGTGGCATCACAAGACTCTTGACTGTTTGGGAATGTTTCCCATGCCTGTCATGACAACCCCTGGTATAACGCGTTGTGTGTTTCCAGGAACACGGAGCTATAATGTCCTGATTAGGGTTAACCCTGAAGAGGGGTGTGTGTTTGTGTGTGTTGCTCGGGAGTAGATGGATTATATGGGCGTTGAGACATTTGTATTACATTTGATGTCATCAAGTATGAATGCAGCTTTGTGTGTGGGTGTGTGAAGACATTTTGAGTGAAAGATTTGTCGTGTTTATTTATTTATTTACTGTGAATATCTCGTTCTAATAAACACCAGTCTTCTAGCAAGTCAGTTACTGATGTAGGTGACAAGGCATGGGGTAAAGTCAACATCCACATTCATCCCCAAATGTATTCTGTATGAGCAAAACCCAAGTCGCTTTGACTTGTGTCGTTTCCACCTAGTGTTTTGTTTACTTTCCGTCTCTTGAGGAATCGTTGAGGAAAGACAATGTCACACGACCAACAAACGAACCCAAATTGTTTCTGCCCCCCCCCCCCTCCCCTTTTTTTTATGTATAAGGGCATCATCATGCTGAAACAGGTTTGGGTCGCCTGGATCGACAATTCAGTTCTTTTGCGTCGAGAGACATCGTATACAATTGTGTGCCTCCAAATTTGTAGTAACATTTTGGGGAAAAATTACGAATGGTTGTAAATGAAAAGTGTCCCAATAATTATGTTCATACTTTGTTTCCCGTAATGGTGTATATTACTGACTAGTTTTGGTGATTTAATAGTTTTAATAGGCAACTTTCAATTTTGTTTGTTTTGTGCAGAAGGCGATGTGGGATCTGTCCATTATACAAAAACATCTCTCTTCCTGTGTGTCTCGGATGTGTTCAGGCAAAAAGTATAAGTATGTGTAGTATCTTGTTTTTGCATTAATTTAGAAAGTAAACAAGACCTTATAACTTCTGATCCGCACATATTTTGGACCTCTCTGGGATGGATTATGTAGGGTTATTGTTGTTTTATCACCATTCTTCTTCATATCTGTTCACCTTCTCCCCATTTCTTATATTAATATTTGAGGTCTGTTGTTTGGTATTGTTACCAAGATGTTTCTTTTGTTTGTTTGTTTTTTTTGGATAGTTTTTCTGCTTGCTATCCTGAAAACTCTCGTCACTACACTGCACTTATCGGGTGCTTGTTTGTTTATTTTCCTTCAGTTTGAATTTGAGGAAGCAATTTCAAGCAGTTTTTTATTATTAATGGATAAATGCGGAGGTGGACTTGTTGACAAATCTGAAGGTCATAAATGTGGCATTTATTTTTATCTTTCATATAACTACACTACAGTGTCCCCTGTCTTGTTTGTTTTGAATGTTATAGTCTTTGACTATATTTGCTTTCTGAGGGTCTAAAGTTCAATATAAATACAACATAAAATGATTTTCAGATTTACTCATGTGAGAGAAGGGTGAATGGAAGGTGTGGACAGAAGGACAAAGCTTGAAATGAATGTTTATCGAGAGGGCCAGATAGGTGGGAGGTGGTGGCTTAGTGGATCTTCTGGACCAGAAGATCGCAGGTTCAAACCCCACAACCACCAATCTACCACTACTGGGCTTTGAGCAAGGTCCTTAACCCTCAATTGCTCAGTTGTAAGTCGCTCTGGATAAGGGCGTCTGCCAAATGCCGTAAATGTAAATGTAAATAAAGTGTCTTAGCACATGCGATGTTTCGTTTTTGGTGCTACATTCTACATTACCTATAGCTTTGGATCGTTTCTTAAACGATGCCGTTTTCTTAAAACACTTGTTTTGGTACCATTGTTTTTATAGCGATGCGGATTTTCCACAACACTCTCTTTACGTCGCTTTGGACTGGTTTCACGTAAGCCCAGTCGCAAAGTTCTTTTCTGTTTGCTTCCCTTCTCGATCAGTGTACAAACAAGAATGATGGCATTGTTTCCACTCTGAATCAGCGAAGGCGCTCATCAACCCGAACCTTTAACTTTGCATTGGCTTTTGTTTCCTTTCTGGTATACCGTTCAGTCCGACCTGTTTCTCGTGATGCATTTGCTGGAAATGCCAGCTCCTCAGACGCTTCGGGACATTTGTATGACGAATTCAGTGTTGTTTTTAAAATGGAGTTATACAAGAGGTACAGAGAAAAGGCTTGAAGCATCTTCTGTCTGTAATCATGACCAGGAGAGAGAGAGAGACTAGAAGTTTGTTTTACAGAAATGCATTCGGGGGTTTGCCGCATCACGTTACACTTTTTGCCCCGTTGGCCTCCCGCTCAGTAGAGCACAGTTTTGCATGTTTCTGTTGATTTGGACCATGTGAGCACGAGTGAACGATAAAACATTACGTCACAGTTTGAGCTCTTGAGAAATTATAAAATGAAGAGCACTTATTGTAGCTGTTCTGCAGAGTCCTCTCTTTCTCTCTCTCTCTTTTATATTATATATTATAATAAATCTATATATATATATATATATATATATATATATATATATATATATATATATATATATATATATATATATATATATATATAATACAACCCAGACAGGGGGTTTGATTGTAGTCCGTCCTCTGCTCTGTGGAAATGAAAACTTTAGCCTCTCCTCACACACATTCTCTGCATAGTATATTTTATTACATCGACCCGTTTAGCACGCAGGATTCACAACTAAGACATAGCCTCGAATTTTTCTTGCGTTCCAGCCATGTGTTGTAAAGAATTGTAAAGCCAGATGAGATCTCCGCTCTCTTTTGTTCCCCTTTTGCCTTTTTAGGGGAAAAACCAGATCCAGGTTTGTGAGCTGAACCAGATGTCGGAGCAGAGTCACTTTGGCTCGAGTAGCTTCACTTCGTTACAAGCCTCCATCTGGCTTAGGCCGAGTGGGTGGAGCGCTCCAGTGTTTCTTAGCAGGAAACTCTGAGTTGACCTAAAACAGAACGTCAAGGTCCATCTAACAGGGGTATTTTTTCAGCTGCACAGGGTGAGGTTGCGTCCTGAAATCGTTTCAAGAAGTCAGGATCCGTTTCCTCCCGAGTCCAGGGAGAAGATCTCTGTGGGAGCGGACCAGCAATGTGAGACACGTTTATTTATCTAGAGCAGGATTTGTGTGTGTCACCTCACCCGTCACCAAACACACATTTGAACAAAATGTTGATATGAATGATCTAAATGGCTTTGTGGACAAAGTGCATCGTCATGCTGGAACATGTTCTGGTGTCCTATAGGGTAAATGTAATATCACCGCACCCAAAGACATTCTATACAATTGTGTGTCCGGCTTTGTGGGAATAATTTGGAGAAGAAGAACGAAACTGGAAAAATTTCAGTGTCCCTATACTTTTGACCATGTTGTGTATATAAACACTGGCATAGGAGCGTATAACGGTCGTAACTCTCTATATAGAAAATATCAGCATGTCTGAATTGTTGTAAACTGAAGCTCTTGTTCTTAATTAGTTTAAACGTTTCTTTTTTATCCAAAAGAAAAAAAGATCACTCCATTCCACACTTTCTGTTTGTACACGAACATTTCGAGCACCTCGGTGGGATCCTTCTCTAACAGTGCAGCTCAGTGTGTCTCCCAAATTACTTGAAGCCACATTTCACTTGGAGCATTTCTAAACCCTCTCATTATCAGGGATCTGTCTAGACCTGATCTCTGGCTGTGATGTTGCTGAAATCACGCTGGAAATCTTGAATTAAAAACAAGCCAACTCTCCTGCGTGTATAGTTATCCCCCCCCCCCCCCCCAACCCATCCTTTTATACTGCAAGACACTGTGGCTGTAGACATGAAGAATGGAAAGAGAACTCAAAATGCTTTGGTGCGTCAAATGTATACTGAATACGTTCCTCTCGCTCTGTGTAACCGGTTGGAGATTTGGTCACTGTGAAGACTGTAGTAGGATTAGTGCCTTTGAGACCACTCCCATGTCACCAGCTGCTTCTTTCCATTCTAGTCGCGTCATCCTGTTTTGGTTATAGCTTCCTTTTGCTCTTCCTCAGTTTAGAGACCAAACCATATTCCTTTTCTCATTTCGCTTCCTTTAGCCAGCCGCTGTAGACCGTCTCCTGTATGAACTTTAATAACCTTTGTTGAAGGAGTAGCAAGATATTTTTCTCCCATGTATCTTAGTTTGACTTGCTTGGACTCGTCATACAGTCAACACGTGCCTTAAACCATGAACGAAGATTATAAAGTGATCTATATAAATAATTCTTTAGTAAACGTGTGAGAGTATATGTATGAATTTCATGAATTTCTTTATCGCTTGTCTTTAACATGCTTCTCCTCTCTGTAATATAACAATAAGCGATTCTAACTCAATAATAGACCACTAGCTTTTCTGGCCCCCTCTCCCCCAGCTAACAGGTTATTACGAAGCCGTTTGTTTCCCGTGTCCTGTCCTCTCCCTCTGTTTTATCTGTAAACACACCGATGGCAAAAGAGTATCGCAATGATGAGAATCACTCAGTATGATGTGAATGTACGGAAGAGTAAACACTGGGCCCGTCCGCCGTGGGACAGTGACTGCTAGTATCTATAATATGTAGGCAATTCACATCGTGGTCCATTTCCATGCTTGTGTAAAACCAAACCGTGCTACCGAACTAACCAGGTCTTACCTTTATGCAAATACAAAGAGTATGGGCAGAATGGTGCCGCATTACAACACAAAGCACTTTGCAAAACCCCAACCCTTTGATAAAATCAACAAGAAAAGGATGGCATTGGTGCCATTGTTCTGTTCGGCAGAGCCCATAATAATCAATCACGGGTCTCAGTGAGCTCACATATGTGGAAGCGGGTTGATAGCATGAGCAGCCAGTGTGGCTGGGTTCACATATTGTTATACTATTGTGCACCCTGTTGTGTGTTTTTGTGTAGTTATACTGTGAAAGGATTCTAAAGATCATGTTGCTATGGTAACACTCGGTCTAAATGCGTGCATCCATATGAAGAGAAAAGCTTTCGCAACAGGAACAACTTTATTCATATTTGATTGTTTTTTTTTTTTTTTTTATTCGTGCAATTTTGATCATATCAAGTGAACAAGAATGAAATTAAAAGTCTAAATGCGTCGCCACATTACTGCCAGACAGAAAACGCTTGGGTGGAAGTGCATTGCTTAAAAAAAAAAAAAAAAAAAAAAAACACGCACTCTTTGTTCAGATGCCATGCAGGTGGAATAAATCGTCATTGAAAGCTGATTAGGTCGACGGTCAAATGAATGAAATACCCGTTATTAACCCCCAGGAACCGCATTAAAGGAAGTAGCAGTTATCCGAACCTTCAAATTGCAGCGTAGCATGGTGTATGTGTGTGGAAACCAAACACCATTGTCGGATCCCTGGAGCTCTGCTGTTTCTATAGCAACAGCAAAATAAACCGCTGCCAAGGTGAATCTGTGGATGTGGGCCATGAAACAGACGACAGGGAAAGGTTTTTTTTTTCCCTCCCTCCCCCCTTCCCCACCTTATACGACTCTGTGCTTGGTGCGTTCGCTCCAGCTAGTGCCAAGAGGTCTTACAGGCAGTTTGGAAAACATCTATTTCGTAATGCATCATCACAGCTCCTCATGTCCTGTCCTGCTATTTCATCATGAGGCTTTTCTGGCTAATTTTGTCCGCTGTGGCTTGACGATACGAAGCGGTTTCATCAGAAACGCAAGCACGCCTTCACGTCCTAGATAGTGTTAACAAGCTTGTTATAAGAAATTCATTTGTATATATTTATAACTGGCAGAATTTCATTAGATTATACACGTGTGTGTGTGTGTGTGTGTGTGTGTGTGTGTGTGTGTGTGTGTATATAAAGAGCCATGGAACAGTGAGGTACACGAGGTCCTTTGCACCTAATTACACAGAGTCATTTTATGTATAACTGACAGGATGGTGTTTTTAGACCACGCCGAGCTGCCAGGATTATTTCTGGTAGCGGTGCCGCCGAGTCAAGCACACACACACACACACACACACACACACACACACACACACTCCAGATCCTCCATGTTTAACATTAGGACACTGTATCCAAGTTGTCTCTGAACAGGACACAAGTGCTATTTCTAATGACGAGGTAACGCTTGTTTCATAATGCATTTGAAGCACTTTACAGTCAGCGCCCTGCACAAGGGCACCATCATTAGGCAGGATGTGTCTACTTTTTATCCCTGGCTTTTCATTCCAGGCTTTTTTTTTTTGGCTTTCAGTCGTCAAGCAAAACATTGATTAGTGCTCCCGGTTCCAAAAGTCTCGTTTCCTTCACATTCCACCTCTTTATTCGTTCTCTCGTAATTAACATTTTCACGTTTACTTTCATCGTTTCAATCCAGTCCGATGTTTGTGTGCACGCCATGGAAAACGGGGATCCAGCAGAACGCAATAGCTGATATTAGATGAATTGCAGAATATTATGGGATTCCTGTTTACAGAGAGTATTCCAGTTGTATTAAAGCACACCACCGTCTCTCTTCCCCCAATTCTCTCCATTTGGTCCACCACTGCTTTCAGTAAAACCCGCTGCTTAACCAAATGTCTTTTGCAGACAGACAAAAGGAGTGTGTGTGCAGTTTTGTGCTCATGCCACACGGGTGTTGGTAAAGTCGGGCACTGATGCAGGATGATGAGACCTGAGGGGAAATTCATTCCAAAAGTGTTAGAGCTCTGTTGCAGGCCACTCAAGATCAGTTTTGTCCGACATGTTTTTTCCCCCTTCGCTTTAGTTTGTGAGCGCGGTGTCGCTGCAATTTTGGGATCCGACAAAAGGCAGCACAAATATTTCGCGTCCTATTATTCAGGCATAATGATGGGTTTCTGTCGTCTAGAATGTCTGTAGAGAACGAACAGTAATTAACATTTTCCGTCCAGCTGTAGTGTGTCCCTTTTTCGAAAGACGATGTTTTGCGGGTGCAGCTTTAAGAGGCAGGATGGAGCAGAGGGGCTGCTTTATCTGGCAGATTTCACAGCGCATTGTTCCACAGGCTCGGCCGCAAAACTTGGCCGAGGGGAAGGCAATAAATGAGACTCAGCCGAGGAGCTGCAGTCTACAGATGAAAGTCTGGCTCTAAGCCCGTCTGTTCTCTTTTACGCAGAGCTGATCTCTGATCAGCCAAACCAGTTCTGAGCCACGGGCGGAACCATATTAGCTGGATCTTATGCTACATGTTGGGCATTTTACATGATTATTCCAGATTCTTTGTCGTTCTCTTTTCTCTTCTGCTCTCTCACTATAGTGTGTTTTTTTTATTATTAAAGCTGCTTTCAGCAGTGAGGTGAGAAGGAGCTCATTGTTTATCTTGCGAACGCAGTGAGTGGGAGGAATTCAGTGGGTGGCTCGCAATAGCACAGGACACACAGAGCGGCTGGCTGGAAGGATCACTTAGTGTAAACATAACCATCACTTGCACTTCTGACAGGCAATTCGTCATGCGAAGAAACTAATATCTATTTTTTTTCCCTTCACAGGCTGCTGTTCGGAACGCTGTACCCAGCATACTACTCGTACAAAGCAGTGAAAACCAAAAACGTAAAAGAATATGTAAGTACACGCACGAGGCAAAGTGACTCACTGAACCATGTTGATCTGTCCTGTACAGTCCGAATCGACACACTGTGTCAGAGGAGGGTTTGTATGGCAAGTCATTTGCTCCCATTGGTCAGATCCACATCAAATCACATGTTTGTTCCTGTCTGGCCGATTCATCGATTCTGTGTTCAGTCACTCGCAATTGAACCGTGCTAGAGCGTGATTGCTGTGTTCTCGCCAACATAAGCAATCCAAAAATACGAGGGGAGGAAAAAAAAAGTACCAGGATACTTTTCGAGCCAATAACAGCTTGTTCCAGCATGGCAATGCTTCTGTGCGCCAAGGCTGGTGTGGAAGAACTCCAGAAATTGCCCTGACTTAAACCCCATTAAAAGTTCAAGACAAACTGGGTCCCCCCCCTCATCACCACCACCTCTTGTGGATGAACAACTTTGTAGGTGGATCTGGTGGATCGTGTTTCCGGAAAAGGTCTTAAGTTTGAGTGATACGCGCATGTCCACATACTTTTGACCGTGTAGTGTGAAAACACACTACACGAACTTGTTTTGACGCCAGTATTTTTCAGACAATCACGTTCCCCTGGTTTTGTGTGTGTGCGCGCAAGCCCACGCTTGTGTGAGGGCATGTGAGGGCGGCAGCCTGCAGGCCCGGTTCAGATTGACATCGACACGCTGCGCTGCTGATTTGTGTCTTCTGTGCGCTTAATGCCAGCGAGACGAACGTCAAACGCAACAGCGTTTTTTAGAAAAGCTTCTTAGCAGTACATATTAAGCAGTACTTTGTTAATAAAGTTTGATGAATTAGTATGCATACTTTAAACCTGACTTAATGCACTTGTTTGCATTGTTTTGCTTGTGGTCATTGCCCCAAATATATTCAAATCGGAATAAACAAAATAACATTTGTGCGCTTCGCTAGTGACGGATTTTCGGAGATTTCCACATACTGTAGGAAAAAATATGGAAATGCTGAGCATTGACGTGTTTGAGGCTTCGTCATACACCTCATCATAGCATGCTTTTGCCTTGTTGCTTAGGGTCTAAATATCAAACCAGTAGTGGGAAGTGGTAGCTCAGTCAATAAAGGCATTTTGCTCTGGACCGGAAGGCCACAGGTTTAAATCCCAGCACCATCAAGCTTCCACTAGCCTTCCCTTAAACAAGACCCTTAACCGTCAACCCCTCAGTCGCTCTGGATTAGGGTGTCGGAGAAATGTACCTGTAGTAGAGATGGGTCACATAAGTATGCTTTCTTGTCCACACACCGAGATTAGCTGGGAGGTGTGTAGCCCAGTGGTTAAGGTGTTGGACTCTGGACCAGAAGATCACAGGTTCAAACCCAACCACCACTAAGCTAATAATAATAATAATAATAATATCCTTTATTGGTCACATATACATTACAGCACAGTGAAATTCTTTTCTTCGCATGTCCCAGCTTGATGTTGGTAGTTGGGGTCAGAGAGCAGGGTCAGCCATGATACGGCGCCCCTGGAGCACAGAGGGTTAAGGGTCTTGCTCAAGGACCCAAGGGCGGCAGCTTGGCCATACTGGGGCTCGTCCCGGATCTTCCGATCAGCAGCACAGCGCCTTAGACCACTGAGCTGCCACTAGTGGGCCCTTGAGCAAGGCCCTTAACCTTCAATTGCTCAGTTGTAAGTCGCTCTGGAAAAGGGTGTCTGCCAAATGCTGCAAATGTAAATTAGCTCTTTAAAAAAAACGAGTCATTTTAATCTGATAACTTAATTAATCATTGGAATTAATAAGTTGCTAAAGTAATCGTTAACGACCGCCCGATCGGAGATTTCATTCACAGACAAACCACAAGCTGCAACTTTATTCCTAAAAGCATGAATAATTTTTTACACCCAAATTTGAGAACACATTGGAGCTCTAAAGCAAAGATTCGTACTGATTCAGGCCTCTTTTTTTTTGTTTTTCCAAAGTACCAGCTGCCAAAAAAACTTGTTGCTATCTAGAGGGGGTTAGTGTTTGATTTGGATATACACAAATAATCTCTTGTGGAACGAGGTTGCCCGAGGGTGTCTCGGGTTTTATTCGCTTTTGTTTTGCACCAGCGTTTATCTCTTTATGCTTTACAGCAGTATCAAGGCTGCCGGTGTCACTATGGGAATAGTCCTGGTATCACAGCAATTACCTCTTTGGATTGTTTTTCCTCTCGATGCTCTTAGTGGGTTTTTTCCCGCTTACTGGTATGCGTTATCGCAGGAATTCGGAAGATATCCTCCAGTGTATTAGACCAGTGTGCAACTTTTTTGGCTGCAGTACATCTCTTCCCTGATCTTTTCAGGTCAGCGAGTAAGACTGTAAGGGGAAAGAACATGAGGCATAAGAGAAAAGCATGTTGTATTTTGAGTCGGTCGTGTATTCAATGCAAATTTGCTTTATTTGTGAAGTGTTTTTCCCTTTTATCCGTTCTTGATTTGTCTCTTGCGTCAAGCCCGTTTGTTACTTATGTATTTAATATTACATATAATTCTTGTACGATATTGATTTTATTTCTTTGCTCACAGTTTACTGACGGTGCGTTCCGGCCATAATTCATTTTCATTCTCAGAATATTTTGAGCAAAAGGAAAAATATTTTGACAGACATTTGATGAATCATTTCGGAAAATAAAAATAAGACATTACAATTGAGTTTGTTACAATAAATAAGATGCGACAAACAAAGTTTTACTCGTGCATACATTATGAGCTCAGCATTTTAATCAAATAGGAACATGATGGATTGAAACAATGAACAGAGGCATTATGTTTATTGATTGTAGAGCTCCAAAGTCAGCTAAAATGCCCGCCTTCTGCAGCCAACACCTTTCTATGGGAGTTTTTTTTTTTTTATTAATGGTTGCACTATTATTTATAGGTATTTTAACATATATATTTTAACATAATTGGAATGTGCCAAATTGTACCTCTACTGTTTAAACAGTTTAATTACATTGTGAATGCACAATTAATTGGATGCCCAGTGTGAGTTTCGTATTTTTACGATGCACAGTGCTTTGGGTCACGATGCATCATTACACCCCTAAAATCTACCTTTACCTTATATACAGTAAGTCATGTCGTTATCCAAGAATACCTCAACAGTATTCTATTTGGTGGTGTATTACGGTATTGGCGGTCAGGAATTGCTTTCTACCAGAGGTAGTTGTGAAGGTAGAACTTAAGCACAAGTGCATTTCCAACATCTTTGACGGTTTAATATCCACGTAGCCAATGATCACTTTTCCTTTAGCACCCATCAGACTGCACATTTAATCCATTTCCTTTCATCCTATCCCTTAACATTCTTTACTGATCTACCCTTTTATTCAGGAGAACAACAATGGTCATCTGGTGTATTTTGTGCCGTCCTATAAGCGCACACACTCCTGTGCAAAATGCATAAAAATGTGCTGTGTATATAATGTAATATAAGTGAAGTAAGCCTTACTGGATGTACTAACAATGTAATCAATCGACGTGATTCGATTATATTGCACAAGCTTGCAACTCATTCCCTCTTTCATTCCCCTGTACATAAATAAGATGCATTTCATTATAAAGCTCTGAAATCGATTTGGTTGTATGAGTTCTCCTAATTGCGTTCACTTGTATAAAAAAAGTCCATGAAATGTTTGTTTTTCTTTCTGCTAAATACATTTCGCAGCTTCTCCAATTATCCTTAAAAAACCATTAGTGTACGGAATCACTCTAAAACGCGTGTATGGTCGCTCAAGGGTTTCTTTCAAGTCGGTTGAAATGATGTACGTTTTCGCATTATTTCTATATCCTTGAACGAGGGAACAGCCCGCGTCTACTGTAATGCTTAGCTCAGCTGGATTTCCGAGCTCGACTGTGCTTCTCTGTGATCCTGCTGCATGTGAGCTTAATTACAGCCAAACTAAAAAAAGTTCATGTTTCTTTCCACCCACAAGGTTTTTCTGGGACACCATTAAAAAAAAAAAAAAAAAAAAAAAAAAAAAAAAATGTGCACGCTTGTTGTCAGCAAGGGGCCTTTGCTCAATCTTGCTGAATGAGCTTAAAAATTGGATATGAATGCTCATAGTGAGGCTCTGATTCACTCTACAGTTTGTGTGTGTCTGTTTTGGTTACCACTCTAAACAATATACAGGTGGCTCAGGCGCATTGCTGAATGCTGAAGCTAAGACGAGAAGCTCGAACCGTGTCCACACTGCAAGACAATGCAGATTTTATTTACTTTCTCCCCCTTCAAAACGTAATTAACGTTTTGTCTCATTTGTTTATTGGTCATCATAGTAAAAAGAAATAATTCTGAAAGTGCATTTGAAATGTATTCTGACTAAACTGTATTGGGTTTCATTGCCACAATCACATATGCAGCATATAGGTTAAAGATCAGAAATATATTTAATGTATCCATATATATATGGCGATATGACTTCCAATTGAGGCACGGTGGTTTAGTGGTTAGCACGTTCGCCTCACACCTCCAGGATCCGGGTTCGATTCCCGTCTCGGCCGGAGTTTGCATGTTCTCCCCGTGCCTTAGGGGGTTTTTCTCCGGGTTTTTCCGGTTTCCTCCCGGTCCGAAAACATGCACGGTAGGGGTTGATTGGCACCTTGGAAAATTGTCCCTAGTGTATGAGTGTGTGTGTGTGTGTGTGTGTGTGTGTGTGTGCGCGTGCGCCCTGCAATGGTTTGGCATTCCATCCGGGGTGTATCCTGCCTTAATGCCCATAGACGCCTGAGATAGACGCAGACTCCCCGTGACCCGAAGGAAGATCGGATAAAGCGGTAGAAGATGAACGAATGACTTCCAATTAAGGGGTCTTTGGATGTGGTCGTGTGAAATTTCCCCTTAACTTGACGCAAGAACCCCAAACTTGTTCCAGTATGAGCGTGCCCCTGTGCACAAAGCTATCTCCATGAAGATACAGCATTAGGAAGGAATTGGAACATTGACGGCACCCCAGGCCTCCTAACTTTTAATCAGTACCTGATCTTACTAACACCCATGTGGCCGAATGAGTGTAAATCTCCACAAGTGCACACTACGATTTGGTTCCCAGAAGAGTGGACGTTTTTATAACGGCAAATGGGGAAATAAAATCTGGAATGGGATGTTCAGCATACAGTGCAAATCTTGTAATCAAACGCAAGCAAACTTTTACTCATATAATGTATATACAGTCTGTCTTGCTTTTTCGATATAATTTAAGGTTATGCTTGCATTTTGTTGCAAACATCTTTAATCCGGTTACCCCAATGTAAAATTATATGGCAATGTGGCATCACACGGCTTCTGTTACTGCGCCAACGGGCATGTCAGAAACCCAACCCAGAAAATACCAATAATATTAGCTTTGAGTCTGACTTCACCATGCCGTAAGTGCAAGTTCACAGGAAGGGGGGTGGACAGGGTACAGATGTTTATGCCATTCCCTAAAATGTTAAATGTTCGAATGGAAAGTACGTTTCAGTAAACGGAGGCCGAATTTAACTGCCACTTGAAAACAGAATAAAGAGCATTCGACCACAAAAGCAATTTTTTTTTTCGGCTCCCCAAACACGGGCCTGGCTGCGGTCACGCTCGTCTTTGAGAGCAGACTGAATGGCAGACCAGTAATTCAGAGACTCTCTTCAAATCATGTCGAAAATAGCCCAGACAAATTATGCTTTGTGCTGCTGGGTGTTTTTTTTTTTCGTAAATGAACGCGTTTTAACAGAAAGGCCTTTTAGTGTTTGTTACGGCTTTCCGCATGCATGAGTATATTCTTTGGTTTGTGTCGACACCAAAGCGCATATCATGATTGCATGCGCAGAGTGTGTTCAGGCTAGCTGCAGAACCAGATTGTTTTAGAGGAGCCGTCAGTGCGAGTCCTCAGGCAGGGTTGGACAGGAAAGGAATGCTTGTGTTGGAAGGCGGCCCACAGCTGCAGCTCTCGAAGCACTGTTCTCTCACATTTCCCCTCCTATAAGGTAGAACACTCCGCTTCTGCTTACATCCTGCATGCCTCTGTAATGAAAGCCGGGTAATTGCTGACTGCTGAATGTCCGGAGGATTATGATGAGGGGCGGGAAAAAAAAGGCCACTTGACCTAATTGAGGTCAATTTTATTGTTGCTGTTAGCAATGAAAAGGAGAGCCTTTTTTTTTTTGGTGCTCTTGCATGATAGCGAGCTGATTTCAGTTGATAGTTCGTCACTGCCACACAACAGCGATTCCCCTGGGCTGATGCAATCCATCGATCATTCTCAAACCCGGAGCAGGTTCACGCGGAGGTCAGCAATTAAATGTGATGCCGCCTGTCAGGCTTGTGACGCGCCCGGCGCATGGATTCGTTTTACTTTGTTCAGCCAAGCTGAAAATATCACCTAATATGTCGGAGAGACTCAGCCGAATACTTGTGGGGGGTGGGGGGGGTGTTGGAGGATCACATGATCGTATACGCTACCTTTTGAAATTGAAATGCTAAGGAGCTCTGTGAAAAGCCTGCCGCCGCTCCGAGCCGAGACGAACTCCGCGACGCCGAGCATACAAAACAGGCCCTGTCACACCGAGAGCGAGCGAGAGAGAGACACAGAGAGGGGAATGACAAGGACGGAGAGAAAATGAATGAGAGAGCGAGAACAGGGATGGAAATTAAAGTCACAGCCGTAATGATTTTCTGTTACACTTCACTGTGTTCCATCTCGTGCCAGGAAAAAACGTGTGATTGGATTTGCGTTAGGAAGCCACTCTGTGTGATTAGGCCTGTGCCCACGCTGAATGTAAAAGAGCTTGTAAGCAGGCCGGGTTTTTAATATTCTCAAACTTGGACTCTACTATTATTATGGCTGCCATTCCTGAAGTACAAGTTGTAGATTAATTCATCATAAGTCAGATCTTTGGTGAAAAACTGCTTCATAGCGCATAATTGATCTGTGCAGTGAATGGGATCAACTGGGCTTGTGTGTGTGTGTGTGTGTGTGTGTGTGTGTGTGTGTGTGTGTGTTTCTTTCATAGTTAACCAAATAACTGAAGATTTAAGCATTGGGTTTTAATAAAAGGAAAAAGGTGGATTGCTCTTAGTTAGTGTTTATTATGCTAATATAGATCATGGGGTAGAAGGTTCATGAACCCGAGTTACACTCTTATAAAATCTTCACGTAAACCATTACGAGCCACGTCATATGGCTGGGGGGAAAAGACAAATCACACACATATGTATATAGATAAAGAGAGAGAGAGAGACAGAGAGGGTGTGGATATGTGTGTATAAATATATAAATAAAGCCTGAATGTGTATATATATATTTGAAATCTCTTCCCTGACCCCCGTTTCTATTCAACACAGGTGCGCTGGATGATGTACTGGATCGTGTTTGCGCTTTACACCGTGGTGGAAACGATCACGGACCTCAGCGTAGCCTGGTAAGACTGACTGCACTAATCGCACCTATTAACCTCGCTTGCCTGGAACGCTTCATTTGCCTGATTGCACGTGATTGGTGTCAAACCAAACAAACAAGTCTTTCGATCCGGGGATTTGCCGGCGTGCGCCCTGGCTCAAAGGAAAGGCAATCTCGGCCTTTAATGAAATTAACTTGCCTTTTTAATTCGGGATGTGTGAAATCGGTCTGTTGGAGTACGCACCATAATGCGTGTAATTATTTCGTCTGATTAATAGGATGCAATTTGTGTGTCTGTGTATGAAGGTTTCCCCTCTATTATGAAATCAAGATTGCCTGTGTGATCTGGCTCATGTCTCCCTACACCAGAGGAGCCAGTGTAATCTACAGAAAGGTCCTACATCCTCTACTGACTTCGAAAGAAAGGGTAACGGCGTCCTTTTAATTCCCCTTAATTGCTTACACTGAATGCTTTCGTCCATTGTACATATTAGCTTTATTTGAACTTGCTATCAGGTCTTTAGGCATTACTGATGTAGCACAGTGTAGTGTTTCGCACAGCAGGTGTGCAATTAAGTTTCATCGTTTACTTCCTGTTAGTGTCAATTGAATACCATAATTTGACAGTATTTGCTAATTCAGCTCTGCATCACACGTCTGTAATTACACAAAGTGTTTGTCCTTACAGATGCATTGTTAGTATATACTAGATGGACAAAAGTATTGACGCCTGATTGTTTTTCTCCGCTCTATGTGGTTCTTTCCCAAATGCAGATTTGGAGGCACAGAATTGTATCTGAAAAATGTAAAATAAGATTTTAACTTCATCATGAGACCCAAACCTATTCCTGTATGACAGTGCGTCTGTACACAAAGCCATCTCCATGGGTATACGCTTTATATGGGTTTAAGTGGAAGATAGGGTTAAATCCTATTCAACGTCTTTGAGATGATTTGAAAGGAGTTCACCTCACACTACGTTAGTACATAACTTTGTGGCTGAATGAGCACAAGCACACTCCAAAACCTAGTGGAACATCATCCGAGTGGAGGTTATAAGACCAAACATGGACGAAATGTGATATAGGGTGTTTAAAAAAATAAATAACACCTAGCGATTGTATGGTCAGGTGTCCATAAACTTTTGTCCATATTCTGTGTGTGTGTGTGTGTGTGTATATACACATCTGACTTATCTGAATTATTTATTAATGGCTACTGATAACATTTTTATAGACACAACGTTCTTAAACCATCAAATTTACATCGCTTACATTTACAGGTTATTCTGTAGGCATTTAACGGATGTTTTTATTTGTTTGTTTGGTTGGTTGTTTTTTTTTTTTTGCCCCATTCCTATAAAATTTAGAGACTGATGAACAATGAAATCCAAATATTTACTAAACACTGGCTTCAACGGTGCCGAGCCTGAGAAAGGCACTCCTTATTACTTCCACACTGATCAACTAATGATAATTAATTGAAGTGATCAGTTTGTGTAGGTTTATTATTAAAGCACCTCGGTACGTTATTTTTCTTCGTTAGACGTTTTAACACATCATATTAGTCAAACTGTGTATCGTACGTTTACGCTTGTGTAATATGTTAATAAACTAGGATCTGTATATTAAATCAGGTTTTAGCTTAACCATTAATGTCCCTCTGCCATCTTGTTCGTGATGTACCCGCACAGACCCCTAATCTTCATTTTTGTTGTGCTTTAAGGAAATCGATGACTACATTGTTCAGGCTAAAGAGCGCAGCTATGAAACAATGCTTCACTTCGGCAAGCAGGGCCTAAGTATAGCAGCTACTGCAGCTGTCTCTGCAGCTGTCAAGGCAAGTGGCGAACTGCATGACCGCGCGTGTGTGTATGTGTGCTATATCTCTTGTTCACTGGGTGTGTTTGTGTAAATGTATCTGCATATGGGTGTATATATTTCTAGGCCGCCGTTTTGTTATTGTTGCATTAATTATGCGAGTACAGTTTTGTATCTTTCGTATGGAGTCATAGACAGTGAAAAATTCTCTTCGTATTTATTTCCTTAACCTTTTACCTCCTTCACTGGAATGTAAGTCATAAAGTTTCGTATGTACAAAAAGTAACACACACAGTCCTCCATTTGAATGGAGATGAGGAAACTTACTGCAATTCCAATCAATATATTATCAACCCATTGATTAAAAATCAGGGGGCACGGTGGATTAGTGGTTAGCACGTTCGCCTCACACCGCCAGGGTCCGGGTTCGATACCCCGTCTCGGCCATGTGTGTGTGGAGTTTGCATGTTCTCCCCGTGCCTCAGGGGGTTTTTCTCCGGGTTCTCCGGTTTACCCCGGTCCAAAAACATGCACGGTAGGTTGATTGACACCTTGGAAAATTGTCCCTAGTATATGAATGTGTGTGTGTGTGTGTGTGTGTCCTGCAATCGGTCGGCATTCCATCCAGGGTGTATCCTGGCTTAATGCCCATAGACGCCTGAGATAGGCACAGGCTCCCCGTGACCCGAGGGAAGATCGGATATAGCGGTAGAAGATGAATGAATGAATGATTAAAAATCAGCCGCTTTTAAAAAATGTCCGCTTTTACATTATTGCCGAAAACAAAAGAGTATAATTCCCATATCTTCTCAGCATTGTGCTGTTTTTATGTCTTTCTGTCCTTTTCGGATTTTAACCTTTATTTCCTGCCTTGTTTATCGTCTCCTAAACCTGGTTTCAATCTCTTTCTTTCTTTCCTCTACTTTTTTTACTGACACACTGTCCTATAGGAACTCTGCCTTCCTGTTCTCTCCAGTGGAGGTAATGATTTCCAGTCTACAGCATGGAAAAAAAAAACCACTCCATTTCTTTTCTTCCTTTATAAACCGTTCAGATTTGTACACACCGTGTTAACCACTAATGATGTCTCCATCACGGCACACTGTACTCCACTCGCTCTCACATAATTGCACTAGCTCTCCATCTCCGTAGCCCATTTAGACGTTTGAAGCGCTCGTCCGCGCGCATGCTTGTTAACGCGGCGCTCATGTGACCGTAGTGCAATCATGTCCCGGCTCGGGGAAAGGTCAGCCCCCGTGATGCTTAATATTATGTTTGATGTCTTCAGGGTCAGGGAGCCATCACGGAGAAGCTGAGGAGTTTCAGCATGGCCGACCTCACTCAGATCCCGCAGGATGATGTAGACGAGGGCCAGTTCTCGTCCTACTCCAGCTCCAATCCAGCCAGGAGAGCAATAGCCTCCACTCAGCACGACGGCACGGGTAAGGCTATCTCGGCTTACTGGGAATGATCAAAAGTGCTTTTTTGTAGTCACTGGAGCGGCATAGCGGGTATTGTTTCGCCGCGTCTTGTTGGTCCACTCTTCTCTTGTGCCTCGAGGATTAATTAGTGCCACCTCTGTTCTATGAAGTGTGTCTCGCTTAACCAAGTCCGAGGCTTGTCTAGCGTGACGGAGAGCGATCTGTGCGGAATGTAAAAGCCCTCGGAGCCTCGCGCAGAGACTATTTCGACCCCGTCCGACAAAGCTCATTGTTATCCGCTCCCAGCCCTTTGCAGCAAATAGAAAGGATTCCGAATTCATCTGCAGCAGGAGAGGATAATAAAGCAAAGGCGGCACTTTCAGCGCACGGGAGCTCGGCGGTCTGTGCGAATTTGCAGCGGCGGTACGGGGGGTGGGGGGGATAGCGCGTTCGAGGGCACCGTAAGCCGTCATCTGAGCAGAATACCTAATGCACTCTATCTCGGTATGCTAATGCGCGGGTCCCATTTGAAATTCCGCCGGCGTCCAGGTCATTTTCATCTCATCTGCGACGGAGCCACAATAAAGCGAGTCACTTCAAAATGCGACCGCCAGGAAGAGAACGGCCAAGGTTGTCTGCTGATGAAGCGAGTCGCTAATTGTAAGACCCCCCCCCCACACACACACCCCTTTCCACCACCATTCAAAAAAGATGACTGTGAAGACAAAAGCGGCTGTGTCATTTAGTCAGCGCTCATTAAAAGCCCTGTTTTTGGTTTTTGTAAAGGAATGGGGTCAGCTGAGGGAACACCGTTAAAGTGGCAAGTGGCTCCCTTTGTTCTTTGCTTCAGGCGCTCGTCCTCTTCCCTCCTCCCTTTTCCTGCAGTCAGTCACATTCCTCAGTCATATGAGGCCTGAGGTGTTCGCGACCATCCAGGCCTGAATACTAGCACGTCTAATCGGATTAAAGGCCAGAAAACGGAGCGCTGCAGAACATAAACCGTTTTTAAACCGTGTGGGAAGTATTCGCTTTCATCGCGACGCCTTATCTCCCTCCACGCGTCGTCGGCAGATGGTTTTTCATAATCACTTGGCTGCATCTGAAGTATTCTTATAAACGCTGTAATTACAGACCTCATGACCAGGCTGTGTATTTCTCGAGCCCAAAATGAAACAAAGCTATGCAGAATGGACAGCGTCTCTGCCATAGTCAGAGGAAGTTGTTCTGGTTCACTAATGGAAAACATTTGTCGAGGTCTGCAGTCGAACAAAGGAAGCTCCAAGCCGAGACTCGGGCGCTCGCTGTGTCTCTTCTGCCCCCGTGTGGTCAAATGCGATGTAAACGGACAGGATGGTCGCTGGCTGCTTGTCGGCCTTGCCGTTTTGATGTATGAGTGAAGTGTCACAGGCTGTATTGTGCTGAAGTCGCTTGACTGAGATGCAGAACACTGGCACAGGCTGGTGCTTCAGAGTTTTCACTGCACTCAGGGAGAAAGCTGTGCCAGGATCAGCCTGAGATTGGAACAAAGGATTCCTCTCTTTTTTCTTTTTTTTTGTCTGCGCCTCGAGGTTTTTATATCTGTCCTGTCTGCTAATCTGCATATGTATTTCTCCTCTCAGAGTATTACGAGGACGCTGACGAATACCAACGAGACGATGACGAGAACGAGGCAGTGTTCTCCGAAGACGAAGCTGTAACTCAGCGCGGCCTCAGGAGATCTCAAAGTACCAAAGCATCACGCACTAAACTTCGAAAAGAAGTACGTATGCTAAAAAAAATACATCAGCATGCTTGTGTTGGGCATATATATATATATATATATATATATATATATATATATATATATATATATATATATATATATATATATATATATACATATATACTTACTTTCTATTCTTTATTTATAAAGACAATTTAAAACATTCGGATTGAAATGTACAGCTTTCTTTTTTTATGGCTGTATTCTTATTTATTTATCAATCCAATTTCTTTCAAAAGAAAAAAACAGCTGTGTAAGTATGCAATACGCTGTTTTTTTGCCATAAGTATTTGGACAGCAATGCTAGTTCAATGCTATTACAAATTCTCAATTAAATTAAAATAAATATTCAACTAGGCTTTTATTTTATTATGTATATAATACTGCTTATTTTAATACATGGATCCAAATCCTTTTCAATCAAAATGACCAACTAGCCTTTTCTGCGGCCACTTTCACTTACTATTGAAGACAAAAGTGACAAAAGGCGAAATGGCTATTGACAAAAGTCTTTTTGCTTTCAGGGTTTTCTCTAGTAATAGAAAAGCATGCTTTAATGGGTTGAGGCTCGATGAGTCACTCAGCCATTTAAGAGCATTTTATTTCATTGCATTAAGAGGCTCCTGGGTTTGCTTTGGCATATCTTGAGCCCTGTCCTTCTTTATCCATAGTCATGGCTTCATGTCAAATACGTTATGGCTAAGTGGCAATTATTTTATTAAATTTTTTCATTGTCCAAATACATATGGATCTTACTGTACAACTTATTCTTGTAAATAGCGCACGTTAAATATGTGTTAAAGCATCTCTCTGGCCTTGCTTTTAAGATATGTGTTTTTTTTTTTTTTTTTTTTTTTTTCCTTCATAAAATAACTAATCTAATGTTGGTATTAACATATTGGTATTGAGTCCCATGCAAATGAGAGCTGTATATTACTACTGAAATTTCTCTAGCTTTTATGCCCATACACACCAATCAGGCATAGCTATGATTACTGACAATTGAAGTGAATAGCACTAATTTATCTCCTCATGTCACCTAGTAGTGTGTGGGCAAGTTGAACATTTCCTCAAAACCAGTGTGTTAGAAGCAGGAAAAACGGGTAAGGAGTTTAACAAGGGCCAAATTGTGTTGGTTAGACGACCGGGTCAGAGCATCTCCAAATATGCATCCGGTCTGCAGTGGTCAGTGTACGTCTAAGGAAAGGAACAGCAGTGAATCGCTGACAGGGTCAAGGGCAGCACAATGATTCACATTGAACGGTCCAATCCAATATACCTGTGTGTTCCTGTTTCTGAATTGACCCTCGAAAGGTCTGGATTGTTTTGGTCTCCAAAGCTGACAGGGTTTATTATGACAATATCTGGTCATAATGTTATGCCTTATGGGTGTGTGTAGTAGATTAGTCACTTTTAGTCGACGTTCTTACCTTTCTTGTCAAATCCATTGATTAGCATGTACGAGGCATTGCATCACAATATCGAAATGCTTCCAAGGCTCCAGAATGCAAATGCAGACAGATTGCCACAGAAAGGAGGTGTGTTGTGTTTTATAAACGCTGGAATTTGTAATCTGGGTAAAAGTGTCACCACCATTTCAAGAAAGTGACATGTGGTCAGTTACGTCCCGGTGCGGGGATTATCAGCGCAGGAGAAACGGGCCAAAATCCTGTAGCTAAAAAAATAAAAAAAATAAATGCGGTTTATTTCTCCGTATGTGTCGCAGGCTCGTTACGGATCTCTGAAGATCAAAGGGAGACGGAGACCTGCACTGAACTCCATGACCTATACCAATCCTGACCAGTGACTACTGACCCGGGAGATCTTTATCTACTGAAGCCTTCTGAGTGTTAATATTCTCCTCTTCTCTTAGTGGCCGTGGGTTTCCTTCATCATCCAGTAGGTTTATTGTTTTTAACGCAGCACAAAACACTATTTATTTCCAAACTCCACAGTAAACCAAACGACACGAGCTTATACGTTTGCAAGAATGTTGTACGCAGTGTAGAGTAAAATTGTGTGCTTATTGTAAACATTATTGTATGGTGTGGTGTGTCCTGAATTTGATATTCAGGTTTGTTTGTTTCTTTTTTTCTTTTAGTATTTTAAATTGTATTTCCTCTTTTCTAAAGTGTTAGATATACACACCTTTGGATGTGGGTTTTTATACTTCATAGCATTTGTATGGTTTTTTTTGTTGTTGTTTATTTTTGGTTTTTAAATGCTGCCTTTTATTTGTTCCTTTTTTGCCCATACTGCTGATAGCTAAATCATGGTGATGCCAAAAAACACTTGAACGCGATCAGGCCAAAAGCGTCTGTCGTTATTAAAGTGAAAGCAATTTGTAAACGATGTAAAGAAATGATGATATATATTGCTGATTTTACCAAAATGATATAAAAACTCATTTTTGCACATATTTATGTCATCTCGGTGCAGAATGTCTTTTTTTTAATTATTTTTAAACTGGGGGATTTTTAAACCACATGCTGTACCAAAGTAATATATTCCAGTACATCTGGTGGAGGCGAAATCCCAGTTTAAGGTGTGTATGTGCTCAGCCGAATGTTCCATGTGAAATTGTCATGGCGCGACTGAATAAACTTTCCGATTGATCACCGACTCCAAAACTCTTCATTGCCCCGCATCTGTGAAGGCCAAGAGCGTGTAATCTTACCGCAGTCCCGGAGCAGATGTCATGCTGTTTTTGTGTGCAGTGGAGAGGCTCATGATGTGATTAGTATTAATGGAAGGATTTAACAGAATCCAGGCATCAGATCAGCACTAGCGCTGAGCTGCAGACACACACTGACAGGAAGATCTGTCTGCAGGGCCTCTGGGCCTCCCACTGGCCTACACATGGCTGCTGCAGCCTGATGAGAATTAATAACTGCCCATCTGTGATATCTGTATTCTCCTGATCATCTCCGCTCAGCAAACCAAACCCCTGTGGGGCAGGTAAATAATATCACTGAATAGAGTCGATATCAGATCACTGTTTTTCTTTCTCTTTAGCTGTTTGAAATAATAAATAACATATATTTTAAAACATTTTGTACTGTTAAATTTAAATGTGTTGTCTCTAGTTTTGCATGATATACTGGTACTAAAAAAGTATTGCAAAAACTTATCTATTAAAAAAAATCTTCATTTTATAGCTACTGGTGTTATAAAGTACTAGTTCCAAGTATTTGAGTATAGAGGGCAGTGTGTGCACAAGCGTGCCGTATTTTTTCTTTCGGATGTACGCCGACTTTTATACTGATAAAAGACTTTTTTGTAAATAATTTAAAAAATTCAGTGAATGATTTGTTTATTTGTTAGTTCGAACAGTTCTACTCTGTATCAGCAGTCAGCAAACATTGTGTGTATTGATAAACAAAGTTTCATTATTCAGGTTTTTTTTTTGCCGTTTGGTATTGTATCGTGATCATTATTGTAGGCATCGTGTCGATGTCGAAATGTTGATATTCTGGCACCACTAGTTGTCTCAGTTGTCTTTGATTGCTCCGTATGTTTTGTACACATTTCTGGCGTCAGAATAAGGTAATTATCTCCTGTGCACAATTCAATTTTTGTGAAAACACATTCATTCTATATGTGTATATGTATATAATATATAACCGCCAGGGTCCGGGTTCGATTCCCGTCTCGGCCATGTGTGTGGAGTTTTGCATGTTCTCCTCGTGCCTCAGGGGTTTTTCTCTGGTTTCCTCCCCGGGTTCTCCGGTTTCTTCCCTGGTCCAAAAACATGCACGGTAGGTTGATTGGCACCTTGTGTATTGTCCCGTGTGTGTGTGTGTGTGTGTGTGTGTGTGTGTGTGTGTGTGTGTGTGTGTGTGTGTGTGTGTGTGTGTGTGTGTGTGTGTGTGTGTGTGTGTGTGTGTGTGTCCTGAGATGGGTTGGCATTCCATCCAGGATGTATCCTGCCTTAATGCCCATAGACACCTGAGATAGGCACAGGATCCCCGTGACCCGAGGGAAGATCAGATAATATTAATATATATATATATATACACATATATATATATATATATATATATATATATCACCACACACACACACACACACACATTTACATTTGCGGTACGTCGCCCTTATCCAGGGCGACGTACAGGAAGTGCTTTAGGTCTCACTCTAAGGATAAGATTTAGTCAAGAACGGCAAATACAAACTTAAGTACACGAGGATAGACAGTTGGCTTTTTTTTTTTTTTTTTTTTTATCGTTTTTTTTTTTTGTTTTTTTTGCAACATAAACCATAAACTCTGTTTCATCAATAATAACGATTTATCGCTCCTTCCTTCCCTGTTATTTTTACTTGCTTTACGTTTGTCAAAATTTTCTCGTCATCTGTCTTGCTATGGCTGACCACTAGAGGGCAGGATGTACCCGTTTTCGCCTTTAGCCTATACATTTTCTTTTCCTGAAGTAAACCAGACTTCTCTTTATAGCTTTTATAGTCTTTTCTGCTTTGACGTGTTGTACGGGAATGTTTCCTGAGGTGAATGAGCACTTACATGCGTATTAGTGAAGTTATGAATGTGGTCTGGTGTTCTAGTGGATCCTCTTTTATATGGAAAAGCACGTCTCTATAGACTTTGCGTTGTGCACATGGGAATAGTATATGTTGGAAACGGATTGCTCCAGTGACGTCACAGTTTACAAGAAAGGCTGGACAATATTTGCCCTTCCTACTTTTGCTGTATATAGCAGAAACAATCCACTAGGTGGTGCTACAACAGCACTTGTTCCTTTGGTAGAACGCGTGTATTACAGTGATCTAAAACACGTACGAGATACCCAAGTTGTTCTTTTTAACAAATCTACAATCAACCCCTTCGAGCTTTAAATTCCATTCCATTTCATTGCACATCCTCACATTA
This sequence comes from Kryptopterus vitreolus, assembly GCA_030449085.1. Classification (NCBI taxonomy): domain Eukaryota; kingdom Metazoa; phylum Chordata; class Actinopteri; order Siluriformes; family Siluridae; genus Kryptopterus; species Kryptopterus vitreolus. Next base: position 7,701,782 of record JACRUU010000015.1, on the reverse strand, counting down.
GTTCTTAGTATAGACTCAGACTTTATCTATTATACCTGAGCTTTGATTACACTATGATCCGGAGCTGATTTGAGGAGATAAAGCACCCATGACCTAGACATCTTCCCACGCTAACCCTACCCTGAAAGACCTAAACCCGTATGTACCCCTGAGGAGTTACATGTGCTTGTTTGGATTGCTCCATCATCATTTATAGGGTGGACAAAGGCATCGTGGCCCGTTATAGTGGGCCGAAATGTGTCTATAATATATATTTATATATGTATATTTTCTAATGACGGTCGTGTTTTCTTATGTAAACCATTTCTTTACCATTAACCGACAGACCGGGTCCTACCTGGCCTGCAAACCCGGCTGCGTTCTGTACGCAATTCGTACAGAGAAAACGGTGATGATCCCATGCGCCGTGCACGCAGGAACCCCAGGAACCAAAACAACACTTCATAACGGGTTCAGGAAAAGGTCAGTCACACACTTAACACGCACAGCGTCGTCGACTGCTGCTCACGCAATCTTTCCTTAATTGTCTCAATTATAGAGTAGTTGTTCCCCTTTTTTTCTGCCCTACACCCCCTTTTGGTAGTCCCCCTGACCCCTCAAAGAGCGCTCAGGTGGGTGGGAGTGTGGTGTGTTGGGGGATGGGGGCTACAAGGGGAGGAGCGATGTCGATGCTGACCCAAGGCTGAACTTTGCAGAGACTTCCTGTTGCTCCATTAGAGAGAGAGAGTGTGTGTGTGTGTTGCTTTATGAAGGTACAGATGGTACGATCCCTCCTTTCTTTTTCTCATTAGTCCACGATCGGTATTGCCCTGTTATCAGTACAGCGAGGCCACTCTCCAGCAATCACAAATCATGTTTCCTATAAACCTCCTTATTACCCCCTACATTAGCGCAAGTGAATATCCTGTTAAATGGTTCAAATGGGGGAATTAAACAATATATATATATATATATATATATATATATATATATATATATATATACATATATATACACATAAAAGTGGGGCGTCCCAGAAAGTAGCCCGAGATGCCCTCCTGCGGAAGTGGACGAAAGGCTGTAATTGAACATGTGCTGAGACAGGCCACGCGAAGCAGTTAGCGAGGGCTAAGCAAACAGTGCTGGCCTTCAAAGCGAGCGGAAGCGTCATAAATCGAGGCCGGCGACAGCAGACAGAGCACCTCCTCGGCTTCTGTAAAACACTGCTCCTCCCAGCCGCCTTCTGGGACAAGCGACAAACAAATAACTCAGCAGGCCCCTGGTACAGGTGTAGGGGACGAGTGGAGTTCTCCTTGTTTTCATCCTTTACTCGTACTTTCCCCGGGCGTCCAGATGCGTGTCTCGGTGTTGCCGAAAGGCACCGAGACCGACGATCTCGCGAGCGCGTGTGAGACGTCCCCTGGCAAAAGTGTGAGAATTCGGATGGGTTCCTTTGGGCCCTGTCTGTTAAAGCAGCAAGCGCCTTGTGCTTTTGTCGCTTAACAGGAGCAATCCACGTCCAGCCAAATGGAGGCATTTTTCCTCGGACGCTCTCTCTCTCTCTCGCACACACGTGTACACACAGCTGTCGCTCGCAGGCCTCGGCCTGATGGCCGCCAATAAACAAGAGAAGTTCGCATTCCCAAAGGCGGCGAGGTCGGGACCTCAAAATAAGACGGACAAATCTGATTGTGGAATCAGCGCGTGCCGCTGGGCCGGAGCAGGAGGGGGGTAAGGGTAAGTGGAGGGCAGAAGAGAGAAAAGAAGTAGAGAGGTGCGTTATTGAGAGGTTTCCTGTGGTTGTCCCCTTGCCGACCTTATTTACCCAGAAGGAGAGGTGTGTGGGTGTGGGTGTGTGTGTGGCGTACGTGAACAATTATACGCCGTTCACAAATGTACACTGGAGGACGTTACATGCTAGGGGAACTGGAGAGGCTGGAAGGGTGCATGTATGCTGCTTCAGGTATGTAACGGGGCAGGGACGTAATGGCCGGGGTAACGCAAACATGTCAGTGTTCACCCTGGCCTGCGGTCCTGCTGAACTCCTGCTCACCAGCTTGACCTGATCTTATCAGTCGCTTTCACACTCGACGCAGCTTCTGGTTGTAATTACACCGTGTAATGGAGCATCCTGTCAGCGGACCCCCACAATGCAAGCGCCCTTATCTCTCTGCTCAAACAGCCCATCACCCCACCAAACACACACACACACACACGGCCGTGGCCGCAATGGTAGTCACGTCAAAAGGCGCCGGGCGGAAAAATGCCCTTTGCTGGGCCTGAGCGTCACTTGCCCGACTCAGCAGGTGCAGCAAGGATACGGTGAGACGGTACTCAGGCTGTAGGAAGACATTCATTCATCTTCTACCACTTTATCTGACTCTCTCAGGGAACATGTGCCTATCTCAGGGGGGTCTTCGGGCATCAATACCCTGTATGGAGTGCCAACATAGGGCATTCAATAGAGACAGTTTGCCAATGCGCCAATCAATCCCCTGAGGCACGGGCTGAACATGCAAACATGGCGGAGACGGGAATCGAACCCCAAGACCCTGGAGGTGTGAGGCGTATGTGCTATCCACCGTGCCCCCCCCCTGTAAGAAGACACTGAAGTATCTCAAAGGTTCACGGACGCTTAAAAACTATTAGCTCCATTTTGTTTTCCAAAGTGGGGGCACGGTGGATTAGTGGTTAGCACGTTTGCCTCACACCACCAGGGCCCGGGTTCGATTCCCGTCTCGGCCATGTGTGTGGAGTTTTGCATGTTCTCCCTCCCTGTGCCTCAGGGGGTTTTTTTTCTCCGTCCAGGTTCTCCTCCGGTTTCCTCCCCCCCGGTCCAAAAACATGCACGGTAGGTTTTATTGGCACCTTGGAAAATTGTCCCTAGTGTATGAATGTGTGTGTGTGTGTCCTCCTGCGATGGGTGGCAGGGTGTATCTTGCCTTAATGCCCATAGACGCCTGAGATAGGCACAGACTCCACGTGACCCGAGGGAAGATAGGATATAACGGGGGTGTTCCAAAAATAGTTTAAGAAAGGAACAGTGGTGACCCAGCATTAGAATAGAATAGCAGAAGAGCCTTTATTTGTCACATATACATTACAGTACAGTGACATTCTTTTCTTCGCATTTCCCAGCTTGTTGTTTGGAAAGCTGGGGTCAAAGCGTATGATACGGCGCCCCCTGGAGCACAGAGGGTTAAGGGTCTTGCTCAAGGACTCAAGGGTGGCAGCTTGGCAATCCTGGGGCTCGAACCCCAGGCATTCCAGCACCTTAAACCACTGAGCTACACCCCTCCTAGGGTAATGGATGGCTGAAGACTTAGTGATACACATGGGGAGCGAAGACTGGCCCGTGTGGTTCGATCCAGCAGATGTAGCTCAGACTAGTGAAGAAGTGAATGCTGTTAATGCTGGACGAGTCAGGACCATTTTAGCACGTTCGCCTCACACCGCCAGGATCCGGGTTCGATCCGGGTTTCGATTCCTGTCTCGGCCATGTGTGTGGAGTTTGTGGAGTTTGCATGTTCTCCCCGTGCCTGAATCATGGGTTTCCTTTTTTTGGTTTTTTCTCTGGGTTCTCCAAGTTTCCTCCCGGTCCCGGTCCAAAAACATGCACGGTAGGTTGATTGGCACCTTGGAAGATTGCCCCTAGTGTGTGATTGTGTGTGTGTGTGTGTGATTGTGTGTGTGTCCTGCGATGAGTTGGCATTCCATCCAGGGTGTATCCTGCCTTAATGCCCATAGACTCCTGAGATAGGCACCAGGCTCCCCGAGGGAAGATCGGATAAAGCGGTAGAAGATGAATGAATGAATGAATTTATAGTTAAATGAACCAAGGTATTACACAAAATGAAATCCTTTCAGTAAACATTAAATGCCCTTGCGATAAATGCACGGAATACATATGGACTGTGGATACGAAGGCTTTTGTAAACAATGATGCATTTTTACTCGTTGCTGCGATCTTTCATAGAGCAGGAAAGTACATTTTTTTTACAATTTGAATGGAAATACTAATTAATTTTTATTAACCAACACATTTTTCAAAAATCTGAGATATAGTAAATAAGAGACGGATTTATTTGCTCATTTATTTGTACAATCGTACATTTCGCAAGCATGTTTACAACAGTGCAACGTTATTATTGTGCTAGTGGTTAAACGCACAGAGTGGCAACAAAATGGCCCTAAAATACGTCCACTGGGCCAAGAATCACGCTGCCCTGAATCACTCAGCCACGTCACTCGAACTAAACCTGTACTTGTTTCAGAAAATAGAAAATGTAATTTCTGAAAAAATATCTAAAAGTTCACATTGTGTTCTCTTTTGTGCTTGTACAATTGACAATATATACAATATTCATTCATTCATTCATCTTCTACCGCTTTATCCGATCTTCCCTCGGGTCACGGGGAGCCTGTGCCTATCTCAGGCATCTATGGGCATTAAGGCAGGATACACCCTGGATGGAATGCCAACCCATCGCAGGACACACACACACACACACACATTCATTCATACACTAGGGGCAATTTTCCAAGGTGCCAATCAACCTACCGTGCATGTTTTTGGACCGGGAGGAAACCGGAGAACCCGGAGAAAAACCCCCTGAGGCACGGGGAGAACATGCAAACTCCACACACACATGGCCCAGACGGGAATCGAACCCAGGATCCTGGCGGTGTGAGGCGAACGTGCTAACCACTAAGCCACCGTGCCCAATATATACAATATATACACAGTAAAATAAAATAAATATGAATTAATCAATCATTTTATTAAAGGGAGGAATTTGGACAGAAACGTCTATAATTATAACGTGTAATGGTAAAAAACATTAATTTATGGTATTTATGGCAATTGTGCGATTAAGCATCTTGAAAACATGCTGTACATAAACCACACTTTAAAGCAACAGATAGCATTAGATTTTCACATCATCCTTCACACATCAACTTAAAACAAGATATTTAGGGACTGTCGGTTAAATAGAAGGTGCTGATTTTAAATCCCTATTTTGATTCTCTTGGAAAATGCATCTGGGAATGTCTGAAGGATCAGTTGGAATACTGATGATGTTGCTGATCAAGATTTATATACAGGGTTGTCTAAAAAGATATTACCACTCTTATGGTACTACATCATTTTAACTTCGACACTTCGAAAGAGTGCACTCGTTTCATTTGGACTTGTGTACATAGTGCGTGTTATTTTCATTCATTCATCTTCTACTACTTCTCTGCTTTATCCAAGATCACGCTTTTCCCTCTTTTATCCGATCTCACCTTCGGGGTTCTCTTCACTCACCGACGCTTTATCCGAACCTATCTTCCTAAACGCTATTATCTTCCCTCTATCTTCCCTCCCTGTCACCCTTTGATCTTCTAAATCGTACCGGGGTCAGTCACTTCTATCTCAGTCTCTATCTCTGGAGTCTGTGCTTAGCTATGTCTTCCCTTGGGTCAGGGGAGCCTGTGTCTATCTCAGGCGTCTATGGGCATTAATGCAGGATACACCCTGGATGGAATGCCAACCCATCGCAGAACACACACTCACATTCGCACTCACATTCATACACTAGGGACAATTTTCCAAGGTGCCAATCAACCTACCATGCATGTTTTTGGACCGGGGGAGGAAACCGGAGAACCCGGAGAAAAACCCCCTGAGGCACGGGGAGAACATGCAAACTCCACACACACATGGCCGAGACGGGAATCGAACCCGGACCCTGGTAACGTGTTAACCACTAAGCCACACTGCCCCTATATGCGTGTTATTATGTTATTAAAATATAAGTTAATCCCATGTAAGTGGTAACATCTTTTTGGACAATCCGGTAATATCAAGGCCAGCCCTAATCCTACAGAATGCCCAATTCAAGGTTTATCAACATTGATACCATGCAGGCTTAATCACTGGTAAAGCAGTAAAAGTAAATTTGCTTTCATACTTCAGTAGCTTTTTGTGTTTCTGAACATCACTGCGCTTAAAGGAATAACCACAAGGATGGTACATCATCACCTGCATTAACTTATCATATATCTGTAACTAGTTACATGTAACGGCGTTACGTAACAGTAATTCGTTACACTCACTGAGAAAAAAAAACAAACAAACGTGTAATTAAATTAGTTATTTCGAAAATGTCCTTTGCTTCTGATACAATTTCAAAAATTATAACATAGTTTTTTTGAGGGTTTGAATTTTTTTTTTCCTTCGAATGTTAACTTAAAGTGCCACCTAGTGGACAAATGAAGGCAATCATAAAGTAATTACTTTTATAAAGTAATTGAAACTTTACACTAATTATTACATTTGCCATCTATTACATTCCCAAAGTAACCTTCCCAACACTGTAAGCCTGAACCTTGAACAGAAATTGGCGGCGAGTCATAACCAGTATCACTTCCTTCACCTGGGACTGGGACAGGAGAATAGAAAGCAGTACCATATAATCAATATGTAAGCAAATAATGCATGTGAAATCTGCCACAGATTTTTTTGTAAATGCTTCAAGCATATCATGCAAGTCATCATTTAGCTCGTGGCCTTCAAAAACGCAGTGCACTCAAGCCTCAACCCTGTTTAAACCTTTGCACATGTAAGCCGAGGCTCGCTCACTCGCTCCAGGTTGGAACTTGTCTCTTTATCACCATCGCTGGCCATCTCGGCTCCATTCGGTCCTTCACCTGCTAATCCTGCTATCAGCTCTTTGCCCACTTGACTCCGCTTACCGTCTCCGAGTCTCCTGATCAATCACACTGCACTCGTATTGCTTCGTGCAGCCCCTTGGATTGCGTTGTGGTAACTTGAAATAAATAAATATAGTACAGATGTGGTACGCTTTCCAGGTTCAGAACATCTGTTGAGCTTTGTCTCATTACATTTTTGGACCAATTTATGTGGATTGGTGGGTGTGGTGATGGTGGTGGTGGTGGTGGTGGTGGTGGTGGTGGTGGTGGGGGGGTGGCTGGCTAGGCGCTTCAACAGTAAGTGCATTCCTTTAGAATTCTGGCTGAACTCGGACCTGCGGTGTTCCACTTGGGCTGCAGTAAAACAGACTGTCTCTTGCGCTGACAGATGGAGAGGGATGGCAGTCTCGGCAGCACCGGTAAGGTGAACCAGAGGGCAGGTCGGCGAGAAACCCCTGAGCTCCCGAGACACGACACACACACACAACGCCGAACCTCCAACCTACCTTGCGTTCTTTTTTTTTTTTTTTTTTTTTTTTTCCGAACCACGGTACTCTTTCGATCTAACCCCCCTCTCTCTCTCTCTCTCTATCTATCTATATCTCTCTCTCTTCTCTCGCTCTCTCATTCTCTCACCCCTACAAAGAAGACAAGACAGTCCTTTGATGGTGACAATGAAAGATGGCCAATGCTAAAGCAAACACTTGGCTATGATTGATCATTTGATGCATGGCCTCAACAAAAGTGAAAATGGAAGATGAATGCGTAGAGAGGTTGGGAGGTCTCTGGGCTGAGAGAACGAGCTCATGAAGGCTTCAAAAGTAACACAATTTGAGAAAAACAGACACACAAATTAGTGGGAAGGGCGGGGGGGGTGGTAAATATGAGTCATTCAACATATACTTTCTGATATAAGGATTTTTTGGGATGGGGCGGGGCACTACAGCAGACGTATGGATCAATAGGCTCTTAGGGATAAACAGGTATGACATATATATGACGGCTATAGAAGGCCTGATTCCTCCTGCCCATAAAGTGTATCAAAGTGCCTTTATGGAGGGGTAGGCTCGTCTTTGATCGCGTCACCTTTACAGTTCCGGAAAGGGCTTGAAGATCTGAGGCAGCCATCTCCACACTCATTACAACGCCGTGTGTGTGTGTGTGTGTCAGTCAGGCCGCCCCTCGCTCGGGCCGGTGTAAAATGCAAACGAGCCCGGTTGACAGAGACGAAGGCGAAGGCAGCAGTTCAAAGCGCCTCAGGTGCCATTCCGCCTCATTGTCTCTGCCTTTTTCACAAGTGGTCGAGGTGTCGTCCCGCCTAACATATCCCTTAATTGAAAGTGCGAACAGTGGGCTTCGGAAATCTCTCCGCATTTTATTACTGTAAACCTCACGCCGGCCGCCGAGCGAGACATGCAGCGGTAGCTGACAGACCACGTGACTAGACTTAATAGCGGGGAGCGGCAGACTCAATAGCGGCGTTGCGGCGTCCTCGTCACCTCTCCATTGTCTCCCGTGTGTTCGCCGGCCTGTGTTAGTGCCACCCACCACTCCGAGCGTCCTGAAAGGGTTCCAAGGACAATCCACATCTACAGAGCGAGCAGGAAACAAGACCAGCGGCACACAATGCAGCCATCTAGACTCTTTGACTCCAGCTTAATGACGGCACTTAACAGGTAGCGTTTCAGACGACTCTGCGCCTCCTGCGTCGTTAAACGACACCCTGTTCTTATTCACTTCGATTTGCCGTGGTCTCTAAGTTCGCTTGTTTTGGGAAAGGGAAGCACTTTGCTTTTGCCTTGCTTTTCGAAAATCGACTATTGCACCCGCGATGCTGCTTTTCCTGTAAATATTGCTTAAATATTGTTTATTGTTTATTGTAGGACTGAACGTGAAAATGAAGAAAATGATTAGCACTTTATTAGCAATAGCAATTATTTTATTAACAATGTTATAATTGCTAATTATAAGCAATTATTAATGCATTTCTGTTTGACCATTTTTTTTGTTGTTAAAAATATAAATGAATAAACATAAGAGGTGAAATTAAAACGCAACGTTCTTTTGGTTCACAACAGTCTGTTCTTTACTCGGATATAAAGCGAAACCATGTTTTTTAAAATGATTGATTAAATTGATTTTGTGTCCTGATTTACAGCATTTTAAACACTGTGATTGCAAGGCTATTTTGTCTTCGTGCACTGCGTTGAGTTTTGCTTTCACACATTATGAGCGTGCATTTGCATAAAGAATCTGTATTTGTCCATGCTTAGGTTGAGTAGAGCGTTAAAATGATTAATTTAACGCACATTTATAGCAGATAAAGATGTGCGATTTAGTTGCGCTTAATCACACACACCACACACACAACACACACACATATATATATATATATATATATATATATATATATATATATATATATATATATATATATATTATATGCATGTGTATACACACAAAACATCTCTTTTCTCATTTCCAAAGAGGTCCCTGGTGCGACATCCTGTCAGAAAGGTGTGACAGTGGCCGTGAGGTGTGATGAATCAGGCGTAAATCAACCTGGTACTAGGGAGGATGAAGCATGGCACTATAATGGGCCATAAATAAGCATTAGCATCACAGAGGTTAGGTTCGGGTCAGAAGGGCTCCGAGTGGGGAGGCAGAGAGTCAACCTAGAGTCACTCGGCTCAGAAATCCCCGGCCCTGACTGGTTTCCCAGCTGTGAGTCCCTCTCTGCCCATATCATCATCTGTCCCTGTCTGTTTCGGCACGGCGCCTTACCCTCACTCGCTCTCTCGCTCTACCACACCTACGGCGTCCAAGTCACTCAATTCCTTCCCTCGGAGACCTCCACCTGACCTGTGGGTGGAGTCGAGCACCAAGAAAAGCGTAAATGATGTCGAAAAGTATTGTCGAATTGTTGGTGTTTTTGCTGTCATTATATTTACATCAAGAGGTTCTTATTTCTCATTTTAACTATATATAGCGGACGCAGTACATAATGAAATGAGACAACGTTTCTCCAGAACCTTAGTGCTACACAAAACACAATATAGAGCTACAGAACACAAAGCTGAGGACTAGACTAGTTGTAATAGCCACATAAAGTGCTTCGTGGGCAACCTGGTGCAAACAGCTCAAAAACAGAACAACACGAGACGAGTGCATAACAACAACATAACACAAAATAAAATAAACACCCGTAACTATGTTGTAGTGCGATATTCACTCAATTGTAAACATTTTGAAACTATTATACAAAATTAGTGTTGAACACAGTTTGGCTGGTGTGCAAATTGAGTAAGTAGAGTAGAGCAGCACAGTGGCTTAGTGGTTAGAACGTTCGGCTCCGGGTTCGATTCCCGTCTCGGCCATGTGTGTGTGGAGTTTGCATTTTCTTGAACTGTGATTTTCCGGTCCAGAGACTAACGCCTTAACCACTGAGCTACCGCCTTCCCTATTTGTTTACCTGTTTGTAGGCGGTGTTTTGGCTCCCCATTGAACAACATGGTTCTGTTTGAGGTGCTGGAAGAAATCATGCTGCTTCCTTTAGTCACACAAACTTTAGACAGCGGGGTTTTGGTTTGTTGAACGTCTGAAGTTGCAAATCCGAAACGTTTCCATGCGACTGATGAAACCCCGCCCCCTGTTCTGTTCCGATTCCCAGCTCTATCTCCCGCCGTAGAATTCTGACCTCAACTCTATTTAACACCTTTGGGATGAATTGGAACGCTGACTGCGCCCCAGGCTTCCGAACATCACCTACATCACACTGCAAAAAAAAAAACTTCATCTAAAATAAAAGCTTATTTCTAGAAAATATGTCTTGAAAGAGCCATAAAATAATCGCATGTTACTGTTAATCACTGGTAAAGCAGTAAAAGTAAATTTGCTTTCATACTTCAGTAGCTTTTTGTGTTTCTGAACATCACTGCGCTTAAAGGAATAACCACAAGGATGGTACATCATCACCTGCATTAACTTATCATATATCTGTAACTAGTTACATGTAACGGCGTTACGTAACAGTAATTCGTTACACTTACTGAGAAAAAAAAACAAACAAACGTGTAATTAAATTAGTTATTTACCTAGAAATTGTAGTCTAGGCAAGGAAATGCATTTTTTTTGTGCAAGATTTGGCTAGAAACAAATGACAGATTTAAAATGCAGGAATAAAGTACATGTTAAAATGGATTTTAAGACTAATACTGTCCTGTAAAATGCTCGTATTAAGAATCTTAAGAAAGGGTCCAAATTAAGGGTTTAGAATGGAGGTAGTAGCTCAGTCGTGGGGTATTGTGTTTTGCAGTGTGCTACCTGACTTTGTGGCTGAATCAGCAAAAGCACGCTCTAAATTCTAGTGGAATAACTTCCTGTAAGAGCCGAGGTCATTCTAACAGTAAATGTTACTATCATTTACACATTACTACCTAAGAAGTGTATTTATAAGATGTAATATGTGCATCAAAGAGTAATAAAATATTCTACTCAGCTGCATTCAGTGAATTATTCAATGAAATATTCACTTAAAGTACAAGTCTAAAAATCTACTCGAGTAAAAAAGTCAAAAAGAGTCAAATTTACGCCGATATAAATCTTAAACTAGTTTTTAATTCGTCTTTAGTTAAAAACAAAAAACAAAATTAATGATGCATAAAAATAACCTGTTATAAAGTCATTCATTCATTCGCAAATGAAGATTCAGTTTCCATTTATTTTCCACATAAAACAATTCTAATTTGTCTTCCCCTTGCATAATTTTTATTATTATATTATTATTATTATTATTATTATTATATTATTATTATTATTGTTATTCTTCTTCTTCTTCTGCTTATTATTATTATTATTATATTATTATTATTGTTATTCTTCTTCTTCTTCTGCTTATTATTATTATTATTATTATTATTATTATTATTATTATTATTAACAGATGTGATGTAAAAGTTAGATAAATGCAGTTTAGACAAGACGCACTTAAGTAAAAGTAAAATTACCAAACAAGAATCTACTCGATACGTAATTATTATTATTATTATTATTATTATTATTATTAATATTATTATATTATTATTATTATTATTGTACAGCTGCTTTGACACAATCTCTATTGTTAAAAGCGCTATATATTGACTTGACTTGACTATTATTATTATTATTATTATTATTATTATTATCATTATTATTAATGTCCCCCCTCTGACATGTGGTTGTGAGGGGTGTAGATCAGTGGTTTAAGGCGCTGTGCTACTGATCGTAAGGTTGGAGGTTCGAGCCTTGAGCGAGGCCCTGAACCCTCTGTGCTCCAGCGGTCCTGAAACATGGCTGAAAGAGGCTCTTCTGCTGATGAATGAAAGATGTGGAAGCTCATCAATTTTTCATCCGCCAACGTTTGACACAACAATGTTTGATAAGTTAAAGAAATAGTGTTTATCCAGATACAGCAGTGTCCTTACTGAGTACTGGGCTTACAATACAGTACGCGCAGGAGGAAGAGTAAGCGTGAGCTTCTCCAGAGGGTTTTCTGTTAGTGATGATGGACGCATGAAATGCGGGCCCTTCAGAAAGTGGTACCATTCGCACCGAGCTCCCTGTGCTGCAGGACATTTACAGCAAGCGGTGCTGATACCAGGGCCAGGAAGATTGTGAAAGGACCACAGCCATCCCAACAATGGACTCTTTTCTCTGTTGCGTTCAGGAAAACGCTTTCCTTCCCTGAAGGAGAAAACAGAGAGAACGAGGAGGAGCTTCTTCAAGCAGGACATGCAGAGTCTGATCCATGAAACACCCAGCACCAAATACCCAGTCTTTCAGCTTTCTCTCAACTTTCTCTTATCTCCACAAAAAAAGTCACAACGGACACTTTATACTTTACACTGGTCACTTTACACCTTACACTATACTTTACACTGGACACTTTACACCTTACACTATACTTTACACTGGACACTTTACACCTTACACTATAATTTATACCTTACACTGGACATTTTATACTATACTCTGGCCACTTTATACTTTACACCTTACACTGGACACTTTATACTTTACACTATACTTTACACTGGACACTTTACACTGGTCACTTTATACTTTACACTGGTCACTTTATACTTTACACCTTACACTGGAAACGTTATACTTTACACTGGACTTTACACTGGACACTTTACACTTTACACTACTTTACACTATACTTTACCTGGACACTTTACACCTTACACTACTTTACTGGTTATACACTTTACACCTTACACTATACTTTACACTGGACTTTACTGGACACTTTACATACTTACACTACACCTTACACTGGACACGTTTACACTTTACACTGGACACTTTACACCTTACACTTATACTTTACACTGGACACTTTACACCTATACTTTACACTTGGACACTTTACACTGGACACTTATACTTTACACTGGACTTTACTTTACTTTACACTGGTCACTTTACACCTTACACTGGACTTTACACTGGACACTTTACAATACACTGGTTACTGGTCACTTTACACTGGTCACTTTACACTGGTCACATACTTTACTGGTCACTTTATACTTTACACTGGTCTTTACACTTTATACTTTACACTGGACACTTTACACTTACCCTACTTTACACTTACACTTTACATGGACACTTTTACACCTTACACTTTATACTTTACACTGGTCACCTTTACAACACTGGAAACTTACTTATACACTTTACACTGGACACTTTACACTTTTACAACTGGACAACTGGTTACACTTACACTAACTTTACACTGGTCACTTTACACCTGGTACACTTTACTTTAAACTGGACACTTTACTTACACTATACTTTACACTTACAACTGGTACACTACTTTAAACACTTTACACTGGACACGTTTATACTTTACACTGGTCACTTTATACTTTACTTTACACTTTACACCTTACACTTATACACTGGACACTTTACACTGGTCACTTTACACTGGTCACTTTATACTTTACACTGGTCACTTTATATTTTACACTGGACACTTTATACTTTACACCTTACACTTGACACTTTATACTTTACACTGGTCACTTTATACTTTACACTGGTCACTTTATATTTTACACTGGACACTTATACTTACAATATATACTTTACACTGGTCACTTTATACTTACACCTTACTTTACACTGGTCACTTTATACTTTATACTTTACACACACCTTTACACTGGTCACTTTATATTTTACACTGGACACTTTATACTTTACACTGGTCACTTTACACCTGGTACTTTATGGACTTTACACTTTACACTGGTCACTTTACTGGACACTTACACCTGGTCACTGGACACTGGTCACTTTATACTTTACACTGGTCACTTTATACTTTACACCTTACACTGGACACTTTATACTTTACACTGGTCACTTTACAGGGTCACTTTACACGTTTACTTTACTGGGTCACTTTATACTTTACATACTGGTGACTTTACACTGGACACTTTACATTTTATACTGGACAATGGACACTTTACACTGGACACTTTATACTTTACACTGGTCACTTTATACTTTACACTGGTAACTTTATACTAGACACTTTACATTTTATACTGGACAATGGACACTTTACACTGGTCACTTTATATTTTACACTGGACACTTTATACTTTACACTGAATACTTTACACTGATCACATTATACTTTACACTGGTCACTTCATAATGGACACATTATACTTCACACTGGAGACTGGTCACTTTACATAGTATACACAATACATTGTTCTTTTTTTTTCTATTTTTTAGTCTATTCCATTTTCGTTTCTTCTTTTATGTTTACATGTTGGACAGACATAAGGAGCATTTCACTGCGTATGTACATGTATGTGACAAATACAATTAGAATTTAGGATTTGAATATTGGAAATAAATAAAGTAGTTTGCTGGTGAAACGAATCTCTGGTGGGAATCACAAGAACGAATGGCCATATATGAGAGTCTGCGTTCACTCATCGAGGCATTGGGAAATTTGAAGGAGGAAAGGCAAGAGTAGAGGTAAGTCTTTGAGCATATGTGTGTGTGTGTGTGTGTGTGTGTGTGTGTGTGTGTGTGTCGTAGGCATGCTACTTGCTTTTGCCCTTACAGTGAACTGTAACGGTCTTCCATTCATTGCTGCTTTCCCAAAATCCCATCATTGCTCGATGAACACGGGACACGTTTTGTCCTCTCCGGAGAAGAACCGCTACTCATCCTCACCTATTTAGTGAATCATGTAAGACTCCATCACAGCTAGATCTTTGATTCACACGCAAAAAAACCTAAGCACATACCAGTGGTCACTAAATGAATTTCCACAGGTATAATCTGAAAGTAGCATCAAGATACGTCCGGATACGTGATACGGCCGGATAATGAACAATTCCTGGAGGTCAAATCTGTCGAACCTACACATGTAACCTTCAAATTTTGTACCTTGGAGGGCAAAGGAAAGTAGGAGTGGGGTCAGCGGAGACAGCTGCTCTTGCTCTTAGGTGGTAGGGAGCAAAGGGGAGAAAGTCACCATGGGTTCATGTGCAGGCCAGATGAGTTGGGGGACGTGTGTGTGTGTGTGTGTGTGTGTGGGGGGGGGGTGGGGGGTGGCGAAAGGGGGGGGTGGACAGCAACAGTCACGATTGAGGAACATCATGTGGTCATGCATGCACAACCCAATGCTGAGAGGATCCATTGCCAGATTTTAGTATAATGTATACAATAAGTGGGTTTGTGTGTACGTCCTGTGATGCGTTGGCATTCCTTACAGGGTTGTATGTCCTGCCTTGATGCCCGAAGACGCCTCAGATATGGCACTGGTTCCCCGATAGAGAGGTGGGACCGTGGTGGGATGCCCCCGAGAGAGAAGTGGGATAGTAGAAGGTGGAATGAATGAATGAATCTTCTAGAAGCAGTGCAGTACAACACACACATAGCCATTATTTGTCACACATATGGCGATATGCATGGCATTATCTCTATACTGGAACTCGGAGACCCAAACCCTCGTGCACAAAAGACATCTCCATGCTTTAAATAGGATGGAGTGAGCTATCACTCCCTCCAGGTAATAACAACACACACCGTAGTTTTGCTGTCCATATATATATATATAGATATATATATATATATATATATATATATATATATATATATATATATATATATATATATATATATATATATAGTCAACTTTATTAACCTGTGATATCTTAAATGTCTTTTGTTACTATATATATATCTATATATATATATATATATATATATATATATGTATGTCTGCATGTATGTATATATATATATATATATATATATATATATATATCATAGGTTAACAGGTTATATCACAGGTTAATAAAGTTGACTATATATATATATATATATATATATATATATATATATATATATATATATATATATATATATATATATATATATATATATATATATAGTATACAGTCAACTTTATTAACCTGTGATATGTTGATTATATTATTTCCATTACATTATTAAAACATCAATATAATATTATTTAAACCAAATTGTATTCTCAAGCTCGTTTAATGAGTCTATTAGGCAGAAAAGTCTCTCCTTTGTAAAAATACAGGCTTACAATCTGCAATGTCAAACGAGCACGACAATTTCAAGCAAGTTATTTTGTGAATTTCATAAAAAAAAATAAAAATAAATAAAATACACAGACAAGTAGAGCATTTTTATTTACGATGTTTCTTTCCTCATTGCTTCGTAGTGCAGCTGATTATAGTAGTATACGACGTAATCTAAGCAAGCGAGGTTTATGTTTAGCGAAAGTAAAATAAAACCCCACAGAATGCTTGGAGACATTCAGTCTTATTCAGTGTCATATGGGGTTATTACACATAATCATGGGGTTTTTACGTCATAATAGGCTTTGCACTGTGTAGGACGAGCAGAAACTCTTTATGTTCAAGTCCAAATCTGGCGTCACTGATAACTAATAAATCGGCGAGTGAAAGTGGTTGGAAACTCGTCGGTCAGCTGATGGAACTGCGTGAGTTACTTATTCTGTGGGGGTTTTGGGATGCAGCGCTGCCGGGGGAAATTGGCTCGCGAGCCTTCTGTAGATTATAAACTAATGCGAGGTTGGAATAGTTACATATCCACCGGCCAAAGCAGTAAAAGGTCTTGATGTTTTGTTTTCTGTTTGCCCCTGGAGGAAACGTGCCAACGTTGTCGAGCAAAACAAATGAGCCCTGATAAAGTTCATGGTTACGCTGAACTTTTGAACTTTTGCCCGTGTGCGACATTGCGCTACGGTCGGAATCGAGCGCTTGGCGGCCAAAACGCTTTAGGGCATTTTTGCTTGCTCGGCACCGACGGAGCAGATGCTACAGGAGCTTTGCTGCTCATTGGGATTTTTTTGGGGTTTCTTTTTTGGCTAAGGCCAAGCACGCGTGCTTTCTGAGTAAACAAAAACACCCAGCTACTTTAAAGGTCCATGAAAGTTCACAGGTTTGAACTCTCTTTGACCCTCTTTCTCAACTACCCCAGATGAAGCGTTGCTGCTGTTGGCGAGATGAGACGTTACTCATAAGCCCGAGCTAATCACAGATGACTCATGAGTCCGTTCCTTAATTACCAATAAAGTGTTACACGGACTTGTGCGATATTCCGAGGATTTTTTTGGGGGGGGGGGGCACATCGTTCAATCTCTATGACGAGGTAACAATAGACCTTTAACATATCAAAACAACAACTGGGCTTATTAACAAACAGGGCGTGTGTATTATTTGCACTTCATTACAATCAATAGCGGTAATGGGTTTCTGGCACGAGCGTTCAAAGTGTATTGGAGGCTCTTGTTGGGAACGTTGGCACGGCGTGTTGCGGAAGTGTTCGTGTGCCAGTGTTTGGGAGTTGAATGCATATGAAGGCGGCTAACTTCAAGCGGAGCAGCTCGAGGCCACTGTCGGTCGTGAACTGCGAGAAAGGTTTAAACTTGCCTTCAGAAGCGTGGCAGACATTACGGGTTGGAATGCCGGCAATAGCAGATGGTGTCTTCGGAAAGCCAGTCATTAAGCCTCGCCTTGGCAGATCCGTGTGGAATTGGTTGCTGTAATTCTCGCCGGGATATCTGCGGGTGTTTCGCTTTGAAAAGAAAGGAAAGCGCGAGGAAGCGTTCCGACAGGGATAATTGTTTGTTTTTTGTCTGGTACATTCCCACTCCCCCCCCCCACCTTGTAAACGCTTAGAACCGGAATGCTGAAGATTTGAACGGCTCCGTATGAACAGACGTCGTAAGAAGGAGCTTCGTCTGGCGCTTACAGTCCGAAGGAAAACATTACGATGTTTGAGACGATGTTTAGGAACGTTTAGTGAGAGGGGGCTGATGTTAGTGGAGAAGGCCTGGGGCGCAAATTCACCCCCCCCCCCAAAAAAAAGGTGCTGATGACTTGACTTGATGTCAGGGCCTTTGTGCACTCTGACTACTCCAACCTTGGCAAAAACCACGTCCTCCCGGAGCTTGTTTGTGCACCTTTTCATGCTGAAACAGGTTTGGATCTTTTACTTCCAGTGAAGTGAAATCTTCTAGCATACGAATGTATCCTACAACATCTGTACTTTCAATTTTGGGGAAGACTCAAAAAGCACTTGCATTGATCTTTGGCCATATACTGTAAGACTAATGTGGTTATAATCTGGACACAGACTAATGTGGGGGCAATGATCATGAAAGGATTTCGTTTTGTGTAAATGCTGTGGTTGGGGGTTCGAATCCCATCTCCGCCATGTGTGTGTAGTGTGTGTGGTAACCCCACCCCCCCATGGGTCCAAAAACATCACCAAAACATCCCCCCACCATCAGAAACATGCCCGGTAGGTTGATTGCCACCTAGTGAATGTATGTGTGCCTTGTGATGGGTTGGCACCCCATACATGGTGTATCCTGCCTTGATGCCCCTAAGACACCTGAGGCTCCATGAGGGAAGACCGGATAAAGCGGTAGAAGATGAATGAATGAATGAATGTAATATCTTAGTTCATTTCGCTATACGTCATTCATTGTGTTTGTTCACCTTTCTGCTGGACCCATCATCCATTCACTTCTTCAGCAATTTGAGCTACAGGAGCTCGTCTGTTGGATCGGACCACACGGGCCAACCGTCGCTCCCCACGTGCATCACTGAGCCTCGGTCGCCCCTGACCCGGCCACCGCTTCACCACTGATCCTTCCTTGGAGCACCTTTAATATATATCACCCAATGCTGACTGGAAACACCATACAAGAGCTGGCGTTGCCCCATAAGTCCCACCCAATAGCAGGTGCCGTAATGAAGAGCTAGTCAGTGTTACTCACTTCATAATAGAATAGAATATTAATATAAAGGTTATTTGTGTCACGTGTACAGCGCACTGAAATTCTTTCTAGCTTGTTTGGAAGCTGGGGGGGGTCAGAGTGCAGCGTCAGCCATGAACTTCTCCCATTGCACTCTTGAGAGCATACTGATCAGCTGTATCACGGTCTGGTATGAGAATCGTACTGCATCAGTCAGGAAAACACTGCATTAACACTGCAGAGTTCCACTTCCTAGTATTTAGGACATTTATAGGAAGCTTTGTCTCCGCAATATCATAAAGGACTTCTCACAAAGGAAGAAGTCAGAAGCCCTCCGGCCCTATAGGAGGCGCTACAGGAGCCTCTGGACCAAGACAACAGCCCCTTCAGCTGCTTCCTTACTGAACTCTGCTTCCAGCTGATCTCACACACACACATTGATGACACACCAGCAGTGTGTTTACAAAGAACTTCTTCTTTGTAAATAATCCTTCTGTTTATTGTTTATATATGTAAATAATAAATATATAACAAATAAATCATAAAAAAGAATCACTTATTGTGGTTACCATAATTTTTTTCTCGCTCAGACTCTCTATTACCTCTCTGCATGCTATATATATATATATATATATATATATATATATATATATATATATATATATATATATATATATAGATAGTATATAGTGTATATACATATCATTTACTCACAATATTACATGTTACACTGTTTACGTATGCAAATGATCCTTTATTCTATTGCATACACTTATCACTGCTCATTCACTCTAACTGCATTACCCCCCCCCCCCCCCCCCCCCCTTTTATATGCAATTTACCATCCTTATATTGTATATATGCAAATTATTTACTGTTATGTACTGACTATATATGCTAATTATTGCACTGCGAAATGCATTTCAGGTTGCATGCTAATCGCATTTAATCGAATCTAATCTAAATACTGCGCCCCTGGAGCACGGAGGGTTAAGGGCCTTGCTCAAGGACCCCTTTGGCGATACCTGGGCTTATACCGTGTCCTAATATTATGGCTGGTTGGTGCATAGATAAAGAAGGAATACACCGTGAAGAGAACGCGAATATACGTAATAACGCTCTTATCTGGGGCAGCATGCATTTATACACCTGACCAGGTAACGATGGTAGCAATGTGAGGTTTTAGCTGAGTGTTTAAGGCTTTGGCCTTTGGATCCCGTGGTTGTGAGTTCGAATCCCAGTCACAGCATGTTAAGAACAACACACTCCCCTCCTTTACAGCTGAAGTTGTATGAATGAGCTAAATAGAAGTGAATGTTGGTCCGGGAGGGAGGTGGGAGGGAGGTGTTTATGGCATTGGCCTCTGGACTGGAAGATCGCAGGTTCAAATCCCACCACCACCACCACCACCAAGATGCCACTTGACAAGCAAGGTCCTTAACCATGAATATCGGCTCTGGATAAAGGCGTCTGCCAAAATGCCGTAAAGGTATAAGTATAAAATAAGTGGCAGGTTGGATGGTGGTGGGAATCGAACTTAGCACCAACTGGGTGCTTCTGATCAGAAGGTGTGCTCTAATGATAGTACAAGTAATATGCTCATTAAAGTCACATATTTCTTTGAATGTTTGTGTTTTTTCCCCACATAGTGAGAATCCTTGTCCGGAACCAGAGTGCGAGTCACGCCACTTAACCTGACATGCCACAGGTACGAGTCATTAGTCTTTCCAAACAGACTCTTGATGCCGAGGCAGTCGAGCAGAAACGGCATCCTCTTTTCATTCCAGCCCTCTCCGGGACCGAGTTTCCACTCGCTCGCGTTTTATCCCTGACGTCTGTTTGTTTTAAGAGCTTTGGTGTGACACGCCACTTATCCAGGCTACAGTTTCACTGAAAACCGAGAGCGCTGTCGCCGCCACGTATCCGTCCCGGGCCAGGTGAAGGACGACGCCTTGGCCGGGTTTGAACCGGTGCCACCTCGGATGTTCACGGCGTAACAGAACCCCAAAAACATGGATATAAAAATGGCATTATTTGCGGAATAACCGTTTAGCGATTAGCCGAATTCTTTTTTCCTTTTTATCTTTCGCTTGATGACGCAACATGTTAGGAAATGTTTGTTTTTTCCCGTTACGTTTCTCCTATTTCTTCTGCCATTATTTCTCAAGCGCGTTCGTTTGTTTTCTTTTTTTCTTTTCCGAAAACTCCCGCGGACATCGCCGGAGCTCTTGAGAAATGGACAATTTAATGTGCCAATGAGGTCATGCCTCTTTTGGTAAAATGACTGAACTTTTCCTGACCCTTGGGGACCTGTGAAAAGCCCCCTCTTGATTATAAATAATAGCAGTGGGTCGCTAATAGGTAATCCGAACGAGAGCTGAAAAGGTCTGATATGATTCGGGCGGGAGGGCAAGAGTGCAGCAGACATGTAAATGCTGTTAGGAGCGCTCTCATTGACTTTTGCCGTAATGAAAAAGCCATTTTCACGTTGGTGCCGGAGAGCCGTAGCTTTGTCGTGGTGTGTGTGTGTGTGTGTGTGTGTGTGCTGGGGGGGGTTTCAGCGATGCGTCCTGTCTATTGTACTCAGGAGTTTAGTCGGAGCTGCTTATGTTCCGAGGGACGACGCCGTTATCTTTTATGTGCTTGTCGAACCAAGAGTCAAACAGAGTTCGAATCATAAAAATAGCCACACGAGTTTCGGAAAAAAAGGGAGATTTTTTTTCTGCGCCGTATGTAAAAGCCATCACCATATATTTCCGATTTCACCTCCGAGGATTTACCAGGAATGCGTTTGTTTTCTGTCCTTTAGCGACCTACAATGTTGACTCTTTTCTTTTTTTGGGGGGGGGGGGTAGTTAGAATACAGGTCTAGCCACAATTACATTGATTTACTTGACCCCAGGCTCGGGGGAACTCCATAAACACAAGAGGCTCTGAAATGGCTTTCATTTAGCTCGCTATAAATTGCGTACATACTCGCAAATTCGGACAAAAAAAGAGAGAAAAAAATCCCTCGGAGAATACAAAGTTCCGTTGTCAACACTCAATGGGCAGAAGGTTCTTTACAAGGTGATAGGAGGGAAAAGTTCAGCCTCGTCTATCACAGGGCCTCGGACCTGCTGCGGATAGGAGGGCTGGACATAAAGGTGTCAGCCGTGCAAGCGGGGCCGATGTAAATCAGGAGCCTACGGGGCAGAGAAACGGCAAACGCAGGCATCTGCCAGGCCGCTTCTCTTTCTCTCCTCCGCTTTTCTCCGCCGTTTTTCCCAGTGTCACACAAGGACAAGTCTCTTCCACATGACCCCTGTGTGCCGGGAGACAAGCCCGCCCAGGCAGCCTTGTTTTTCTCCTCATCTCCAACCAACTAACCCCCCCTCCCCCCTCCCTCCCTCCACTCTCCTCCTCCTCCTCCTCCTCTCCTCTAATGTTGTAATTTGTGATTTTTTTTTCCCCTGCAAAAGAGGGCGAGGCGGCTGTTAAGCTCGTTATTCTATAGCGACGGGTCTTCATCATTCCATTCAAGTCGCCTCCTGTCCCATGCATTCACAGGAAAATCGTTCTTTTGTGGAAAAATACGGCTTTCACGAGCACACCGCGTTATCGGGAATGCAGCGTCCGCCTTTTCGTCTCCCCGTGATCTCTCTCTCTCTCTGTCTCTCTCTCTCTTTTATAAATTTGCGCTAAACTTTTGCGATATTTTCTAAAAAAACACAAACAAAAATGGAATGTTTCCATTAAGCATATCATGCGACTAAAACTCGTCCTCTCGCGATGCAAAAATAACGCACACAGATATCGGCTGGATTACTTATATCGCAGCCGAAGCATCGGGCGTGTTTATTTATAAGCGGAGACATTCATTCATTCATCTTCTACCGCTTTATCTGATCTTCCTACGGGTCACGGGGAGTCTGTGCCTATGTCAGGCGTCTATGGGCATTAAGGCAGGATACACCCTGAATGGAATGACAACCCATCACAGGACACACACACACACACACACACACACATTCATACACTAGGGAATAATTTTCCAAGGTGCCAATCAACCTACCGTACATGTTTTTGGACCGGGGAAGGAAACGGAAACCGGAGAACCCGGATGAACCCGGAGAAAAAAAAAACCCCCTGAGGCACGGGGGGAGAACATGCAAACTCCACACACACATGGAATCAAACCCGAACCCTGGCGGTGTGAGGCGAACGTGCTAACCACTAAACCACTGTGCCTCTTAATGGGAGACATAGGCTAGTTAAAACAAGCATTAATGGCAAGGCGATCCTCCTGCACTTGGGAGCGGCGACGTATGCGCTTATTCTGTTAGGGTAATAGTGCGCAATTTCACCAAGGACCTTTTTTTTGAGCATGTGCAGTGCGATAGGGCCTCATGTAGCACCTACAGCATCACGCCCAGGGCAAGGCAATGTAGATCATGTGACCTGGAAATGCGAAAAAAAAAATGTTTCTATTACAGTTTTGCGAATTATTCCTTTTTCGCATCGTCTAATAAAAAAAAAAAAAAAAAAACAAAAAAAACACCTCATGCGAGCGTAACTTTTTGCGATACTGTGACGCGTTTGCATTAGGCGTATTTTTAATTCGCTATTTAAATTTGAGCATTTTAAAGGGTCATGGAAATATGCTTAGTGTCACCGCTCTCACACCAGGATATATATATATATATATATATATATATATATATATATATATATTCATCATTCATTCATTCATCTTCTACCGCTTTATACCGATCTTCTCCTCGGGTCACGGGGAGTCTGTGCCTGTGCTATCTCAAGCGTCTATGGGCATTAAGGCAGGATACACCCTGGATGGAATGCCAACCCATCGCAGGGCACACACACATCACACACACACACACACACACATTCACACACTAGGGACAATTTTTCCAAGGTGCCAATCAACCTACCGTGCATGTTTTTGGACCGGGAGGACGGACCGGAGGGGAACCGGAACCGGAGAACCCGGAGAAAAAAACCCCCTGAGACACGGGGAGAACATGCAAACTCCACACACACACATGGCCGAGACGGGAATCGAACCCGAACCCTGGAGGTGTGAGGCGAACGTGCTAACCACTACGCCACCGTGCCCCTTTATATATATATATATATATATATATGAATAAAAGTCTCTGATTGGTGTGATATTGAGCTCTTGTCATAAATATTTGTTTGTGTATATGTATTTGCAAAACAAAGATTTTCGAAAGATTTTCCTTTTTTTTCCCCAATAAATGTCAGTTTTATTAAATACAAAAGAAAAAATACATCAAACCATCAATTTAAATTAAGTTGCATTCAGTAGAACACACTGTATGTGTGTATATATATATATATATAATCTATATATATAAAACTACATTACAAATATACATCATAGACCTCAAAGAAAAATACAGTGATTCAAAAAAAAAAAAAGTAGTGCCCTTAGTTACACAACAGAATTCTATACAGATTTGATATAAAACATTATACATCACAGTTCATCAGTGACATTTTAAAAAAGACACACACACACACACACACACACACACACACACACACACACACACACACACTGTACAACTGTACAATTCCCGAGCCGACAGTCGATTTAACGCGCCGATTTAACGGCTGTTTTTGTTGTGTAACGGCAAAACAAAAACTTGGTGGGAAGGTTGTCCACAGGGTACACCGTCGGGCCCGTTTTCATTGTCGGCGGTCCGTTGGAAAGTGTCCAGTTGCAGTGCTGCGTGAGCTCGACCAGAAAGATCTTGAGCAGCATCTTGGCAAACTCCTTTCCCACACACATCCTGGCTCCTCCTCCGAACGGGATGTAGTTAAACCTGGAACTGTCTTCCGAGCCTTTAGGCAGGAACCTCTCGGGCTGGAATTCCTCTTTGTGCGGGAAGACGTCGGCAACGTCGTGGGTATCGCAAATGCTGTAAATGACGTTCCAGCCTTTGGGAATTTGGTAGCCCTTGGGAAAAGAAAAGAGGAAAATGTTTTATTATTTCTCCATTAGGACTCCATATATATATATATATATATATATATATATATATATATATATATATATATATATATATATATATAAATAAAATGAGCCTTTGACAATAAAGTTTGTCTCTCTGTATAAGAACTTACATTGAGTTCGAAGGTTTTAAGTGCAACACGGAATCCCCCAGGCACAGGAGGGTTAATCCGCAGGGTTTCCTTAATGACACAGCCGGTGTACTTGAGATGCTCCAGAAGCTCCATGTTAACAGGCAAATGCATGCTGGACACTTCCTAAACAACAACAACAACAACGACACCACTTAGCATTTATCAACAACAATCCAAAAACCACCTTTCGATAAATAAACAAACATTCTCATGTACCTTCTCATCCAGCTCGTCCCGGATGCGCTGGATCACCTCTGGATTCAGGCCCAGGAACATCACCAGAGACGTCGCCGTACTCGCCGTGGTCTCGTGACCGCCGAACAGAAGCTCGGTCGCCGCCTCCTTCATCGCCTGCCAGCAAGAAAAACGCCTGACGTCGGTCAAACTGGCCTTAAAAAAAGAAGTGCTGCCTTGTGTCCCAAACAGGACGGGTCTGTATGGTTACCTGCATGCTCAGGGGCTCGTCGCTCCTCCTGCTGTTCTCAATCAGCTGCTGGAGAGCATCCTTGTACTTGGGCTCGTTCTCGTTGTCGCCGTCCTGGATCTTCATCTTGATGTTCTCCTCGATTTTTGCATGGATGAAATTACGTGCTTTGAGGCCCTGTATAAGAAAAATAAGCATATTTTTTGCTTAAAGCCCAAACAAATCTTTTTAAAGCAAAAAAACAAAAACAAACAATAGCTACTGCTGTTTACCCGATATAAGCCGCTGAACGGGACGTCGATCGGGAGGGAGAAGAGGTTCTTGATCATTTCCTCAAACGCCTCAACCAGCTCTTGCTCGTCCCTCTTGATCTGCTCGGGTTCGAAGCCCAGGAGGATCCTCATGGCGATGCGGAACATGAGGCGCTTCATTTCCGGGTACACGAGCACGGGCGCGTCGCGCTCCAGCCAGTCGGTGACCGCGCAGCGCACCTCCTCCTGGATCACCGGGATGTAGTGCTCCAGGGCGTCTCGGGAGAACGCTTTCAGGATCGCCTGCGCAACACGCATTTGATACACGGGGTCAAGTTTGTAAACGGAGCAGAAAATCAGGGTTGCCAGGTTGCACGCGTAAACCCAGGCTGCGTCTCAAATCGCATGCTGTTACACTAAAAAAAATAAAGTGCGTCCTGGTTTCACGCCACCCTGATTGGTTGATTTATTTACGCGCTACGAGATTTAGACGCGCTTTACCTTTTTCTTGTTTCGGTGCAGAGCCCCGTGCACGTTGGAGAGCGTGTCGGATCCGAGGATGGTCCTGACCGAAGCGGGCCACTGCACGGCGACCAGCTTGTGCTCCCCGAGCAGGATCTGGCGCACGTTCTCAGCGCCCATGACGCGCACCGTGGGATTCCCGAAGAGGTGCGTTTTGTAGATAAAGCCGTATTTTTGGCGCTTCATGCGCAGGAACTTTCTTCTCTGGAAAGTAATGAAACACGTATTTAAACTAACAAAACTTATATATAAAA
>JACRUU010000015.1:7655127-7665127 GCA_030449085.1 Kryptopterus vitreolus | reverse complement strand
CTTCAGGACGGTTTACTTCATTATTCTTCAGCACTGGTGTGAATCACTGAAATGACGATCTCACTCCCCAACCCCCCCCCACCCAGTCCACCTTTCATGGTTGGGGTCGCTTTATGATCGCTCATCGTCTATCTAAAGGTCTATATAAAGGTTCCTTTATAATTTGAAAGCAACCTGAGGGCGTTTAATTGAAACTAGAATTAAAAACCTAATAAGATTAAACATGAAGCGACAAAGGGCATAAATCATCAGCGCCGGGGCTTTTAATCCGCACCGTATGAGTAACGATTCACACGCAACCTTATACCCAGAGTTCAAACCCAGTACGATGAGGGATAATGGAATTTTCGATTACATGAAAAAAAAACAACAACAAAGAAACAAAAACAAAACATAAATCTAATCGGTCTTTTGTCTGGGAATCATCCGAACGAAACGCTTTTGCGGTTTGAAAGGGAAATCGGCTCTCGGGTTCTTCCAAACACCCTGGAAAACATCCAACGTTTCTTCACACTTTGGGATTTTACGACTGCTCGTATATAGAGATACGGAACATTTTCCAGTCACTTTTTTTCCACAGTAATAAACAACCATACAAATAAATAAATAAATCAGCCACAATAAACTTGAGACTTTTACTCCTATAGAGCTGTGCACTGAACAACAACAACAACAACAACAACAACAACAACAAACGACACAGTATTCAAGTTCAGACCAGCTTCTAAAGTATCTTCAAATACAGAGTCTATCAAAAGGTTAGGAACTATTTTTATTTATTTATTTTTTTATGGGTTTTGAGGGACACGTGGGTGCTCCTTTTGTTTATATGAAACAAACTGGGTAAAAGTTATTAAAAATAAATAAATTAATAAATACACAAGAACTTTGGAACCCGAATGACTGGAAGAAACGTGGATGACGTACATTTTTTGTCCAATTTTTTTTTATTCTTTAGGACGACGAAAGTGAGGGAAGATATTAGCAGACTGCCTCACTTAAGGACAGTTTAATTCATTATTGTCCAGCACTGATATTTACTGGTGCGAATCACTATAATGAAGATCTCACAGCAACCCCCCGTCCACCCCGTCCAGCCCGTCCACCCTCCAAACCTCTCATAAGTTGTCCATCCGGTCCAAGTTTCATGGTCAGGGTTACTTTATGATTTCAATAATTTTACGTCCAATTTTTGGGATTATACTGGACGAAGAACACCGAGGGAAGATATTAGCGACTGCCTCACGTCCACAATCCAACACGGAGGTGGAAGTTTAATGCATAAGAGCAAGCAAGTTACTGTCAAGAGACGTGTACCGCCAAAGTCAAAGAAATCCTGATCCAACATGTACTGCATTTGTCAGTCGCTAGTGTGCTGTCATGGAATGGACCTGCCCAGTCACTGCACCTAAATCCCATTCAACTGCTCTGAGATGAACTGGATCGCAAAGAAATCTCCAACTAGAGGGGAGGAGTTTTGGAGAAACTGTCTAGAAGTGTGTATAAAGCTGTTATTCATGTCTACATGTCTGTTCAGTCAAAGTAAAACTTCATAACTGCATATAAACGAAGCGAAGGTGCTTTTAAATGACCATAGAAGCGCTGCCAAACCTTTTGACAGTATATTAACAACCAAATAGGGGTCGACCAACAATGCTGTAAGCAGCTCATGTTACAGGTAAAGGCTTAAAAATGTTTTTAATGTTTTTTAAAAACAGAGAGTCAACAAAGTGTGTCCATTAGGGATCAGATGATTGGCAGGGACATGGCGACCCCTGCAATCAGGGTCAGGATGCTCTCAAACAGGCCAATTCCAGTGGATCCATCTTAGGTGCTGCCTGTGGCCCTTTGTCAAACTGATACTCGAGTATCTTCCCCCAGAGCACAGCGTTTTTTTTCTTTCTCCTGGTTCTATGGATAGTACGATGCTCGGGTGAGTGGCGTGTATTGAGTGAGAGGTTAACGTTACCGAGAAGGGCAGGGTGAGGCGGTAAAGCCTGACCACTGGCACTCTTCTCAACTCCTTATCTGAGACTGAGGTGCTTGACCCTGGCCTGAGTCCTCACTCTGACTGCTGCCCTCTCGCGAAATCAGAGGATACCCGAAAAGCAACAATCCTTTCCATTCATCACTCATTAGAGTACAACAATTCCCTTTTTTCCAGATTTCAGCATTACGACACGTTTGCTTTCTTCATGCGTGAGAAATAAAGATCCGGCACACAACCAAGCAAGTACAACGCAGGGACGTGAGCAGCGAACGACGCGAGGACGATGAATGCACTTCGAAAGAAAAGATCTGCTTGCCAGGGTCGGTTATGACTTGTAATAAACCCGTTCAAAAGCCATGCACGATGCGCTTTATGTAGCTAGGACAACCTTAGTCTAATCCTCAGCATTGTGTTCTTGTGTTTGTGTTATATGTTGTTTTGTGTAGCACCAGGGTCCTGGAGAAACGTTGTCTCATTTCACTGTGTACTACATCAGCTACATATGGTTGAAATGACAATAAAACCTCTTGACTTGACCACACGGCTTTACTATATTAAATCATATTCCCTTTTGAAAATGTACTATTGATCAAATATGCTGCATTTTCATCAGATGTTTGTCAGACATTACTGAATACACTTATAAATTAAAACACACACACCAATTCACCACACACACACACACACACACACACACACACACACACACACACACACACACACACATATATATCACAGGTGCTGAGGTGCGATGCTTACCTGTCGAAGGTCAATGAACGCTAGCTGAAGTGTGTCCCCCTGGAATCCCGGCACGGGCTCTGAACTGGCAAATACTGAAAAGATAACAAGAAACTGATTTAATAATTCGCAGGCCTCAATTACTGACGATTATTTATCTATAATTATTTATAGGGAACTACTGTGTCTATCGACAATAACCATTTAGTGAAGCTTGCACCAAATAAGATGAATCTTTCCTGTAACAGATAAAGTGTATTTCATACGACTTCAAAATATATCTGATTAACCTTAGACAGGCGTGGTAATATAGATCCCAAGTCTTTTTCCTGATAAAAAAAAAATGTCCCCGCGTTTTGTCTGGTGAAAATTTCTACAAATTCTTTCTCTGGTGGACGATTTTTTTGGTCTTGTGAAAATATACCAGTGTCTTTCCTGGGAAAATGTCCCAGTATATGTATTGAAGGCATAGATTATAGTGTTTTGCTTGGTGAAAAGGTTCCACCTGGTAAACAAAATGGTCTCTGGTAAAAATCTGGTCTCTGGTAAAAAAAAAAAGTGTTTTGTCAGGTGAAAATGTTCTGGTGTCTTTTCTGTTGAAAATGTCCCAGTGTTTTGTCTGGTGAAAATGTCCCAGTGTTTTGTCTGGTGAAAATGTCCCAGTGTCTTTCCTGTTTAAAATGTCCTGGAGAAAAGGTCCCAGTGTTTTGTCTAGTAAAAATGTCCCAGTGTCTTTCCTGTTGAAAATGTCCTGGAGAAAACGTCCCGGTGTTTTGTCTGGTGAAAAGGTCCCAGTGTTTTGTCTGGTGAAAATGTCCTTGTGTCTTTCCTGTTTAAAATGTCCTGGAGAAAAGGTCCCAGTGTTTTGTCTAGTAAAAATGTCCTGGTGTTTTGTCTAGTAAAAATGTCCCAGTGTCTTTCCTGTTGAAAATGTCCTTGTGTCTTTCCTGTTTAAAATGTCCTGGAGAAAAGGTCCCAGTGTTTTGTCTAGTAAAAATGTCCTGGTGTTTTGTCTAGTAAAAATGTCCCAGTGTCTTTCCTGTTGAAAATGTCCTTGTGTCTTTCCTGTTTAAAATGTCCTGGAGAAAACGTCCCAGTGTTTTGCCTGGTGAAAAGGTCCCAGTGTTTAGTCTGGTGAAAAGGTCCCAGTGTCTTTTCTGTTGAAAATGTCCCAGTGTTTAGTCTGGTGAAAAGGTCCCAGTGTCTTTTCTGTTGAAAATGTCCCTGTGTTTTGTCTGTTGAAAATGTCCCAGTGTTTTGTCTAGTGAAAACGTCCCAGTGTTTTGTCTGGTGAAAACGTCCCCGTGTTTTGTCTAGTAAAAATGTCCCAGAGTCTTTCCTGTTGAAAATGTCCCGGTGTTTTGTCTGGTGAAAACGTCCCCGTGTTTTGTCTAGTAAAAATGTCCCAGAGTCTTTCCTGTTGAAAATGTGTTTTGTCTGGTGAAAACCTCCCAGTGTTTTTTTTCCCAGGCAAACATTTCCCATTGTTGTTCTAATGAATAGAACTAGATTATGAAATGACAAGCCGATTTCCGATTCAAAGCCAGCGAGAAGCCTCAGGTATTCCCTGTGCTGCTGAACCCTGTTATGAACTCTGATTCACCCCGTCTTACCAGCTTCAGGGCTCTACAAGGGCAGCTACACACACACACACACACACCCCCACATACACACCCACACCACTCACATTTCTCTACGTGCGACAGTGATGTAGCATACGGGGCACAATGCATTTCTCTTAGTCCTCCATGTGTTTATTTAACATACAGGTGTTTTTATGCTTTGCTGTGGTCCGTCCAGTACGACATCAGGATCTCAATCCATAATATATTACTACATTTACCCTACGTTTCCCAAATCTGGTACAGTATGGCCGCTGTGAACAAAGCCAGCTACAGGATATGCTTTACATGGGTTGGATTAGAGGATCTCCTGCTACAGAGTTCTTAACTTTACACTATTGAATGCCTTTGCGATGAATTGAAAATGTTAACTATGACTAGATAAAGTTTAATCAAGTGTTCTTGCCATATTTTGTCTTTCATTACATTGTGTTGGCTTGTACAACATCCTGCTATATACCGAGTCTAAACAAAACAAACTGTACACACAGTGAGGACAGGCCATGTCTGGGCAGCCGAAACAGTAAAAAGTGCATGAAACAGGTCTTTAAATTCAGTCCTTTGAGCTCGAGAGCTTTGAGAATGAAAATGCGAATGTACGATAAGCCTCAGATGTGGACCTGTTTATTCTGAAAGTAGAAATTACGCCGACCGATGTAAAATCCAGTAAAAAACAAAGTGACGTAGGGAACGGCGCTCAAGACGTCACGGTGAGCGAGTTCCCCTAAAAGAAGGGCGAGAAAACCAAAAACGGCTGGCGAAGGGATAACATC
This sequence comes from Kryptopterus vitreolus, assembly GCA_030449085.1. Classification (NCBI taxonomy): domain Eukaryota; kingdom Metazoa; phylum Chordata; class Actinopteri; order Siluriformes; family Siluridae; genus Kryptopterus; species Kryptopterus vitreolus. The sequence continues at coordinate 7,660,004 of JACRUU010000015.1, read as the reverse complement.
TATCGTAATATACACCATGGGGTCAGATTCACACACAGACGCTCTCTGCATGCTTCGCCGAAGTTTCGAGAGATCTACAGATTGCATTCCGGTTACAGATTACATCTAATCCTCGGACTATAAAAAGCCTTTTTAGAGGAAAAGTCCTTTGACTAATTTCAAGGAAAATGGTGTTTTTTTTGTAAAATAAATGGCCCTTATTAACTTTCACAGACATTTTCTGCTCGTTCGCTGATCCTGACAAGTTCAGTATCCATAACGGTTTTCCAACGAATCGCTCCGTGCCACATATTAACCATAATCCTCGATTTTTTTTTTGCCTAGCTACTATATGAGCTAGGACATATGGGTAGAGCTATATATATATATATATATATATATATATATATATATATATATATATATATATATATATATCTATATATATATATATATATATAAAAGTTGTCCACGTTCAAATTTACCAGCACCAAAAATCTTCATATACATACATACACACACACACACACATATCTATCTATCTATCTATCTATTCTATATATCTATCTATATATATATATATATATATATATATATATATATATATATATATATATATATATAGTCACGATTAGCCTCCGACCAATCTACCGAGATGGGCAAGCGCTCCAAACTCAACGTCATAACAGAAATGCAGGAGGATTGCGCAAGGGTAGCACAACTCGGCGTAGATGATAGAGGCGGGGCATCCTCAACATGGCTGGGTCTTATCCTGGAGTGGCACTTTTATTATCTTCAATCCGGCGGCTTCTATAAAAGGCCGTCAGACGGTGGTTGAGTGGGAGAACGTCTGGGCTCCCGACTAATGGCGCATGTTTCTTTTCCCGACGTCCCACTATAGGTGAGACAGCTGATGCGGATGAGGAATACCCGCCAGACCCTCACAGCGCCTTGTATCTGGGAGTCTCTACACAGCCCTGCGGCAGGAAATGAGCCTGACCCCTACGAGTTTGATGGAGATCTGGAGGATGCAAGCCGCCCACTGATCAGGATCTGAGAGAGCGTCGCGAGATATGCGTGTGTGTATATATATATATATATATATATATATATATATATATATATATATATATATATATAAACACATACTTTTAAGTTATACGGAAGCGAATTGTGCTCACAAAAGAAATATTGCGTAATACGGATTTGGGAATGCGATGTGCTTGCGTAAGGTTCCATACACTAATATAGTGAAGAGTTCGTACCTGTTGTGAATGAGCAGCTAGTAGGCGTAATTCAGGGGGAATTTAGGAAGCGTGAGTGGATGCACTGAAGGTTCTTTATTCATTTGTTCTTTTTTGTTCACTCACGTTAATAAAATCACGTTAATAAAAGTAGTGCCATTAAAGTGAATGTGTGTTAACGCGTTAATAACGCCTGTTTACAAAGTGTTCAAGTCTCCTCCCTGTAACGTACGTACGTCTATGGTCAGATTCCAAGTATCTCCTGTAACTCATTTAAATCCCAGATAGGATATAAAATTACACCCTATCTAGTGCTCTGGTGCACGATGAAGGAAGTCATTTGGGATTCGACAACAGATACACAATATATTTATTGAGGATTGTTTTCCGACACACAAATCCGTATTTTGATGAAAAAGTATTGGCACTCATAACAGTATTTGAATGGAATATAAAGACCCCCCCTCTACGCCACCCCCTGTACTGCATTCTTTAGTGAAGGTCAAACAAGCACTTTCGACCAAACCAGGACATGCCCGAGCCAACGGTGTACGATACGCACGGTGACACAATACTCACATTCGCACTGGATGACGTCCAGGTTGAATTGCTGGATGGCCCCCATGCTGACCTGCTTAAGCTCTGTGTCCAGGAGCATCTGCATCATGGAGGTGGCGAGGTGCTTGCAGGCCGACATGCAGGCCGTCTGAGCCACTTTCCCCTACACACACACACACACACACAGAAAGACAGCACAGGTGACATCAAGCAGTGTTGTCTTTCTCCTCCGTTTAACTCAATGTACCATTACAGCACATATAAACTGAACTCACACTGGGTCGTTATATTGAACACAAATATGATGCGTGTGTAAATAAATAACTAGTACCAACATTACATACAAAAAAATATATTCACAGTTTATCCTACTTTGACTCAAAAAACACTTCAAAATCAATTCCCTATGGCTCTAAACAACAAACAATAACAAACAAGTCTTGCATTTTGGACACGCGCACACACACACACACACACACACACACACACACACACACAAATCATGCAGGTCGACGCGGCTCATAATGAGCAGGGATACACACAGGGGCAGGATTAACCGACCAAATTCAGAACACTCTCTCTCACACACACACACACACACACACACACAAACACTCATGCACTAACTGCTACACCAACATACACACATGCCGATCACTTTCCAATACAAAATGCTTCTATATAGTACATACAGGACATCATTATTAAATGAAAAAAAAACAAAACAGGCAGAACCGTTTCTACACATGAACAACTGTGTTCCTTAGAACGTGTAACGAACACAATGTCGAGCTTGGTTGTTCATCATGCATGGACTCCTAAAAGGGTCCTAAATAGTATTAAATCCTTTGTTGGCTCTATGATAGAGTGCCATTTCATTCAACCCTGCTTCTACCATACGCCCTTTTCAGGTTCACACTGTGTGAAGCAGTGAATGAGGCTCCACCACAACGTGGACTAACGGGGAGGTGGCACCATAGTACGCGCATACCCAATATGAAATCCCAGCCAAAATCAACTCCTGGGCCCCTGAGCAAGGCCCTTATCGATAGTTCTTCCTCGTTCGTTTGCGATGGATGGAGCTTTTAGTTACGCTGAGGAATCTACGTCCTCCATTTTCAAAACACATGACTCGGAACATTTCTATTTCTATTTCACTAAGCATTATTATTAGGGACGGGGTAGCCCAGGGGTTAAGAGGGGTTGGAAATACTTAGGATCAAAACCAAGCATCCACAGGGTTGCCAGTGCTGGGCCCTTGAGCAAGGCCCTTAAAGCTTAATTTGTTTGTTTGTTTTTTTATTTTATTTGGAATTAAACTGGACCCATTTATACATGGCTAGTCTTGGACTTCACAGCAGCATTGAACCGTGATGGGATCCTGCTACGTTCACGCAAAGCAAGCGACGGGTCTACACGCAATCAATCATTTACATTTACTGTACACAGATCCACCATTTGACCGACAGAAGCATGCGACAGCGCGACCAGCGACGCTGAACTGCAAGTTTGCAATAATGTTTTGAAAATTAAGATTTTAAGAATTAAAAATCCAGCCTAAACGTCCTAGTACCAATCACACGGGACATGTCCTTCTAATTTATTCAGTTCCACCACAATCACCACATCACATTACCTTTACTTTACAACTGTTCATGCAAAAAATAAATAAATAAACAAACATATCTGTGGTATGTCATGTACGAATTCAGGTAAAAGTGAAGCATTTACAGTTACCTAGCCAAACAACGACAGTACAAAGCCTAACACACACACATATACTATATATATATATATATATATATATATATATATATATATATATATATATATATATATATATATATACATATATACATATATACATATATATAGTATAACAGCCTGTTCTCATTGAGGCATAATCGCGTGTTACAACAGCGTATTACAACAGTAATAACAGTGGCTGAACAACAATTTTTAAATTGGGTTTAATTTCATAATTACTATCTAAGGCTGGCGGATGGAGAGAGCATGCAATACAGCCGGAATTGTGAATACGATGCCGATCTACCGCGTGAATAAGTAATGATATCTAGAGAGAAGAGCGGACTCATGTTTTTGGACCATTCTGTATAAACGCACTGATCAAAAACAACATTATGGCCATTGATCGAGCATAACATTATGACCACCTGACTAACGTTGTGCCAAAACCCAGTGAATATTAACAGCATTAACCTCGCCAGCAATTTGAGCTAAAGTAGCTTTAATATGGTCTGTTGGATCGGACCACACGCGTCGGGCGTCCACGATTCACTACTGTTCCTTCCTTTAAAAACTATTCACAGATATTGTGGACTGCAGAGCAGGAACACGCCACAAGAGCTGCAGATTAGGAGATTCTATGACCTAGACATCGCAATATGGCCCTTGTCAAAGTCACTCAAAATGTTAGGCTTGCCCATTTTTCCATTAACTTTGAGGACAAAATGCTCACTTGCTGCCTAATATATCCCACCCACTAACAGGTGCCATGATGAAGAGATAATCAGCGTTATTCAATGATCATAATGCTATAATGCCATGTTATGTCTGGTCAATATACATACACATATACATATGTATATGTATATACATGTGTGTGTGTATATATATATATACTATATATATATATATATATATATATATATATATATATATATATATATATATATATATATATATATATATATAGATATATATGGTACTAGTAGTGTATAGATATATATATCTATATATATATCTATATCTCTATATATCTGTGTGTGTGTGTGTGTGTGTGTGTGTATATGTAGATATATCTATCTCTATATCTATATATAAGATCATGATACATACATATAGACACATATACATCTATATATATATACACACATATACACACATACTATATATATATATCTCTATATATATATATATATATATATATAAAAGTTGTTTCAGACCCCTCAATGATCCGACTGTATTCTGACTTGAGACAAAAAAAAAAAGAAAAAGAAAAAAAAAAAAAACAATCCGTAAACGAATCTCAAGTGAGAATCCATGCTATGTTGAGCAGATGCTGGCGTCCACATG
>JACRUU010000015.1:7630127-7652627 GCA_030449085.1 Kryptopterus vitreolus | reverse complement strand
CGTCCTGAAGAAGGCAAAAAAAACAAGGCTCAACAAAAAAACACCACACCGTCATTACACACCAGGAGCGTCACTAACCTTGAACGTGGAGAGGCCGTAGAGTCTGGTGGTGTGAACGGTTTCTGGTGAGACGTTGGTAATGTTGGTGATGAAATCCTCCAGGTATTTGCACGCTTGCTCCAAGTGGGTGGTGTTTATGATGATCTGAACCAACTGCAAAAAAACACACACACACACACACACACACACACGTCACCAAGTCACATTCACCGCAAAACACATCTGCGTGTGTTTCTGTGTGTGCCGAAATGAGACGCTGACCTCCGTGAGTCCTATGTGAGGCTTTCGGATGAGGTTCTGTAAGCAGCAGCTCAGCGTCCTCGTCAGCAGCAGGTTGGTGGATTTACGGAGCATGTCGTCGATCTCCGTGGAGCTGAAATTGAACGACAGATCAGTTACGGTTTCATTTCTTTCTGATAGAAGTCCGAGTAGTGTGAATGTTTATGTCAAGAAGAATAGCCTTTATTTGTCACATATTTAGCATTTAAGGGGCGCGGTGGTTTAGTGGTTAGCACGTTCGCCTCACACTGCCCGGGTCCGGGTTCGATTCCCGTCTTGGCCATGCCTGTGTGTGGAGTTTGCATGTTCTCCCCGTGCCTCAGGGGGTTTTTTTTTTCTCCGGGTTCTCCGGTTTTCCCCCCGGTCCAAAAACATGCACGGTAGGTTGGTTGATTGGCACCTTGGAAAAATTGTCCTTAGTGTTATGAATGTGTGTGTGTGTGTGTGTGTGTGTGTGTGTGCCCTGCGATGGGTTGGCATTCCATCCAGGGTGTATCCTGCCTTAATGCCTTAATGCCCATAGACGCCTGAGATAGACACAGACTCCCCGTGACCCGAGGGAAGATCGGATTTATAGCGGTAGAAGATGAATGAATGAATGAACATTTAGCATTTATTTAGCAGTGTCTTTCAACTGAGCAATTGAAGGTTAAGGGCCTTGCTCAAGGGCCCAGTAGTGAGCTTCGTCACATATACATTACAGCTTCTTGTTTCTTCACATATATGGAAGAAAGTTGCTGAAGAAAGAAGCTGGGCCCCTGGAGCACACGGGTTAAGGGCCTTGCTCAAGGACCCAAGAGTGTTATATAACGGCTCGAACCTCCGACCTTAGCCTGGCACATTAAACCTCTGAGCTACGCCCTCATAAAAAAAACACGGGTACATATATATACAACCTATATATAAAAAAAGTGGACATATATACACACACACACACACACACACATACATAGACATTACATATATATATATATATATATATATATATATATATATACTATATATATATATATATATATATATATATATATATATATATATATATGGTGAAGTGGTAGCTCAGTGGTTAAGGCACTGGACTGGAAGATTGCAGGTTAAAAATCCAACCAATCCCACCACCACTAGTGGGCCCTTGAGCAAGGCCCTTAACCCTCAACTGCTAAGACATCCAATCGCTATGGATAAGAGCGTCTGCCAAATGGTGCAAACAGAAATTACTGGGCATAATTGGTGTATATATCTCATGTTGGTAGAAAATAAAGCATTACTGTTTCCAGGGACTCCTGTTTGTTTTGTTCCTTGAAGGGGGAAGGTTGTGTGTGTGTGTGTGTGTGTGTGTGTGTGTGTGTGTGTGTGTGTGTGTATATGTTGGGGGGGGGGTAGCCTTTAACCTTAACCTAGCTCTTACTGTCAACCCACTCAGCAGCAGCAACTAGGTGCGAGTATTAACAGGACACTGCTAGAGTGTTGCTTTTGCAGATAGTTTGCAGACCGTGTGTGTGCGTGCGTGCGTGTGTGTGTGTGTGTAGGTGTTGATTGGAAGGGAGGGGTTTAGGTAAGCAAACAGTCAATAGAGAGGTCCAGAGGCCGCTCATTACCACCCCCTTAACATGACAAAGAAACAATTAGAGAGGAGTGTGAAATGTGCGGTAATTTGCATTGACTGCCCACAAGGGAAAGATCGATCCTGAAAGATCCACCACACACACACACACACACACCTGACACACCTGAGTCACTTCTTCAGAATCTGACCAACAAGTAAAATCCTGGACGCTGATAAGAAGGCTCTATCTGTAATTGGGCCGTGCAAAATTCCTCACTGTGAGTTTTAAAGGCGCAAATATTAGCAGACTGGCCGTAAATGTAAATGGAGTTTCCCCCATGGAGAGTTTAATGAGCGATCAGTTAAAGCCGCTTTCTCACGCCATATTTCAGATAAGAGGTGCAGGCTGACAAGAGACGACTGACAAAAGACCGAAGCTGCCGCTCTAAGGCCGCTCGGAAAAAGATGCCTCTTCTTGATCCGTTTGTTTGGGCAAATGGAAGCAATACATTAGCTCTTTCACTTTAACCACTATCTGTATCTGTAGGGAGGTGGTGGCTCAGTGGTTAAGGTGTTGGCCTACGGACCAGAAGATGGCAGGTTCAAATCCCAGCACCACCAAGCTGCCACTAGTGGGCCCTTGAGCAAGGCCCTTAACCCTCAATGGCTAAGTTGTAAGTCGCTCTGGATAAGGGCGTCTACCAAATGCCGCAAAATGTACCTCTGCTCACTCACTGGAATAGCATGTGTCCACACCCCTATAGAGCAGACTTGTTTGGAAAAGCGTATATCACATATATATTACAGCGCAGTGGAATTCTTTCTTTTAATATCCCAGCTTGTTTGGAAGATGGGGTCAGAACGCAGGGTCAGACATGATACGGTGCCCCTGGAGCACAGAGGGTTAAGGGCCTTCCTCGGGGAGCTTGGTGATACTGGGGCTCGAACCCCCGACCTTCTGATCAGAAGCCCATTGCCTTAGACCACTGAGCTACACCCCTCACCATGGATGTATGAGTGGGTACTAAAAGCACAGTTTTCCACGTCTAATATGAGGAGCGATGCTTTGTGAACACGAAGCGCACTCACCTGCGATGTAGTGACTCGGAGAACTTTAAACTGGCATAGATGAACTCCTTGACCTGAATGTAAATCTGAGGCACTGACTGGGACATGGGCAGCTTCTTTGGAAATGCTTGCTGTATAAATAAAGCAGGTGAAGGTGAAGTATACAGCTTCGACGATTTTGTCGTTAGCAAGCAAGCAAACAAACAATCGGACAAAAGGCTGAGGAAGTCGAACGTACCTTTTCGATCTCGGCGTCGTGGAAGGGGAACCGACTGACCACGAGCTTGTACTCCGCCTCGGTTTCTACGGGAATGGGGCTGTAGTTGTCTAGCTCGAATATTTCTCTGTCGCAGAAAACAAAAAAAACCAAACAAACAAATAAATATTTAAATATATTGTAAAAAATTCTATATAGATATATATATATAAAACAGCCACTACAAAATTAACATTGAAATTAATTAATTAACAAGAAATGAATATTAAAAGAGTCATATATTACAACAGTGCATTAAATAATTAAGAATTTTATCAATGGGAGAGATTATGAATGAAATGTACAAAATTATAACATCTGTGACAGTTATTTAGAGCATATATATATATATATATATATATATATATATATATATATATATATATATATATATATATATATAATATATAATAAATAAATACATAAAAATAAATAAATAAATAAAAGCCCCATTGTGAAAATGCTTCAAACGAGCCATTTCGTGATGCTTAAGCATTAAACGCTGCGTTACCTGAACACCAGCGCCCACTTCTTCAGTAGCGTTTCGTTATACTGATCCCGAATCTCAAACAACAGGTCGAAGAGCCTGTTCACGGAGAAGCCGTAACTCTGGTCAAAAACACAAGATGCGAGAAAAACAGCCGACGTGTCAAAACCACGAATGTCATACGACTTGTTGATTCAAGGACTCGTGTGTACACATGCACTATCGCAGAGCGTCTAGTGCAAACTGTAAGGAAAACCCGGTCGGCGTGAAAACATCGGGTGCGAAATACCTGCAGTGTGTCTGCAAATATGACGATCAGGTTCTTCAGCTCCAGGACCAGGTCAGGGTCGTTGCAGTAGGACTGTGGGACACGGAGGGAAGGCAGAACATGCTGTTAAGGGATCCTGCACGTGTTTCCATTTGACTCGCAGTGCACGAAAATACATTCAAATAAAACTACGAGCGCTTTAAATGCACGCAATACCACAACTCTGTTTACATCAGAAGGTGTCATTTTCACCACCAGCACATATATGGATGCATGGGATGCTTTAATTCTACAGGGTGTCCTTTAAATCTGAGTCTACATATGAAAGGGGGAACTTATGGTTAGTCCATATAATGCACGAAGTATAATTTTGTACTTCTAGGTCGAATTAGATCAGCTATAATAGCTTTCATTCCACTGTGGAAAGTTCCCAACTTTCCCCTTACTGGGAAATAAAGTGCGCAAGGCTTTACCCTCATCACCTGGTGCATAAACAGGCAAAGATTGAATGGGATTCGATTCCAATCGTACACTAAATGGCTAACTGGCAGCCAGTCACTTATTGATCCACTACTCTGCTGTATTAATGAGTCATTAGCCATTAGCATCAGAATAAGTGCGGTGCGAGTAGAGAGACGAGCGCAGGGTTTGACCCGGCCGGGGGGATGTGAAGCAGGGGATTAGTGAATGCCTGCACACAAAAAGCTTTTTTTTTTTTTTTTTTTTTTTTTTTTAAACCTCCGGTTTATCCACCAGTGCTACATAAGGTTTCATAAGAGCAAGGTCTGAACACTGTGCATTATATGATATGTGTACAGTTTCGTTTCAGGGTGTCAGGGTCATGTGACACTTCTAAAACATTATTCTTTATCAATATTTCCTATAAAAAAGTTTTCTGAAAGTGTGGTCAGTTAAACATATTTTAAAACTACTAATACAATATGTTAAACCTTAATGTACGGCATTAGGGTTTAACATATTGTTAAACCCCCCCCTCACAGATGTTTCTATTTATTTATTTTTTTGAAAACACCAATTTCTATATACATCTTAATTAACTCACTGTATAATATATGTAAAATTGCCCTAGTGTACGTTTTGATAGGGCGGGGGAGGAGGGAGGGGAGTGTTGTAAAATGAAAAACAAACAAACAAACAAATAAATGTTGGTATACATGTTCATTGACGAGCCTTTAAGTGACTCTCTGTTGTTGAATGAATACAACCTAAAAAAAAAAAATTCTATTATTAGACTATTATCAGAAATCAAGTGCTTCAGCAAATGGGTTTGGGTCATGTGATAGTGTCCCCTAGTGGTGGACATACACGCGTGAATGTTGCGTAAGTATTTCTGTAAATTTGCGGGGGAAAAAGAATAAATATCAATTTAAAAAAGGCATAAATCAAGATATATATATATATATATATATATATATATATATATATATATATATATGTATATATGTATATGGGGGGGGGATTAGAAAGTCCACACTGTATTCTACGTGTTTAAATCTAATGATTCTCATCAGGTGTGGCTCGTGATTGGCTGGAATGAACCTTTGAGGAAAGTATCTTGATCTATATATCCGAGAGGGTTAATATAACAGAATAAAATATCTATCTTATAAATATCTTTTTTTTTTGTGCGTCTAAATTAAAAGCCCTCCTCGGAGTGGCATGCGCCAAACCTTTTACTGATTGATTTATTTATTTCTGATTTACGATCCCTCGCTGTAGCGCGATTCCCTCGTTAAACATTGACATAGGGAACGGTGGCCTGCCTCTGCGAGTGCGTAAATCACGCCGCTAAATGAGCGTCGCCTGAGCGGTGACACGCAGCGTCAGTCCACACCTCAGGCGCCGCTCGCCTCGTCCCGTTTACACAACCGGGGGACGCGCGCAAAGAGGCACGCTTTCTCCTCACCGCTTCGATATGATGAGTATGTTCCATTCACTCAAGTCAATCTACAAGTTCATTTTTTAGGCCGGTCCTGCGTTACGAAGGCTTTTAGTCCTCCACCCTGTTTTTTTTTTTTTTTTTTTTCCTCCCTCAAAAAAGGCACTCGGAATGATAATTGCAACCATTTCCTGGTGAGCCTTTGCAGTGGCCGGCTATTCAATCCGATCTAATGGAGAGGTCAGTCGGGCCTAATGAGGACAGATTGCAACAATAACAGCAGATTAAGTGTGAATATTCTAAACCGCCGGGGCTGACGGTGTGTTTGGAGGGCCCAGTCAGTTGTAAATCAGTGAGGGATTATGCAAACGCCCCATGGCTGGGGCTCACAGCCTGGGTCCTGCGGCCCGGACAAAGAGGTCAAGCCGGCCCTCTCCCGCTGCTAGCTAACTTTCAATCACAAAACAGGAGGGGGAGTGTGTGTGTGTGTGTGTGTGTGTGTGTGTGTGTGTGAGTGTGTGTGTGTGTGTGTGTGTGTGTGTGTGTGTGGGGGGGGGGGGGGGGTTACTTACTGAGAGTAAGGTTCTAGCTAGGAGAGTGAGGGGGGTCGAAAATTAATCCCCTTTCCCGGCATTCATGAAGTGAATCAAATCAAGGTGTGCGCTAGGGGTGTACGAAACGGACATTAGCTGAATAGCTGAAACGGACGTTAGCCGAGGCACCACTTTAAGTACAAAATATTGTATTGTTCACAAATGATTTACAATAAATAACTGTCCCCCACACGGTGGCGTAGTGGTTAGCACGTTCGCCTAACACCGCCAGGATCCGGGTTCGATTCCCGTCTCGGCCATGTGTGTGTGGAGTTTGCATGTTCTCCCCGTGCCTCAGGGGGTTTTTTTCTCCGGGTTCTCCGGTTTCCCCCCGGTCCAAAAACATGCATGATAGGTTGATTGGCACCTTGGAAAATTGTCCCTAGTGTATGAATGTATGTGTGAATGTGTGTGTGTGTGTCCTGCGATGGGTTGGCATTCCATCCAGGGTGTATCCTGCCTTAATACCCATAGACGCCTGAGATAGGAACAGGCTCCCAGTGACCCGATGGAAGATCGGATAAAGCGGTAGAAGATGAATGAATGAATGAACTGAAAACCCTTCTTCATGATGCCGGGGGGGGGGCATCACTGTATTTGAGCTAATATACTAATATACGTTTTCAACCTATATACTACCAGGAAGTGACTAGCATAATGGCACACCAGTAATGTTAGCTAATGTATCCTGGGGGTGCAGGGAAAAGAAATGACAGCAGTATGTGTATAACACTATTTTTTAAAGTGCCGATATGCTAAAAACAAGGGGCACGGTGGTTTAGTGGCTAGCACGTTCGCCTCACACCGCCAGGGTCCGGGTTCGATTCCCGTCTCGGCCATATGGAGTTTGCATGTTCTCCCCGTGCCTCAGGGGGTTTTTCTCCGGGTTCTCCGGTTTCCTCCCCTGATCCAAAAACATGCACGGTAGGTTGATTGGCACCTTGGAAAATTGTCCCTAGTGTATGTGTGTGGGGAAGATCGGATATAGCGGTAGAAGATGAATGAATGAATGCTAAAAACAAAGCGCACTTCATGTCAAGTGTCTTTCATAAATATAAAAAAAAAAAAGACCTAAAATGGTACAATAATATACTAGTACAATACTAGCTGTGTTCATGCATTGGAGTTGGCTTGATGAGGTACAAGGGCTGCCACAGGCTGTATGGCATGAACAGGTTTAGAGGGCAAGCCGTGTCATTTTAGACGCACTCTGGTTATAATGTTTGTTGTTTCCTTGTTTATGTTTGCATAGAAGTACCGCAACGCATCGCATCGCAAAACCCTGTACAGAAGCGTTCTCTCCTCACCGAGTGCGTGCGTAAAACGGCGATGATTTTGGACAGGGCCATGTTCCACAGCTCGTCCGTGAACGCCCGCGTCACCAAGCCGTGCGTGGCGTGCAATATGTGGTCCTCCACGACGAAAAACCTGCCGGGAGAGAAGAAGGATTCAGCGCCAGCGTTCGGGAAAGTGATTACGAATGCTAAAAGGAGATCCGATCCCAAATCCTACCCGACGATCTGGTTGAAGTATTTCCTGTAGCCCTCTACTGTTTCATGCTGGGACCAAAAAAAAGAGAGAAAAACAAAAGGGACAATTCAAGAAAAGGTTTGCTTTGTACATGATGTTTGACATTAGAAGGTCATACGTACCATGTTCGATTGGGGCTGCAGGACGAGCCTTGCTTGTTTTTTCCTCTGCTTTCTGTAATAATTTTCAAACGTCTCTCGGTCGCCCTAGAAAAGAGACACGAAATGTGACAAATAAACAACAAAAAAAACAAACTATACCTAAATGTGTACACAACGAGCATATTTCTGATACGAGGGACGGAATTAACTTGACGATGCAGAATCTAAGTGTCTAAATATCGTCGTCAACGAACCTTTATCAATGTGACGAAAACGACACCAGACGCCGGTGATGTGACGATAATTAAACGCAACAGTGTTGGCGAATGAAAACGAGGCTGAATGTGGTTCGCCAAATAAAAACTACGTTGATCTGCGAGCGCTTGTTTCACGTCTGCATTACGCCGTCGCTCCCATCAAACTCCACTCGCAAAGACGACGACGAACAAAGTGAAATCCGAAACAATTAAAATGTACTCCTGCCATTTTTATTAGATTTTATTCCAATTTGTGCGTGTCTGTGCTTCTAATATTCATTCATTCATTCATTCATTCATCTTCTACCGCTTTATCCGATCTTGCCTCGGGTCACGGGGAGTCTGTGTCTATCTCAGGCGTCTATGGGCATTAAGGCAGGATACACCCTGGATGGAATGCCAATTGATGGAAGGACACACACACACACACACACATTCATACACTAGGGACAATTTTCCAAGGTGCCAATCAACCTACCGTGCATGTTTTTGGACCGGGGGAGGAAACCGGAGAAAGTAGACGCATTCGTCTACCCAGTGTGCGCAGAACACCGACCCATTCTTTTCCTGTACCGAGTTGAAGGGCTGAAAGATTGCCTTGGCTGCGGCAAGACATTCTTCAAGAGCGCAGACTTGTAGCGATAGTTGCAGATAGTTTTCAATCAAATCTCGCCGTCATTGCTCGCCATGCGCTCGCCACGAGATTAGCGATTCGTCCATCTCCTGAGCTGTACCGGCAGCACGTACCAAATGAAAGACGTGAAGACATTACCAGAAACCCATACACGAATACCAAGACTATGAATAACTGATACAATGGGGTGAGGTGGTAGCCTAGTGTTTAACAGTGTTTAAACCCCACCACCACTAGTGGGCACTTGAGCAAGGCCCTTAACCATCAAGTGCTCAGTTGGAAGGAAGTCGATCTGGATGAGGCCGCCTGCCAAATGCTGTAAATGTAAATGTAAATACCAAGCACAAAGTCCCAGACTAAGACTAAGCACCGGAGGTTAGCGCTAAAAACAATCCGTGCTAAAATGTCACTCATTTTTTCAAAAACAATTCATTGCACTCAAGTACTCACAAACAGTTCTGATGTAACCAAAATAATCGACAAATAACTATTTAAAAAATACCAATAAAGTGTGAACTTATGCACGTAGCCGATGCCATCGGGAGCGTTTATACTTCTGCGTCACTCTGCAGTGACTATTCCCAAACACTAGTTGGTGGCGGTGCGGTGTTTGAGTTTCTACGTCGGTTTTTTGGGTTTCTACTGTAGCAACAATGGCGGATTCCTGTCTTAATATAATGGCGATGAAGAATATATATACTTCTTCAATGATCCTTTCGGCTGCTACCATATGGTGGTACAGAGGAATACGCTGGAACACGTACGATGCTACACTGGGAATACGATGCCAAGCACAGACCTTGCGCTCGTCAGGTTACGGTGTAGGCTACAGCGTAGGTCAGACGGCGATGCGTAGGATATGCCAAAGCCTCTACGCAGAATTAAAAAGCAGCCGATAATCGTAAGTGAATCGCGAATCGAGAACGTGACCCCCCCCCCCCCGATTAATCGTGCAGCCCTACCAGAGGTGGAAGTCAATGAGCGCCTGTAGCCACACTTTTGAGCGGTCCATCTTGTAAAACTGATTTTTAGATTACAACATAAGGTCCTGGAAGATTGGACGCTTGGAAGGTCCTGTCAGATTCGCAAAAAAAAAAAAAAAAAAAAAAACAGGAATCCAGAAGAGGAATCGAAATTGAAATTTTATAACAAGTATCCAATTCCATAATTAGAATCGATTTTCGTTTCCCAACCCTAATGAGACCACAACTTTTTGTGCACACTCTCCAAAGTGAATACAGCACGGGTGCTGAAAACGGCGACGCATTATAAGCCAGTGCCGCTTCGAGTCGTAAAGTAAATACAACGGCAGGACGGGAATGACGCAAGTCTTGAACGCGATTTATACTTCTGCGTCGAGTGAACGCCGTAGCCGACGCCATCCTGAGCATTTATACTTCTGCGTCGATCTTCTCAACGCTGAAAAACGTCGAAGTAACGTTACTTGTAGTCAAATTACTAAAGCATAAATTAATTAATTCATTCTATCTTCTACCGCTATATCCGATCTTCCCTCGGGTCACGGGGAGCCTGTGTCTATCTCAGGCGTCTATGGGCATTAAGGCAGGATACACCCTGGATGGAATGCCAACCCATCGCAGGACACAAACACACACACACACACACTCTCACATTCATACACTAGGGACAATTTTCCAAGGTGCCACTCAACCTACCGTGCATGTTTTTGGACCGGGAGGAAACCGGAGAACAACCTCCTGAGGCACGGAGAGAACATGCAAAATCCACACACACACATGGCCGAGACGGGAATCGAACCCGGACCCTGGTGGTGTGAGGCGAACGTGCTAACCACTAAACCACCGTGGCACTAAAGCATAAATTGAGAAACCAGTATTATATTGCAATATTAAACCAATTCTTGATACATTAATCCAGATTAATGTAGGTTTAGACTGAGACTCAACACAAGAACTTGTACGATGACCAAGCAGTGAAATAAAATAAATAAATAAATAAATAAAGAAAAGAAAAGAAAAAAGAAAAATAATTCTTCCCGTCTTCTCATCCACCAATGTGTCCATCCATAACTGCGTTGAAAAACTGAAAACTGCCGTTCTTGGCCCAAGCGTGTACCGGTGAACTTACTGCCACTCATACCACATAAACCTCTCAGCCTTTTTTTTTGTTGTAAACAAGGACAGGGTGTTATGGCTCGGTCAATCCTATTAGACTCTGGAGCGTTTCCCTGCATTCGTTTTCGCCACCGCGTTTAATGCCACTCTGAACTCCTGACAGTTTGCTCTGGGTTCAAGAGCGAAACAATAGACCTGGAATGCCAGTCTAAACTATCAAAATCCCAGTCCTAGGAGAGGCTATTCACGTCTGGTGAGAGACCCATTTCATTGATTTCACTTCTGTCAACACAGAGAGGGCATGACTGAGCAGTGAACCCCAGGCAGGAATGTCCTGCAGTGGAACATCCGTTCGGTAACTTCATAGGTTGGTGGTGTGCGACCTACCAAAACCGTGTAGATGTGAAGACACCGGTAAACAGGAGAGAAGTCCACTAGATCCTGCACTGTTAACACCTGGGATGGGAAAAATAAATAAATACATAAATAAAACGGTGTAGGTACAAGTTCAGCATTGGGATCGAAACAATCCTATTTGTAACATTCCACGTAGGGGTCCGCCAACTTTTTTTCCCTGTGAGGCTGAGTCTATAACAGTAAATGTCTTTGGCTGAAGTGACTACGTGTATTATTGTATTAATCATGATTTGATGTGTTTATTCTGCCCCCCCCCAGTGCTAGATTCGTTTGGTATTTTGTTTCACACAAACGAGGTACATTGCAACAGATATATTACCTATTAAAACAGCATTACTGCTATAATAATGTACTTTAACTGGTGGGTAAATCGAACACGGGGATCATCAACACGGTCACCAGGTCGCCCCCAAGGACCACATGAGTCGTACGCAGGCCTGTTCTATAAATATAATTGCGCATCCATCACAGTGGGTGGCAGTGACGCTGTCAATGCCGGAAGTGGGGGTGGGGCTTGTCAAGTTCGTTATTTTACGAACTTGTTGCCAATTTGTTATTTTAAGAGTGTATTGGTAGCCTCTCGGGTTCAAAAAGGTCAGTGATCTAACAAATAAGCTAATAATAATAATAATAATAATAATAATAATAATAATAATAATTAAATGTCGAATGCTTGTGGATTTTAGCAATATTGACAGTACTTTAAATGGGTACAAAAATCAAAAAGCCACACACACACACACACACACACACACACACACACACACACACACACACACACACACACACACACACACACATATATATATATATATATATAAAAAAATACAATTATTTTTAAAAAAGCAGTACTGCAGAGTGCAGTACAGTGATTCACCTCTAGAGGCCGCTCTCGTAACGAAGGCGGACCAGAAGCTGGAAAAACTATCAGTTTGGATTGCTTTAGTTCCAGCGAGTGCCTCAACGTCTAATTAATAACTATGGAACATTTTCGTTTGCAAGACAAACAAACGCAGATCTAAAACATATATTTAAAAATATATAAAGACAAAACGAAATCTGCCATACTTCATCGTCAGCTTCCTCTTCGTCGACCGCTTCCTCGGCAGCTAAGCCGTTGTGCTGAAGCGATGTTCTGCCGTTGAGGCTGTACAGGGGTTTAGCGCAGCCGAGACTCTCCTGCTTGTGTACGGCACTGATAAACGTCCTGTGCTGCTGAGCCTGGAGCACAACACCAGACGGAAAAATTCAGTAAAATCGACATTTTCTCCGGTCGAAAGAGACTTCGATGAGACGATGCATTTTTTTCTGTATATCATAAAGTCGTTTGAAGATAAGGGAGGTGGTGGCTTAGTGGTTAAGGTGTTGGACTCTGGACCAGAAGATCGCAGGTTCAAACCCCACCACCACCAAGTTGCCACTAGTGGGCCCTTGAGCAAGGCCCTTAACCCTCAATTGCTCAGTTGTAAGTCGCTCTGGATAAGGGCGTCTGCCAAATGCCACAAATGTAAATAAGATGTACCTCCGAGACCCAAAACGAAGCTGAAATAAACTGCATGCACTCCTACCTGTCTCATTGTGGTTTCGCCGATCTTATCCGAGTGCTTTCTGATACTCTCCAGGAAGTCTTTCAAGTCCGACATTGAGATCTCCTTGATCTCCTCGCGGAGTTTAGGCAGCGTCTCGGCCATGATCTGACAGAACCGATACTGGCTCACTCTGGGAATATAAATGTTCTCCAGCTGCTCCATGGTTTTCAGCGCAGCGTAGTATCTGGGACGGAGATCGACAATGTCAATAAGGGCATTGCCCAAGTACCATATAAAACTGAACTTTATCGCACAATTCAATGCATGTGCAAGAATCTACAACACGCAATGGTCATCATCATGGTCATGTAACTTCAATACGATCTCAATACGAACGGAAATCACGGTAATGCTTTCTAAAACCCTTCAGTGTTTATATATTCATTCATTCATCTTCTACCGCTATATCCAATCTTCCCTCGGGTCGCCTATCTCAGGCGTCTATGGGCATTATGGCAGGATACACCCTGGATGGAATGCCAACCCATCGCAGGACACACACACACTCACATTCACACACATTCATACACTAGGGACAATTTTAAAAGATGCCAATCAACCTACCGTGCATGTTTTTGGATCGGGGAGGAAACCGGAGAACCCGGAGAAAAACCCCCTGAGGCACGGGGAGAACATGCACACACACATGGCCGAGACGGGAATCGAACCCCGACCCTGGCGGTGTGAGGCGAACGTGACTACCACTAAACCATCGTGTCCCCCTTCAGAGTTTATATACGATTACACAATTGTCAACCAAGTGTGTAGTATATAGATTTAGTCACCAATTATCTTGGTATAAAATTATAATATGCATGTTTTTCATTTCAGTAAACATGTAAAGTGCAATTAAGGTCAATTTTCCAAAAAAATTAAAATCCCATAGAAGTCTGAGGACAGCAAAAAAAAATCCTTTTCCCAAGTATTCAATTAAAATTCATTCATTCATCTTCTACCGCTTTATCCGATCTTCTCTCGGGTCACGGGGAGTCTGTGTCTATCTCAGGCGTCTGTGGGCATTAAGGCAGGATACACCCTGGATGGAATGCCAACTCATCGCAGGGCACACACACACACACACACACACACACTCACATTCACACACCATATGTTTAGTCTACGTAATAAAGACATAACAAACACATCACTTTCTGTGGTTCGGCCTGGAGTATCTTTAATCATAGTACTTAATAGTAAAGTACTTAATAGTAAAAGTAGATATGTCTGCAGTAATGGTGCATTTGGGAAGAGCTCAATGTTCTGTCTATAAAAGCATCATTTGGTGTAGCTGGCACCAGATCACTGCAATCCTTGTCCGTTCTCTAATTAAGCAGTCATTTCCTGATCAAGATGTTTTAACCATCCACATAAGGAAACAGTACGGCTGAAAATCCCCGATATATATATATATAAAAGCGGTGTAGAACAGACGCGTCATCGCGAAAGAGATGATTTATTTATATATATATAAAAATAAATAAATCATCTCTTTCGCGATGACGCGTCTGTTCTACACCGCTTTTTCAATACACCCATTAACTAATGTTCGCACCGGATTCGAGCTCGGTGCCCTTCCCAGGAAGCATTAGCGAGAAAGCGTCGTCGCTTTCAATAGAGCAGGTCCCGGCCTAGTCATTAGCAAGCAGGGGCGACCCTGCACATTAACGAAAGTGCGCGATGTGCTAATTGCCTCCATTTTGGGGGAGGGGGGGGTTGGTCCTGCGACAGGCGCGCTGCTGCTGGCTAGTGCTGTGAAGAAGGGCACATACAAGGTCAATTGTCCTTGCGTTTGAATAGGTTACTCATTTATGATGTGTTATGACCGGCCGGGACGGTGCCGACGGACAAAAGAGGGTCATTATTTTGAGGTTCCGTGTGACCTTGCACTGACCCCTGCGCCTCGTCTCTCCATGTGGCTTTAGGTCTTTCATCTGCTATCCCCCCAAAACTAAACCGACGTGAACGCTACAGCAAAACGTTTGACGATGGTTACCTTTTGGATTCCAGCTGTTCCTTCAATTTGCTGTACATTTCCAAGACTGTATGGAGGAGAAAAAAAAAAAAAAAAAAAACATCGGGCAAAATATATTATTTGCATATACAATAAAAGCATCCCATTACATATTTTACATTATTAATAAATTCCACATAATAAGGTCCACAATCATAATAATATGAAAATACGTATTGTAATTCAATGTATTATTGTATTCAATGGAAAGTCTTTGGGTTGACTTTTTTTTTTTTTTTTATACCACATATCTGTTACGCAGGGAAACGCAAACCCGTTATCAAACCCCCCCGTAAAAAGCTCCAGAGTGCTGCTTCAGGTCGTTTTCAAGAAATCTAACTGACTAGGATAAAAATAGCGGCAAATATATGATAACACTGCAGACGCCTTTAAATTCCCAGAGGACGACTTGGGCCTCAGTCTGGTGTATCCTTTACAGAGCAAGGACGTGGTGTTTGGAGTCCTTGACATCTACTCAGCAGTTCCACCACACGGCATGCTTTCGATTTTCAAATCTGTATTCAGCATGGTTTTTTCCCTCCATACTCTAGTGAGGGCCGAACGATGTATCGATATACTATTGATATCATGATAAATACAATTATTTCAGATATTGCTGGTAAAATGAATTTGAGTGGTGCTAAGGGTGCGACCCCTAAGGGACTGGTATTGCTGACATTGATGTATAGATACCAAAAATTTTTTTGGGTCCCCTACCCTCAGGGGGCGGGGCCAGCGCCCAAATTATACTATTCGAAGCAAATTTAGATACTGTGATATTCATGGTGCATCATAGAAATGGTCCAGAATCTTATTTTCATGTGCCTTTCTGAGAATCACACAATGGGTCTGGTCTGAACTTTATTTTGTTAAGTCTATTCAAATTGTCCACATGTTGTGAAGGTGGAGGGGGAGGGGGTGTAGCTCAGTGGTTTAAGGAGCTGGGCTACTGATCGGAAGGTCAGGGGTTTGAGTCCCTGTATCGTCACGCGGAACCCCTTGGGTCCTTAACCCTCTGTGAAGTTCACTGTGCTGTAATGTATATGCAAATATTCCAGAGAGACAAGAGATTTTTCCAGTGGTTCTTACCCAAACGACCATCACACCGTTGGAAGAGCACTATTGGGATGATCATGGCGGATGAAACTTTCCCCAAACTTGGCTCAGCATGATAATGCTCCCAGTATGATAAAGATATGGGTTACTATGGGTTGGAGGTCTGGAGTGGCCTGCAACAAGGATGAATTGGAAGGTCGCACTCGAGGCCCCCTCAAATCCATCAATACCTGATTTTACTAACACGGTTGTAGCTCAACAAACACACTCCAAAATGCCGTGGAACGCCATCGCAGAAGACTGAAGGGTTTTAAGCAAATGGGGGTTTGATGTGGAACTGAAGGTTCAAAAAGATACATGGGCAGATTGCTAAAAACGTCCAAATAGTCCGTATAGCATAGATCTGTAGACTGTTTGAATGTAAACAGTCATGCATGCACTGGGGGACTCAGGACTACAGCTTGCATTGCATTTGATCGTCACTACACACCTCAATAACCTTTAGCTGGAATAAATGTGACTCAGTGCAACCCAGATGAGGATGGGTTCAATCTTGGGTCTGGTTCCTTTTGCCATGTCAGGGAGTTTATCCCTTGCCCCAGGGACCACTGGCTTGCTTCCTACTACAAAGAACGATCTTTTTCGTTCCGCCGCATTATCTGCGTAAAGCTACGACATAGCTAAAAGCGATATACATATACCGTGCACCCATTTAACAGATGAAGTCTATCGTTTTTTTTTTTGTTAAAAACACGTTATCACCGTACCGTAGTAAGACGTTTGAAAGTGGGTATGCGGGGCGCCCCAAATTCCGAACCTTACCCGGAATACAGAGATGCAGTTTCTCCACCGTAGTGGCCATGTTCCTCTGCTGAACCCTGCAGCGGATCACTTCTTCAGTCTGGGCCGTCACCTTTACGTAAGAGAAGGTCAAAGAGTACACAGCGCCCGTGATTAATTAAGCCGGCCTTTTTCAAACAGCGCAAAATGTTCTGCGCTAAAAGCTGCGGCACTGTACCTCTCTCCCGGCGTCTTGAAGTCTTCGATTGGTGTCGGTCACTTGGCCCTAAAACACATAAGATCACTTTGGTTAGGGCCCCCGAAAGGAGCGCACACAATGGCCCGTTGTAGCTGCTCACCCTCCTAATCAGATCATGCTTGATGAGGAGTCAGGAACAAAGGGATGCAAATTCAAATTAAAATGTGCAGCGGGAACGTGAACTTTTGGTCGGCGCGGAGCTATTAAGCGCGATAATCGCTTATGACAGCCCTTTCTAACAGATTCTGTGACAAACTTCTCGATTCGACTTGGGATTTTTGAACTCCGGTTGCTCCCCCAGGCTTCTGTCAAACAATTCAAATCGATGACCCAATTGACCACTGGGCCCCATCCTGATAACCTCAATGAGCTCTATGAGCCATTCATTCATTCGTTCATTCATTCACCCCCCCCCCTTCCTCTTCTTCTTCGGAGCAAGAAACGGATTGCATTTTCTGCCAATTAAGCCTTCGTATTATGTACTTTTTGCAGCTGATTGGAAAACGCCGGGTAGCCAATTACGGCGCAGGGACCTCGTGCCCGAGGACTTTCCCACATAGAACGTCTCATTAGGTCATTGTAATAAGAAAGGGCATTTCTGGGTTTATTCAAACTCTAATTAATCCCCAGACAAAGAGGGGAAGGTGACCTGGCTGGTGCAGGGTCTGCCCTCTTGTTATCTGAATATGCTTTATGTAATTAAAAGCTTTGGTGAGACCCTCCCCGCGTCGTTCGCTGCACATCTTTCCCTCTTCCAATGTGTAAAGAGAGCTAAAGAGGGTTGGAGTTCCATTTCGGCTCGGAGAAATCTTACATCACACATCGTTTACGTTTGCCTACAGGTTCAATTCTTGATTACCAAATATAAACTTTACAGCAGATTTTCGGCATAACAAATATGTGATATGTATCTGGGGCGGAATCGGAACAGCATTTGGAGCAGAGCGAATGAAAAAATACAATAAAGAACACTCAGAACTGTTGAGCACTTCTTGTGGAGTAGTTGGGTCACATATTTACGGGTTATTTATTTACGGGTATTTAAGGGTTCACGTTCAGTTGCGCAATTCTATACAGAAGTTCGGCTTATATTGATATTCTATTCCGGATTAAAAAGGGCTGGCGGGCCGGTTTTGGTTTTGCCTATGTCTGTACTAGTATCATGTATCACATGTGATATACATCCTCTCCCAAAGCTTCAGCAACTGGTCTCTTCAGTTACCAGATGTATGTGGACAAAAGATGTAATGCTACAAAATGGTACGTGTAGCCCTGTGACATACAGTGGTGTGAAAAACTATTTGCCCCCTTCCTGACTTTTTATTCTTTTGCATGTTTGTCACACAAAATGTTTCTGATCATCGAACACATTTTAATATTAGTCAAAGATAACACAAGTAAACACAAAATGCAGTTTTTAAATGAATGTTTTTATTATTTAGTGAGAAAAAAAATACAAACCCACATAGCCCTGTGTGAAAAAGTAATTGCCCCTGCACCTAATAACTGGTTGGGCCACCCTTAGCAGCAATAACTGCAATCAAACGTTTGCGATAACTTGCAACAAGTCTTTTACAGCGCTCTGGAGGAATTTTGGCCCACTCATCTTTGCAGAATTGTTGTAATTCAGCTTTATTTGAGGGTTTTCTAGCATGAACCGCCTTCTTAAGGTCATGCCACAGCATCTCAATGGGATTCAGGTCAGGACTTTGACTAGGCCACTCCAAAGTCTTCATTTTGTTTTTTTTCAGCCATTCAGAGGTGGATTTGCTGGTGTGTTTTGGGTCATTGTCCTGCTGCAGCACCCAAGATCGCTTTAGCTTGAGTTGACGAACAGATGGCCGGACATTCTCCTTCAGGATTTTTTGGTAGACATTAGAACTCATGCTTCCATCTATCAGAGCAAGCCTTCCAGGTCCTGAAGCAGCAAAACAACCCCAGAACATCACACTACCACCACCATATTTTACTGTTGGTATGATGTTCTTTTTATGAAATGCTGTGTTACTTTTACGCCAGATGTAACGGGACACGCACCTTCCAAAAAGTTCAACTTTTGTCTCGTCAGTCCACAAGATATTTTCCCAAAAGTCTTGGCAGTCATTGAGATGTTTTTTAGCAAAATTAAGACGAGCCTTAATGTTCTTTTTGCTTAATAGTGGTTTGCGTCTTGGAACTCTGCCATGCAGGCCGTTTTTGCCCAGTCTCTTTCTTATGGTGGAGTCATGAACACTGACCTTAATTGAGGTAAGTGAGGCCTGCAGTTCTTTGGATGTTGCCCTGGGATCTTTTGTGACCTCTCGGATGAGTTGTCTCTGCGCTCTTGGGGTAATTTTGGGCGGCCGGCCACTCCTGGGAAGGTTCACCACTGTTCCATGTTTTTGCCATTTGTGGATAATGGCTCTCACTGTGGTTCGCTGGAGTCCCAAAGCTTTAGAAATGGCTTTATAACCTTTACCAGACTGATGGATCTCAATTACTTTTGTTCTCATTTCTTCATTTCTTCTCTTTTCTTCCTGAATTTCTTTGGATCTTGGCATGATGTCTAGCTTTTGAGGTGCTTTTGGTCTACTTCTCTGTGTCAGGTAGCTTCTGTTTAAGTGATTTCTTGATTGAAACAGGTGTGGCAGTAATCAGGCCTGGGGGTGGCTACAGAAAAACTCAGTGATACTGTGATAAACCACAGTTATTTTTTAACAAGGGGGGCAATCACTTTTTCACACAGGGCTATGTGGGTTTGGATTTTTTTCTCACTAAATAATAAAAACATTCATTTAAAAACTGCATTTTATGTTTACTTGTGTTATCTTTGACTAATATTAAAATGTGTTCGATGATCAGAAACATTTTGTGTGACAAACATGAAAAAGAATAAAAAGTCAGGAAGGGGGCAAATAGTTTTTCACAGCACTGTACATGTGATTTTTTTTGTGTGTTTTACTATGAATCAAATATGATGGAAAATAAGAGCCACAGTTTTACGTCGTACTTTTACAAAGCACCGACACTGGCGGCTTTTTCCATTAAAAAAAATGAATAAAATAAGAGGGTCCCCACAATGATGTCCCCACAATGCCAATTTCAACTTATAAACATTTACAGATTTTCACATGTTAATATAAATTACAGCCAGCCGTAGTGCCCACTGTTAAGCCACGTCACTCGTTTCTGGAAAATCGTTGAAAATATTAATCATTCAAGACATTTTTTTTTTATGAGGTAAACAGGTCCTCGTATTTCACGCCCCGTTCAGTGAACTCTGTTTAATTTCTAGTGGAGTAAACAAACGAAGCTTGAATCCCATCTTAATCCTGCCCTAGAGCATGACATTCCTGAAGCTGAGAAGAATTACAATCATGACCGACCAAACGGCGCGGACCGAAATGTGCTGCTCATTTGCTGATTTAAATAGTAACGTTTCCTCCGACACAATCGTGAAAATCCTTTTCACGAGTTTTACACTACAGTCGACCCCCCAAAATCTGTAGGGACTAGCAAACTAGATTAGAGTTTGATTAGCGTTTAAACCCTAAATATTCCCCCAAATCACTTCCATGTCATCTCAAACTCTACGCTAATATGTAAAATATCGACGTTACCCGTCATTCATGCAAGTGCATGTCATTTGGTCGTTTTCTTTGATAACAATTTCATTGAATAAAACATCCTGCAATAATTTAATTGAATAAAAACACAGTAAAAACTTACTGGTACTCAGTAATAATGAATGAAATGAATCATTTTGGAGGTTTGAAGGAAAAACAACCGAGTCTGCGAACTCTTTGATCCACTGTATAATGGACAAAAGTACGGGGACACCTGACCTTTACCAGCATGTCCACTATGACATTCCCCACAATGTCTTACAATCATTCCCGTTTGTATACTGCAAACTCTGGTGGATTTGTGTACAACCTTCCCAGAAGGTTCATCTTGACAGGAATGGGATGTTAAAAAAAGCTTGCGTGAGGCGTAAACATTGCTTTCCTTTGACTAGCTTGTGAACTGCAGATGTTCCCAAAGAGGACGTTTTCTCACTTTAATTTATATGAATTACTTCGGGTGCTTCTTTAGTTTAGTATATGGGTTTATAAAAAAATATTTCTGGTTTGGGTAGTCACATAGGACATGACACTGAATTATCCGCATCCAGAATCCATCCTTGAAAAGTCTACTTTCTAGTCAGGAAGCTGCAGAGATAAATCTCAGTGGGCAATGGGAGATAAAGAATGTTACGCAGTGGGGCTGCACGATTAATCGGGGGGGGGGGGGGGGGGGGGGGGGGGGGGGAAATATCATGATATCGATCCATACATATACACCATCTCATTCCTCAATGACAGCCATTTACTTGTGAGTATCGGCTGGTTTTTACTTCTGTGATTGGTCAGCTTGGCAGCGTATTTCCGGTGTAGCATCGTACGTATTCCTACGTGCCGCAAATTTTTTAAGTCCATAGTGAAGAAAGAAAGCATGGATCGTCGAAGTAGTGAGAAAATATAACCACCTCTATGATTCTTCATTGCCGTTTTACTAAGACTGTCTTTGCAGGAATGCGCCATTGTTGCTACAGAAGAATCCCAAAACGCCAATGACGAAACACCGCACCACTGCCAACTAGTGTTTGGGAATAGTCACTGCAGAGCGACGCAGAAGTATAAACGCTCACGACGGCGTCGTCTACGTGTGTAGGCTACAGCGTTCACTCCACGCAGAAGTATAAACCAGCCTCCCTGCACTCACATCACATGTTATTGCTATTTTTTTTGACTATTTTTGTTATTTGAGCACATTAACTGATTGTCTTGGGGGTTTTTTTGGTACTTGGGTGCAACAAATTTGGGTTGGAAAAAAAATAGAATTTGAAATGAAACGAACCCGCCATTGCACTATATTTTCCATTGTGTGCTGACATTGAATAATAACATGAATCACCAGCAAAGCTGATAAAAAAAAAAAACCCATAAAACTCGTGGCACATTAGCATTCTCTCATCAGCGTCTGTGCTAATACACATTTCCTAATATTCAGAGAAACAGTATTATCGTTAGTCCTTTTGTTTTTTTTTTAAACAAGCACAAATTGGCTTACCATCAGCTTTTCCGCATCTGCTCGGACCTTCAGGAGCTCTGTGATGGCGTCAACGAAACCTTGATGATGGAAGTTGCACATCTTCTCGATCTCGCGGTCATGGTTCCGTATTCGGGCATCCAGTTTTTCCATAAACCGCTTGTGCGCGTTGGGTTGGTCATCGTACACGGATCTGAAATGACAAGGGGGGGGGCAGATACACATTATATATATATATATATA
>JACRUU010000015.1:7615127-7625127 GCA_030449085.1 Kryptopterus vitreolus | reverse complement strand
GTGGGGTTTGACCCTGCAATCTTTTGGTCCAAAAAAGGCCAACACCTTATAACTAAGCCACCACCTCCAAAATAAAACAAGCTAGCCTCTCAGATATCTAACTTGTAATAAACTTATGAAATAATGCATGGAATGATAGACTCATATGTTTTGAAATTTAATATAGGAGCAGGTCTGATTCGGTGCACTTTGCTGCTACTACTACTACAATTCTGTCTCAAACAATAAACCATGTAAAACCCTATAACAAAAGCAACACCGGCCTGGAAAATTTCCTTGCTCATCTACACAAGCACTACCTCAGGCAACTTCTGCGTAAATAAAAGAAAGTAAACAGTCCATTACAGTTCAATGCAATTTGTCATAGTTCTAATTGTATCAATGACGAAACATTTCATTTCACCTGGAAGATGAGATTTCACAATAACCGCCCTAAGGACATGCAATATCGAGCACTGAGACACACAACTGCCTTCTTCCACAATACACACTAACCAGATACTAACCAGACTCAACTAGTGCTAGTATTATACTACAGATACTCTGCAATGACTTTTGTCAAAGACGAAAACTATAAAGAAATATATATATATATATATATATATATATATATCTCATTTAAAAAACATAGCGAGGATGCAATAAAGCTGAAGCCTATAGATGGTTATAGGGTTGCACGATTATTTGTGTAGAAATAAATAAATAGATAAATAAATAAATAACGATGCCGCATTATCAGGGGTTGACTTAGTCGGGGTTCGATTCCCGGCGCACACACCTCTCCATTCAACAATGTGTGTGTGGAGTTTGCATGTCCTCCCCGTGCCTCAGGGGTTTTTTCTCAGGGGTTCTCCGGTTTCCTCCCCGGTCCAAAAAACATGCACGGTAGGTTGATTGGCACCTTGGAAAATTGTCCCTAGTGTATGAATGTGTGTGTGAATGTGAGTGTGTGTGCCCTGTGATGTGTTGGCACCCCATACAGGGTGTATCCTGCTTTGATGCCCATAGACGCCTGAGATAGGCACAGGCGACCGGCGACCCGAGGGAAGATCGGATGAAGCGGTAAAAGATGAATGAATGAATGATTGACTGTACCGATGATGTCATAGTACAGCCAAGTGTGCCCTTTCACTATTATTCACTCTCCACACTCATACTTTTATCCATCCATGATGGATTCATATACTTTTATACATCCAAGATAGAGTTGGGCGATGTGTCAAATTGAATCTGTGCTTCACTCGCGGCGAAAACGAAATTGCAAAATGATTTTTGGTTTTCGATAATATCTATAAAATCCCATCAGGGGAGTCTATGCGCCCTTGCATGTGAAAGAGGGCCGATATCCTTCAGTCTGCTGGTTCCGAGACCTTACAGGAAGGCTGGAATTGGTCCAGACAAAACTGGTATTAAAAAAAAAAAAAAAAAAAAAAAAATCTGACTGACAAAATCTCATATCAGCATGCCTCAGCTGTCTCTCTTCACTTTCCCAGCATGCACGCTTCCTTCCACAAGAGAGAGAGAGAGACCATGACAGGAACAGATGAAGCCTGTGTTACCAAAGCGACACTCTCCTTCATTTCTTTTCCCACTTTTCAATTTCCCACGGAGCGTGAAAGTCAGATACGTGACAAATCGCTTCGTCGGTAAACGTTTCGACGCGCCTGTAGCCATTTTTCCTACGAAACAATGCGCCCGGAGGTCCTGCTCCTCGTACCCTCGCCCGACCTGCTTCCGCTCGATTTGTGTGTTCATCCAGATGTGGAGGGGGGGAGAGAGAACATCAGCATCAGCAGTGCCTCAACCTGAACGTTTCCTCCTTCCTGTTATTGCAAAGAGTGAAAAGACATCCCTTCCTGTCTTCTCTTCGCCAGAATGGCCGCTCACAGACGATAGAGACGATTTAGATCATCTACGGAATAGTAAAAGCAATGCTGATGAAGTGATTGGTTAGACGTGTGTGTGGGCGTGATCACACCTTCATTATGCTAATACAGGATACGAATCATTGACGTGGTTGTGTAATGGAAAACAGATCGGACCATATACAGCCTTCATAGCTTTAACGTAACACTTTTATTCCTCCTTATAATACATTTACATTTACATTTGCAGCATTTGGCAGACGCCCTTATCCAGGGCGACTTACAACTGAGCAATTGAGGGTTAAGGGCCTTGCTCAAGGGCCCACTAATGGCAGCTTGATGGTGGTGGTGGGGTTTGAACCCATGATCTTCGGGGCCAGAGTCCAACACCTTAACCACTGGGCTACCACCTCCCAGGAGGCATACAGACATACGTCCACAGTACACGTTTGATGACTCCTTATTAATTTTATTCCTTCCCTCTTATCTTTTGTTATAGCGGCTGTAAATGGTCTTTTAGTGGCGGCTCGGTGGTTAAGCCTCTGGATTACTGATCAGAAGGTCAGGAGTTCGAGCTCCAGCGCTGCCACTAATGTGGCCTTGAGCAAGGACTTTAACCCTCTCTGCTGCAGGGGTGTTGTATTCGGCCTGACCCTGTGCTCTGACCCCAATTTCCTAACAAGCTGGTATTTACAAAGAGAGAATTTCACTCTTTTGTAATGCATGTACTTGTTTGTTTGACGTGCTATTCTGCAATCTCGTAAACCACGGTTGATTTATTCGTTAAGAGACTCGAAGCACTTTTCCACGGTATTTTTTGAGGTAAACGTAAATGCGACTTTTGCAAAAAAAAGTTTGCAAAAAAGAAAATGTCAACGTGTTAACAATGTCACACAGTCAGAGAAACCAGAGCATATTGGAACAAATGCAGTCGGTCGATATGCCGATAATAGAAAGCAAATTGAAACCGCCCGGCCAATCAGAATTGAGAATTCGATGCGCTATTCGGTTACGCCGTTATTCCACAGCAGTAAGCACGAGATGGACAATCTTACGTTTTGGATTTGATTAGAGATTAATGTTCAGCTGTACGTTTAACACTCATTGTGTGTTTCGAATGGGTTCATACGGGAGGGCGGAGCCGAATGGAACTAGCACTAGGGAACATCTGGACCTGATGAGTAATAAGTGCGCTCATTTCCGTCCCGTGGCGAGAGACATCAGCCTCGGGGGAGTGTCACCGGGTGCAAGAAGGAGGACGTGCCGGTCAGCGGGGGGAAACACCGTGCCCGATCGGTCGTGTGAGAAGCATGAGGGAAAGAGACGGGCGGACTTCGGGGAAGATTGCGTGTCCCGGTCCGTGAGTGGGCGTGGACGGACGTCGGAGAAAGGCTCCGGAGCCGTGAGACTGTGGGTGTGTGAGTACGAGGGACGGAAAGCGCTAACTCACACATGGACAGAAATACAAATGGACCTCTGCTTGGTGATCTGATGTCCGTCTCTTCCAGTTCATCATTTACAGATCCGATGTGTAAAGTCAGGGGTCAAAAGAATATCTGGCCATTTATAAATTCAACTTCTATGGAAGCGAGAGTTAATAAAAGCAAATAGAAAAGCAGGTAAAGCCTAAGAGACATTTAGCCTTTCCATAACAATGTTTACAATATGCGGGTTTGATCAACTTGGGCGACTTAATTCTACCTCCTTTGAGCAGGAGCGGTCTCGGGGGATAAACAGTGATCGTTTTATGGGATATGATACGATTTACTAACTGAGAAACCACTTCTCCACTTATAGTGTATTCTAAAAAAAAATTACTTCCTCATGTAAATACAACAGTCTGTTACAGAGGAACCTCACAAACAATCCTGAAGTGGAAGTGGCGCATAAAAACCGCTGTACCTTAAACTAACAGGTGTATAAATGATATATACGAATATTTCCTGATTCACAAAATGCGACTCGACTCCGCAACTGAAAAGCGATGCGAGGGAAATATCGGGCGCAAAGACGGACAGAAATCTCCGCCCACTTTTATCCTATAGCCCCACCCCCACGTAAACACGCATATACTCTTCGCTCAGCCGATCCTCTGTTCGCGGCGGGATCGCGGGGCTCGCTCGTGTGATGGTGCAGGTGCGAGTCATTCTCACCGGCAGGTATCGGGTTACAAACAGATTACGATGGAAGGCTTCTGTGCGACGACGCACATCTATTCAACAACCCATCTGACAGGTTTTTGAGAATCGGGGAGAAATCAGGGAGGAAGCAGGAAGAAATATTATTATTATTATTATTATTATTATTATTATTAATATTAATAATAATTATTATTTCTACTCAAACCGGTTTGAAAGCAAAGATACAGGACACCACATCTGGTCAAAGTCTGTATTATTACATTACATTACATTTACAGCATTTAGCAGACGTCCTTATCCAGAGCGACTTACAACTGAGAAATTGTGGGTTAAGGGCCTTGCTCAAGGGCCCACTAGTGGCATCTTGGTGGTGGTGGGGTTTGAACCCATGATCTTCCAGTCTATTGGCTAATGCCTTAACCACTGGGCTACATTACGACTTTAATCATTCTGAATGATCGTTTATCGGTAAAACAGCTCATTTTTCATCAATTCTTATTGGTCGTTTTCCCGACTGCGCGAGAAATTCCCGGCACTTCGCACGCGACTCGTCAATACGTTCGTCAAATTAAACATTAAAAAAAAAATTGGAATACCATCGGATACAAGCGGGCTGGTTTTTCCGGAGGGTCGGAGAATATTTAACGCGGTCCTTTCCATTTGATCCGCAGCGCAGTTTTAGAATGGCTAAATGAATTGTTTGAGTGCTTGGGTGTTCTCCAAGGGTTTCCTCTGGGCTCCTCCCACCTTCGAGCACCACTGGATTCCTACCTGTGGTCGAAATTCCGCGACAGAGTTCATCCTAAAATGTAAGGACTGCGTTTAGATACTGTTGAAATCAATATCAGATTGTGGTCCGCCGCACCTCTGGGGATGATTTCCCGTGAACAGTGTAAAGAATGTAGAAGTGGGTGATTTGGACGTATAATAATATATCGCGGTACAATGTGAAGGAACAGATCCGCATTGACAGACACACGATTATAATTATAACGAAGGGACTTTCGGCGTCACCCTGACGAGTCTGGTTTCTGTCAAGGCTACTTTGTCGTCATATGGAATTGATAAACGGGCACTCGTGTACAAATTGGCGGTTTAGAGCGTAAAATCTGCTTCAGGGTAACGTTCCTAAAAGTGCTGAGACAAATGAAGGAATAAAGTCATTTAGTGATGATGATGATGATGATGATGATGAACCTGAGATCCTGCTAAGAAAAAAAAAAACACTGCAGGATTTTGTTTACCTACCTAGGCAACAATCAAACCTGTGTGTGTGTGTGTGTGTGTGTGTGTGTGTGTGTGTGTGTGTGTGTGTGTGTGTGTGTGGGTGATGAGTACAGTTCTACTGTAGGCTAATACAGGGAGATCCTTATCACTCTACCACCGAACAAGGTGCTGTTCTGAGATGATGATGGTGGTGCTAATGAGGAAGATGTTGCTGATGAAGAAGCTGTCAGGATGTGGAGCTCAGCTGTGTTTGTAGATGCTGATCCTCGGCCTCACCTATTCCTCTTCCTGCCTCTCTATCACTTCCTCTCGGACCCGTATGAACGGGGGAGGGGGGGGGGGGGGGGGGGGGGTTAAAAAAATTAACCAAGGCGACATGAAGCAGTTGTCCGTGACACTTTTGTCAGTATGAAGTGGACATAGAACCCACACACACACACACACACACACACACACACACACACACACACACACACACACACACACACACACACTATGACGTTAGCTGGCTAGCCGCTTTAGCAAACAAAGGCCCAACTCCATCTTCCTTTTCAGCACAGAGGACAGAGCACGCAGCCCGTACCCGACACCGCACAACAACGCGCTGAAGAAAAACTCCTACCGGAGGGTCGGACCGATACAGGCCGTGTCCGTGCTCTCGATTTCCTGCAGGATGCGCTCATGCTCGGTGATACTCTCCAGGGTTTCACTCTCCGCCATGTTGCTCCGTCTTCATCACAGCGACACTTTATGACAATGCGGGGCCCTGAGCGCGCAGGCTGACCCGGCGTCCGCCGACAGGGGGAGCCAGTGAGCCGGTCGCTTTCACACAAGCGCAAGCCGCCTTTTACACGAGTGCACTGTATAGAGAGCACGGAATAACGGCTCGTGGAAAACCCTTGATTTAGTGCACTAGGTATGTGATTGAGAGCGACCAGGGATATAACGGTGCACTGCGTTTAGTGCTGGAGATTGGGGGCGATGTGGAAGGTGTGATTACTGGTGAAGGACGTTTCACTACAGAGGCCCCAGGAATGCATGGAAATGCTTATATTTATGGATAAATAAAATAGTGCAATTAACAAATAACAACGACAAATAAACCAGTGATGTTTGTTATACTCCACTGCAATGCCAAGTGCGTTTTTACCTTACGGCACACTGGGGATTGTATTATTGTTATTATCAGCAGCAGCAGCAGCAGCATCATCAACAGTGCAATTATTATCATTATTATCATTATTAGTAGTAGTAGTAGTAGAAGTAGTATTGATTGAAAATACAAAGATTATTCCTACTATTAATACTACTTCTAGTATTACTATTATTACTACTATGAATGCTACTACTTCGAATAATAATAATACTAATTACTAATTACTAAT
The DNA here is from genome assembly GCA_030449085.1 of Kryptopterus vitreolus. Classification (NCBI taxonomy): domain Eukaryota; kingdom Metazoa; phylum Chordata; class Actinopteri; order Siluriformes; family Siluridae; genus Kryptopterus; species Kryptopterus vitreolus. The sequence goes on along the minus strand of JACRUU010000015.1, from coordinate 7,618,509 downwards.
ACTACTAATAATAAAACTACTAACGCTATTATTCTTATTCTTATTATTATACTATTCTTGTAATTATAAGACAGCTACTATGCATCAACCATTACTACTATTACCAATAATCATAATATATAATTCTAAACAAATGAGCCTTAAGTAGTAAGAATATATATACATATATAATATATATATATATATATATATATATATATATATATATATATATATATATATATATATAATATATGTATATATATATATATAGTTAGTAAAAGTAGAAGTAGTAGAGGGTTCTAGTGTGGAAATGTGGGTTAAATAAAGGTGATATAAATGATAATAATATTAAAAGAAGAAGAAAAAAGAAGAAGAAGATGAAGATTATCAATCCAAGTTAAAATTATTATTATTACTATTCATTCATTCATTCATCATTCATTCATCTTCTACAATACCGCTTTATAATCCGATCCCCCTTCCGATCTTCGCTCGGTCACGGGGAGCCTGTGTCTATCTCAGGCGTCTATGGGCATTAAGGCAGGATACACCCTGGATGGAATGCCAACCCATCACAGGGCACACATACATCACACACACACACATTCACGCACACATTCATACACTAGGGACAATTTTTCCAAGGTGCCAATCAACCTACCGTGCATGTTTTTTTTTTGGACCGGGGGAAACCGGAGAACCCGGAGGAAAAACCCCCTGAGGCACGGGGAGAACATGCAAACTCCACACACACATTCCCGAGACGGGAATCGAACCCGGATCCTGGCGGTGTGAGGCGAACGTGCTAACCACTAAGCCACCGTGCCCCTATTATTATTATTATTATTATTATTATTATTATTATTATCATTATACATTTACTGTTATTTTTTTATTAAATAGTGGCAGTGGATATAATATTCTTTTCACTCATTCATTCATTCATCTTCTACTGCTTTTTCCCTCGGGTCACGGGGAGTCTGTGCCTATCTCAGGCATCTATGGGCATTAAGGCAGGATACACCCTGGATGGAATGCCAAACCATCACAGGACACACACACACACATGCACATTCACACACATTCATTTTTCCAAGGTGCCAATCAACCTACTGTGCATGTTTTTGGACCGGAGGAGGAAACCGGTCCAAACCTGGAGAAAAACCCCCTGAGGCACGGGGGGAACATGCAAACTCCACACACACATGGCCGAGATGGGAATCAAACCCCGGATCCCTGGAGGTGTGAGGTGAACGTGCTAACCACTAAAACACCGTACCCCACCCCGCTAATATTCTTTTATTAAGTAAAAAAATATAGTAATATTGTGATTATAATAATGATAATAGACTGCGGTTAATAGATAGATAACTCATGTTATGGATTATTACCTTAAGGTTGTCCCCAGTGCCAAATCTACCGACTCGAGTTCTGCCAGAACATTGCCGTAGACTTTTTCCTCTCGAACGTCCTCGTCTGGGGGACTCGGTGTCGGAGCCCTCGCTCTGTTGCTCTCCATGATCCTGGCAGGAGTGTGTGTGTGTGTGTGTGTGTGTGTGTGTGTGTGTGTGTGTGTGAAAGTCAACTAAGTTTCAGACAGGATAGCCAAGAGACCAGAGTCAGCAGAAAATTGCAACCCCTGCAAAAAAACAAACAGCCTGTCCTCGTGATCCTCAGCACGTCCAGTCTTATAGCAGCCATAATTACTGTTTTCTTTGTTAAATATTTCCTCACACGGTCATTAACTCTGTATTTTTACTGAAGCTGTAAAGATCTGTGTGGTGACAGAAACAATATCAGGATTTTAATGAAGATGTATGAACTTACCACACACATACATACAGATAGATAGATAGATAGATAGATAGATAGATAGATAGATAGATAGATAGATAGATAGATAGATAGATAGATAGATAGATAGATAGATAGATAGATAGATAGATAGATAGATAGGACGGAGACAGACAGACAGACAGATAGACAGATAGATGACAGACAGACAGACAGACATAGACAGACATACGATAGATAGATAGATAATAGATAGATAGATAGATAGATAGATAGATAGATAGATAGATAGATAGATAGATAGATAGATAGATAGATAGATAGATAGATAGATAGATAGATAGATAGATAGATAGATAGATAGATAGATAGATAGATAGATAGATGATAGATAGATAGATAGATAGATAGATAGATAGATAGATAGATAGATAGATGACGGACAGAGGGACGGATGGACAGACAGACAGACAGACGGACAGACAGACAGATAGATAGATAGTTAGATAGATAGATAGATAGATAGATAGATAGATAGATAGATAGATAGATAGATAGATAGATAGATAGATAGATAGATAGATAGATAAGATAGACGATAGATAGATAGATAGATAGATAGATAGATAGATAGATAGATAGATAGATAGATAGATAGATAGACAGATAGACAGATCAATAGATAGGTAGACAGACAGACAGACAGACAGACAGACAGATAGATAGATAGATGATAGACAGACTGATGGACAGACGGATGGACTGACGGACAGATAGATAGATAGATAGATAGATAGATAGATAGATAGATAGATAGATAGATAGATAGATAGATAGATGGTGGGAAGGGAAGAAAGTTGCATCGGTAGCAAAAATGTAGATTTTTCCACCCCATTCAAAACCCTTATGCCTGTGTTTACACAAGCGGCCACCAGATGGCAGTGTAATCTAACTATCAGTGTCTTTTGCTGATTTTTCGGAATTAAATTTGACACTTTTTGAAAAAATCTTTACGAGGTGAATAACAATGTAATGGTTTTCGGGAGTGGCTTCATTTATTCATTATTGGATGAGTATTTTAGATATTATTTCGAATATTTTTGCATCAAATAATGTTATAATCAGGATCTTCCATTTGTATTTGTTTTTATTGTTGTTGTTGTTGTTGTTGTTGCTGTTGTTAATGAAATTCCATTAACAATTTTGGAAGCGATATAATATACAACAACCTTTTCTAAAAATGCCTTTGTGCTCATTCCGTCTCTATAGTTCGTAAGTTACTGTATAAGTTGTAGTATAAGCTGTTCTTTAGCTCATAATGGCTCAGAATCTAGGGTTTGTTTATTTTTTATTAAAGAATTATATAAATTCTTTAAATAGAAATATCACCTTAAAACCTTAGTCAAATGACCTCTAATGGATTTTCTGTTTGTCCTCTATACTGTAAACGACTGAATAGTATTTTCTGATGAATTCCATATTTAATATTTTCATATCTGCTCGGATCTTCTGGACTGCTTCAAGTGTCTTCATGACTGCATTCATTTCTCTTGTAATCACTCATTAGAACGATATCAAGCATAAAATCAGTCCTTTTGCTTGGGCG
>JACRUU010000015.1:7565127-7610127 GCA_030449085.1 Kryptopterus vitreolus | reverse complement strand
GTACATATATATATATATATATATATAATATATATATATATATATATATATATAGTGTGTGTTTGTGTGTGTGTGTGTGTGTGTGTGTGTGTGTGTTCACACGTATGAACCTCACCTGTTTCGCATTGGTGGGACGTGGAGGCTTAGAGGGAGGCAGAGGCTTCATCTCCATCGGTATAGGAACAGACGGCGGCGTCTGAGGTGGCTGTGGGTTCGGGTTCTTAAGAGGAGGCTGCAAAAGTTAACCGGGTCAAATAAATTGTTTGGACACTTCAAATATGGCGTCTTCTATTTTTAGGCTGTGCTGTACCAGGTGGTATCAAAAAGTTTAGCGACTAGTTTTGTAACACGCCAACAGACGGCAGCACAGGGCTGCGCGCGCGGTCGCAGGTAGCACCGACCTTCGCAAGTCAAAGCTGGGTGTACACTGGGAGCTTGTTATGCTATTCTGACCACGTGCGATCCCACATCTGCGTTCCCGGATTGAAAGAGTAAGCGTGAAATTCTGCATTAAAGATGCTTCAAGAGCGGAACAACACCACAACAAGACCTTCGATGAATTGTTCGCGGTGGCAAGGGTGCTTTAAGAGCACAACAATAAGACCAGAAGAGCCTCAGTGAATTGTTCGATGTGATCAGCGTGCTTCGAAAAGTGGAACAACATTGCCGGAAGATGGCAAGTATTCTTCAAGAGCAGAACAACCTCACCAGAAGACCATCGATGTGCTCAAAACCCCTCTGCCATGATGACTGGCGGAGAAAAACCCGCAAAGATGCTGCAGTGTTGATGTCATACACATGTGACTGGAACATTCGCTGTGTTTCTGATAAGTTCTTCCTCAGGCTGCTGATCCAGGAACAGAAGAAGCACAGCGTCAAGGTCTGCCAAAAACTCCACTACCGTCGTGACAAAACTTTGATGTACGGGTACGACCCTGAGGCGAAGCAGCAGTGGAAGAGCCCACCATCTCCCCGGCCCATCAAAGACAAGGCAAGGGGTCTGAGGGAGGACATTTACAGCATTTCCAAGACACCCTTATCCACAGCCTTGCTCAAGGGCCCTCTAGTGGCAGATTGATGATAGTGGACCTGTGATCTTCCGGTCCAGAGGTCAACGCCTTAACCACTGAGCTCCCTACGACATTGCGGACGTTCAGTGAAAGCGTGCTAGTGCTAAACGTGCTAGTGTCGAAACTTTCTGATACCAGCTCGTACCACCGAACGAGCGAGCACTCACTTGTGGAGCCGTCCTTGTCGAGGTAAAGGTGTGGGCGAAAGGTTTGGTGGCGGTCGAACTTATAAAAGTAGGCTCGCTGATCTTGGGGCGATGTTTTATAAACTCTGGGTCGGGGCTTCTATAAAGCGAAAACAATTGTAGAGATTGCGTTAAACACACACACACACACACACACACACACACACACACACACACAGACGCCATTCTCGCCTGATGACAAAACGCCTGCGGACTCACGTTTTGTGCCTCGGGCGAGTATCCTTTCTCTTTTTACAGTCAAGCCAGATCCCAAACCCTGCTGCCGAAAGCAGCAAGACTCCAGCTGCTATCGAGACGCTGATGATCGTCATATTGTGCGCTATGGACAAAAAAAAAAAAAACACACACACACACAGAAATCATCAAGGCACGATGTTCACGCAAAAGAAACTAGCTAGCACACTGTGTGCAGAGTATCAGGCGATAAATCCCATATTAGCTCACCAGACAGCGCATCGGCGTATCTGACTCCGCAGTCTGGCGGAGCCCAGCCCGGCTCGCACCGACATCGTTTCCGGTGATCGCAAACCTGCCAAGATACACAAGAAATGACGCGCATGAGATTCAAACCCAATACATCACATCCTGTTCGAATTTTAATTACAGGAATAATGCAACCGCGTTAAGAATTTCACCCCATGTCCGTGGCATTTCCCTGAGCAGTCTACGCTCACGTCGTACACTTTCACATCCTGGCACATGTTGTCGAAGCAGACCTGCGACCCAAACGGAAGCAAACGTGAAACCAGAGCGAGCTTGGAATTTAGAATGAACCCAACGTTATGGCATTCTTACTTTGTTCGGGCCACACTTGGTTCCTGTAGGTACCATACTTAGGTTGTCTTCCTCTGATCGCTCGCCAACTATCTTACATAAGTCGCCAGTATGAGTCATCAACTGAGCTTTCAGGCCGGTGATGGGGAAAGTGTTCCCCCCCGTGCAAAATATACTTCCACAGTACATGTCTCTGTGAGGAAGGAGAAAAAAATAATCATATTATTCACAATGAAAAGTAAAGCAGTGATTCCGAGATTATTCGTAGGAATTAAAAAAAAAATGTGTAAATACGTAGTAATTTGAGAAAACTATTTAATCTGGAGATTTTATTTATAGGGCTTTAAGATAAACCTGGAAAATAGTGTTTATAAAAATGTAAGAAAAAGGTGAGGGAACAGAAATAGCCAGTGGTGACGATCCTCACTGTTCTGAACAACACACTGTTTACTATGTACTTTAAAAATAAGGTTTGGATTCTTCAAAGCACTTTGATTGGCACAAATACACACATATAAACACACACACACACACACACACATACACACACACACATATATATATACATATATACATATACACATATGAACTGCGTACTGTTTACTATGTACTTTAATAAACCGGTTCGCACAGGATTCTTCAAAACACTTTGATTTGCACAAATACATTATATATATATATATATATATATATATAGATTATAGATATATATATATATATATATATATACATACACACACACACACACACACACATATATATATATATATATATATATATATATATATATATATATATATATATATATATGCTCACTGATGGCAGTGGTGGCGCTTGGGAAAACACTTTGATTTGCACAAAAATATATATATATAATATATATATATATATATATATATATATATATATATATATTCCCCCACGTATGTAAGTATATGGACATGTTTGTGTATGTAATATATGTAATTATAAATATTGTGTTTTTGAGCATTGAAACACTATCGCCATCTAAGCATCACGAAAGGTGTAGCGCTATTTCCTTATTTCCTTACACCCCTTCATACATCAGCAAACCTTTTTTCCCCCAGAAACTCTTCCACAACCCACTGTTTGAGAACCTCTGTACTGAAAGGTAGTTTTGACCTACTCTCTTGCACACCTCCTGTAGCCACCTTTGCCCTTTCCACAATGGGAATCATTTTTCCCAAATGTATTCCTGAAAAAGCACACCGGCGCAGCCACTTCGGCATCTGCGAAAAGAACAACAAAAAAAAAACAGTGTAAAATACAAATAGTTGCACTAAATGCTTATGTATTATTATTATTATTATTATTATATTGCATATTATGTGAATAATAGTGACGATCCAGACTGATACAGAAAGAACATACAAAATCCCATAAAGTCAGTACACTGGGGTCAAGATTGGACGACGGATGATCGAAGGTCGCCTGCCAAAATACCTTTACTATATTCATCCATCCATCCATCCATCCATCCATCAATACATTAAACAGTTATCCATGACCAGGAGTCAACAAAGTCTGTGATCTCTACCATCTTTCCCACGATAGCATCATGACTGTGTTAATCTAAGTGGGCCAAAAAGTGCGACAGTCTGTATCATCTTAAGTGCCTTCGATCTTATCCAAAGGGGCAAGCTCGGTGGTGGTCATTCATTCATTCATCTTCTACCGCTTCATCAGATCTTCCCTCGGGTCACGGGGAGTCTGTGTATATCTCAGGCGTCTATTGGCATTAAGGCAGGATACACCCTGGATGGAATGCCAACACATCGCAGGACACACACACACATTCACACACACATTTATACACTAGGGACAATTTTCCAAGTTGCCAATCAACCTAACGTGCATGTTTTTGGACCGGGGGGAAACCGGAGAACCCGGAGAAAAACCGCAAACTCCACCCAAACTCCACACACACACATGGCCGAGACGGGAATCGAACCCCGAAACCGTAGAGGTTTGAGGCGAACGTGCTAACCACTAAACCACCGTGCCCCTTAAAATAAAAGTACATTTAAAAAAAAATAAATGTTATAAGAAGTTTCACTTTTAGAAGCATTAGGTTTAAACAAAAAAATTCGTTTTTGTTTGCACCGAATTAGAAATAATTGTTTCTATTTCATTTTGCACAGGTACCTTTTCCCCACAGTCTCTGACAGTGCTGCAGAAGAGTGGGACATTGACCATTGTAGCAGTAACTGTCTCCGTAACCGCACGGTATCCCGTTCATTTTAAAGCTGTCTTCGGGACACGTTTCTGAAATTCCTGTGCAGTAATCGTCCAGATCGCACTCATTCGCTGCGGCCCGACACACACTGCCAGCCGGTTTTATCTACAAAGGAAACAAACAAACAAAAAAAGAAACACCTCACGGTTTATACGGCATTATTGAGAAACGTATCTAATAACTAAGCAAAGATCATCAAGTGTACTTTCTTTCTACAAAGTCGTTTTCCTTTATTATTATTTTTTTTTCCTTTTTGAAAACGAAGGCACCTGATAAACATTACGTTTACATGACCTTATCCAGAGAGACTTACAACTGAGCAATTGAGGGTTAAGGGCCTTGCTCAAGGGCCAACTAGTGGCAGCTTGATGGTGGTGGGATTTGAACCTGCGTCCAATGCCTTAACCACTGAGCTCCCACCTCCCCGATACTGTGGTACAGTTATAGGTTTTATTACGAGTTGACCAACGCTGCTCCTTCCGGCATAGGAAATGTCAGACGCTGACACTTTGATAAAAATGATGTAACACTCAAACATTTCCTGTACAATAGTTGCAATGTAATTCTGGTTTCCTCTCCTCTCTTCGGTGGAAACGTTACAGAAAAAGATGCTATAATCGTGATTTCCGTTATTATTATGAAACGGGGAGATGATTTGTTAATATACATTATATTTAGTATATTCATAAGCGTTATTGTGGATGTACTTGGTGTGAGAGAATGGACCAGTCATACGTCACTCATTCACACACCTAAAGGCAATTTTATAAAGTATTTATATTATATAAAAAGTATTCATTCATTCATCTTCTGCCGCTTTATCCGATCTTCCCTCGGGTCACGGCGAGTCTGTGTCTATCTCAGGCGTCTATGGGCATTAAGGCAGGATACACACTGGATGGAAGGCCAACCCATCACACGGCACACACACACACAAACACTAGGGACAATTGGTGAAGGTGCCAATCAACCTACCGTCCATGTTTTTGGACCGGGGAGGAAACCAGAGAACCCGGAGAAAAAACCCCTGAGGCACGGGGAGAACATGCAAACTCCACACACACACATGGGCGAGACGGGAATCAAACCCCTGACCCTGGAGGTGTGAGGCGAACGTGCTAACCACTAAGCCACCGTTCCCCTTAGAAAGAGTATATAAATATAAAGTATATACATCTCCAAACAGGAAGTTTGACCCGTGGAGCTGTTCGGGAGCAACCTTACTTTGACCGTTTGTACTTTCTGAAAACCTTCAAGAAGAAGAAGAAGAATAGCATTTATTTGTCACATGTACAGCACAGGGAAATTCTTTCTTCGCATATGTTTGGAAACTGGTGTCAGAGCACAGGGTCAGTGATGATACCAGCACCCCTGGAGTACAGAGAGGTTAAGGGCCTTGCTCAAGGACCCAAGAGTCTCATCTTGGTAATTTACATTTACAGCATTTAGCAGACGACGTACAAATAGTGCTTTAGGTCTCCATCTAATAATAAATTCATTCAGGTATGATTGATTACAAACTTAAGGTACAAAATAAATTAATTACAAAGTAATTCCTGGAACCTCCGACCTTCCGATCAGTAGCCCACAATGTTGGGAATGTTACTTTGGAAGTGTAATAGATTACCCTATTCAAAATGTAATAAGCAGTGTAACTATTCAATCACTTTATAAACGTAAAGTAACGGATTACATTTGATTACTTTTTGCATACTTTCATTTGTCCACTAGGTGGCGTTTGGGGAAAACGTGGGATATTTTTACGAATCTGAGCTCTTCAGAATCAAATTGTTGAGGGGGGGTGTGGTGGTCTTTGGGACTTGTAATCTTCAAAAGTAACTGTACATTAATTACATGTTTTTTCACATTAACTATAACGGATTTCTGTTACTTTTATTTTGTAATTAAATTACGTAACACTGTTACATGTAACTAGTTACTAACTAATACTGGTAGCCCAGAACCACTTAAACTAGAAGTATTTAAAGTACTTCTCAAAATATTCTTATGTTGCCTTTAACAGTGTAATGTTGTCGCTGGGGATTAAGTGGTGAAGGCATTTGCCTCTGGACCGGAAGGCAGCAGGTTCAAATCCCACCACCACCAGTAAGCTGCCACTAGGGGGCCCCTGACCCTCAATTGCTTAGTTGTAAGTTGCTGTGGATCAGGGCATCTGCCCATCTGCTAAATGTAAATAATTAATAGGTTATATTTATAATTTATAGATTCTATAATCACATTTGTTTAATTAATATATTCACATTTACTTGATTTAGCACTGCTTTCTTTCTTTTTACGTTTGTAATAATGCTATTTTATTTGGAGTGCTCTTTATTTTTTTTTCGACTGAAACATTTTTTCGTTTTAAAAATGAATTGATTAATCGTTTATCGGCAACTACGATCCAACCGAGATATTCCCGAGCTTCCTGCAGCACGCTCTCTGGTCCACCGAGAGGAAGTGATCCCGTCCGATCCCATCCCGATCCTGTCTCGTATCCCGATCCCGTTCCCAAGTTTGGATTACTGACTCTAATGTCGTGAACATTACAGTTCCGCTCCTTACGGGCGCGCTTCTCTAAGACCCTAAGTTCATTCACTGCTCGTTGTCCGTCTGCTTCCATTGGAGTTACAGCGTAGCTTCGACGCAGAAGTATAAATCGCCCTACAGCGATCTGAAACTGGAATTATCTGTATTGTGTGCATTACTGAATCATTAACTAAGATGGCCTCATATTGTTGCTGATATTTCCATTTACAGGATTTAGCAGACGCCTTTATCCAAGCCGCCTTACAACTGAGGGTTAAGGGCCTTAACACTGGGGAGAGTTAAATCTCAATGCTGGCCAACACTAGTGGCAGCTTGGTTGGTGGCAATGGTTGGCCTTGCTCAAGGCCTAGTGGCAGCTTGTTGGTGGAATTTGAACCTGCGATCTTCTGGTCCAGAGACCAATTGCCTTAACCACTGATCTCCCACCTCCCTGATACGAGTGTTGTTTTGTTTTTTTGTCCCCATCATTTTTAAATGACTGTGGTCATTTAAATAACTGTGGTCAAATGGTAAATTACCTTGTGCTTATTTAACTTCGTTCAATGTATTACTTCTGAAAGTTGCCTTCAAATTAAAAAAATTCATTCATTCATTCATTCATTCATTCATCTTCTACCGCTTTATCCGCTCTTCCCTCGGGTCACGAGGAAGTCTGTGCCCATCTCAGGCGTCTATGGGCATTAAGGCAGGATACACCCTGGATGGAATGCCAACCAATCGCAGGACACACACACACACATTCACATTCATACACTAGGGACAATTTTCCAAGCTGCCAATCAACCTACCGTGCATGTTTTTGGACCGGGGGAGGAAACCGGAGAACCCGGAGAAAAACCCCCTGAGGCACGGGGAGAACATGCAAACTCCACACACACATGGCCAAGGCAGGAATCGAACCCGGACCCTGGCGGTGTGAGGCGAACATGCTAGCCACCGTGCCCCCATGTATTAAATAAATTAATTAAAAAATACATTTAAATTAGTAATAAGTAAATAAAAATATGTAATAAATAAAAAAAAATAATTTACCCTTTAATATTGGCATCGTAAATGGTATCGAATACGGCTATTTTTCAAGCTGTCGTATCACAGTTAGAAATTCCAGTATCGTGACAACACTGGTCCGAACCAGGCAAGAGACTCGCAAGACTAAAAATAAAATCAATTAAAAAAATATACTTAAATAAAAAAAAAATACTAAATACTAAATATACTCTTACTAAAAAAAATACTATGAATAATAAATGTGTCATTACATCATATGCATACAGAACTTTCACAATTTTCCTCCCACTTCCCCTAAAAATATTACATCGAGTCGATCGGCAGAGATAAAGTGTGAATACGGTATTTATTTATTTACCTGGCAGTTTTCGCAGCACTCTCCATGCGCGCATAGAGATCCGTTGGTGAACTTGCAGGTTTTGGCATTGCAGCACGGGTTGTTACACTCCTGCGAGAACAACAGGACGTGAGACAGAGCGAGGCGTCGCTGTCTACATATTACTTACAGGGGAAAGGAAAAAGCGCTCACTTCTACCGTCCCGCAGTCGCAGTCCTCTCCGGAGTCGACGAGAGCGTTACCGCAGACGGACCCGCCGTAAAGCCGCTCTGAGCTGGGGCGGTCCAGCAGGCACCCGGGGTTGGCGTTCTCAAGGAACGTGCTCAGATCGTCCAGACTGCAGTCGCTGAACAGCTCCGGGAAGACGGCGGCAGCCGAGCTGTCATAAACGACACATGGAATGACGTCATTTTGAGTCTGAAGCCCTTATTTATTTCACCCTGTAGGTGCAGGAACGGAAGATCTTACTTTACAGTGTCAGTCATGATGCAGTCAGAATGGCCACAAGTGCAGCCCTGTGCATCATGGGACATACCCATGTTGTGTCCCATCTCATGCGCGATGGTTGCAGCCAAGCCCAGGGGACTCCTGCTGTGATCCTGAGGAAACCAATCCATAGAATCCATGACTTTTTCTAGAATGGTGCTCGGAGCCGTTTACGCAACACAAGGTTACCTGGTTAACGCCTCCTGAGGCTTTAGTGCACATTGCGAATTTGTTCGCCAACCCCACAGTGCTGCCCAAAAAATCTGCACCCCTGCATCAAACAGAAGACACACAACGATGCAAGAAAACAAAAACAAAAACACGTAACGATGATTAGTACGCTCCGGACTCACGTTACTAATTGCGCATTGTCGTGCTTGACTCTCCCGAGCAGGTCCTTCTGGCGCCACTCGATGAATCTGGTCAGGGTGATATTTTCACTCGCGCTGACCACGATCCGATCCTCGACGTTCCACACCTCCAGCCCCACCAGCAGCACGCGGATGTTGTGCGCACGATAGAACTACGAATAATATATATATATTTTTTTCAATTTAAAAACAAAGTCTTTTTATTAGGAACGAAAACACGAAGCAAACATATACAAACATGCACAATAAACTAGACTCCTCCCCCTTTTTGTTTTTCTCTCTCATATCTATCCCTCTCCTCCCTTTCCATCCTTCCCTAACCCACCTTCGCCAAAAAAGAGTCAATAGAGAAAGGGGTGAAAAAATAAATACAATTAAATAAATAAATCTGCAGTCTATCTGCATACCGATATATATATGTATGTACATATATAAATAAATATATATATATATATATATATATATATATATATATAGCTTACTCATAAACACTTAATAAACATTTTACAGCCAAACTGTTTTTAACTATGATTTTTCCCCTGAATCATGAATAAAAAAAAAAAATATATATATATATATATATATATATATATATAATACATATACACACACACACACACACACACACACACCACACACACACACACATATATATGAAATGTAATGCTCACACTTAATCCAATCCTATATAAACAGACTTGAGTTTACACACAAATGATTTATATTTATTCAGTCTCTGCTGTTGCATTCCTGACATTTCCAAGCCGCGGTTCATCTGCTGCCTGTGTGTTTCTCTGTTTAACATTCATGTTTCCTGCCTGGTCCACTTTATTCTCTTGTTAGATTGCTCGCACAGTTTCTGTTTCCTTATCCAGAGTGTCGTCTCCCTGTTTTACATTTATTCGCCTTGAATGAATAAAGACTGTTTAAATGCATTCGAGTATTAATGCATGTATAGGAAATGCAGTATTTGGGGATCTGGTCTATTACTCGTCGATTAATCAGTAGTTTCCTCGTGAACACTCACAAAGCGTTTTTTTGCCAAATTTGCCCCGAATCGTGAACAAAAAAAAAATACAAAAATCCTGTCCTGACTATTTACAGCGAATATCCAAATATAGATACAAACAGCATCAGACAGATACAGATAGCTAACGATAGTGGCGTTGCGTTACGCCATTTATATCAGATAGCACCAGGAAGAAAATACCTTATCAACATGATTTACGGCTTCCAGCATCCGTGCCCGCACTACCTCATCGTTTGACTTCAATCTTCGGTACTGCAACAGAGAAACATTAATCATCGACACATGTGAAAGGAGAAGTAAGCCTTTTTTTACGCGTCTCAATAAAGCTCTTACTTCAGTGTTATCAGCCACTAGAAACAGCTCGACGTATCTCTGGGTCTGGAAAGCCTTCTAAAACAAAATCATGAGGAAAAAGTTGGCTTGTTTTTTTGCATATAATTCAATTCAGGTGATAAGAGGAGCCATTTTTGAAACACATACCCTGGTGGTGCGTTTGAAAAGGCCTGCCGCTGTATTAACGCTCCTCTTCCTCCGCAGGTATTCCTGCTTATAGAAGGCGTGGTTGCCCTGAGTGTTGTCACTCAGCGGCTCGATCAAGTACATGTGCTTTTTAGCCCGCACAAAACCTCTACAGGGTAAAAACTACAATTACAAAATAGTCCGATTGATGTCTTTATAATGGAACACAAAGACAAATTCTCCTCGTCCGGATATGAGACTGGATATTACCTCATGCCCGAGCAGACTCCAACACTCACGGATGAATCCTCCATTCCGTCAATATGTCCATGATAATAGCAGTGGTCCTGCAAAATAGAAACCCCGTATTCAAGAAAAGTAACAAATACACTATTGGTATAATACGAACGATAATACAGGACAAAAAGATTAGCATTTTTCAACAAATCAATAAGAAAATAAAGAAGTAAACTCACTCCAAGCTTCGGAGATGTCATCACTGTGGACCCGTCTACCTCGTAACGTATTTCACTGTAATTCTGTCCAATAAGAAGTCTACGGAATCATAAAAATCGCATTAATCATTTCAAATATATATATATATTCGACCCGGTTATATTCACATAATTGAACCTATTTATGTTTTGCTTGTTCATCTATAAACAATTTATTTGAGAAATCATCCAGTAACATTGGTATAACTCAGAGACTAATATATTAATAAGCATTTTAATAAGTATTTTGGCACTTGTATAAGCAAAGCAACGTGATCGCATCTCTCTACCGATTATATTAATTATGCAACAAAAGCAAACATTTCACCTGTTTTTCTGCAAACGAATTGTATGATTGTTTCCATTAAAGAACAGCCGATAGAGAAGTTCCTCAGGATACTTTTCATGGTCGTTCGACACCAAATTCTAGGAGAGAAAGCATTTAGTGATATGTGTATGACATTTATAGTTTCAAGATACTTATTATAACACCTACAAGAAGATGGCATATATATATATATATATACACATTTACAGAGCTACTTACAACTGAGCAATTGAGCGTTAAGGGCCTTGCTCAAGGGCCCACTAGTGTCATTTTGGTTGTGGTGGGGTTTGAATGTATGTATATATGTATGAATGTATGCATATATGAATAATGCATGTATGAGTAATTTAGTGACCTGTTTCTTCACCTCTTTGTGGCTCTCGTGGAGTCGCTGAGGTCTCACTACATCATATTTCTCAACATGACTCACTGAAGGGATCTCAGTACAGCTTCCTGTTAACAGAAACACTGCATTTTTACAAGAAAAACGTTTTAGAAGTTTTATTGGTGAAGAATAATACAGTTATGCTCCAGTCTTATCATTTTAACTTTCCCAATCCTTATAAATTTTGAACTCTTGAAGGCAAGTTCCAACCTGTAATTCGGTTGCATTATCATTCCTTTGTATAATCTCATTCATTCATCAGCAGCATGTCGTATAATAGCGCATAGGGCACCGATAAATATAAAGCACACATATATATATATATATATATATATATATATATATATATATATACACAACACTGTATGAGTGCAACATATATAATAAACACTAGGACATTGCAAAAAATCTAAATAAAAAAAAAGCTAAACCTTATATGAGAAAAAATAATTATCACATGGAAGAACCAATGCACAATGTCAACACTATATAAATTTGGGTGCAAAAAATGGATTGCGTGAAAATATGAAGCTTCTTAACAATAATTAATTGTTTCAAATATTTGCCCCAATTTTTTTTTATTATTTTTTTTACAAAATGCATACCTGAGACCACCTCATATTTATTCATCCATGCGTTTGTTCTTTTATCTATCCATTTATTGAGCCCACGAGTTTATGAGTAGTGAAAAAATGGTCTTAAAGCAGTCAATTGTTCACTAACAATTGTCAATTGTTTCTTGGTGTTGCATATATTGAATAATTGAGGCCTTTTCTAGTATTTTGAGTAAAAATGCATAGACAGATAACTAGATAAAAACTTCAGGTCGCTTATTAGAGGTTAGTTATAAGCTGTACTATTGTACAATAAACTCCATTGTACAATATATAAGATGCTTAAGTCATATTTCTATTTATTTATTTGCCTTTAAATATTATGAAGGCATTAATAAGAGGAACCATTGCATGTTTGCCATTAATAGAATGCAACGTTGATTTTTTTATCCTATTGTAAACATTCATTCATTTCATGAATGCTATATCAGCTATATCAGATCTTCTATATCAGATCAGCTATATCAGATCTTCCCTCGGGTCACGGGGAGCCTGTGCCTATCTCAGGCGTCTATGGGCATTAAGGCAGGATACACCCTGGATGGGATGCCAACCCATCACAGGACACACACACACACACACACACGCACACACACGCACACGCACACAACGCACACACACGCACACACACACACACACACACACACACACACACACACACACACACACTAGGGACAATTTTCCAAGGTGCCAATCAACCTACCGTGCATTTTTTTTGGACCGGGGAGGAAACCGGAGAACCAGGAGAAAAACCCCCTGAGGCACGGGGAGAACATGGAAACTCCACACACATGGCCGAGACGGGAATCGAACCCAGACCCTGGCGGTGTGAGGCGAACGTGCTAACCACTAAGCCACCGTGCCCCTTATATGTATGTATGTATGTATGTATGTATGTATGTATGTATGTATGTATGTATGTATGTATGTATGTATGTATGTATGTATGTATGTATGTATGTATGTATGTATGCATGTATGTATGTATGTATGTATGGAAAAGGGTTTGGGTTTCTGTGCTCTATATATCTATACCATAACAGTGTATTCCAGTAGTTTGCTGTCACTCTTTCTCTTTTCTTTTGTTTTAATAAAGCGCTCCAAGGAATCTATTCCTCTCCACCCATGAGAATAAAAAGCATTCACTTACCCCATTCATACAGGCAGCAAAAGATGACAGCGATATAACGCATGGCTCTTCAGGATCATAAGGGCGCATAGTTTATTGTTTGAGAAGAGAATATGGAAGACTCGAAACGCGCTTTGGTCACGCCCCCTGGTGACGTAAGAGTGTATTGTAAGAGGGTAATCAACTGCGGGTGAGTCTGAAACCGAGCTCACACACACACACACACACACACACACACACACACACACACACACGAGTTTACTTCCAGGAATACGTCCTGACTCACTTTAGCTAGTGCATATACATATATTCATTTACTCCCAGAATTGTGTCACCTCAAATCTTATATTGTAGTGTTACAATATTGTACACTATCCCTAATCCATCCAGATCCCTATGTAGGCCCCATATTTAGGGGCAGAGTACAGCTGTCTGAATTCAGAAGTACCACGTGATGTCCTGTAACGGACTGACCAGCAATGACTCATGGTATTAGATTAAAGGAAACACACTCCCTCTTCCTGAGGCCAAATACACTACACTGATCTGTTATATTACTGTATAAATTATATCATAATGTCTGGTTCTCTCTTATTAACTTAAATCTCATGTCCAAAAAAAACATCTTAGTTAAAAACACTCATAATGCACGTTTTTGTGTGTGTGAAAAATTGGAGTGTGTTAAGAATCTACATAAAATAAAGTATCTGAAAAAAATATCATTCATTAAAAACTGTAATCTTAAGTCACATAATTATTGACTATTTAATGAACAATAGTGTGATAGTCTAATTATATATATATATATATATATATATATATATATATATATATATATAAGGGGCATGGTGGTTTAGTGGACACCCTCCAGGGTGTGGGTTTGATTACCGTCTAGGCCATGTGTGTGTGGAGTTTGCATGTTCTCCCCGTGCATCAGGGTTTTTTTCTCCGGGTTCTCCGGTTTCCTTCCCCCCGGTCCAAAAACATGCACGGTAGGTTAATTGGCACCTTGGAAAATTGTCCCCAAGAATTGTCCCTAGTGTGTGTGAATGTAGTGTGTGAATGTGAGTGTGTATCCTGCCTTAATGCCCATAGACGCCTGAGATAGGCACAGGCTCCCCGTGACCCGAGGGAAGATTGGACATAGCGGTAGAAGATGAATGAATGAATAATATAATAAATATATATATATATATATATATATATATATATATATATATATATATATATATATATATATACAGACGTGGACAAAATTGTTGGTACCCTTTGGTCAATGAAAGAAAAAGTCACAATGGTCACAGAAATAACTTTAATCTGACAAAAGTAATAATAAATAAAAATTCTATAAATGTTAACCAATGAAAGTCAGACATTGTTTTTCAACCATGCTTCAACAGAATTATGTAAAAAAATAAACTCATGAAACAGGCATGGACAAAAATGATGGTACCCCTAACTTAATATTTTGTTGCGCAACCTTTTGAGGCAATCACTGCAATCAAACGCTTCCTGTAACTGTCAATGAGACATCTGCACCTCTCAGCAGGTATTTTGGCCCACTCCTCATGAGCAAACTGCTCCAGTTGTGTCCGGTTTGAAGGGTGCCTTTTCCAGACTGCATGTTTCAGCTCCTTCCAAAGATGCTCAATAGGATTGAGGTCAGGGCTCATAGACGGCCACTTTAGAATAGTCCAATTTTTTCCTCTTAGCCATTCTTGGGTGTTTTTAGCTGTGTGTTTTGGGTCATTGTCCTGTTGCAAGACCCATGACCTGCGACTGAGACCAAGCTTTCTGACACTGGCTAGTACATTTCTCTCTAGAATTCCTTGATAGTCTTGAGATTTCATTGTACCCTGCACAGATTCAAGACACCCTGTGCCAGACGCAGCAAAGCAGCCCCAGAACATAACAGAGCCTCCTCCATGTTTCACAGTAGGGACAGTGTTCTTTTCTTGATATGCTTCATTTTTTCGTCTGTGAACATACAGCTGATGTGCCTTGGCAAAAACTTCGATTTTTGTCTCATCTGTCCACAGGACATTCTCCCAGAAGCTTTGTGGCTTGTCAACATGTAGTTTGGCATATTCCAGTCTTGCTTTTTTATGATTCGTTTTCAACAATGGTGTCCTCCTTGGTCGTCTCCCATGTAGTCCACTTTGGCTCAAACAACGACGGATGGTGCGATCTGACACTGATGTTTCCTTGAGCATGAAGTTCACCTTGAATCTCTTTAGAAGTCTTTCTAGGCTCTTTTGTTACCATTCGGATTATCCGTCTCTTAGATTTGTCATCAATTTTCCTCCTGCGGCCACGTCCAGGGAGGTTGGCTACAGTCCCATGGATCTTAAACTTCTGAATAATATATGTGCAACTGTACTCACAGGAACATCTAGTTGCTTGGAGATGGTCTTATAGCCTTTACCTTTAACATGCTTGTCTATAATTTTCTTTCTGATCTCTTGAGACAGCTCTTTCCTTTGCTTCCTCTGGTCCATGTCGAGTGTGGTACACACCATATCACCAAACAACACAGTGATTACCTGGAGCCATATATATAGGCCCAATGGCTGATTACAAGGTTGTAGACACCTGTGATGCTAATTAGTGGACACACCTTCAATTAACATGTCCCTTTGGTCACATTATTTTCTGTGTTTTCTAGGGGTACCATCATTTTTGTCCATGCCTGTTTCATGAGTTTATTTTTTTACATAATTCTGTTGAAGCATGGTTGAAAAACAATGTCTGACTTTCATTGGTTAACATTTATAGAATTTTTATTTATTATTACTTTTGTCAGATTAAAGTTATTTCTGTGACCATTGTGACTTTTTCTTTCATTGACCAAAGGGTACCAACAATTTTGTCCACGTCTGTATATATATATATATATATATATATATATATATATATATATATATATATATATATATAGGGGGGGGCACAGTGGCTTAGTGGTTAGCACGTTCGCCTCACACCGCCAGGGTCCGGGTTCGATTCCCGTCTCGGCCATGTGTATGTGGAGTTTGCATGTTCTCTCCCGTGCCTTCAGGGGGTTTTTCTCCGGGTTCTCCGGTTTCCTCCCCCGGTCCAAAAACATGCACTGTTTCCAAAAACATTGGCACCTTGGAAAAAATGTCTCTCTAGTGTATGAATGTCTGTGTGTGTGTGTGTGTGTGTGTGTGTGTGTCCTGCGATGGGTTGGCATTCCATCCAGGGTGTATCCTGCCTTAATGCCCATAGACGCCTGAGATAGGCACAGACTCCCCATGACCCGAGGGAAGATCGGATAAAGCGGATAAAGCGGTAGAAGATGAATGAATGAATATATATATATATATATATATATAGAGAGAGAGAGAGAGAGAGAGAGAGAGAGGCTTCATCCTGGAAATAGAGTCACAGGGTGGCTGCAAAACATTAAGTTTTGGATTCATCACATCTCAGATTCTTTTTCCACATGTTTTTTAGTATCTAACATGCATTTAAAAAAGCTTCAGACAGCAGTTCATATGATTTATACATTTCCATAAAAGCTATTTTATTGCGTGTTCAAGTTGTGACCAGCGTCTCCTATTTGGAGGATTATTTAGAGTCATGGACCCTGTCTTTTGGTTAGTTTTACAAGGTGCCCTCTAACCAAATATCAAAGTAAAAGGCATTGACTGACTTTTTTTTTTTTTTTTTTTTTTTTTTTGCCCATTTTTATATATAATATCTGTTAGTTCAGTATTAATGTATGTTCTCACCATACAGCTGACATTGCTCTTTGCTTCTGTATTACAGGAGGTTTAATAAAATATTTAAAACAATGAGACAATCCACAACTAAAACATTAGAGGGCAGACTGGTATTATTTGTATATTCCAGGAGTATTTCTCCCTTTGTCTGCCATGAACTTTTCCCATGTCCTGTAATATTAGAAAATAAAATGTTAGACTGGATTGACATTTTGCCCAGCGTGACTCATGTTTACTACAAAAATGCCACCGTGATCTGCTTGTGCTCATATAATTACCTAAATTATGGATAATAATAGGCTGATGTAGTGCATAATGGGCACAGATTGTCTCACAGAACAAATCAATCAGCAGTAGGTTCGTGTTGTGTGTGTGTGTGTGTGTGTGTGTGTGTGTAAGGGAGAGTAGAGGAACATGTATAATCAAATTCTGATCAATACAGAACAGTGATCAGGTAGAAAATGGATTTTTATTCTATGCATATTAGTAAAATTGCCTAAGAAGGATCCATCATCGCACATAGGCGTGTGTTGTAGGATCTGTGGAGTTTAAACAGCGATTGGGTTTTCATTTTACTCCAGGGGTTCATTCCAAATCCACAGTGACCCCCTTAATAAAGTGTTTGCCGCAAGTGTAATAATCATTCATTCATCTTCTACCTCTATATCCGATCTTCCCTTGGGTCACGCTCTATGGGCATTAAGGCAGGATACACCCTGGATGGAATGCCAACCCATCGCAGGGCACACACACACACACACTCACACATTTATACACTTTTCCAAGGTGCCAATCAACCTACCGTGCATGTTATTGGACCGGGAGGAAACCGGAGAACCCGGAGAAAAAACCCCTGAGGCACGGGGAGAACATGCAAACTCCACACACACATGGCCGAGACGGGAATCGAACCCGGATGTGTGTGTGTGTGTGTGTGTGTGTGTGTGTGTGTGTGTGTGTATGTGTGCTGCTAATGTTTGGCATTCCATCCAGGGTGTATCCTGCCCGAAGACGCCTGAGATAGGCACAGGCTCCCCGCGACCCGAGAGAGACGTCGGCTAAAGCATTAAAAGATGAATGAATGAATGAATAATTATAATGAAAATAACTACTGACTACAGGTTTGTCTGCCGAATTGAATTATCAATAAAGGCTTGGACTGTCATCCTTCACCTCCCACTTTCCACCATAGAGAAAGGATGTGTGTTATTTGTTATTACAAATAAAATCACTGCTTGGAATCTTTTCCTCAGCCGACCCAGGACCGCTATGTTAACTCTTATAAAGCACACCGATTAAGAACAAAAGGGTAAATTAAAGGGTTAAGTGTTACTAAAAATAAGACTTTTTAGTCTCTGTCACACAAGGAGCAAAAAGTGTCTAGCAATTATAAATGAAAAAATTAATGTTAACCATTTGTTGTATGGAAAAATATTTACATCTTTACATAGCTACATATTTTGAGCTCCGTGTGAAATGACCTTCATGTAAATATAATGGTGCATGTGTATACGGGTAATTGAAAATACAGTTGTATTTAAACATTTTTTTGTTGTTGTTGCCTAAGATGCAGTCTTGAACAGCCAGTTGTTCTAGCTGGGAGCCAAAATAATCGCTTTCTGACTTGTATTAAGGGCTTTATCCTGGTCAGGGTTATGACACATGACACTGGGTGTAGAGCAGAACAGTCTGTCCCTCTTGCCAACCACACATATGTATACATACATACATATATATATATATATATATATATATATATATATATATATATATATATATATATATATATAATAAGATGATTCATTCATCTTTCTACCGCTATATCCGATCTTCCCTCGGGTCACGGGGAGTCTGTGTCTATCTCAGGCGTCTATGGGCATTAAGGCAGGATACACCCTGGATGGAATGCCAACCCATCACAGGACACACACACACACACACACACTCACACACACATTCATACACTAGGGACAATTTTCCAAGGTGCCAATAAACCTCCCGTGCATGTTTTTAGACCGGGAGGAAACCGGAGAAACCCCCTGAGGCACAGGGAGAACATGCACAAACTCCACACACACATGGCCGAGACGGGAATTGAACCTGGACCCTGGCGGTGTTAGGCAAACATATTAACCACTAAGCCACTAACCACTAAGTATATATATATATATATACATTCTATCAGATTATTTTAGGACACAGTACCAAGTATTGAAAACAGTAAATAGCTTCTGTTATTAGTAGCAATGTGTGATCATCTAGTCTGAAATGAGTACACTGTGTGCTGTATTTTCCTTTAATTTCATATTTGTAACAGCTGGATCATTTGTATTATCAAGCACCGAACCACTTAGTGCCCCTTTATTGGTTTTTGAGGCACAGCACATACTGTACATTCATACTGAAACGCTCGATGGCATTCGATGAAGTCGTTTTGCTACAGTATGCAAATAAATGAAATGCCCGAGATTTACATTTACATTTCCTTCATTTAGCACAGGGATCACCAACCTTTTTGTAACTGAGAGCTACTACATGGACACTGAGTCATAGAAAGGGCTACCAGTTTGAAAATACTCCTCTGAAATAAAAATGTTGCCTTTAGTTATATATTATTATTAATGATTAATGATTTTCGTTTATCTATGTGAATACACTTATGATTTATGATTTCTTATGATGTGGCCGTAGTTTTCCCACCCCTGCTTTAAAACCACTCTCTGTGGTCAGTAAAAATCCCAGGATGTCATTCCTGACATCCTGGTAGAAGAAAAAAAGAGTAGAAGTGCGTCCTCGGCATCCGGGCCAAATTCACCTTTTGGCCATTACGATTGGCTTCATCATTCTGTCTCCTCTCCACCAGTAAACTGGTGTGTGGTGGGGGTTCTGGTGCACCATGGGTGTCGTCGCATCATCCAGGTGGATGTTATGAATTATTGTTATGTCTGTATCAATGAATATATGATGGTTTCAGGTACCATATATATATATATATATATATATATATATATATATATATATATATATATATATATATATATATACATACATAACATATCATATATATATAACATGGCAACACACAAACACATGTGTATATATATATATAGTGAGGCCAGTAATGAACATTATACTTAATTAATTCAATGCGTCATCTTCTGTTGATTATATGACAAATCCTACATATGTTCAGACTAATTTTTTTGGCCGTTGGTCTGCTCCGCTGTGCTCTCGTCAATTAAAACGCCTCTTTAATCTCTGCTGTGGCCGGTTTGATTTGCTCTCAAATTACCACAGAAACCGCTCTTACAAAGAAATTGGGCTTTTAAAATATGCTCCCAGTAATTTGTAGTCTATCCATATTAATGCTGCACATTAAACGACTGATCCATGCAACAAGTCTGCATAAAAGCAGGACTTTTACTACTCTTGTGTACTCTCAGCGTGGTTTGAGAAGAGCTTACGTCAAGATGGAAAGACTTTTTTTTTGCATGCGTGTCCCTAATACTGAACAAAATTACGAGAGGAGTATAAGCTCTTTAGAGATGACAACAGCCAAGGCTGCAGGATTGTGTGCCAGAATGCTGAAAGCTAAATACCCTTCAGCTGCCTGTCTTTCACTCTCTCTCTCTCTGTAGTACCCGCTGACTAGCTAGCGCTTTTATTTTCCTTCTCTTACAGGAAATGAATACATTTTAATCAATTTGAAATAAACATTAATTCATTAATAATTGTATTAAAAGGAGAGATTCATCATTCATCTTCTACCGCTTTATCCGATCTTCCCTCGGGTCACGGGGAGACATCAGGCATCTATGTGTATCCATCTATGTGTATCCATCTATGTGTATCCATCTATGTGTAACCATTAAGGCAGGATACACAAAGGATGGAATGCCATGCCATCACAGAGCGCACACAAATGCACACACACTCACATTCATACACTAGGGACAATTTTCCAAGGTGCCAATCAACCTACCGTGTATGTTTTTGGACCGGGAGGAAACCGGAGAACCCGGAGAAAAAAAACCCTGAGGCACGGGGAGAACATGCAAACACATGGTGGCGGCGGGAATCGAACCCTGACCCTAGAGGTGTGAGGCGAACGTCCTAGATAGATAGATAGATAGATAGATAGATAGATAGATAGATAGATAGATAGATAGATAGATAGATAGATAGATAGATAGATAGATAGATAGATAGATAGATAGATAGATAGATAGATAGATAGGCAGGCAGGCAGGCAGGCAGATAGATAGATGGATAGATAGATAGATAGATAGATAGACAGACAGACAGACAGACAGACAAATAGATAGATAGATAGATAGATAGATAGATAGATAGATAGATAGATAGATAGATAGATAGATAGATAGATAGATAGATAGATAGATAGATAGATAGATAGATAGATAGATAGATAGATAGATAGATAGATAGATAGGCAGGCAGGCAGGCAGGCAGATAGATAGATGGATAGATAGATAGATAGATAGATAGACAGACAGACAGACAGACAGACAAATAGATAGATAGATAGATAGATAGATAGATAGATAGATAGATAGATAGATAGATAGATAGATAGATAGATAGATAGATAGATAGATAGATAGATAGATAGATAGATCACCAGCTCCACTGTATGCTTTACATGGAGTGGCCTACTCTGCTCTACCCTCGAACCTACTATACATCCTTTAGGAATGACCTGGAACACTGTGTGCGCTTCAGGCCTCCTCAACCTACACGCTCATGTCTGAATGAGCACAAACCTCCAAACTTATAAGAGACTGAATTTTGATTCCGAAAGCAAACACGGATCTTACGGTCAGGTGTTAATTTTTAGTGCATCATCAATGTGACGTCAGTGCCTTTTAGAAAGTCATAAAATTGACTGTTTTGAATAGAAAGAGAATACGTGGTTGGAACAAAAAAAAAACGGTGCATAACGATGTCAATTTTATGGCCTGAAATATCATTGTATGCAGATCAGTTCGGTTTCAACTGACGGCTCTAGTAAAGGAACGTAGAGATATTACACTGTATTACTTATGAGACACGAGCAGCAGCAAAGTCACAGGTCTTAATCTTATTTATACATAATGCCGTCGCCGAGCCCCTCGCAGCATGCTGGTTCACTGCTTTCTATTCCAACCCTTTTTTTTTTTTTTTTTTTAACAAATTTGTATCCTTATTCGGTCTGTAGAAAGATTAAATTGATTTAAACCCACACTCATTTTATAGCCATTGGAAAACCCTGGCACTTAATGCAGGGGATAAAGTAAGAAGGGGAATAAATATACAGTGTAGGCTGGAAGCACTCAGGCAGACACACGGTTTCTTAAGTTCAGCATTTTATTAAAAAACAATTTAACATTACAGAATGAAATGGCTTTCTGTTCCTGCTGTAGGCTTTTATGCTGCCTTCTGTTTCCCTGACAGTAGAGTACGCCTCAGTGGGGGTCAGTTTATGTAAGTGACTGAGTCAGTCAAAGACCATTTGTAGCAATGAAAAACTTCTTAAAATATCTCTGTTATTATTGCCTTGCTTCACAGTGACAGCTTGACTTTTCCACAGATAAAGTAGTCAGGAGTGTCAGCATGTATGTGTATAAGTGTTGTCACGATACTGCAATTTCTAACTTCGATACGATACCTTGAAAAATATCGATATTCAATACCATTTTCGATACCACATTATTTTTTTTAATAAAGGTCTGAGGTCGGCCTGGCGTACGTATTAAGGTGTATTCATCTGTACCGCCATTTTTAAAGTCGACGCTGAATAAACAAGACTTTCTTAACAAGATTCATTCATCGTTAATTCGTTCCTCAGAAAGCGAATTTGACTGAAGCCAACTGTCACAACCATGCCTCCTCTTAGTTCGGAGCTTCCACGCTCCCAATCACCAAGCTACTGATGAGCGCCAGCTGGGGCTAGTTGATGCCATCAGTAGCTTGGCTATTTAAGCCCGGCTTTCCTTCCTTTCCGCGTCCGGGCTCGTGAACTCTGGACTACTAAACGGACACGCATCCTTCCGAGGAAAAACCGCTACTAACCTGTCTTTTCTATCTGATTCCCAAATCAGGTTCGGTTCCCGCAGGCTCCAGTTCCCCGGACTCCCAAGTCCCGCGGACGCGACCTCAACAAGGGCCGTACAGGGCTGTACACCCGCATTATCTACTCCTCGGAGTAATCTTCCTTAGTTCTCCATTTTCCGAGAATAAAACCCTTTTGTTTGATCCCGGTGCCTGTTGTGTGTCTGTCCATTACACCAACGTTAACCGAACTGAATTATCCCATTTGTCATGATCGGGGAAATAATTACTTAAACCGTTATTTAAAGTAACTACTTTAATTGTCATTTATATATGACAATTCAAGGCATATATAAATGAAAGCTTGATAACCTGTTTATCTCTGTTATAACCTGTTTATCCCACATGATTGAACGTCCAAAAAGTTAAAAAGGTATATACATGAATAATAATATATAAGTTATTTTCAATACATTGGTCCATTCAGACAAATGCCACTTGTGTTGTCAGTGCGTTTCCTAACTCTATTACAAAATAAATGTAACAGTGATTTGTTACAGTAGTGAGATAAAAATGTGCTACTTATGAAAATGTTAAAGATTACAAATAGTGTTACATCTGAACAATTTCATGTAAAATCAGCGCTTTAGACGACGGCGTGATTTTACACCGAAACGTGATTTCGATTTGAATGATGTCAATCTGCTACAAAATCATTTCGGAAAATAGTACAGATTTTTCTTCCTAAGACGTGTCCCTAGGACGAATGTGCGTTTGTAAACCTGTACTTGGTATCATGAGCAGTTACTCAATATTAATTCTCTCTTATTCCTGGGAAAGATTACCATATTACTTCTTTTCAAAGTGACAGATCTGCAGCGTTTCCTATAATCATCTTATTTCATTTAAACATTCATTTAGGACTTCTGGGAAAGTAAGGATAATCTCTAGTAGGACGCATAATCTCTGATGCAAATACTGACATTTATTACACTGTGCTTACTCACAAGATCACATGGCGGGGAGTGGGGGGCATAGCTCAGTGGTCTAAGGCGCTGGGCTGCTGATGGGTAGTTCGGTGTTCGAACCCTGGTATCGCCACGCTGCCGCCCCTCGGGTCCTTGATGAAGATCCTTAACGCTCTGTGCTCCAGGGGCAGCGTATACCCAGCTCTCTGACCCCAGCTACCCAACAACACGCAATGTAATGCATATGTGACAAATACGTAATGTATATGTATATATGTATATATCGAAACTGTACATGTTGTCCAAAACCATCCATATATATTTTTGCTTTGTTACACATGGGAAAAGATTAATAAGACGCAAATAGAAAACATCAAACATTGTTTATTATTATATTTCATTTACAATAAGTGATCACAGTATTCCAATTAAATCGTTCACAATTCACACTGTTTATTCCGTCTATTTGTTAATCAACCTGTCTGCGGTTTAATCTCACCATCAAGTAAATATACCTTCTAGCTGTACATCACTAGAGACACAGACACCTAAATACCCCCCCCCCCCCCCCCCCCCCCCCCGTCTGAGGTGGAGAATCGAGAACAGAGAAAACGCACATGTGTGTGATTGAGGTGCACTCTGACCCCTTTTATTTCCTACCACCTAAATTTCCTCGTGATGTGTCATTTTTTTCGTCCGAAAAAAACGGCTCACGTTCAGAAATTGCAGGTTAGACAAGCGAGAAAAGCGGTGCTGATGCACAGAGTCGAGAGATTTATTTGTACTGAGCGACTCGCATTTCTGCCACTGAGGAATTGGTGGGCAGCGGCATTAAAACCACAAATCACGACTGACGTGTCCTCGGCAGCACCGTTAATCCCCGTCTTCGCCACTGTCTCCTCTGCCAGCTGGCTTTCTGACCATTTCGCTCCTCCGTACTGTATCTAGGGCTTGCTATATCGACTTCATGTCGCCGTGGTGCCATCGAAGGCCGTTTGCCGAACAAATCATCATTATTATTATTTTTTTTAAATAAAGGGAGATTTGTTAGCAGTTCTTTGTACAGACAAACATAACCATTGATTATATGTACAGGTTTAACTGGTCTGATTTGTCATGTTTCCTCTGTTACGGTTATATGAAATAGACAATGGTATTTAAAATGGCGTTTTATTCCCTTTCGTCTGTCGCTCTGCGTTATCCGCTGAAATCCTAATCAGGTCTTGAGGTCAAATTCCAGCAACCCCAAGCTGCTTTGAGTGCGGTCTTTAACCCTCACCTGCCCAGGTGTGTACAATACAGCACTGTGTATATACTGCACTGTAAAATCATTGATGTATGTAAGTGGGCCTGGTTAACTTCATCTGCTAAAGGGAGGTGGTGTAGCCCAGGGGTTAAGGTGTTGGCCTCTGGACCAGAAGATCACAGGTTCAAACCCCACCACCATCAAGCTGCCATTAGTGGGCTTTGAGCAAGGCCCTTAACCCTCAATTGCTCAATTGTAAGTCGCTCTGGATAAGGGCGTCTGCCAAATGCTGCAAATGCTAAAAACGACAAGGTTAACTTTTACTTGTTTAATCAAACAAGCAAATGAATTTTCTTTATTACGAATTAGAATATTTGACTCTTTTTTCTTTTTTTTTTCTTATTTTTCTAAATATAAAAAATATTTCGTTCAAAATATTGAAACACAACAAAGAACACGATCTAAAAAGTCAATCTTAATCAACAGTAAAGAAAACGAAGGGTTTTTCAGAAGCATTTTATATCTTGTTATCAGTGATTAGAAATATTGTATTTTTTGTTAAACATTTGTGGATTTTTCTTCAAATTATTTATGCTTCGTGATAAATCATAAATAATTTGAAGAAGGAAGCCACAAATGTAAAAAAAAAAAAAATACAATATTTATAACCTACTGTCCATATAAAATAACGCGGGACGCAGGAAATGTTTTGCACAATACAATCTGGAGCGGCCGGTCACAAACAGTTCACTCTGTAATAAGGAAAAAAAAACTGATTTACTAGTTATAATATAAACAGCATGAGAAGGAAGATGTATAGAAAGTCAATGGGATTTGGCGGTTAATGCAGTTTGGAACGCGACACTGTCCTTGACGATGTCTGTTTAAGAACGAAGGCATTCAGTACGATGTTCGTTCCTTCCTGTTTTTCTGTAGCTGGTATTGTATGGACGCTGGAGCCACCGTGTACTGCACAT
This sequence comes from Kryptopterus vitreolus, assembly GCA_030449085.1. Lineage (NCBI taxonomy): Eukaryota > Metazoa > Chordata > Actinopteri > Siluriformes > Siluridae > Kryptopterus > Kryptopterus vitreolus. Next base: position 7,583,644 of record JACRUU010000015.1, on the reverse strand, counting down.
CATTATGCCTGCATCTGGTGGGCTTCAAGATTGTGTCCCTGGAATGATTAGAAGCCATTCGAAGTTATGAAATATTTGGACTGAATATACAAAGATCCTTGAATGCAGATGTTTGTGTGAAGATTGCGGTCCTTTCTGTGCGGGTAATTCATTTTTTTTGCTCGGTACAATACAATCATTCTGTCTTCTGTACTGTAACGAATTTTAATGAACATTCATAGTTAATCAGCGCTCGCCATTACGGAGTCGGATCAATACGTCCCAAACTACCCTACAGCAGCTCTATTCAAGCTGAAGTCATTGCACAAACAGGACTGGAAAGCAGCTTGTCACAGACATAATAGTCTAGCCAATAGCAATTTACATCGATTTATGTACACAATTGTTTCACTGCTTGCATAAGGTTATGCAAAATAATAAAATAAACTCAAAAATAAAAATCACTGACACTGATATTTCTAGTCTAGTGTAGTGTTGCACCATGATCCTGAGGAAAATGTTGTCTAGGTCAGGAGTTCGGCATACGTTACCCCCACACAGTAAACAAAAACACAAAATCTGTTTTTACATTTACAATGAAATAACACTGCATGTAACGTTTTTTTGTCTTTATACTGTGTATAAACTGTAATGTGTTTCATTTATGAAATCAATGAATTCCTGCGTGCAACAAAAACATTTAGAAAAATAAACAGGCGGTGAGTTGAAGGTTACTTTCAAGTAAAATACCCAATGACACTCAATACCCAATGATACTCAATGTTTGAGTCTTTCTTGTATTAATGAAAAATAAAAAAAACTTCAATTATTCACCGGGAGCAAACTAATAATGACGTCCAATAAAGGACCAGTGAAATAAAAATATCATACTTGGTTAATATGATTTCTGCTCCTGAACCACCTCAGGGCCGTATGCTGAGCACCGGGGTGGTTGTGACGCATATGAATCGCGACTAAACATTTGAACACGTTTTATTTAGAGGTTACAAGATCAACGCAATCTACCGATTTTGAATTACGTTTTTAAAAAGGAAAATAAAATCAAATAATTAAATAGTGGTTAATTATTATATTAGGGACGAAAGAGCCGCAGGTTGCCGAGCCCTGGTCTAGTTTATATACAAGCTTTTTACAGAAAACACCAGCGTCGGAAAATTGAACAGATTACAGATTACAAATGACCCTATTCAAAATGTAATAAGTAGTGTTACTTTTTAATTACTTTATAAAAGTAAAAGTAAATGATTACATTTTGGATAACTTTTTGTTTACTTTCATTCATGGACCTTTTTAGTGAAGATGAACGACTTTCAAACCCTCCATTGTTCGATATTAAACTGCTTCAGAATCAGATTTTGGCGAGGGTTAGTCATGCGTAACTTCCTCCGTAGCTTGGGTCGTGCGAATGACACTTCGCAGTATTTTGTCATGTTTCTGAGACTGGGAGCGCCACCCGCTCTAGTGGATGTGCAATTATACTTTACTCACACGCACCAACGCCGCCGCTCTTCCCTCCACTCTGGCATCGCGTCCAAAGCTAAAGCCTAAAGCACTGATTTTGTTCAGACGTAACCCTATTTGTAATCTTTAACATTTTCGTAAGTAACTAATTTAATGACATTTTTTCTCAGTAACTGTAACGGATTACTGTTACACTTATTCATTCATTCATTCATCTTCTACCTATATCTGATCTTCCCTCGGGTCACGGGGAGTCTGTGTCTATCTCAGACGTCTATGGGCATTAAAGCAGAATACACCCTGGATGGAATGCAGGACACACACACACACACACACACACACACATTCATACACTAGGGACAATTTTCCAAGGTGCCAATCAACCTACCGTGCATGTTTTTGGACCGAGGAGGAAACCGGAGGACCCGGAGAAAATCCCCCTGAGGCACGGGGAGAACATGCACAAACTCCACACACACATGGCCGAGACGGGAATCGAACCCGGACCCTGGAGGTGTGAGACGGTCTAAGCCTCCGTGCCCCTTTGTTACACTTATTTTGTAATTTAATTACGTAACGCTGTTACATGTAACTAGTTACCCCCCCCAACAACACTGGAAATCTCAAGCACTGGATTACTGTAAAATGACCAGCAAAATACAATGTGACATTTTTCATATGAACTATTGAAATGGTATTGAAGGGGAAAAGAAATCACATTTTCTGTTTTGACCACAGATGACCAACATTTGTTCGAGCCCTCGTTTGTACACGTGCAGAAAATAGCGCCATGACAATTTGAGCAACGACACTGTGTAAGCCCTGTGTACAGAGCTCACCCTGTTTAAGTGTTAAGTGCAGTGTGAAATTCAATCATTCTTGTGTCGTCACGCAAACACGGTCTCGCACACACTTATGGCAGACATGCTTTTGCTCCTGTTTAACCTGTTAGTGAAAACGTACAGGCCTGTCCACCGCTGCTTTCCGCTGCTGTATTTCGCGGACGATGACAAGCGCTGTAGCTGGAGCGCCGAGTTCACAGAGGACGCCGGTCTCTGAGACGCATTAAAGACCGAAGCCATTTTCTCCCGGTAACTCTTCCTGAACCTTTTCGCCCGCCTGTACAGGTCGCCCACGAAGCAGTAGCAGAGCGGGTTGAGCGCCGAGTTGGTGAGACCCAGCCACTGTGCGAAGGGTCGGCCCTGCAACACCCAGCTGTGCTCGACGTGACCAGGAGCTTCTCTGTCCAGAAAGCCCGGCATGTTGAAGTCAATCCAGATATCCGCTACGTACAAAGGAAGCCAGGAGAGGGTGAAGAGCACCACCAGGGCCAGCACCATCTTGGCTATCTTCTTGCGCAACTTCAGGCGCGCCGCTGACCGGGTCGAGAATGACATCTCCGTTTGGCTAAACTGGTCGTCCGAACTCCACAGTTTCCAGGTAGTGAGGAAGCATATGATGAGGTTGAACAGGACCGGGAAGGCGTACAAGGCGCAGAAAAGTAAAAAGTTGTAGCCTAGGCGCAGTCGCGCTTTAGACCAGGCCTCGACGCACACGGTTATCACGTCCGAGCCGTCCATTGTCAAGGAAAGGAACTTGGTCTCGTTCATAAAGACCAACGGGGCGCACAGGCAGGACGACACCGTCCACACCGACGCTATCATGGCGCCAATCTTCCTCCCGGTAAAGAAGGATCGGGCGCGGAGCGGGTTGTGAACGTTGTAGTAGCGGTTCAAGCTTATTACAGCCAGGCTCAAGACGCTGGCCGACACCGAGACGGCTTGGACGAACGGCACGGCGCGGCACAGCAGGTCCCCGAACACCCAGGCGTTGTAAACCTGGTGGCCCAAGTTGACAGGCATGCACACACACACCACCATCATGTCGCACACCGCCAAGTTGATCAGCAGCTTTCTGGTAGTGGAGGCGCCGGACAGTCTGTTCCTTCTCCGGCTCAGGACCAGCAGCGCCATAACGTTGCCTACAAATCCTGTCAGAAACGACAGCAGATACATGACCATCAGGGCAATGGTGCCCGGCTCGTGTCCTGCGAAAAGAAAGTCTGCGGCAAAGGGAACCGAGTCACGGATGACACTCCCGTTGTGGTCTTGTCTCAGGAATGAGAAGTTGGTCGGCAGGAGATGGCCAAATTTGGCATAAAAGCTGGAAAAATTCATCTTGTCTGTTTTCTATGATCCGGATGCTCCTCATAGGCAAATCCACCTTTCCCCCCCAAAATATATATATATTTATACGTAAAGTATAAAACGCGCAAGTGATCGTTAAACCGCTCCTGGATAAAACGTGATAATATAGCTGTCCATCATGCATAACAAAAACATAAGTGCCTCAGTAGGAGTTCCGCGATCACGGAGCCCCACCGGGGAAATAAATAAACAAACAAGCAAACAAACAAACGCGCGTGCAGGAGAGACAGAGAGAGAGAGAGAGAGAGAGAGAGAGAGAGAGAGAGAGAGAGAGAGAGAGAGAGAGAGAGATCCTCGAGCCATTCCCGATGATGCTCCCAAAAAGTTGTTCGGTCCGCGCACGTCACCGCGGATGAAGGTGATCAGACCCCGGGCGGAGGCGCAAGGGTGAGGGCGCGAGTGCGTGAGTGCGCCGCCGGCAGCAGATAGTGGCACGGAGGTGAGAAAAGTTGACAAGAGGCGTGCGCACCGCGTAGGCTGCGCCTCTGTGCGCGCAGAAAGCTCACGGTGACGACCAGGATCACCGCCGTCATCAACCCTCATCACCGCTATCCTTATCACCGTTATTATAATCATCACGTGTGGATTGAGCATCAGTGGCACTGTGCACTGTTCATTTTATCTTTATTTCTCATTCCTTTAACGCACGGAGATGTGATTTAGGAGACCAGTGTTTACTTTATTGCTAAGTTATTTACATGCAAATGCATCTGGAAGATGATGATGATGAAGGAGCAGAAGGAAGACGCGGAGGATCCTCACAAAAAAAAAAAACCGAAAAAAAAACCTGTATTGTATTTTTTAATTTCTAATTTCCTGCAATGCATAAATGCTATAAGTAATACAATGTAAGTGATGTCACTTTATGACGTTTTATTTTTTCTTCACTGAAAATTATATACTGTATAATACGGGATGTGTGATCCATATTTGTTTTAATCTTACATATCCAAATGACGATATGATGATGATAATGAGTTCCTAAAGCAGCCCCCCCCCCTCCCAAAAAAAAAATCCGTTTGCTGTAATAAAAAAAAGAGAAAAAAAGAAAATGTAACATTTTGTTCCATATTTGACAATCGATACATTTCCGAATGAGATAAATAATAATGAAAAAAATAATAATGCTTATAATATGTAATATGTAACATGCGCAGAAACCCTTCCCGATTGGTGCTTTTCAGAGCTGAAATTAAAATACTGTCCATGAGGTTAAAAAAAATAAAGGGGAAAAATAGTGTAAGCTTGCTTATATTATGTCTGTGCAGTAATATCTGCACACCGAGGACATTTTAGTTAAAAAAAAAAAAAATATATATATATATATATATATATATATATATATATATATATATATATATATATATTCTGTTTCATTTGAGATAAGCTGGACAGCTTTCACACCGCAGATGTTTATTGTAATCTTCGAGCATGTTCTAGTCCAAAATAGACATTGTATTATTATTATTATTATAGGTATTTATATACCCTGTGTTTGACCCTTTTATCACTGAAACGGTTGCTAAGATTTCTTTTCCTGAGTCTGCTACAAAGCCCTAACAAGACGAATGCGTCAAACAATTCCCTGTATCTGAGACATGTAAAGTGATAAGGGTCTCTGGACGAAGACCATCTGCTCAGCTCCTTTAAGGTGAATTAAGAGAGAGAGAGAGAGAAAAGCACCTGGTGTTCTCAACCCTCTTTCCAGCTTTAAAAGTGACATGCTTGAAAAATAAAAGACCCCACAGTCATCTCCGGAAAAAAATAAAGGAACAAATGGATCTAGTTTATTTTCTTCTTCTAATGCTGACGGAACATTTATGAGTTGATGATCAATTTTACCATGAAGCTCTAATCAGAAAATAAGCAACGGGCCGAACCGATGTGTCACAAAGTGGGCTTTTTTTCCCCGTGCACCTGGGGCCACTAAAATCAGTAGGGATCATTTGAGCACCCATTAGAATTTAAATGAATGTGAGTGAAAGTAACGGGGATCTGCTGCATGAGCGAAGTGAACACTTTTTACATTCAAATTCACGCAGCCTGAAAGTACTAGACGTATATGAAGCCATCAACGTTTTGGTGATGCCATTATAATAAAAGCACTAGTGCTGTATTAAAGCTTCAGAATACTTGACTTATTATAGGCTGGAGGCCATTCTATTTCTCTTTTTGAAAAAAAAAAGCCATTTTATTATGTGAAATGGGGCAAAAAAATGTAATGCACCAAGCACTCAGACGAGGAGCAGAAGCCCAGTTACAGTCAACTCAGGAATGATTATCACCCTTTTAAAAAACAAAAAAATGAGAAAAAGATGAATAATATATTTTCAAGTTAAATATATGAAGTTTAAACTCTTTTTTGATGAAATCAGTTAGACGGAATAAATGAAACCTTTTTTTCAAGGATAAAAATATATTTTATTATTATTATTATTCAAGATTTTATTTTATTTTTTTGCATTACAAAAGCAAGAATGCAAATATACAGATACAGATATATAAAATACAGATGCATCAAAATTCCAGTGATAATAAGAAAGTAAAAAAAAAGAATAGCACACAATCACACTCACTGAAAGCCAGACCATAATACCTAGATCAATAAATAAGAATTCTACCTATACACACACACACACACACACACACACACACACACACACACACAAATAAAAAAGAGTTGTATACATTAAGTCAAGCTTGGTTGTCTTAAAGCTATACCATTAAAAATCTTATTCTCTGTCCATATTTTGGAAGAGAACAGTTTTTCCACGTACAAATAAAGAAATAGCAAGAAATAAATAAAAAGCATCATTTAAAAAAGTTAATATAGTAATAACATCAGACTGGGGTTAGTTTTGGTTTATATTATTATTTTGGTTTATATTATTATTGAATATATTAATATTATATTAATATATTAGGGGGCACGGTGGTTTAGTGGTTAGCACGTTCTCCTCACACCGCCAGGGTCCGGGTTCGATTCCCGTTTTGGCCATGTGTGTGTGGAGTTTGCATGTTCTCCCCGTGTCTCAGGGGGTTTTTCTCCAGGTTCTCCGGTTTCCTCCCCGGTCCAAAAACATGCACGGTAGGTTGATTGGCACCTTGGAAAATTGTCCCTAGTATATGAATGTGTGTGTGTGTGTGTGTGTGTGTGTGTGTCCTGCGATGGGTTGGCATTCCATCCAGGGTGTATCCTGCCTTAATGCCCATAGACACCTGAGATAGGCACAGACTCCCCGTGACCCGAGGGAAGATCGGATAAAGCGGTAGAAGATGAATGAATGAATTAATATATTATATTCCAAATATGACCTTAAACAGTATTAGATTGATCAGTTGGTCAAAACTTTCAAATATAGATTCCTAGCTAACTAAATAAACTTGAAATATTTCTTATATTGCTTAATATGCTTATATACATAGCCAAAACCAGCATATAAAGTAATTGGAAAAAAACTACCATAATTTCTCAATAACAAGTTTTTTTCCTCTTAAAGGTTATTCTTGTTTTTGTCACCATCCATGTGTTTGTATGTAACATGATCATTTTGTTTCTTTTCTCAAATAATTCGGTAGCTCTAAAAATGTTCTATTGTATAACCGACTCATTGTTCAACGGCATCGAGGTCCTGATAGGTTTTCTCACGAGACACTACTTTTTTTTTCCTACGGAGATCAAAAGCTTTATACACAGACTTTCCGAATGAAGATGGATAGGGAGCTTTAAAGCACGTCCTCATTGTGCGAGCGGAAAAGAAACTCTCGAGAAGGAAATTCCGTTCAGACTACTCTAAAGTGCTCCAGCTATAGTAAATATTATTCACAGACTCGATGTTTTAACGTCTTTCTAGTGAGCCTCGTTACTCAATTAACAGTTTACTGCTCATGTACTGTTTCTCAGACTGATTTATGGCATCTCCAACTATTCACTTTGTACTTTCTTTAAATTCCGCTCAAAGTACTGAATTTGCACTCACATTTTGTCAGGAAATGTCCCGTGTCAGGGGCACGGTGGTTTAGTAGTTAGCACGTTCGCCTCGCACCTCCAGGGTCGTGGTTCGATTCCCGTCTGGGCCACGTGTGTATGGAGTTTGCATGTTCTCCCCGTGCCTCAGGGGGGTTTTCCTCCGGTCCAAAAACATGCACGGTAGGTTGATTGGCACATTGGAAAATTGTCCCTAGTGTATGAATGTGTGTGTGAATGTGTGTGTGTGTGTGTCCTGCGATGGGTTGGCATTCCATCCAGGGTGTATCCTGCCTTAATGCCCATAGACGCCTGAGCTAGACACAGGCTCCCCGTGACCCGAGGGAAGATCGGATAAAGCGATAGAAGATGTTATTTCATACTACCATTATGGACTTCGATGCCAGTAACATTAAAAAAAACGTAAAAAGTAACATTCAAATAAGTTTTGTGCTTAAAAATGCTAATAGGAACATTATTAGTACTTTGGTAACTTAAGTACAGTCAAGGAGAGGACTTTTATATTGTGAACGTTTAAAGGGAGCACTTTCACTGTAGTAATATTTTACCAAGAGAATCTCTACTGTAATTCAATGTGCACGTGTTTCTCAACAAGACTAGGTGTCTCCACACTTTTGACAATAGATTGTAAAGTGCTAGTGTTTAGTTACTGTGTCAAGGTGACAAATACCTTGTCACCTTACTTAAGTAGTAATCTATACTTTTCCGGAGTCATTCTTTTTCAGCCGACTTTTTACTTCTACTCCGTACGTTTTCACATACTTTCTACGCCTTACATTTAATAGCCCTCGTTACTCCGGCTTGTTTTCATTCCGGCTTGTCATTGTGCAAAAAAATAGACAAAAAAAACCCAATCAAGATAAACGTCTCCATCCGGATAGAGTGAATGTGATTGTGGTTGGATGAGATACAAACATATTCCATTCTGACACCCTGTTGGTTTGTACTCGATCCAACGCAACCTGCACACGTCACACAAATCACGTCACACTCCAGCGAGGACATAACCAGTGTTGGGGTCGTTACTCAAAAAAAGATTATTTCTTAAAAGTGATTATTTCTCCACCTCTGGCTCGTTTATCAAACAGGTTCTTTCTCTTCGTCCTCCGTAAATTACAGCAGGGAATTCTGTAGAAAGACGTTTGAATACATTAGCGATTAGCGAGGCCTAAGCTTTTATCCTTAATGGCATTTTTTCTCGTCGCATTACCTGTTCTTTTATACTTAAAGTCGTTTTGAAACCTCTATTTTTACACTTGAGTAGAAAACTATAGAATATCTATACTTCTACCCAAGGAATGACTGTGAATACTATTGACACCAGTGCTTAGTATGTGAGGCTAGCATTAGCACAACTGAAAAGAAAAGGCTAGTCTTGAGTCTGTGTTTTATTGCTGTGAGATTGTGTGAGGTTGTAGGCTTCTGTAACATTTTCCTGATAGTAGGCTTGCAAAAATGTGTCTTTTTGCTGTCTAATTGTTGCTAATTTCGCAAATTATTTGACTAGCTTTTGATTGCATTTCATTTTTTGCACTTGTCACACAACAAACCACTCCCATGGGGATGCACAAGGATTGTGTTGTATAGTTAAATTGGATCCCTCAAATTGTGTCATCTTAATGCCCAGCTCGTGTATGGGTATCATCATCATGGATCTTATTTTTCTCCTGTCACTTGTGTGCATGTTTTTGGACGGGGAGGAAACCGGAGAACCCGGAGAAAAACCTCCTGAGGCACGGGGAGAACATGCAAACTCCACACACGCATGGCCGAGACGGGAATCGAACCCTGGCGGTGTGAGGCGAACGTGCTAACCACTAAGCCACCGTGGCACTTTCTTACTCATCATTTCCAAGATATTTTCACTGTTGATGAGAAATTCATTTAGCTTTAGCATTGTAGCAATCGGCAGTTATCATTAGAAACAATAGAAATGGCGACTGACACAAATTGCTTCACCTTGTATTCTCAATGGGTAAATTTGTTCAAAGGAGAAAACCCCTCATATACTCCTCAACCAGCAGCCACTAAAATATAGATAATTAAACTTAATTTGTGGCTCTTGCTTTTTTAAATGACACTATCGCACACAAATAGGGAGGTGGTAGCCCAGTGGTTAAGGCGTTGGCCTCTGGACCGGAAGATCGTGGGTTCAAACCCCATCACCACCACCAAGCGGCCACTAGTGTGCCCTTGAGTAAGGCCATTAACACTTAATTGTAAGTTGCTCTGGATAAGGGCGTCTGCCAAATGCTGTAAATGTAAAATGTAGGTAAGAAATCCTCTCAGGTTGTGCCAATGAAATCCATAAATTTTTAGGAACATTGTTCTAACAGAAGAAAAAGATAAGTATAGCGTTCAACGAATTAAAAAAGCGTTAAAAGGAATTTTACGTGTTTAAATTCTAGTGCCTGTTAAACAATGATTCTTTCTTGTACTTTTTTTTTAAAGGAGAGATGCATGTTCCTTTTGTTCCTGTGCAATAAACTAGGTCATGTAATGCTGTGATGAATTGGTTTGAATAAACAAATATATCAATGTTCTGTTTTTTCCCTTAGCATCAAGGAAGAGCTTTACGAACTCCAGACATTCAGCTGAGATACTTTGCCATGCCTCTTTTAAAACTCCAGCGGACTGTTTGCTCTGTAAATAATGCGGACAGAGCTTGGATGTATCCTGCTGGTAATTGTCTTGTTACATGGTAAAGCTTTTTTTTTCCACAGAGCCGCATGCTTTCACTCTGCATCTACCGCATCCTATATCAACTTCCTCTCAAATGCAATTTGCCCTACCGTACTGTTTACTTTTACCTGTACAGTGTTGCTTAACATAACCATTCTATTTCAGTTCATTGCTCTTTTTTTTAAATTGCACTAAATGCTGACAGTAATTTCAGTGTCTGTGTACATCTGCTCCTCTCTCTCTATTATCCCCCCCCCCATCCCCCCCCCCCCCCCCCCCCCAGAAATGGAGCGTCCGATTTCCTTGGAAACTTGGCATACTGTCCTGCAAGGTTTTATTACTTCCCTCATGTCTGGAGTATAATATGTAATATAAACTACCCCATAGTATAGCTCTCAAGTGCTGCGTACGAATGGAGACACTGATAAGAAACACAAGATGTGCTATACGTGGAAATTTAATAGGAAAATGTATACTATATATACATTATACAAATCAATATATAAAAGAGAGAGAGAGAAAAATGAACTAGATTTTGACTCCTTTCACATCTTCTCTACCATGCGGAAAATATTAAAACCTAAACGTGTATTTTTACATTTCTTCGTACCAGGTGCTGGTCCGTTTTCCTACCAAATACCCCGTACAGATCTCGGGGAATATAGCAGGAAGTGTGGAAGGAAGGAAGCACTAAATTACTTAATGTGAAATGGTTCAGTGCGAATGAGACGAAAACATTCTCCACTTTATCTGCCACCGTATGTTTCACACACACACACAAAAAGCATGACATAAGGCACATATTAATGATCGGATATGACAGGTTCTTGTCATCCTACATTGTTATATGCTCAAGTATGCTCAAAATGAATTGATCGTTAGGTGACAACACTGTCAGCGTTATTTTTTTTGTCTTTAGTCTCCTTCAGACAATCTAAAGAGGGGTCTGAGTTGTTGATCTCATTTAGGGGGGAGGGGGGGTGTCATGCGGGATCTGGATTGAATCTGTGTCATGACACTTCGCTGACTGTAAGTCATTAATCCGGGTATGAGGTGTTTCTCCAGCGGCATCTGGAAAGAGATATTATAATGTGCTCTTTTCATAGGTTGACGTTGACAAGCTTCACACTCACCAAGATTATTTACTCGATTACTCTTTTGTTGTTGTTGTTGTTGTTGTTTTGTTTTTTGTGAGAACTGGTGTTGCCAGGTGGGATTCGAAGACTACTATAGAGGTTTCAGCTGCCTCTGTGTTTATCCTGATTAATCAGTGCGTTCAAAACGCATGCAGGATTTGACATTCCTCCCCAAGCTCAGATTACCCACATAAAACCTGAGAGCATTATATTTAACACACCACATCATCATCGCCAGCAATACAGTAGGTTAATAATAATCAGAATGCTATTTCGGTTCTCGAGGCAGTGCACTAGATTCTGGGGATGCAATTGAAATGAAATGCATACAAATTCTAAAGAACATATAAAAATAATGATAAAGGTTAAATGAGGACGGAAATTAGATTTTGTTCTACATTTTAAGCCTGAGCTATAGAGCAGCCTAGAAGCTCAGCCTCACAGCATTTACTGATGACATATTTAAATAGGAAGTATTTTAGTGCCTCCACCACGCTGTACATCCTGCCACTGGCTATCACAGATGCAATATTGCTATTTATTTTTTAAGCTCTATTACTCAATATTTAATCAGGAGATTTCTTCCAGTCAAAATACAGTAAATATATTCATTCATTTATTCATCTTCTACCGCTTTATCCGATCTTCCCCCGGGTTACGGGGAGTCTGTGCCTATCTCAGGCGTCTATGGGCATTAAGGCAGGATACACCCTGGATGGAATGCCAACCCATCGCAGGGCACACACACACACACACATTCATTCACTAGGGATAATTTTCCAAGGTGCCAATCAACCTACGGTGCATGTTTTTGGACCGGGGGGGAAACCAGAGAACCCAGAGAAAAACCCCCTGAGGCACGGGGAGAACATGCAAACCCCACACACACATAGTCGAGATGGGAATCAAACCTGGACCCTGGCGGTGTGAGGCGAACGTGCTAACCACTAAGCCACCGTTCCCCCTGTAGTAAATATATTCGCTTGGTTAATTAAGGAGGCTGTGCTAATTAGAGACACACACATTTATTGCATATAACCCTAACCCTATATTGGGCACCAGGTGGGCACCAGGTGGCCCCCAAGGACCACATGAGTAGCTCTCAGGCCTGTTCTAAAAACTCATCAGTGAGATGCGTCTAAAATGTTAGTTAACTCATTGTTGATATTTATTGTGAGAAATCATCAGTGTCATTAATTATAATATATAACTAAAGGCAAATGGGGGCACGGTGGCTTGGTGGTTAGCATGCTCACCTCACACCGCCGGGTTCGGATTCGATTCCCGTCTCGGCCATGTGTGTGTGGAGTTTGCATGTTCTCCCCGTGCCTCAGGGGTTTTTTCTTCTGCCTTAATGCCCATAGACACCTGAGATAGGCACAGGCTCCCCGTGACCTGAGGGAAGATCGGATACAGCGGTAGAAAATGAATGAATGAATGAATGAATGAACTAAAGGCAAATGTGTTATATCAAAAGAGTGAGTCAAACTGGTACCCCTTTGTATGACGCAGTATCCGTGAAGTAGCTCTCAGGTTCAAAAAGGTTGGTGACCCCTGCACTCATTACCATAAACAATACGGCATGCAGTAAAAAGTTTTACTTGATTTGTGATGTACAGGAATCCAGGTCATACATTTCCCACCTTTATGAAGATTCTGATTACACCACCGTAGGAACATCAATAATTCTTACCCCCTCACAGATGATCATTTTGTCGTGGTTTTACGGCATGACAAGTTTAACCAGATTTTGGAGAATGGATTTGTGTTGGTTCGGCCACAAGGCCGAGGCCGGGGTTAGTAAAGTCAGAGGTACTGGTGTTTGGGTGACGTGAGGAGGCCTGGGGTGAAGCCATCGTTCCAGTTCAGCTCAAAAGTATTCAGTAGCATTGAGGTTAATGCTCTACATGTACATGATACATGTACATGATCTCTTAACGGAGCTGGCTTTGTGCACAGGTGCACTGTCATGCTGGTACAGAAATGGTGCCATATCCAGTAACAGCTTTGGGAAGAACCACATATGACAGGTCAGGAGGTAATCCCCGTGCTTTTGTTCACATAGTATCCTTCCGTGAGAATGACTATTACAAATCGAATGTAATTGCATTTGAATGCTTGTCAGTAGTTTATTTCGGCAAGACTTTCGAGTCGCTTGGACATCAGCACTTCAGGACTTACTGCTGGATCTGCGTATGCGCGCGGAATAAAGGAAAAGTGTTCATACAACGAATACGACTCAGTTGCTGTTCGGTTGCGATGTACCGATGGTAGATAAAACACCCTTCCAAATATATCATTGGCAATTTGCAGGCCGGAGATGCGTACGACTGATAAAACACTGCATCATTAATACTAATATCAACCGAACGTCGTTGATAAAATGTGCATGTAGACGTGTTTGGGTTTGTGCTTCAAGAAAATGTAACGTTTGATATGAGCTCTTATCAAAGGAATTTAACGAAATTCATTTTGATAAAGATTCATTACGGCTCGAATGGAAATGCAATTATTTAACAAATCTACTATCTTTCCATTTCCCCGCATTAGCTATTATTATGTAATTTAATTATACTTTTTTCCCATTTCTTGGCTATAATGATAAAAAAAATGATCAGGAACTTTTATTTATTTATGTTTTTTTTTTTTTTGGCGGGTCCGTCTGAAAACCAGGGAAAAACCACACATTCGCGACGCATAAAATGTATTCATTAATTTGTTTATCTTCAGTTTCTGCTTGTGTCTTTATGAGTCCATTCTGCTGGAAATAAACATTATTATTATTATTATTATTGTTATTAGTATTATTATTATTATGAACACTTCCGCGGTTGTAGTTCCTTGTTTCAGTTGGGAGCCATGATGTATTGCTGGGTTACGGTACGTTTCAAATGCATACACTAGCGAGTTGAAGTGCACTAGATGTGACGTACTGGCTATGAGAGTGTAGTGCGTAGGTGTAGTGAGTAACGAGGCGAACGGGTGCAGCGTTTGTTAACGTTTGAATTAGCTCTAGCGGGGCAATAGTGGAAAGATGGCGCTAGTTGAGTAGGCTTATGTGGAAATATTAATATACTCAGTTTGGGGGGAAATAGTTGTCATTTGAGTTTAAGGGGATATTAAAGAGGGTAAGTCTTGCAAACATAACTATATATATATATATATATATATATATATATATATATAATAAAAAATATATATACATACAAATATATATTATACACTACTCACGCACACCACACACACACTGTATATACTATATATATATATATATATATATATATATATATATATATATATATAGTGGTAACGTTTATTGTTCATTTCTGTGTCACTCCAGGAGGAAACCAGTGAAACCATGAGTGAGTTCAGGATACACCACGATGTGAACGAGTTGCTCAGCCTCCTGCACGTCAGAGGAGGTGATGGAGCTGAGGTGTACATCGACTTACTGCAGAAAAACAGGACTCCCTATGTTACCACTACGGTGTCTGCACACAGTGCCAAGGTAGGCACGGGACTTGCATGAATCCACACTTTACCCTGACTTTGACCCCAAAGAATTATCCATCCATCCTGCAAAAAGCTTTCCGCAGTCCGGAAAAAAAACACCCCTGCAACCCATTCCTATCACATGTAGTGCTTCTAGTGGGATTGGTTTAAGAATGTAGGAGGAAACTGGAAAACCCGGAGGAATCCTAAACATGTGGGAACACAGGATCAGGATTAGACAGCAGACCTGGCATCCATAATGGAAGCACAGCGGACAGTCATCAACGACAACAATCCGTGTCCCTCTTATAGTTTTGCAGGCGCGTTTACTTTTCCTTTGATCTTCTTTTACTTCCGCCCGAACAGGGTGATGCGTCATGTAAATTATAGTCACAGAGTATTAAACATTTAGATCTGTCTTTGTATTTGTTCGAGTAGATCTTGTATGGTCCACATTCAGGTGGATATTGTGTGCTGAAGGTTGCGTCGTTGTGGGAATTCTGCAGCTTCACCAAGTATGGCGATGAGAGTGTTTAATTTCGTGCAACATTTACTTTTCAGTCACGATTGTTTTTTTTTTTTTTTTTTTTGGAAAATGTTTAGGCAATCACGGTGTAATACGATGCGATGCACATTGTTTTGTTTTTCCATTACAGGTGAAGATCGCCGAGCACTCGAAAACGCCCGAGGACTTTTTGAGGAAATACGAAGAGCTCAAATCCAAAAATGCACGCAACTTGGATCCTTTGGTGTACCTTCTCTCCAAGCTCACAGAAGACAAAGATGTATGTTTGAAGGCTGACCCCATCGAGATCATTCTGTTTGGCATAATTCACAAAGGAAGCATTTAGTAGATATGTTGTTATTGACTTTATTATTGTTATTGTTTATTATTGTATAATTGTTATTATTTTTATTGTTGTTTGTGCTTCCCATTCTATGTTGTAATGACACCAATAAGTGTAAAATAATGGGAAAAAAAAGCCTATCCAATCCAGTGTATCTATTCAACACCATTCCCAGTCTTAGAAAGGAACCATTTAGGAATCCTAACTCAAACTCGGGATGTACTAGATGAGTTGTAAGGTTGAGTAAAGTGGCCTATAATGGTATAACTGTTGCTGTTTTATTTCCACAGACTCTGAAATTTCTGCAGCAGAATGCTAAGGAGAGGTCGGAGGCGTCTGCAAACGCGACATCGAGCAGCACGATGTCCATCCCCCCGACCAGTAGCAAGATGTCGATGCAGGAGCTGGAGGAACTGCGCAAAAAGCTGGGGAATGTCACCGCCAGCTCCATCGTTCCACAGGTGCAGAATTTTTATTAAACGTTTTATTAAAATGATTAAAAATATTTAATCAGTTTTGGTGGAAAGTAGGGACACAGTGGCTTAGTGGTTAGCATGTTCGCCTCACACCGCCAGGGTCCGGGTTTGATTCCCGTCTCGGCCATGTGTGTGTTGAGTTTGCATGTTCTCCCCGTGCCTCAGGGGGTTTTTCTCCAGGTTCTCTGGTTTCCACCACCGGTCCAAAAACATGCACGGTAGGTTGATTGGTACCTTGGAAAATTGTCCCTAGTGTATGAATGTTAGTGTGTGTGTGTGTGCCCTGCGATGGGTTGGCATTCCATCCAGGGTGTATCCTGCGGGAAGATCAGATAAAGCGATAGAAGATGAATGAATGAATGAATGGTGGAAAGTAGTATATTGGTGATATTTTTTGTGCTTTGCTCAGGGCATGGCTTTTTTGAGAATATGCTGTTATTCTATCGCATAAAGGGTCTAATTATATAAAGGTGATTCTCTTTCAGGATGTTATTTTGTTTTTTTTTGTTTTTTAAAAAAATTTAAGTATTTTAGTATTTATTTCTATATCATTAATAGTTAAAGCGCTGGACTTTTTTTGAAAGTCACCGATAATTTGGGATCAATATTTTACATGGGTATTGATTTCTCAAGAAATAGTTTCTCAAGAGTGCTCCAATGCTTCTACGTAAATGACATATCACAGCGCTATGAAGACCGAGGCATGTCATGAGAGACACATGGAATTTAGATTAACATGGCAGAGGTAGAGTTTCATCTTCCTGTATACAGAAAAAGAAAAACATCTGTCCTTGTGTAATATTAATTCATTCATTCATCTTCTACCACTATATCCGATCTTCCCTCGGGTCACAGGGAGCCTGTGCCTATCTCAGGCGTCTATGGGCATTAAGGCAGGATACACCCTGGATGGAATGCCAACCCATCGCAGGACACACACACACACACACACATTCACACACACACATTCATACACTAGGGACAATTTGCCAAGCTGCCAATCAACCTACCGTGCATGTTTTGGGACCGGGAGGAAACCAGAGAACCCGGAGAAAAAACCCCTGAGGCACCGGGAGAACATGCAAACTCCACACCATTGTGTGATATCTTTTCTGTTTTTGCATCGTGTGTGTGAAAGGGCCATACTTTAGAAGTCAGAAGGCACTTAAGTAAACCCATCGGTACAGCTGGAGTTGGTTGAAAACGCATAGACTTTAGATATGTGGGATGTATACGGACCTTTGGAAATTCTTTATATAATGCACACATAAGATTGATATAAGGATATAACGGACCTCTGCAGACATTATTATTTCTGTTTTGTGCTTTAATCTATCAAATGATTTTAAATGATTTTCAACAAGCTGATACGATAATGTAATATTTTGTTTTTTTTTTTTTTTTGTTTTTTTTTTGCATGTCCGTATACAGTCTGCTGAGGTCACGCGCAAGCTGCTAAGAGACAGACACAACAAAAAAAATCCCGC
The DNA here is from genome assembly GCA_030449085.1 of Kryptopterus vitreolus. NCBI lineage: Eukaryota > Metazoa > Chordata > Actinopteri > Siluriformes > Siluridae > Kryptopterus > Kryptopterus vitreolus. Next base: position 7,565,867 of record JACRUU010000015.1, on the reverse strand, counting down.
ACAGCCTATTCCTGTTTTCCCAAACTGGGTCTATGACAGACCTGCGCTGATTGGAGATTTCATCACTTGCTCTGCTCCAATGGGAGATCCAGTTGTGGCTATCGGTAAGTAAACGGATCTCATAAGGGTTCTCTGAGACTCCTCGAAGTGTCCGAGATGAGTTTTACAGTGAGGGTCCCAATGTCTGAGTGTACACATACTTCTGATACTCAAAAGTAAGATTCCTTGGATTTGTTTTTGAGTTCAGATTTTATTCAGCGCGATATATTGAATATAAAAGAAATGGAATTGGATGGATGGATTTGGGGGGGGTTTCTTTATTATTATGAATTGTAATTGAATTTGTATAAAGCTTTTAACAGTTAACATTGTCTCAGAGCAACATATACAGGTCTAGCAACTACTTTTTTTTAACAGTAGTTATTTTACTATTTGTATAATGAACGTGGAATTCTGAATAATTTCAGTATAGAAAGTCAGACATTTCTAAGATTCAATGACGTGTGCAATTGGAATGACAGGTGGAGGTGCGATTGCATAAAGGATCGGCTTTGAGCCCTTTCCTGTTTGCAGTGGTAATGGACAAGCTGAAGATGAGGTCAGAAAGGAGTCTCCATGATGATATTGTGATTTGTAAGAGTCTGAGAGGTGAAGGTATGCGCTGGCGAGAAGGGGAATGAAGGTCAGTAGGATTAAGATAGAATGATATCCGCAAGAATGAAAGGGAACGCTTTTAGGAC
>JACRUU010000015.1:7375127-7560127 GCA_030449085.1 Kryptopterus vitreolus | reverse complement strand
TGTGTGTGTGTGTATATAGTGTGTGTGTGTATATGTATGTGTATATATATATATATATATATATATATATATATATATATATATATATATTATATATAATATATATATATATATATATATATATATATATATATATATATATATCACACACACACACACACACACACACACACAGTATGTTTGTGTGTTTATTTAACAAGTCGTATGTCGGCCATGCAGTATTTTCGCTCCACTCAGCAAAATGGTCATATGTATATACCGGACAGTATCCATTAATATAATTGTTAATAGTGTATGTGTGTGTATATATATATGTATATATGTGTGTATATATATATATATATATATATATATATATATATATATATATAGATATATAGATAGATATAGATATAGATAGATAGATATATAGAGATATGCCATATATATATATATATATATATATATATATATATATATATATATATATATATATATATATATATATATATATATATACCGTAAATTCTGGACTATAAAAGCGCACCTGCATATAAGCCGTTTTAAAAAAAAAACAAAAAAAATAATAAATAAGCCGCACCTGCATACAAGCCGCATCCGCTTTTGAATTGTAAATGTACATGTATGTACCTAAATAGATCCTTTCCTAACCTGTATTTTAACACGGTGTAACGGTGGACGCTGCACAGAGACGCGGAGATCCGGAATTCATACAAAACAGGATTTATTAGAATAAAGAACTCAGGAGACGCCGCTCATACGGAGCGGCCAGACAGGCTAGGGAGCCTTGCGCTCTGCGCGCCGTGGTACCGGGAGTACCGGAGAGCAGGAGCGGTGGCGGACTTGGAAGTCCAGGAATCGGGAACAGACAAAGGTTAGGCATAAACATATATCGAGCGTCCGTGTCCGCGACACTAGGTATGTGCTACGAGCCCGGACGGGGATTGTAGAGTGAACCGGGCTTATATCGGGAGAGGGAAAATCAAGAACCGCTGAGGCTGTATTGTGTGGGTGTGGGTGGGGGGGTGGGGGGGGGGGGGGGGAGCAGGGAGGGAGAGATGAGAGAGAGAGCACCGAGCAGGGCAACTTTGCTGATTAAAACGGGACAGAACCAAGAGAAAATAAGCGCTATTTACAGTATTTATCTTCATTTCTCCTGTGTGTGAAATCACGTCACCTTAACCTTGTAAAGATAGAGTTTGTCCTCCTTCTATCCTTCTATCCGCTTCTACCCACTTATATCTGCTAAAGAGGAACTAGCGCATTCTTCTTCTTTTCATTTATTTTGTGTTAGTTTTGATTCTAATTCCGGTTAGAGCCCCTAGCGGTCGGGAAAAAATCTGCAGAATAGCCGCACCTTATTATTAGCCGCATGGTCAAAACCTATGAAAAAAAGTAGCGGCTTATAGTCCAGAATTTACGGTGTATATATATATATATATATATATATATATATATATATATATATATATATATATATATATATATATATATATATATATATACACCATATATACATGTACACAGTATGTGTGTGAGAGATCTTTTTTTTTTTGTTTTTCCCAGGTTTGCTGGTGCCTTTGCTCTCAGGCAGCGCATGCTAAACTTTGTGCAGAACATCCAGTACTACATGATGTTTGAGGTCATGGAGCCGACATGGCACATCATGGAGAACAACCTGAAATCGGTAACACATTCATGTTCGATTTCATGTAATTTTGTAAGGAACATTCTGAAGATCATGAACTGAGTTTACATATAGTGTCGAGGTTCAGGGTGGAAGAACGGGGGAGTCAGGCGAAGGGTTTTTTTTTTTTATTCCTCCATAGGCTTTCGAATTACTCTCACTTCTCTTTAAAGGAATTTTTACCGGGGTTCAAGTCAAGTCAAGAGGGTTTTATTGTGATTACAACCATATATAGCTGATGCAGTACACAGTGCAATGAGACAACGTTTCTCCAGGACCCTGGTGCTACACAAAACAACACACAACACAACAAAGAGCTACAAGGACACAAGGCTGAGGACTAGACTAAGTTTGTCCTAGCCACATAAAGTGCATCGTGTGCAACATGGTGCAAACAGTGCAAACAGAACAGACTGTTAAGACAGTGCATAACAGTAAACATAACATAACCATAAATACAACAAAACACAACAACGACCCGTAACTCTGATGTAGTGAGTGTGGCTGGTGTGCAAGTGACATTTGAAAGCAGCATTAATAAAAGTGAGTCGTGCAAAATGTGCATGTAAACAGTACACGTCAAGGCCAGTAATGAGGCAGATAACGAGCAAAAGAGCAAACACACACACAAGCATTTCTTTTGATTTCTAAACTTTACCCTAGATAAAATGTGTAACCATCCTTTATTCCTCGCTCTCACAGGCGTCCAACATCGACGACGTCCTTTGCCATCACACCAGCTTCTTGGATAACTGTCTGAAAGACTGCATGCTGACCAACCCCGAGCTGCTGAGGATTTTTTCGAAGCTCATGTCGGTGTGCGTCATGTACACCAACTGCATGCAGGTGTGTTCGCGACGGACCCGCCATTAAATAGACGCAATTGTAAAGCCGTCACTGAAGTTTGAGACCAGAGTCTGCAGTGTAGAGTGTCTCTTGATCGTTGCAGTCTAAGTTGAGTTAAATTTATGTTAATGTTGGTAAATTTATGTTAATTGCCTACACTTCATTTCATTCAAATGATCAAAGACTAAAGAATTAATGAAGATGTTTTTCATGTTGGACAGTTTTGACCGATATGAGGATTATATACATGGACACGTGGATTATTCGGCCACATCAGCAATATGGGCCAGACAGTATATAGTCTTTGATGTCTGACGGCACCTCATAACATAAAAGACATACCAGTTTTTCTCCATGTAGAACAAACATATATTCATGCATTGTTAGTGCCTTTCATCTGCATCAATTTTTCTATTCCGCTTGTTGGAAAAATCGCCCTCGGTAAACGCAGATGTGGAAAACACTGCACTCTAGTGGTTGGATGCCGTCACTTCGCAAGTAACATAGCTGCATGCATTGTGGGAGATGTAGTTTATTGTTTTAAAGCTTCATTTAAGGCTTCTTATTTTAAGATAAATCAAAGGTCTTTTAAGCTCTTGCAGGCCACATTAAGCCTTGAGTTTTGCACATGTTTACTGGAGAGATTTTATTCGGTTACAAATCGACGTCTGCTGTTTTTTTCCCCCCACATTTCTAAGTAAAATGCTTTCTGTATTTCGCCGAACAGAGGGCCGCCTTGGTAATTTAAATCGATCCTGCGGTGTTATTCTGTACTTGGGCAACAGTGTTGTTACTGTCCCTGCCTCAGGCTTACAAGCGATCTTTTTGTTTGTTTGTTTTAGCGATTCACCCAGAGCATGAGGATGGACAGCGAGATAAACCGATTAACTCTGGAACACGGCACCATGGAGGGACCCCCGACACAGAGCGAACGCACCGAGGAGGCAGAGAAGAAAAGACTGGCCTCTAAGGTAATGCTGTGACTCGTTTGGGTTAATATAAAGAATGCTTTTCTCTCTTTTTTTTTTTTTTTTATAACACTAAATGACAAAATGTATATTTTTCTGTATATTTGCAGTTTTTAGCTGAACATGTCGATTCCCTGCAGTCAGACTCAGGCTTCGAAAGCACAATCAGTAAGTTTGACAGCAACTTCAGCACACTGTTGTTGGACCTTCTGGACAAGCTGAGCATTTACAGCACTAACGACTGCGAGCACAGCATGATCAACATCATCTACAGGTGAGTGAGTGTCTGGGAAAACTCGGATATGGATTTTGTTAGAGATATGGACAGAAGTTGGATCTGGACTTTTCAGAAATAGCTTTATTACCAAGTATGTTTACACACACAAGGAATTTGACTTGGCGACAAGAACTTCCAATGAAGAACGTAAAGACAAAACGATGGGATATAACAAGACTGATAATAAATAATAATGCACTGTATATAATTGTATGAATATGTACAGGTATCTTATTTACAATTGTGTGTATTACAGTTATGTGTATGAATAATGTCTGAGTAGACAGTCTGTATACAATATCCAGTATTTAGACCCCCATTTGCCCTGAAAACAACCTCCATTCTACTGGGAAGGTGGTCCACATGATCAAGATTGCTTGTGGAGATTTGTGCTCATTCACCCGAAAAGTTCGAAAGTATTTGGACACCCTGCTTTTGTTGACGTCTTTGGATGCTGCAGTTTTAACTTAAGTTATCAAACCCAAACATGTTACAGATATGCTCTTCATGGGTTTGACTGGGAGATCTCCTATAGAGCCTTGAACCTTTGGGGTGAAAGTAAACACTGACCCCACCCCCAGGCCTCCTCTCATTATCTACATCAGTACCTGAATTTACTAACGCCCTCGTGTCTGGATGAGCACAAATCTCCACAAACACACACCAAAATCTAGATCATGTGTGTCAAACTCAAGGCTCGAGCTTAAAAGGTGTCTGTCTTAAAATAAGGCTTTAAGGCGTACATTGTCAATAAACTACATCTCCCACAATACGCGCAGATATGTTACCCGCTAAGTGACTGCATCTCACCACTAGATGGCAGTGTATCCCACTTCAGCGTTTACCAAGGGCGATTTTTTTCCCCCCTGCTGTAGTGGAACGTCTTCCGAGAAGAAAGGAGGGAATACATTTAGAATGTGATGCTTAAAATTCCATCAAAATAGCAGGCGGTAGCTCAGTGGTTAAGGCATTGGACTGTGGACCACAAGATTACAGGTTCAAATCCCACTATCAGCAAGCTACCACTAGTGGGCCCTTGAGCAAGGCCCTGAAGCCTCAATTGCACAGATATAAGTCGCTCTGGATAAGAGCCACAAATGTAAAATCCACATAGTGTATTTATGACCAGGTGTCCAGAACTTTTGGAAATATAGTATTATATAAACCTTTTTTTTTTATTGCTTTTTGTTTGCAGGCTTGACTTTAACGGGTTCTACACCGAGCGTCTGGAGCGCATGGCAATCGAGAGAGGACAGAAAGCTTCCACGTAGCATTCTTATTACAAGTCCACATAAAAACAGCAATAAGGGGTATAATGGCATGTTCTTCCCCCTTACAGCTATGTTTCAAATGAACACCCTATACCCCATTACCTAAATGTCTATTCAGAAGAATATTACTGGACTCGGACCAGTAGTTCGACGTCTCTTTGTTTTTTCACAGAATGTGTATCAGTGTTGTGTTGTAATATAAGCTATTCCTTAATAAATATTATTCTAACAAAATGATGTTTGTGCCCCCAAAAAAACTCCCGTGTTATTTTTTGCGATGCATCCTAAACTGATGGTTCGAATGATGTCATCATTTGCACCCTTTCCAAATGCCCTTTCCTAATAAAGAATCCTCACTAGATCCCGGGTTTTGGTATCGGATATGAAATATTTCACCCAAATTACATTATTCCAATATAACGGTAACATGCATGAGATTTGGTCGCACAGAACGAAGACCTGTGATGTGTAATAGGTTTACAGTGTGAAGACGCACATGCTGTATTCATCACCCCAGGCTCAAACTGAGCTCGTTTATATTAATGCCAATCTGAATGAAATTAACACAACATAACAATACAATGTTTGCAGTAAACAATATGGCAACAAAATGCTGCTTTATGAAAGTGTGCAAAATATGTCATACCTTATATGGCTAATATATGGCTCTCCTTTACTGTTATAATATCCTCTGTGTAGAATCTAGTCATCTTATCACAATTTATCCCTTGTTAAACTCACTAAAATCCTTATACTTGCCCATTTTATCTGCTTCTAATTCTTTGAGGACAAAATATTCGTTTGCTGTCCATCCCAAAAAAACTCTCGGACTAATATATCCTGGATATAAATATGTCATTTTATGAATATGCCTGTGGTATCAGGGAAGAAAAAAATTGGAATAACCTGGTCATTCAGTTTATTCAGGTAGTCGGCTGGAATCATTCTCTGGACATTATAACATTGCGTAAACTAGATCTTACCCTGATGGGCTCATGACTCTGGAACAGGGTAAACCTTTACTCATCACACCACATGACCACCTTGCAGTTCGACTTTCACTATAAAACGTAAACCATTTTTCCCATTAGCCTCAAAGTATATTTCTTAAGGCTCTTTTTATGTTCAATGCTTTTACTTTCATTATTAAATATAGCTATGAGTTATGCAGTTTATATATATATATATATATATATATATATATATATATATATATATATATATATATATATATTTGAATATTTTAATGATTGCCTATCATGATCAATCAAGATCTTTTGAATGATGATGATTGGAGATGATGAAGAGATAATCACTGTTATTCGCTTCGCTTCACTCATAATGTTATTATGTCCTAATGTTATACCTGATTGGTGTACGTGTGCGCTTTACATTTTGCAGCAGTGTGATGATTAAATGATTGTAATAGCTTAGCCATAGAGTTTATTCATGTAAAAATCTCTTAATATTATGCACTGCATGTGATCACACACTAAAAGGACTCTGAGAGGAAAATGTAGTACTGTTATATAAAACATATTGTGTGTGTGTGTGTGTGTGTGTGTGTGTGTAACAATGCAATGCTACTTTGTAATACTGGCCAAAACCTTGTTGTTTGTGCATCTAAATGTGTTTTTTTTTTATTTTCTTCAAAGGTAATGAAGTTGGGGCTATTGCAGGGGTGGGCAAACTACGGCCCGGGGGCCACATCCGGCCCCTTGGTCCTTTTAATCCGGCCCGCTGAACTGCTTCGGCTTCTTTGCCGCACCAGAAGAAAGTATAACCGCACAGCAGCGCTGACATTGTTGGTTTATTTTTGTTTGTTTCTTTTCCCTAAATAGAATATCCTTATTCTTTTGGTAGCATAATGCATCATGATATCATTTACCGCTCTTTTACAAGTGGAAAAAATTAATATTGAACATAAGTTATGTTCAACGTTATTGTTGGTTCGGCCCACGAACACCCCACAGGTTCTCTTATGTGGCCCTTTGGAAAATATAATTGCCCACCCCTGGGCTATTGGTACACACCTTTGGAGTGAGCCAGTTCCTAATATGGACCACTAGATGGTGACAGAGAGCTGTACTCTACTCTCATTGAACGCGCTTCTTTCTAAACGTGACCCTCGCTAAAGTTTTCTGGTTTGAACTGCTGTTTATACATATTCGGTTATAAAATAATAAATAATAATAATAATAATAATAATTGAATAATAATAATAATTCTCTGATTCTCAGATTCATGATTAGAGCGTATATACATATGGTGTATGTATTAGTGTCAATCCCTACACACCCTCTTCCCTCCCCATGTCCAACCCTTCAGCTCATTTAGTTTTTCACTGAGGACGCAAAAGTGAGGACTTCCAGCCTAGCAGGCAGGCAGGATGACAGGATAAATAATAATAATAATAGTAATAATCGTACTAAAAAGTAGTATATATAAAAGGTTTATAGTCGTTGGATTGTTTTCTTGACGTCACCAGTCATGTTGAGGGTTGTAATTGAGTCTGCTTCAGGTCTTCCTAAGAAGAAGCTCGGCAGTCCGGACCCCATCACAACTGTGGTGTTTAAAGGTATGAAAAAAACACAGTGCACTAGTAAAGGCTGAAGTTTCAGAGCATTTAGATATATATATATATATATATATATATATATATATATATATATATATATATATATATATATATATATATATATATATATACACACATGCATACATATATCTGCAGGAAATGTTTTGAAGATATGTTTCATGCTTTTATAGAGTCTACTGTTAGAATGAAGTGCATATACAGTGCATAATGGATCTGCATTCACAAAACCATGTGAGAGCTCAAAATGACGTCTACAGGGTCAAAATAACTCTTTTCAGACTTGCAGGAGTAAAATACACATTTTCGATTTTAATAGAATTGATAGATCATGTGCATTGTGTCGAAACTCTATCGCATCCCTGTAATAAACTGTACACTTTATTTTGGAAAATATTATCATTTGTGCTGCCTCACTTTTACACACCCTCTACACACCCTGCACTAGTTGTAAAATGTCTAACATTATTTATTGTTTCATTTAGTATTTTCCTCATTTTTGGTCATTTCTACACGTTTATAGCACCTGCGCACCAAATTCCATGTACATTCAAACCATAATACTTGGAAGTCAAATTGATTCGGATGAAATTTCACTTGATTGCTTAATTAATTATTTCTGTAATTGCTTGCCTTCATGTTTATGGCATTTGGAAGACTTATGCATAAATACATAAATAAATACAGACATACATACATACTTTAAAAGCTATTGTTTAGAACTATTTCATACTTCAGGTACACATCAATGAAATACAGTTTAGCATCTACCAGAAGTGCAAAGAGGAGCATTTTGCTGATTAACGCATACAGATAAATATGTAAAAACAAATAATAAATAAATAAAGAAACAAACAATCAGTGAATTGCCAATCTTGTTCAAACATACGTTATGAAATGTGTAGCAGCAGTATTTACAGTGAAACAATGAAACAACCTCCTCCTATAATAATTATTATTAATATTATTATTATAGTATTACTATTATTGCACTTTTATCTATTCACAGAACTAAAAAAAGTAGTCTTTTAACCGTTCAAAGTACACTATATATATATATATATATATATATATGTATGTATATATATATATATATATATATATATATATATATATATATATATATAGATAGATAGATAGATAGATAGATAGATAGATAGATAGATAGATAGATAGATAGATAGATAGATAGTACATGTGCTGTTACGTGTTGTTTCACATGTGTTGAAATATCTCTCAGAGGTATACGTATAGCAATGTGTAAATGTGCAAATTGTGGTGTTTAGTATTTACTCAACTGTGTTTTTATTTTTAGGTGAATCGAAGAAAACTCGCTCCATCAACAGTGAAACTAATCCTGTCTGGAAAGAGGTGAGAGTGCACCTATTATCAAAACAAACATATAGCAATAGTTTATTAAATGTTTACCTGAAGCTTATGAGATTTACCTGTAGGTTATATATTTTATGTGTGACACACAATCAAGCTAATAAACAGGTCTTTTCTGGATTGTATTAAACACAACCTCTCTTTATTTCCACCCCAGACACTCGAATTTGACTTGAAAGGTTCCCCTCTCGACTCCACTTCATTTATTGATGTGATTGTAAAAGACTTTGAGACGCTTGGAAAAGACAAGTAAGTCCTGATCTCTAATGCACAGGTGTACACACACACACACACACACACACACACACACACATCTATATATATATATACTGGGCAATGATTGTTTTTTTAAACATTTTTATACATTTCTTTTTATATACATAGACACTTCAGTGTAGCGATCATCGTATTTGAATTGATGCATATATTTAAAGGGAAAAACTATAATGAATTAAAGCAACAATCATACATTTGTTATCAAATACTAGAAAATAAAGGACAGAAAATTGATGTGTAAAGATTCACATTTTGATACAAATCATGAGCTAGATAGAAAATGTAAATTACGGGTAATTCTGATACATCATTATCATTGTTGCCAACATTAAGCTTAAGTGAGATTCTTCATTGAATTTTGTAACATGGGCTACTTAAAGCAGATTGGGTGTCAAGTTTTTCACATGAAGTGATGTCATATATGCCTTTGTCATTGGGAGCCGTAACAACAGAGCAGAAAGAGAAGCAGTGGGATAACAATAGAGCACATTTATGACTCTCAAAAGAATAATAATCATTATAATTACAATAACCATCAGAGGTGTAATAAACTCTCACTGCACTTTCATTCATTTTCGAAAGTTCTTTTACTTCGAATTTAACCTGGATAAACAGATTCAGGTTTTCCAGAAACACTGAAAAACTTTAAACAAAATCCGATGGACAGATGAGATAAAATTGTGTAATTTGTGGCAGAGAGACGGAAAGAGTAGAAAACAGTATTGGGGGGAAAGGAAGGAACCTGAGTTGTACCATTTCATCAAATGGTGTGGAAGACTTTATCCCCTTATTCATTCATTCATCTTCTACCGCTGTATCCGATCTTCCCTCTGGTCACGGGGAGCCTGTGCCTATCTCAGGCGTCTATGGGCATTAAGGCAGGATACACTCTGGATGGAATGCCAACCCATTGCAGAGCACACACACACATTCACACACTAGGGACAATTTTCCAAGGTGCCAATCAACCTACCGTGCATGTTTTTGGACCGGGGAGGAAACCAGAGAACCCAGAGAAAAAAACCCTGAGGCACGGGGAGAACATGCAAACTCCACACACACATGGCCGAGACGGGAATCGAACCCGGACCCTGGAGGTGTGAGGCGAACGTGCTAACCACTAAACCACCGTGCCCCTCAATTGACAATTGGTCAGCCAATGAGCTTTAATTAAACAAACACCGTAGACCTTTATCGCCTCTCACGTATTGAGAGATAAGATAAAATAATATAAACCTTTATTCGTCCCACAGTGAGGGAAATTTCAATGTGTAAAATAAAAAATAGAGAGATTAAGACCATTGTTACACTGTATAAATACTAAAGGGAAAATGAAAATAAATAAATAATGCGAATGGGTCATATTGCACATATTGCAATGGTATTATTGCACAGTTGCTATTAACATCAGCATTGTTCCCTTGGAGCAGCTCTGCTTGTAAACCCTGATCGCTGCAGGAAGAAACGACCTTCCGTAGCGCTCTTTCAGCCATTTGGGATGTTACAGTCTGTCACTGAAGGAGCTGCTCAGAGTCTCATGTAGGGGCTGAGATTGGTTCTCCAGCAGGGATGATAGTTTAGCTACCATCCTCCTTTTCGCACCTCCTCTACTATGTCTAGGGGAATCCCCCAAACTGAGCTGGTCTTCCTTATCAGCCTGTCCAGTTTCTTCCTCTCTGTTATTCTGGCTGCTCCAGAAAACCACGTTGTAGAATATAGCTGAAGCCACCACTGAGTTGTTAAAAAGCCCCAAATAATGATTATTATGGGTTATATGTTGTTGTGTGATGGGTTTAACATCACTTGAATTATTTTGTTAATTCATTCATTCATTCATCTTCTACCGCTTTATCTGATCTTCCCTCGGCTTGCAGGGAGCCTGTGCCTCAGGCGTCTTAGGGCATCGAGCCAGGATACACCCTTTAGGGGGTGCCGACCCATCACAGGGCACACACACACAAACACACAAACACACATTCACATATTCATACACTAAGGACAATTTTTCCAAGGTGCCAATCAAACTACCTTGAATGTTCTTGGACCCGCGGAGGAAACCGGAGAACCCGGAGAAAAACCCCCTGAGGCACACACACACACATGTCGGATGTAGGAATCGAACCCCCAACCCTGGAGGTGTGAGGCGAACATGCTAACCGCTAAGCCACCGCACCCTCCACTTTGTGTACAAAATAATATATGTTTTTAGTTTTCTTCCCAATTTGAGGCAAAGGAACGTCTCAGGAGTGAATTTGTTTTTGGTAATTATAGATGATTTGTTTATTAAGACCAGTAATAGTTTAATATTTAGCAATTCGAGCCTGATTTTTTCGTCCCACCCCAGGATTGTATATTCATTTGCAGCTTTTAAGCGGGTTGTATTTTTGTACACATGAAAATTATGGGTGTTTTTCCGTATAGGTTGGGGTGGTTAAATGGGATAGCTCAGGTGGTAGCTGAGGGGTAAGTCATTGGCCTGTGGACCAGAAGATAGCAGCTTCAAATCCCTTGCTCAAATCCCCCTTGAGCAAGGCCCTTAATCCTCCGTTGCTCAGTTGTACGTCGCTCTGGATTAAGGGCGTGTCCCAAATGCTATAAATGTAAATGTAATATGACAAGGTTTAAATGAAAAAAAAAATTCCAGATGTGACAGACAGCGGTTTCTTTTTGCTTCACTTATCTCATGTTTATCATTTTAGTAAACAGTCAGTATAAAATACAGGCAACATGATGATAATCTGCAACATGTTCTCTGTATTTGTGTATTCATATATTTCCAAATGAGCAAATCGTGGGATCCTGCAGTTGTTCTCGGTGTCTTCGGCTAAGTCTTAAGACCACATTGCGGGCCCAGTAAAGGCAGTGGTCACACCCACAGATCCAGGTTGAGACTTGTTGTGTAATGCTGTTAGACGAGGAGGGGAGAAGAAACAACATTAGCTACTGCTGGATTAGGGAGCTGTGTTGTAACTGAAAGAATTCAGGAGGATTCAGGAATATGATGGCATACATGCACTTGGAGAAAGTCATAAATGTTCATGTTATGCCCACTAGGCATGCTTAGTAGAATCTGTGTAGAGTTGTATAAGGATCTTCATTTTTATACTGAAAAAAAGAGGCACAAAGTAGAGTTTTTAGTGAATTATTATATAGTTGAATTAGTTACTTATTTAAAGTTATGTACTAAACACATTTATATAATTATATGACTAAAATGTTTACTCTGCAAATGCTTACAAAGTGTGTATGGGGTTTACTGTGTGTGCATTTACACTCTGCAAACAATAATAATAATAATAATAATAATAATAATAATGATAATAATAATAATAATAATAATCATCATAGTAGGGGCATGGTGGCTTAGCGGTTAGCTCTTTTGCCTCATACTGCCAGTGTTCGATTCCCGCCTCAGCCATGTATGTGTGTGTGTGTGTGTGTGTGAAGTTTGCATGTTCTCCCCCCGTTCCTCAGGGGGTTTTTCTCCGGGTTCTCCGGTTTCCCCCCCCACCCGGTGCAAAAACATGCGCGGTAGGTTGATTGGCACCTTGGAAAATCGTCCCTAGTGTGTGAATGTGAGTGTGTGTGTATCAGGGTGTAACCTCCCTTGATGTCCCAATATGCCTGAGATAGACACAGGCTCCCCCGTGACCCGAGAGAGCGTTAGAGGATGAATGAATGAATGAATAATAATAATAATAATAATATGCAGCTAATCATTGGTCCTTTTCAATATTTTTTCCTTTTGCTGGTTATTTTGTGTGAGGCCGGGCAAATTTAACGGCACAAATATATCAACACGCCATTAACGCAAACACACATTACTATGTCGGTGATCTGCTCGCGTTTTGCTTCTTTCACCTTGCACGTCAATGTCACTGTGCCCAAAGCAAACTCCAGGAAGATATGCTTTACATGGTTTGGATTCAAAGCTTTTGTTATAGAGCTCTGACCTCCAACTACATGGTGTATTTCCAATAAAGGTGTTTGTGGCCGTTTGGTTTAAAGTACGATGAGAGTTAGGTAATGTTTTGTGTGGCTATTGCATTAGGTAGAAAAGTCAATTCAAGTTTTGACTCGTATTTACTTATCAGCAGAAAAAAAAAATCCTTGAATTGACTTACACTGTTTGTGAGGACGATTTTGCAGAACCCTGCTTTAATATACTTAGTTAAAAGAGTTTCTTCAGTAAATGTTTCTTCACACGAATGGATAAGAGCCGGACCGGAAACATAATTCAGTGCATGATGTTATTAATAAGCCAGTCCCCCCCCCCCTGCTTCTTTCATACCTCGAGTTTCTGTGTATAGTGTGTGTTACATATCAAGGGTAATCCTGTGTTTGCTTTGGACGTTTGTGTGTTATGTTGAAGTAAGATTAGTCAATGTGTGTAGTCTCAGGGTGGAACAGAGTAATAGAACGCATACAGAGAGCGAGAAAGAGGAAAGAGTGTGCTGCCAATCCAATGACAGTGAGAGAGAGAGAGAGACACCACTCAAATAATGTTAAAATACAGCGGTAAAGGAAAGGTTTACTGTTACCACAAGTTATATCTAATAGTCCCTCTAATGCGTTTATGATGAAATCATTTTTGGAAAAAACATTTGTAACCCGCTGGGAAACGCGTCTCACAGTGTTTCATAAGACAATACGTTATTGTTCGCTGTGGAGTTAGCATGGGTCAGCTTCGCCATCAGAAAGAGCTGCTAGAGTCATCAGCTGCAGACGGCTCTTCCTACGTGCTCAAACATTTCAGACTTTCCTGCAGCTGGAACTGTTTCCACACGATTGGACTGAGGAAGGAGTAAAACACGGTCTTATCGGAAAATTAACCAGTGGTTTTGGGTGGCGCAAAAACCCCAATCTGACTACATTCCTATAAGAGCATATATCCTTCACAGTAGTTTACAGCCGGATGCAAATTTTTTTTATTTATCGGAAGCATATGGATTCATTTATTTACTAAATGTATTAGTGGTTATTAGTGGAAACTATGTTTTTTTTTTTTTTGTATGTGGAACATCCATGATACAAGTTCTTCTTTCCCTCGTTCCCTCACAGGAGTTTCTTCTTTCTCTCTTAATGTTTCTCATACCTGGCTCTGATCCTACTAAATGACTTCAAAAACAATAATACTAACACTAAAAAATACTCTGTGTACAAAATTAAATGCGTCACACCGAAGAAAAAAAATTCAATAAAATAATTCAAATTCTACACATTTTTATTCCTTTGTAGCGGAGCCGCCTACAACCATTTTGCACTGTACTGTTCATTCATTCATCTTCTACCGCTTTATCCGATCTTCCCTCGGGTCGCGGGGAATCTGTGCCTATCTCGGGCGTCTTCGGACATCAAGGCAGGATACACCCTGTATACACCCTGTATACATCTCACACACACACACTACGGACAATTTTTCCAAAGTGCCAATCAACCTACCGTGCATATTTTTGGACCGGGGAGGAAACCGGAGAACCCGAAGAAAAAAACCCTGAGGAACGGGGAGAACATGCAAACCAACACACACACACACACACACACACACACACACACACACACACACACACACACACACACACACACACACACACACACACACACATGGTGGAGGCAGGAATCGAACCCCAACAATGGAAGTGTGAGGCGAACGTGCTAACCATTAGGCCATTATGTGAATATCACTTAAATTATTCCTCTTACATCCCCGTGTGTTAAATTGTATATGGTAATATTCACGAAGCAGAAATGCATGACATATGTATGAATTGACGCCTGTACAGGTGGAACGACATTCTAAAAATCATAAACATTTTGCATTAATATATTAACATCCAAACAAAAATAAAAGTATCCCACATACGAGAGTGACGGACAGTTTGGCAGAACAAGTGAGCAGGAATTGCCTCAGGATCAGAGACTGACTCGTGAACATGTGAACCAGGAATTTGATTGATATAGAGTGTTTGTTTTTGAGGGTGCAGCCGAAGCTTTTGCACACATTGATATGGATCGTTGGTTACCGAGGTTTGGATTAGAGCTATAGCAAACCGTGTGCTTCTGCTTTATATAAAGATACATCATCATTGTGTGTATACTTTATGGGTACAATATTACCATTCTTAACATAATTCATTGGTTGGAAGAGTAGGGGCAATTTTGAGGGGGTATGTTTACATTACATTTACAGCATTTGGCAGACGCCCTTATCCAGAGCGACTTACAACTGAGCAATTCAGGGTTAAGGGCCTTGCTCAAGGACCCACTAGTGGCGGGATTTGAACCTTAGATCTTCTGGTCCAGAGGCCAGCGCCTTAACCACTACGCTACCATGTCCCATGTTTTTACTTGCTTTTGATTCGAGATGTCCCTTAGATTGAATAATACAAACTACTTCTACTTTTATATTGAATTTTTTATATATTACAAAAAATTATATTATATATATTGAAGGTTTTCATACCTCATGACGGCATCCCTTCTGCAATAAACAAACTTTTTGACTTTAAAAATGATGTCATTATACACCCTGGCTTTCACGATCACTAGATTTCAAGCCGATTGAGCTCCTATGGGGTTTACATTTACATTTACATTTGGCAGACGCTCTTATCCAGCGCAACTTACAACTGAGAAATTGAGGGTTAAGGGCCTTGCTCAAATGCCCGCTAGTGACAGCTTGGTGGTAGGGTTTGAACCCACGATCTTCTGGGCCAGAGGCCAACACCTTAACCACTGGGCTACACCACCCTACACCACCACAACAAGCTGGGATATGCGAAGAAAAGAATTTCTCTGTGCTGTAATGTATATGTGACCAATAAAGGCTATTCTTTTCTATTTAGACAAAATTGTATTTTCGGAGGAGAACTATGTAAAGCTCGCTGTGAGAAAAATCGATAATAACGATTAATCTGGGTGAGATTGTGGGAGGTGAGAGCTCAGTGGTTAAGGTGTTGGCCTCTGGACCAGAAGGTTCAAATCCCACTACCACCAAGCTGCCACTAGTGGCCCCTAGAGCAAGACTCTTAAGCCTCAATTGCGAGTCATTTTGATTAAGGGGCGTCTGCCAAATGCCGTCAGTGTAAAAGGATTTGTTCCCTTGAGTTTGGTTCCTCTCAATGATTCTTCCGTCTCACGGAGGCTTTTTCGTCACAGTCGCTTAAATTCTAAATGACTGTGAACTAATATTACATTTATTATTATAGCAACATTGTGTTCTATATGTGCTATATTATTTATCTACCTCATCACTGGTCTTTACATGTGTATTGTATAAACTGCTCTCACTGACAGTGTTACTGTTTACATGCACATTTTGCACATTTACTTTTTATCACTGCTGCTCCAATTGTTCCTTTGCACACTCGCCAAACTGGAATACTTTGGAATACTTTGCACTAGGTGGTTGTTGTGTTTTTTTTATTTGATTATATTGTGTTAGTTGTTTGTTATGCACTGTCTTGTGTTGTGAACACAGTCTTGTTCTGTCTTTGCGCTGTTTGCACCAGGTTGCACACGATGCACTTTATGTAGCTAGGACAAACTTAGTCTCGTCCTCGGCATTGTGTTGTGTTCGTGTTATATGTTGTTTTGTGTAAGCATTAGGGTCCTGGAGAAACGTTGTCTCATTTCACTGTGTACTGCGTCAGCTATATGTGGTTGAAATGACAATAAAAACCTCTTGACTTGACTTGTTCCACGTGGAAACGTTTCTACTCTGTCTAACCGACAAAACACATTAAATATTAGCCAAAGCGAGGCAAGCAATTAATTAAAATGTATGCTTAAGTCAGTCTTGCATGTTATTATCCGCATCACACATATATTTGGAGTACGTCAGTGTTTGTAGGTGAAGCACTCCCAGAATGCACATAATAGTCTACAAACATTCTCTCCAAGGCAAGTGCTTTAAAGTCCATGTGACGGTGGTTTGGGTTTGAGTTCCAGGTGAGTGTTTGTAATGGGAGGAGGCTTTTTCTCTTCGACTAAAACACCATAAAGCATGCTTTTCTTTTCAAAGTCAGGGTTTCAGTTGTATTGCTTTCGCGACAGGTCCGTCTCCAATTCCTGCTTTTTATAGAGTGTAGCGAGTGCAAATCGAAGTTTCCCTTGGCCTCCGTGTTCCGGAGCTTTCAGCAGAATGCTAGGCGTTTCCTCTCTGCATTATTAACACAGTGCTTGGGCTGAAGCATTGCCTGGTCTTTTTCAGGCTGCAACAAATCACAAGGGTCAGACAAAGTGCAGCAATATTGATATAAACGCGCTTATTTTTTATAATATAGTTGTACTTAATGGTAATGATTCTGATTCTATAGTACTAATTAAAAGGCATAGAAATGCCACTACATTAAGGTCACATAAAACGATGTACAAATAAAGGTTGAAAATAGAATATGATTTTTGCCGATCGTATTTTGGTGGGGAAGGATTTGGATCCAAAGGTTGTGAGTTCAAATCCCAGCCAAGCCTTTACACTCCTGCCTGCTCGGTTGTATGAACAAATCAAAGAAATCCCTTTGATTAAGGGCGTCTGGCGAATGCCGTAAATGTAATATAATGTCATTTTGCATTTATTGAACGTGACAAGAAAATCTGATGGTGGTAATGTTACATGTCTTTTTCTTTCAGGTTTATTGGCTCGGCAAAAGTCTACTTGAAAGACCTAGCGAGTGGTCAAGTGAAGTCATTGCCTTTAAAAAATTTGGCTTTAGTCAACGAAAGTGGACAAAATATTGGCGTAAGTGTTGATTTGTTATGACACCTGTTTTCCACTTGTTGTTTATCTTCCATGCTGTATTTCAGATATAAGATAAAGTGTACTTAATGCTGAAAACGCACAATTGTTTAACCAGGAAAGTGTATCAATTGTACACCAAACTCTAAGATAAATACCATTTGGAATAATTTGAATTCCAAAGTGTCATCATCCATAATAATCTCATACATATTGTACTTGTGAGTTTTTCTTATGGATTTTAATAGACACATTTATGTTCCATATGTTTCTATAAAACAAACCATCATTTCATACAAACAAATCATTTTTGTCATTCAAACAAATCCGTCATTTTTGGACAAACATATATGTATATGTTTGTATATGGGGATTAACGCCCCATACGAATGTCGGTTCCAATTAGTTGCAGTCCAGATGTATGTTGCAGTATGGAATCGTAGCCATGTTGGTCCAGTATTCCGTTCACCTGGAATAAGTCTCCAACCTTCCCTGCTCCGAAACAAACCATTACACATCCCCCTCAGTATCTGACTCTAGGTGTGAAATCATCTGCCAACCATCTTATACTAGTTCTTCTGTTAGAGACAAAAAAATGTCTGATTTGGACTTGAGTGTTATTGCCCTGTAGAATCCACAAGTGTTCCCAATCTTTAAAACCACTGTCTCCAATTACAGGCAACAATCGATCTGGTCATCGGTTATGAACCTCCAGCTAATGCCCCTCCCAACCCTAACGATCAGCAGGATGGCGGTGTGGCCGGGAACACGGGTTTGTACTGCTTTACTCTGTTTGAAATCTGTTTTTTTGTCCTTTTATATATTTGCTACTGATATACAGACAAATAAGTTTAGGTCTTCGGACCAATTCTTGTCCCGGGCAGCTTTTAATCACGGCGGAATGCCGTCGAACAAGTTCAAGAACAAACATAGTCCGTTCAATGCACAAAAACCCGATATCATATTACCAACATCTTGTATTTTATTGGAAGCGACAATAAAATTGGTCAGAACTATGCGCTTTTTATCCTATTGACTGCATTGTCTAATAAAAAATATAAAAGTTTTAGATCCCAAGATCACTATGGACAGAAGTTTGGGAACATCCCATTTCATTCTTTTAATGCCAGTTTGTTGTTATAATAACCTCGACTTTTCAGGGGAAGATGTTCCACTAGATTTTGTGGAGATTTGTGTTCATACAGCAACAAATGTGATACTAAAGCCAGGTAGTGATGTAGTTTGGGGGCAGTCAGAATTCCAGTTTATCCCAAAGGTCTATAGTGGGCCCTTTACAATGTAGATTGAGGGATTGGTCATGCTGGGTTAGTTAGTTTTGATTCCCATTGTTCAATGAATGGGAAAAATCTAATGGCTACCACATTCAGGGACATCCTATATTATTGTGCTCTTCTAGCTTTGTGGTAACAGTTTGCAGCAAAAATACATGTAGCAGAAAATGTCCTAATATTTTTATCCATACGGTGTATGTAAGTATAGATCAGGGGTGTTAAACTCATTGGGCCACATCGTTATTATGGTTGCCCATAAATATGATATAAGATATAAGACAGTGTATATGATGACTGACAGCGCCTCATAACACAAAAGAAAGTGCTTTTTCTCAAGTTTCTATCTTTCTTGGAAGTCAATTTTTGCTCTCTGGACATTTTATAAATTGTAGAACTTTTTCGCCCTTGCATTCTAGGGGACGTCACTTTACGGGTAACATACACATGCATTGTGGGAGATGTAGTTTATTGTCAATTCACGCTTTAACGCATTTTTTCATGCTCTTGTAGGCCACATAAAATGGCTTTGAGTTTGACACATGTGGTGTATATATATATAATATTATATAATAATTATTCATTCATCTTCTACCGCTATATCCGATCTTCCCTCGGGTCACGGGGATCCTGTGCCTGTCTCAGTCGTCTATGAGCATTAAGGCAGGATACACCCTGGACGGAATGCCAACCCATTGCAGGGCACACACACACACTCACACACACATTCATTCACTAGGGACAATTTTCCAAGGTGCCAATCAACCTACCGTGCATGTGAAAGCCTATGTTATTATAAAATTAGGAACGTACTATATGGAAAATACAAAAAGGGGACGTGTGCAGAGAGACACGACAACATGGAGTACGGAGTAAACACTGTAAATACAACAAGCACAAGCAGTGCCAGAGTAAATACAAAGAGAGTATGCAGTGGAAACAGAAAACAGGTGATCTGGTAATTGTGTCCGTGTGATTCAAATCTCACACGGAAGGCAGAACTTTGGACACACACCAATGTGTAGAACAGCCCTAGATTTAGTCTGCTAAGCAGTATTATATTATATTATTATGGACTTGACTTTAGCGGGCGGTTTTGATGATGCGCTGTAGTTTGGATTGGCAATAAATATTTGTTTTAGGCAATAATTAAAGCTGAATTATTAATATATATATATATATATATATATAGGAAATATGCAGTTCAGTTTATGGCACTTTTAACAACGAACAGCAGCTTTGCAGAAGTGAATCGATTCAGAATGTACATTTGAAGTTCATCCCTAGAGTCCAAAGAGGTGAGGAAAAGCTCAGTGAGACAACATAAGGAAGAAACCTTGAGGGCAACATCTGGCGCAATTGTTTAACCAGGAAATTCCTTATTATTTTATCCCGATGTCACTTTTGCTAACTGGCGACTTGATGGAGACTTAAGAGCACAACTGGTTTTCTGCCATTATGATATTTTAGTGTAGCAACTTTAAAATAAACAACTCAGGGCACTTTCCATCCAAAGAAGGAAAACAAATAAATAAATAACAAAAATAATTAACTAAGGGGCACGGTGGCTTAGTGGTTAGCACGTTCGCCTCACACCACCAGTTTGATTCCCGTCTCGGCCATGTGTGTGTGGAGTTTGCATGTTCTCCCCGTGCCTCAGGGGGTTTTTCTCCGGGTTCTCCGGTTTTCGTCCCCGGTTCAAAAACATGCACGGTAGGTTGATTGGCACCTTGGAAAAATTGTCCCTAGTGTATGAATGTGAGTGTGTGTGTGTGTGTGTGTGTGTGTGTGTGTGTGTGTGTGTCCTGCAATGGGTTGGCATTCCATCCAGGGTGTATCCTGCCTTAATGCCCATAGACACCTGAGATAGGCACAGACTCCCCGTGACCCGAGGGAAGATCGGATATAAAGGTATAAGATGAATGAATGAATAATTAAATGACGAATAATTAATCACAAATAATAATAAAACTAACCAGAAACATAGTCAAAAAAAGTAAATAAAATAAGTGACACGATACATCGCAAAAAATCTACCCAGAAAAGGTGAGTTTTAAAAGCCAATTAAAAAATACTAAAAGACTCGGCCTGTCTAATCTCAGTGGAAAGAGAATTCCACAGCTTTGGTGCATGAACAGAAAAAGCCCGATCTGTTTTAATAGGGTGCGGGGGTGATGTAAATTGTAAAAAAAACAACAACAACAAATGGAGAAAAAAAAAGCCATTTTTAAAGCCATTTTCACAGGTTTACATCCACAGGAATGTCATGTATATTTAGGTTATGTATATGTACATGATATGAAGCTGTGTAATGTGAATTGTCTGAGGAAAAGCCCACCATGTCACTTTTGCCAAATATGGCTGTACATATAACACTTATTTTATTGTTAATGTTTTGTACATAATGCATTTGTTTTGGAGCAGGTGGTGCTGATGGAGATGAGAATGCCACGGATACGGGAGGGTTTTCCCCTCAGACGGGCCCGAAAGCTCAGTGGAAGAGCAGAAAACAGCGGCCTTTATCTAACAAACCGCAGGACTTCCAGGTAGCGCGACTTCTGCAGCACGCCTAAGAATGGACCTTATTCATCAATCAGTGCTATTTAACTTTAATATTCCTTCGTTCCTTGAGTTTCCAAGTGAAAATGAATGAATTGATGGTTTGTTTGTTTTTTTAAGTGATTTATTTTATTTTCAAAGATCCGGGTCCGGATCATCGAGGGTCGCCAGCTGCCCGGAAACAACATCAAGCCTGTCGTGAAAATACATGTTTGTGGAGAGACCCATAGAACTCGCATCAAAAGAGGAAATAACCCCTTCTTCGATGAGGTATCGCCTCGACATGACCTATTATGTACACAGTGTTTGGGAAGGTTACTTTGGAACTGTAATAGATTTACAGATTACAAATGACCCTATTCAAAATGGAATATGTAGTGTAGCTTTTCAATTACTTTAGAAGCGTAACTGATTACATTTGATTATTACTTTCGTTTGTCCACTAGGCGGCGCTTTAAGTTAACATTCTAAGAAAAAAACATTCCGAACCCAGATTGTCATCGTTTTAATCCAAATGACGTTTTAGTTGAAAATCATGCCGTCACATAAAGCACCAATTTTACATGAAATTGTTCAGATGTAACACTATTTGTAATCTTTAACATTTTCATAACTGTAATTTAATTGAACGTTTTTTCTCACTAACTGCAACGAATTATTGTCACTTTTATTTTGTCATTAAATTACGTAATGGGGGGGTGCGGTGGCTTAGTGGTAAGCACGTTTGCCTCACACCGCCAGGGTCCGGGTTCGATTCCCATCTCGGCCATGTGTGGAGTTTGTGCATGTTCTCCCCGTGCCTCAGGGGTTTTTTCTCCGAGTTCTCCGGTTTCCACGCGGTCCAAAAACATGCACGGTATATTGATTGGCATATTGGAAAATTGCCCGTAGTGTATAAATGTGTGTGTCAATGTGTGTGTATGTGTGTCCTGCGATGGGTTGGCATTCCATCCAGGGTGTATCCTGACTTAATGCCCATAGACGCCTGAGATAGGCACAGACTCCCCGTGACCCGAGGGAAGATCGGATAAAGCGGTAGAAGATGAATGAATGAATGAATTACACTGTATGTACATGAGCAATCGAGTGGACTCTTCTTTTAGTTAAAGGTTTCAAACAAATACGTTTTTTTTTCCCCACAGATGTTCTTCTACAATGTCAACATGCTTCCATCAGACCTTTTCGATCAACACATCAGTATTCGGGTCGGTACCAATTATGTAGTTAGAAAAAGCTGACTACCTTTCACTTAAGTAGAAGTCCAGACAATCATGCTTTAAAAGCCTCTGATAAAAGTTGAAGTACTGACTAGACTTTTAAACTCATGTTACGGTAAATAAGTATATGCAATTTAAGTTGCCGGTACTACTACCTGTTTTGATGTCACACTTGGAACCGGATCATATTAATATAATAATACAATTCAAACGGGCCGAACATCCAGCACATAACATAGCATACCCTTTATTTGTCACTTATACATTACAGCACAGTGAAATAGTTTCTTTGCATATCCCAGCTTGTTAGGAAGCTGGGGTCAGAGCGCAGGATCAGTCATGATACAGCGCCCCCTTGAGCACAGAGGGTTAAGGGCCTTGCTCAAGGGCCCAAGAGTTGCACTGAGCTACCCACTTACTATAGAACCCAAGCAGAGAAAAGTTCACAATCAGATGTTTAGGGATGTCTCTCTTCTCAGTCATGTGACTCCCTCCGTCTCACAAACATTAACCAGACTCCTCGTTGCCTTCTGCCGCACTTGTTGGCCCTCGCCTGGGAAATAATACACCAGTGGCCGGTTGAAAATGTTGCACGAGTGACAAGAAATAGATTGACGGTGTGAAAACGGCACACAGTGAGAGGAAATGTGTAAAATTAAGAAAGGAAGAAACTTTTGTTTGAACTTCTGTGTATTGTAAAATGAAGTCAAATTAAACAAATAAATAAATAATAGAGAAGTACATGTAATTTTGTACTTCACTACTTCCCACCTCTTGATGGGTTGCCTTTACCTATATGCACAAATTAAGAACTCTTCTGTGTATTGTCAAATTGTACATTTAATTTTGTAGATACCTATATGCACAAATGATGCCTTGTCTACGAAAAAAATTTTGGGCACGGAATGTAATGCATCATCAGTACCAGTCTAACGTAACTCTGCTTTAATTGTCAGAGTATTCATAATGCCATCCTTTATAGGGTTAATTTTTATATGTGTTATAAATGCAAAATATTTTTCCTAATCTGTATGTAAATGCTGTTTTCCCCTGCTGCAGGTGTACAACTCTTCATCACTGAGAGCGGACAGTTTAATGGGAGAATTTAAGGTACTTCACATACGCCCACACTCACTACATTCCATTTGCATCCGTTGCATTGTGATATTAAAGCCGTTCTCCTGAATGTCCCAGGTCGATGTCGGCTACATCTACGACGAACCAGGTATGTTTCCGGAAATTCGCCACCGCGCCTCCGTTTCCCCTAAAGTGTCACTGTTTGTGATTTCTAATGTCTACTCTGTGCAGCTCACTGCGTCATGAGGAAATGGCTGCTTTTAAACGACCCTGACGATTCCAGTTCTGGAGCAAAGGGCTATCTGAAAGTCAGCATGTTCATTGTGGGAACCGGAGACGATCCGCCGGTATGCGTTCATTCCGATTATGTAGACCTGGCCTGGCCAACCCGTGGCTCTCGAGCCTCATGCGGCTCTTTAACTAGTTTTATGCGGCTTTTTAGGAGCTTTTACATGACATGCGTCAGTGGGAATGGGATGATGTTCATGTGTACCCATGTGTATGATGTGGCTCTTTGAAGTAACACAGAAAAAAAAGTGGCTCTTAGCCTCCTACAAGTTGGCCACCCCTGATGTAGAAACTATAAAGGGTAACACAAATATTGTAGCTCCATCCCAAGATGCTTATTAAGGGTGGGGCGAAGTGACTTTGTACTGTTGCTTCATTGGACAGGTGGAGAAAAGAGATCAAGACAATGATAACGACGATGTCGAGAGCAATCTTCTCCTTCCAGCTGGAGTCGTACTGAGATGGGCGACGCTGCAACTCAAAGTATTTCGTGCTGAGGACGTGCCACAGAGTAAGCCTCACAATGTTTCTGGGGACGTCTGGATCACACGTTGAATTACGCGTATTATTACTCACCCAGCCATTAATTTTAGTCCCATCTTTAGCATAACAAATATATCTTTTTATATATATATATCTATATATCTTCAAATATATGATTTATTTGGAATAAATCACAAATTATGTGCTGTTATATAACGGCACTCAAGGTTTTCCTTATTTTGCATCTATTTCCATATAATTACATCACACTTTAAATCTGTCCATATATAATATTTTATTTTATAGCTTTAAACGTTTATTTTCATTCACCAGCGCGTTATTTCCATCATCTTTAAGTCAATTAGACATTCATTCATCTTCTACCGCTTTATCCGATCGATCTTCCTTCCAGTCGAACTCCAGCGTCTTGGGGGCCTCAAGGCAGGATGCACCGTGTATGCGGGTGCCAAATCATCGCAGGACACAAACACACTTACATTCACACACTTTTCCAAGGTGCCAATCAACCTACCGTGTATGTTTTTGGACTGGGGGGAAACTGGAGAACCCGGAGAAAAACCCCCTGAGGAACAGGGAGAACTCCACACATAAGGTGTAGGAGGGAATGCGACCCGGACCCTGGAGGTGGAGGTGTGAGGGCGAACATGCTAACCGCTAAGCCACCATGCACCATGTATGACCCAGATTACTTTCAAGTGGCTTTGAATTTGTTTGTATAATTTATAGAAACACAAACATGTTAGTCCAAATCTGGGATTTGCACATACACACATATGGAAAACGAATCCACAGCTTCTGGTCGAATCATAATTGAGATTTCAGCATATGTAAACAAGGTGATTGTTTCAGCCTTGATCTCGCCGCTCTGCGGAACTGCGTTATATTTCTTCTTCGTGACGGTCCTATCAGCTTTGTGTAACACACGGTTTATTCATAATCATCTTTATTTCCAGTGGACGACTCCATTGCACAGTCTTTGAAAGAGGCATTCGGAGGGGAAAGCAATAAAAAGAATCTAGTAGATCCGTTCCTCGAGGCCTGGTTCGCTGGGAAGAAGGTACATCACCGTTTTTTTTCCTCAGATGATAATTTGGGAGGATATATATATATATATATATATATATATATATATATATATATATATATATATACATATATCTTTAAGTGTTGAGGTTTTTTTTGTATTTTCTCCTTAGTTATGCACAAATGTCATTGAGAGGAACGCAAACCCTGAATGGAACCAGATGCTCAATCTTCAAGTCAAGGTAATAACGGGCGTCATGTTTTGATTCGTTGTTACGTGAAATGTTCCTTATCGATATAAATAGCTGAACGGAAATATGTGGCTTCCATCCGCAGTTTCCGTCTATGTGCGAGCGGATCAAGCTGACCGTGTTGGATTGGTGAGTTGTTTCATGCCTTGGTCGCTGTCGATGTGGCAAAGCTGTAATGTTGATGAGGAATATGGAGCCTGTACGCAATGTTGTTTTAGGATTCGGTCATGAAACGAAGGACTCTGCAATGGGGGATTGTGAAAGCTGGGTGGATCCCGGCAGACTCTATGAGTCACTGTGGCTCTTCCCCTCCTTCTCCCACAGTGCATTCCTGTGCTAAAAGCCCAGTGAAGGAACTGTGGAAAATCTGAGGAGATCCAGTGCTCGGCTGTGACTGCCACGCATGTCGACTCACATGCTTGCTCGTTATAACTGTCTCTCAACCCCCCCCCCCCCCCCCCCCCCCCCCCCTCCTTTCTTTAGGGATCGCCTCACAAGGAACGATGCCATTGGCACGTCGTATTTAAACCTTGCCTCAATAGCATCCTCTGGTGGTGAAGTTGAAGGTATGACATCTTGGGTGCATCCTGCATTATTGCATTAAAGCATTATATCGTTAGTGTTAACTGCAGCCCAGAGCGTATAAACTTAGTTTGTACTGAGTACTGAACTGGGGAGATCCTTGTTTTTTCATTTTCGAATGTCTTTCCTATTTTTTTGTTCTGCTGGACTAGAGGAGGACACAGGAATTGAGTTTCCAGGATATACAGGTTAAATAGGTTCAACTCCTCCCTTCCATATTTCCATAGTGCTGTGCATGCAGTTTATTATAGATACACACACACACACACACAAACACAAAAAAGATTTTTTTTTACCAGGTTCTTTGCCTGCATTTGTTGTATTTAGCTGCATTCTTCTAACATAGTAGCTGTATATTCTTTTATGCTGTCATGTACCCTAAAAAAAGAGTTGTGGTTAGATCGTACACTGTTTGACGCAAAATACCTCATGTGCACGGGCTTATACTTGTATTTTTAAACACTACTGTTTTGTTAAACACTATGTGGGCAAAAGTTTGTGGACACCTTTTGGAAAATGCCATTCCACGTTTTTCTGCTATAATAACCTCCGCTCTTGGAATATTCCATAATGTTGGAATAGATTTTGGAGTGTGCTTTGTTAAGATTTATTCTCAGTCATCCACAAGGGTGTTAGTAAAGGGCATTAGTGAGGCCACATTCCAATTCATCCCAAAGGAGTTGAAGCTTTATAGCAGACCAGCCAAGATCTTCCCCTCCAATCCATGTAAAGCCTAATATTATTGAGCTGGCTTTGTGCCAGAGGTATTATCCTGCTGGAACAGGTTTGGGTCTACTGTTTTTTTTTTCTACCATGGAAATTGAATTCTACTGCATAAAAAAAACACATCCTACACAAATTTGTGCCTCTCACTTTGTGGGAAGAAACATATATGGCTAGAAAAGACAAGTGTCCCAATACTTTAACCCATATACAATTTTGCTGCCTTTTTCGTCTAAAATTTATCATTTCATTCACTTTAAAAAAAAAACTAACAAAAAAAACTTTTAAGTAATTGTGCATTCATATTTAAACTTTACACAACCCACATCGATCAACTAACACGTCTAACTCCTATGGAATAGCGTACGCATTAACGGCATTTTTAAATGTTGTCATCTGTCTAACATCTCCGGCCAGACACATTCGCTGGAATGCAACACCGCAGCTAACCCGTCATTTCTTATCATTTTTTAAGAGTGCCAAGGCCTAAACACCAGATCTGTCATTCTCACAGGAGAAACTGGAGAGTCTAAGGTTGGATTCCTGCCTGCATTTGGCCCAAGCTACATTAACCTTTATGGCAGCCCACGAGAGTTTACAAATTTAATCGACCCTTATGAAGACCTTAATTATGGAAAGGCAAGTAATGCAGTGAAAGTTGATATTGTCGTCAGCCACCACGTTGCATTTTACAGTAAACATACATACAAAGATTGTATTTTTGGATATCACAAAATAAATATAGTTGAATGTGAAAATTTGAAAATGTATAAATGAGTCCCTAAGTATTCAGGGTATTTCAATTTTCTCACAGGGGGAAGGGGTGGCCTACAGAGGACGGATTCTTATTGAACTTTCCACAAAGCTCGAGGGAAAGGCGGAGAAGGAAGTGGAGGCCATATCAAATGATGACATCTTGGTTGCACAGGTAGTTAAACCAATGGCGCGTGTGTGACCATTGTGGAAATCACCCTGACCATTTGCATTGCATTTTAGTTGTATTTCTACATTCATTTTTTTTTTCAGAAATACCAACGAAGGCGGAAGTATTGCCTGTGTGCTGTGTTCCACAGTGCCACCATGATACAAGAGCCTGGGGAGCCGATTCAGTTTGAAGTTAGCATTGGGAACTATGGCAACAAACTGGACTCCACATGCAAACCTCTCGCTTCAACCACTCAGTACAGCTGTGCCGTGTTCGATGGTAAAGACGAGCGATAGACCCGGATAAATACGTTTGAATACTGTATAGAGGGATCAATATGAAAGAGAGAGAGAAAAGGATAGATAGAAACGTAAAAACGTAAGACTTTTAGAATATTAGTGAGCAAACTGCATCACGAAGACTAAAGAACACACCAGACAGGTCAGGAATAATGTTGTGGGAAGTGAAGTTTAAAGCAGGGTTCGGTTATAAAAGCATATACCAAGCTTCGAATATCTCACAGAGCGCTGTTTAATCCATTATCTGAAAATGGAAAGAGTATGGCACAATGTTAACGTACCGAGACATGGTATGCTCCGCCCACTCCTCAAGCACTGCTTGTCTTATTCTACCATCTGTCAGACGACAGTCATGACGACACTCTGTTCTGTCACCTAGGTAATAGAACCAACTTGACCTAGATATCCAAACAGCTGCGTCATTCTTTAACAACATTGAATGGCATCTTATATCCCACAGTACAGTATAATATAGTATAGTAAGAGTTTTGAAAGTGATCCATTTGAAAACTCTTACTATATTTACTCTATAATAGGGTTGTTTTAGACTTCTTAGTCTGTGGCGTAATGGCCCAAGATCAGTACAAATTTAGACTCGGAAGCACTTCTGGATAATGATATATGATGCTAATATATTATGATTATGAATAAACGATTCCCTTGTTCGCCACTATATAGGTAATCAGTATTATTACTTACCCTGGGCTGACACCAAGCCTGTTGTCGCCGTGATGTCATTTTGGGAGGACATCAGTCATCGCTTAGATGCTGTTAACATCATTCTCCATATCGCAAACCGTTTGGTATGTATACCGCTAATCGTTTACGCACATCTACACACTGCGCTCTGGAAATCATGTAACTTCATTCACCTTTATGTTGTTGTTGTTTTTTTTTCTTACAGCAAAATAACATCACCGATCTTAAAAATGCAATACTGGCTAAAGTCTCCGACCCCAAACTGTTTGAGATTTGGAGCAAGCTTTTAAGCCAACTCATGGAGGACATCAGCAGGTGAGATTTTCTCTTTAGTATTTCTTCCTTCAC
Source organism: Kryptopterus vitreolus (assembly GCA_030449085.1). Classification (NCBI taxonomy): domain Eukaryota; kingdom Metazoa; phylum Chordata; class Actinopteri; order Siluriformes; family Siluridae; genus Kryptopterus; species Kryptopterus vitreolus. Next base: position 7,530,296 of record JACRUU010000015.1, on the reverse strand, counting down.
AACATTAGATAATATACTTTATTTCCACATGGTGCATTGATAGCAGGGGTGTCAAACTCACCGCGGGGCCACATCAGCGTTATGGTTGGGCCAGTCGTAACTATAAGACGGTACATAGTCTTTGATGAGCGACGCCGCTTCATAACACAAAAGACTTCTCATTGACACACAAACACCTTCCATCCATTTTTCCTGGACATTTTTGGAAATGTCTGCATGTGATAAATCGTCCTCGGTAAACGCTGGTGTGGGATACGCCGTATTCTAGTGGCGGGATGCCGTGACTTCCCGGGTAACAAAGTCACATGCATTGTGGGAGATGGAGTTTAAAGCATCATAGCCTTATTTTAAGACAATCAGACACCTTGTGTGGTGGGCCACATTCGGCCCGCGGGCTTTGAGTTTGACACGCGATGTACAGTAATAAGGCACGTTTCCATTACAAATTTGCGCAAAACTTTAGCAATATTTTCTCAATGTCAATAAAAACTGTTGCGAAATGCTTTCCATTAACCATATCATGCGACATATCAAACTCATCCTATCATGATAAGTGATTAAAAAAATAGCGACATGTATAGGCAGGATTACTTATATCGCATTAGCCTTTTTTAATCGGAAACGGAAACGTTTTAATCGGAATTTTTAATCGGAAACGTAGGAGCGTTATACAAGCATTAATGGCGACGCAATCACCCTGTACTTGGGATGTACACGTATGCGCTTGCTCTGGGAGACAATAGTGCACGATTTTACAGACGACCTGTGGATTCTGAATTTCCGGATGGACGCGTCCACTTTTTTGAGCTGTGAAGCGCAATAGCGCCTCTTGCAGCACATGCAGCGTCATGCCCAAGGCAAGGTATATCATGTGACCTGGAAATGCGTGAAAGAAATTTTCCATTACAGTTGTGCGAATGATTCCTTTTTCGCGTCGTCTAAAACAACCACCTCATGCGAGCATAAAAACTTGTGTGTTTTTACGATTTTGACGCGAGGCCTACTTTCAATTCGCTAATTTAAATTTGTGCCTTTTGAAGGTGAATGGAAACGCGCTTAGAGTTGACTAAAATGAATAACAAGTAATGAGAGTTTCTAAATCCAAACCCATTACCCTTAGCTTTAAACTCCCAGACCTAGAGGGTACAGCTAATCTCACCGCCCTGGATATCCAGATTAAGAAGCTTCGAGACACCTCCTTGAAGAGCATCCTGACGGCATCGGAGTATATGTTACAGGAGCGTGATAACATTGCAGAGACTGTGAACACCATTGACGGCTGGCTGGACAAACTTAAACACCTGGCTGAGGAGGTGGATCCTTTTATTTCCATTTTCAACGCCTGCATTCTTCATTTTCGGGTTGCTTCACATAATTCACCATACTGCTGTGATTGTACAGTATTGGCTGTTCATATAATCAGTCATCATGTTCTCGAACAGCCCCAGAACAGCATGCCTGATGTGATTATCTGGATGTTGAGGGGAGAGAAAAGGTTGGCCTACCGCCGCATTCCGGCGCATCAGGTTCTCTACTCGGTGTACAGCGAAGAGGCGTGTGGCCGGTATTGTGGGAAAACACAAACCATCTTTCTTAAGGTATTCTCGTTATATTATTAGAACACTTGCATACTATATGTATGTATGTATGTATGTAGGTTACTGTCACTGAGGTCTGGAAAGCTAACTCTTCTGTCTTCTGCAGTACCCAATGGACAAACACAAGGGTTCCAAGGTTCCCGCTCAAGTCCGGGTGAATATGTGGCTGGGATTAGCTGCAGTCGAAAAAAAGTTCAACGCGTATGCTGAGGGAACTTTCACGGTTTATGCCGAACTGGTAAATGTTTTACGTTTGCATTTATGCCATTTGGCTGACACCATTATCCAGAATGACTTACATCGGAGCAATTGAGGTTTGATATGGTCCTCTAGTGGCAGCTTGGTGGTCTTGGGATTTGAACCTCTGACCTTCTGGTCCAGAGGCCAATACCTTAACCACTGAGCTACCAAGCCACCCCCTCCCTCTCTCCCTCCCTCCTTGAGTTTTTACCTCTTATTTAAATGGATATTTTATATTTTACCCAATCGCATTTACTCTTCGACGCGGACTGAAGGAAAATGTATAGATCATTCCATAAACAAATTGTTTTCTTTCTGACAGTATGAGAACCAGGCGAAAATGTTGGGCAAGTGGGGTACTTCTGGTCTGCTGAATCGCCCAAAGTACTCTGACGTGACTGGCAAAGTGAAACTAAAGCAGGAGTATTTTATGCCCCCTGGAGGCTGGCAGTGGGACTGTGACTGGTTCTTGGACCCTGAGAAAAGGTACCTCGATTTGTTTATGTGTACAATTCCATTTTTTGATTAGTGTTATTTAGAGCTGTCAATAGATTCAAATATTTAATCACGATTAATCGCATGATTGAGTGATTAATCGCATGATTGTGTGATAAATCACACATTTTTCTATTCTCAATGTACCATAAATGAATACTCTTCATGTTTCTAATAATAAATAATTGTAACAGGTGTTATAAATGTATACATTTCACTCAAAATCTCTTCCTGAAGAGGAATAAATATTATAAATATTATTAATATTATATTATATTATTTAATATTTATTTTAAACTAAAAATCATTCTTTTAACATTAATTTCTTGTTCATTTCACATCTAATTTATTTGTGCATGTTTTAATTGTTAAATATGGTACATGGCTCCTTTAAGAATTATGTTCCGGTTTTGGTTGCTTTCCATATAAACTAGTTAGTTACATACGGTAATATAGTGAATGGCCAGTGTTGGAAAGTAACTAGTTACATGTAACAGCGTTACGTGATTTAATTACAAAATAATAGTAACGATATTTCTTTACAGTTACTGAGAAAAAATGTGTCATTAAATCCCAACGAATTACAAATCCCCAAGAACCCCGCCCAACACCCCCCTCCCTCCCCATCAACAATTTGCTTCTGATATGTAAACATATTTTGACTCAGGATGTTATTTTCATCAAGTACCACCTTGTGGACAAATTAAAATCAAATGTAATCAGTTGCTTTAGTCTTATAAAGTAGTTAAAACGTTACATTACTTATTACATTTTGAATGGGGTCATTTGTAATCTGTAATATATTACATTACCAAAGTAACCTTCCCGACACTGTGAGTGACTCATACTTGCCCTGGGTTAATCGTGGGTTAATAAAATTTGTGCCGTTAAAGCGAATTGTTGCTTATTGCCGCATTAACTTTAGCCCTAATATTATTACCATAATAGAGGGCACGGTGGTTTAGTGGTTAGCACGTTCGCCTCACACCTCCAGGATCCAGGTTCGATTCCCGCCTCGGCCATGTGTGTGTGGAGTTTGCATGTTCTCCCCGTGCCTCAGTGGGTTTTTCTCCGGGTTCTCCGGTTTCCTTCCGGTCCAAAAACATGCACGGTAGGTTGATTGGCACCTTGAAAAATTGTCCCTAGTGTGTGAATGTGATTGTGTGTCCTGTGATGGGTTGGCATTCCATCCAGGGTGTATCCTGCCTTTATGCCCATAGACGCCTGAGATAGGCACAGGCTCCCCGTGACCCAAGGAAGATCGGATATAGCGGTAGAAGAGGAAAGAATGAATGAATTATTACCATAATCAGTGGTGGATAAAGTGCAGTAACCACGTTAAATTCTTATTTTTAGTTGTGCAAAAAAAGATATTTGACTTAAATGAAGTCTCCCCAAATGGCAATATGAAGGTAAAATATTCGAAAAAGCTACTTAAGTACAGTAAAGAATTTTACATTTGCGTTGTGATGTGTGATAGTTTGCTGACCGAAGCCGATGCAGGACACAGCGAGTTTGTGGACGAGGTGTATGAGAATCAGACTCGTTATCCTGGAGGGGAATGGGCAGCAGCGTCAGAACCGTATACAGATGTGGTAAGGAAATACCTCAGTATACGTATATAATGATCCAAATTAACCTTTACATTTTAGCATGTGCGGTATGACCCAGGAATGGCTATGAATTTTAAAATTCTGCTTTCAGAACGGAGAGAAGACTCATCCACCAAATGAGATCGAGTGCCCTCGCGGATGGCAGTGGATAGATGAGTGGAACTTTGACGACAAAAGGGCCGTGGATGAGAGAGGTTTGTTTCCTTACATTTAAAGTTTCAATAAAAAAAAACAAAATAAAAATGCTGCTAATTTAATCCATGTGTTTGTGATTTTGGTTAAAAGGTTGGGAATATGGCGTAACGATTCCTCCTGATGATAAGCCTAAGTCATGGGTGGCAGCGGAGAAAATGTACCACGTCCACCGGCGAAGAAGGAAAATAAGACAGCGCAAGAAGGTTGCCGGTGGAGCCCCAGGTCCTGAGGTATCTACAATATACTGTATTTATTTCGATTTATAATCACCCGATAATCATTAATGAGCTCATTAATGAGTGCTCCCTTTCGGCATCCTTACTAGAAAAAAGATACAGGAGATCCAGAAGGTTGGGAGTTTTCTTCGCTTATCGGATGGAAGTTCCACCAGAAGGAGCGCTCCTCCGATTCTTTCCGCCGACGGCGCTGGAGGAGGAAGATGGAACCGTCCGATAGCATTGGCCCCTCTGCCATTTTTAAACTAGAGGGGGCACTGGTGAGTAGACTTAAGTAGATTCTTTCAGCACAAAGTTACAGTCCACAAGCTCCTGAAAGATATGATGTCATTTGATCATTCATTCATTCATCTTCTACCGCTTTATCCGATCTTCCCTCGGGTCACGGGGAGTCTCACGCGTCTATGGGCATTAAGACAGAACACACCCTGGATGAAATGCCAACCCATCGCAGGGCACACACACACATACACACACACACACACACACACACACATTCATACACTAGGGACAACCGTGCATGTTTTTGGACCGGGGGGGGGGGACCGGAAAACCCGCAGAAAAACCCCCTGAGGCACGGGGAGAACATGCAAAATCCGCACACACATGGTTGAGACGGGAATTGAACCCGGATCCTGGAGGTGTGAGGCGAACGTGCTAACCACTAAACCCCTGTGCCCGTCATTTAATCAATTGATATTAAATGATAAATATTATGCATAAATATTCAATATTAAAAGAGATTTTAGGGATTTATTTGATCTGCTTTACAGGGTATTGATATGGAAAAGAAGGCGGATGACAAGGGTTCAAAATCAGATGCCACAAACTTGTTTGGAGCCAGTACACCCAATGTGTCCTGCACTTTTGACCGTACGCAAGATGTTGTCAAGTCTTTTCATGAAATAAACATATTTACAAAAATGGAACTGATTTGATTTAGTATAAACAGATTAAATGAATTGTTCTCTGATTTCAGGAGCATATGAATATCACCTACGGGTCTATGTTTACCAGGCCAGAAACCTGCTTGCCTTGGACAAAGATAGTTTCTCTGGTTAGTGAACCACTATCAGACTTATTCTTTTTCTTTTATATTAATTCACTCTTTTTTTCCCCTAATAAATCTTAATTATTTTTTTATTGGTTTGATTCCAGATCCGTATGTGCATGTGTCGTTCTTGCACATGAGCAAGACCACAGAGGTAGTCAAGTCCACCTTGAACCCTACTTGGGACCAAACTCTTATATTCAACAGGGTGCAAATCTACGGGGATCCTCAAATTCTTGCCCAGAACCCACCTCATGTTGTTTTGGAGATTTTCGACAGTGACCAAGTGGTTTGTTAATAGTTTACTAAACTAATATAAAGTAGCTGTGACTTTAAGAATAACAAGAAGTAAGAATAATAAGAATAGCAAAATATAGTTGATGCAAATATTATCCAGTAATAGCACATTGCAAAATCCACGGCAGTTTGTTTGGATAATATTTAATTGCTTCATTTTATTAACTAAAGCTTCTGGGTTGTAACAAGACATTTGGGGAATTTCAATGCTTGTTTAAATCATGCTTGTTGTGTGTTCCAGGGCAAAGACGAGGCACTGGGCAGAAGTAGCTGCCGGCCGTTAGTAAAGCTGAACCAAGACATGGACGTATCTCCTAAGCTTCTCTGGTGTCCTGTCATGCACAAGGAAGTGGCCGCTGGACAAATACTAGTTTCCGCAGAACTCATATTAAGGAACAAGGTGGCAGTATTTAGTACCTGATAAGACGCAGGCGATGATGATGTGATGATTCATGTGATGATTACAAAAAAGCGATGATGCACACTTTTGTGTAGTGTGTAATGTGTAGTGTGATTTTCTTTAGGGACTCGAGACTGAACTTCCTATTGTCCCGCCAAAGAGAGGTGACATGCTATACATGGTGCCTCAGGGGGTTCGTCCTGTAGTGCAGCTCACTGCTATCGAGGTAAACTAAGCTATAAATTCCTTATATATATATATATATATATATATATATATATATATATATTATATATATATATATATACAGTAGTTGTTAACCAGGAAGGATGGTTTCAGAACAAATCAAAACATATTTTATTTCTTACTGTCACTCATACAGAGTAGCACATGTCATGAATGTTCGACATGTAAATAGAAATAGAATATAATACAATAAAAAAAATAAAAATAAAAAGTAGAGTGTACATAGGGGTCACACGTATAGGGGTATCTGAACAAATGTTATTAATAATACTACTACTACTACTACTACTAATAATAATAATAATGGGGCACGGTGGCTTAGTGGTTAGCACGTTCAGGTTCGTATATATTTGTTTGTTTGTTTTTTGTTTATTTACAAGAATGTGTATATATATATATTTATTAAGACATAAATAGACATAAATGTACTGTATAGGATAGATATCTATTTGTAACCACATCTGGATCTGCAGAATGTTCTGGATTATAGAAAACTGGATTATCGTGTATATTTATGTCATCGCATGATGTGATTCGTGTAGATTCTTGCATGGGGTTTGCGCAACATGAAGACGTACCAGTTGGCACCTGTGACCTCCCCGAGCCTGGTGGTGGAATGTGGAGGGGAGAGGATCAAATCTGCCGTCATCAAGAGCTTGAAAAAGAACCCCAATTTCCCTGGAAATGTTCTTCAGTTGAAAGTGGTAAGATTTAGAGGTTTTTTTATTGTATCACTACAAGTCGGTTTTGGATGTTAATAATCTAATTAGCATGTGTTACCTGATCCTGAAGCTCTTGCCCAAAGAGGAGATGTACACACCTCCAATTGTGCTCAAAGTTATTGATCATAGGCCGTTTGGGAGGACGCCCGTAGTAGGCCAGTGCACCATCGACTCCCTGGAAGAATACAGATGTGATCCATATAGCACCGTAGCTGAAGTGGCAATGTCATCGAAAGGTAGCGTGTTAATAATCTAAAAGCCACATTGCGTTTGTAGGATGTTGTATTATGCATAAACAGAAAATAATTAAATAATATATAATCTTTAGTTTAATTTTTTTGTCTCGTATGTGCATCTCCTACAGTGGCTTTAATGGCAGCCGTTCCTGAAGAGCTCCACATAAACATAGAAGAAAGGCCTCTTCTTGAAACACAGGTGAAGCATTTCCGCCTAGTCTCATCACTCCACCTGGATTCTTTTTGGGACGCTTTGTTTTTTTTTTTCATCCATGAGCAATGTTTTGACTGTCAGCATTGTGACTTTCAGTTTATGCACGGCGTCTCAACAGCGTTTGACAAAATGGCTCCATCGTTACCGCTCCTTGTATGTATGGTATACGTAAACGAGATGGCGCGCTCTTCAGCTCCTCATTACGAATCACTTCATATTGTATTTATTTTCTGCTTTAAATAATTCCGTCATTTGGAAATCGGGGGAGTAATCATTCGACATTGTGATTCATACATCTATCAAAGCTGCTCGTTGTTCAAAGCTCACCTTCCTGTGATTTAGTGCCATAGAGAGTATTTCATCCTGACTGACACCAAGTCTCTTCTTTCAATGTTTAGAAATTTTAACATTATAATTATAATCTGATAATCTTAAGTTTATAATCTCTCTCTCTCTCTTTCTCTCTTTTTATATATATATATGTATATATATTTATTTATTTATTCCCATGTTTAAAATTATTTTCTTTTTCTGTTCCTGGGATGGATCGAACCTGGCAGCAGGAGAAGGTGATATTTTTTTTTACACAGTATATTTAAAAAATGTTAAGCATTCCAAGCCTGATGCTCATTGAGTGTTTCCGTTTTTGCGTCACGTCACAGGAGAAAGAGATGATTGATTGGTGGAGTAAGTTTTACGCGTCGATCGGAGAGCATGAGAAATGCGGCCCGTACCTTCAGAAAGGATACGACACCCTAAAGGTAAGCTATTAGTCAGCGTACATTAAACATCCGTTAAAGGAGTGTCTCGTATAAATATTAGCCAGGTATTATGTAAAACGAAATTTTTCCAGACGGTGATAGTGGTTAGTGGTTAGCACGTTTGCCTCACACCGTCAGGATCCGGGTTCGATTCCCGTCTCGGCCATGTGTGGAGTTTGCATGTTCTCCCCGTGCCTCAGGGGTTTTTTTCTCCCAGTTCTCCGGTTTCCTCCCCGGTCCAAAAACATGCACGGTAGGTTGATTGGCACCTTGGAAAATTGTCCCTAGTGTATGAATGTGTGTGTGTGTGCCCTACGATGGGTTGGCATTCCATCCAGGGTGTATCCTGCCTTAATGCCCATAGACGCCTGAGATAGGCACAGACTCCCCGTGACCCGAGGGAAGATCATATAAAGCGGTAGAAGATGAATTAATGAATGATAGCAGTAAGAAAAAAGAATGAAAATGTTAGTAAAAGTAGTAAAATTGCTGCAAAATGCCCCTTTCTGGGTGGGCGTGGCCATGACTCGACTTATTTCCAAGTCATCATAACGCATCTCCTTGATAAGTTCATGGACTACCTGTATATATACATTTCAGTTTGGTGTGATTGAGGCTGAGAATTGTGCACATTGTTACAGGTGTACAACTGTGAACTTGAAAATGTGGCCGATTATAAAGGCCTGACGGATTTCTGCAACACCTTCAAACTCTACCGGGGAAAGAGCGAGAACGGTGAAGATGACCCTTCTGTAGTCGGAGAGTTTAAGGTAAATTTAAAAAAGGCTATTAATGATACAATTTTTTGACCTAAACTTTTATTTATTCACATATTTTTCTTCAGGGAGCCTTCAAAGTCTACCCGCTCTCTGATGACCCGTCCATCCCCTCGCCTCCACAGCAGTTCCGAGAGCTTCCTGACAGCGGTCCTCAGGAGTGCATCGTCAGGATCTATGTTGTCCGAGCAGTGGACCTGCAACCCAAAGACAACAACGGTTTAGTACGTGTCATAGAAGCGGCACGGGATCGATGCACGTGCGGGTTTTAATCGTTTTTTTGTATTTATTATATTAAGCAGAATATTAAGAAACTGTACACTGTGTATACTTCATAACGAATCCGTGTCATTTCAAACAGTGGCTGTTTAAACAGTGTTATTGAAACCAGATTGTGAACCCTGCAGTGGGAGGGAAGTAGAGTCCATGGCAGGCATGTTTGGAGGATGTAATGTGTGATAAGACTGTGAGCTTTGCCGAGAACGGACACACACATTGAGTTTTTATTCTATTGCAGCACAACGAGTCACGTTCCAAGAGTAGTATGAATTTGTTCGCAAACTTGCAAACTATATTCGCAAAATGTAAGCTATAAAAACAGTAGTTTACTGCACTCCCAAATGCTGCACTTATGAAAAGTTATAAAAACAACTACAATAATACATTTAAAATGAATAAACAGTATAAAACAATGTAATGTATACAGTAAGTACTGTACTTACCATGGAATGTCGACGGTAATACGTGTGTGGGTGGTGGGACCATTACATAGGTTATTACACTCGTTCGCTATGCTCTGCGGTCGTTAAACTCTGTGACTAGCTAGCGGAGCGTTTTTTTCCCCCGATACCGAACAAATTTTACATTGTGGACAGGTTTTGTTCGTATCGCCAAAAGTTCGTAAAGTGTTTGTTCGTAGGCGTGGGGATCGTCTGTACTTTTAAGTGTTGCTCAAACCATGTTCTGTGTAGTGTGACCCATACATTAAGATCACTTTGGGAAAGAAGACCATCGACGACCGGGACAATTACATACCGAATACCACGAGCCCGATGTTTGGAAGGTAGTCTGATTTTCCCGGTTACAGTCATCTGTGGGTACGTTCTGCATCTTATTTAGTTAACTGTCTTATTTCTCATCGACAGGATGTTTGAGTTGTCGTGCTTCCTCCCGCAAGACAAAGACCTGAAGATCTCGGTTTATGATTTCGATCTGCTGACCCGTGATGAGAAAGTCGGCGAGACGGTGATTGACCTGGAGAACCGCTTTCTTTCACGTTTCGGCTCCTACTGTGGCCTGCCACAGACTTACTGCATGTGAGAAAACATATACACAAACCCCGCTAAGTTATTTGTTAACACTCAATAAGTGCTATAGCTCAATAAGGATTCATAAAATGAGATTTTTCAAAGTGGTGATAGCGGTAAGAAAAAAGTGTGATTAGATGTGTGATTTTTAACATCCCATTCCACACTGCGTCCACATTTGCCGTTATATAAACCTTCAGGGAAGTTGCTCCATGCAACTTTGAGATTTCGGCTCATTCATGCATCCACAAGAGCGTTGGGAATGTCAGGAAACTGGTGTAGGGTGAAGAGGCCCAGGATGCAGTTCATCTCAAAGGGGTTGAAAAGCATTTTTAGATCAGAGCTCTATTACAGACCACTCAAGATCTTCCACTCCAACTCTTGTAAACATGGAGCTGGCTTTGTGTAAAGGGGTACTGTCATACTCGAACAGATTCGAGACGAATGCAAAACACATATGGCCGAAAAAGTCAGGTTTTACTTTTAAGAGTTATTTTTTGTCGTCCTGTTCTTGCATCCGCGTCCCCTATCTGATCATGACAGATATTGACAGATGTGGTGGTGGCTTAGTGGTAAGGTGTTGGCCTCTGGCCCAGAAGATTGCAGGTTCAAACCTCACAACCACCAAGCTGCCACTAAGCTTGAGCAAGGCCCTTAACCCTCAGTTTCTCAGTTGTAAGTCGCTCTGGATAAGGGCGTCTGCCAAATGCCGTACATGTAAAGTGCAATGAACTAGCATCTGACCACTTCTACCCCACTTTCGGGAGGTGGTGGCATAGTGGTAAGGTGTTGGCCTCTGGACCAGAAGATCACAGATTCAAACCCCGCAACCACCAAGCTACTACAAGTGGGCCCTTGAGCAAGGCCCTTAACCCTCAATTGCTCAGTTGTAAGTCGCTTGTAAATGCCGTAAATGTAAATATTGTCTATTATTTTGAGATGAACGGGTCATAAATGAGCAAATCAGGGTTTGAAATACCTCATATCAATTCCAAAAAAAAGGTATAAAATGAATCATTGAATGGGATACTGGGAAAACTGTCTAACTTATAATGGGGGTCATAAGCAGTTAATAATCTTCTCATCTATTATCTGCAAAATTTCATTCATGTGTTGCTGTAATTCATGAGTTATGTCATTAATTGGTCACTATAATACAGTGAAAAGCATAAGCATATATTTCATTTTAGTTGAGTTAATCAGTAGACATTCGGTGTCCCCCTCTTGTCACAGTAACCACCGACTTGCTCATAAAGGACAAACTTAAATGTATGAAAAATGATATTTTACATTCATACTTAACTAGCTGTGTAAAGCTGCTTTGAGACCATGTTTAAATATATTTCAAATGGGGGGCGCGGTGGCTTAGTGGTTAGCACGTTCGCCTCACACCGCCAGGATCCGGGTTCGATTCCCGTCTCGGCCATGTGTGTGTGGAGTTTGCATGTTCTCCCCGTGCCTCAGGGGGTTTTTCTCCGGGTTCTCCGGTTTCCTCCAGGTCCAAAAACATGCACGGTAGGTTGATTGGCACCTTGGAAAAATTGTCCCTAGTGTATAAATGTATGTGTGATTGTGTGTGTGTGTGCCCTGCGATGGGTTGGCATTCCATCCAGGGTGTATCCTGCCTTAATGCCCATAGACGCCTGAGATAGGCACAGACTCCCCGTGACCCGAGGGAAGATCGGATATAGGGGTAGAAGATAAATGAATGAATGAATATTTTAAATGGAGACTGTACATCAGTGGTTGAGGCATTGGACTTGGCTCTGAAGGATATTTTTTCAAATCCTACCCACACCAAGCTGCCACTCCTGGGCCCCTGAGCAAGGCTCTTAACCCTCAACTGCTCATTTGTATGAGTGAGAGAAATGTAAGTCATTCTTAAGAAGGGTGTCTGCCAAATGCCATAAATGTACATTACTCCAACAATTTGTTTTTCAAAACTATTGTGAACGGGTCTCTGATCTACAGACATGTTATTCCACGTTATCCAGATCCGGTCCAAATCAGTGGCGAGATCAGCTGAAGCCGTCGCAGATTCTTCAGAACCATGCACGTATGAAGGGAGTCTCTACTCCTCGATCTGAGGACAACGGAAACACCTTAAGTTTCAACGGGCAAGAATATCTGCTCTCGGACTTTGGTGAGTTTTTTTTTTAGTTATTATGACTTGGTGTGCTTTAAAGGATTCACTTCTCTAGTTGACTGGAATTGTGAATGATTAGTTGTGCAAATCTCTAGAGGCCGACAAGGAAATTCACCAGCATCTGGGCCCACCGAGTGAGCGAATCGCTCTGCACGTACTCAGGACCCAAAGTTTCGTTCCAGAGCATGTGGAAACCAGAACGCTCTACAGCACCTTCCAGCCCACTCTGTCTCAGGTTCGTACTGCATGAGCTTTTCATAATGTAATAATCTTTAAACAATATTTTGCCTTGTAACTAATCATATAAAAAATGGAAACAGGAAATTGTGCAGAAAAATGATCAGTAACAAGATGGAGTGATATAAGATGTTACCAGTCGACTATTTTTCAATATTTATTACTAATACTAAAAAATGAATCTAATGGCTTTATTAATGAACAGAATGTAATTGGTTGTTGTAAAATATACGTGAGACAAGTTATATCTGTCGTTTCTTCAGCATGCACTTTTTGTCTCCTGAAATTAATAAACACTGCTTATGTTAACAAGAATGCAACGTAATAGCTCTTAATCTATGTGCAAAGCAACGATTCTGCACATTCTAGCCAACAAATGGTAAATAAAAACAACAAAGAGCATCAGTTTTTTTTTTTAGCTAAAAAGCTATTTATTAATAGACTTATATTATGTAGTTCGTATGTACCACTATCTCTTGGTGAACGAGTGGTTTCTATATTAATGATAACGTATTAGAACAAGCACATCAGTATAACCCTCCATTATGTACTTATATACTTATATATATCTATATATATATATATATATATCTATATAGATATATATAGATATATATATATATATATATATATATTGATATATATATATTTGATATACTTTTATAGATATAGATATAGATATACTTTTCCTGGTGTGTATATATTCATATCTTATATTCATCTTTATAGTTACTTTATATATATACTTTTATAATACTTTTTATATATATATATTTCTATATATATATATAAGACTTTATATATCTTTATATCTTATATATATATATATATATATATATATATATATTTTTTTTATATATATATATATATATAGGGGTACGGTGGTTTAGTGGTTAGCACGTTCACCTCACACCTCCATGGTCGTGGGCTCGATTCCCGCCTCGGCCATGTGTGTGTGTGTGTATGTGTTCTCCCCGTGCCTCACAGGGTTTTTCTCTGGGTTCTCCGGTTTCCCTCCCCTAGTGTATGAATGTGTGTGTGAATGTGAGAGTGTGAGTGTGTGTGCCCTGCGATGGGTTTGCACCCCATACACATCTTTTGTCAACTCAACTCTAACTTTCATGTTTCAATGTTGGATAGTCACTCAAGTTCATTGGATGTCGTAATCTGTATGATATATATATATATCTATATAATATATTATATAGATATATATATATATATATATATATATATATATATATATATATATATATATATATATATATATATATGTGTGACAAATAAAATTTTCTTATTTAAATTACATTTCTCAACCAATAAGATTTGAGAATTCAGAAGTTATTGTGGTCTAAACTAACATAATGTCGAACACCCTACTTTGTATTTCTCTGTTTTAGGGAAGTCTTCAAATGTGGGTTGATGTTTTCCCCAAAGGCCTTGGACTTCCTGGACCTCCGTTTGACATCACTCCACGCAAGGCTAAAAAGTGAGGAAAGGTTACTCTCAGTGCCCATTAATGCATCAACGTTACATAAAGGTCTAATCACTGTTTTATTTCTTTTCCACCAGGCACACGATGCGTGTCATTGTTTGGAACACCACCAATGTCATATTGGATGAAACCAGCATCACTGGAGAGAAGATGAGTGACATCTATGTAAAAGGGTACATTCAAGAACTTCTCTATTCCAAATTTAGTCCCCATTTTCATTGTCATGCTGGAACAGGTTTTGTCTCCTAGTTCAAGTGAAGGGTATGTTTAATTCTTCTTGCATACAAAGACTGTACGATATAAGATATATATATTACACAATTGTGTGCCTTCAACATTGTGGGGAAAAGTGACATATGCCTTTTAAAAACCTCATCCCCATTCCTTTGTTCATATTGTGTAGAGCTATTATTCATTCATTCATTCATTCATTTTCTACCGCTTTATCCGATCTCTCGGGTCACAGGGAGCCTGTGCCTATCTCAGGCGTCTATGGGCATTAAGGCAGGATACACCCTGGATGGAATGTCAACCCATCGCAGGACACACACACACACACATTCACACACACGGGACAATTTTTCCAAGGTGCCCATCAACCTACCGTGCATCTTTTTGGACCGGGAGGAAACCGGAGAACCCGGAGAAAAACCCCCTGAGGCACGGGGAGAACATGCACAAACTCCACACACACATGACCGAGACGGGAATCGAACCCGGATCCTGCCGGTGTGAGGCGAACGTGCTAACCACTACGCCACCGTGCCCCCTAGAGCTATTATTACTACTTTTTATTTCATTTACAAAACAGCATTTTGCATTTTTTTTTACTTTGTGTAATATTCACAGGTGGATGGCAGGAAAGGAAGAGGACAAGCAAAAGACCGACGTCCATTACAGATCTCTTGACGGTGATGGAAATTTCAACTGGAGATTTGTCTTTGAGTTTGATTACCTGCCTGCTGAGCAACTGTGCCTCGTTTCCAAAAAGGTAACCAGAGAAAGTGACTGTTGGACCCTGATGACAGTCTGTTGTCCGATCCCCTTATCAGAACCCAAATGTTCCAATAGCTCACACACCAAATTCAGTCACCGTAGGCAGCAGCAAGTCTCTGTTCGTCTCTCAGCACTAGGAGCGGAAGTAATAAGCACACACAAACACACACAGTGGAGATTCACACTTCAGCTCAAACTTTACTAATCTCAGCATGATATATAAGTAGTAACAAAGAACAGTTGTAGGCCACTTAGGGATATGCACAATGTATGTACAATGTCCAATCATCGAGTCATGAGTATGCACGATGTATTTACAATGTCCATAGCCAAGGAAGGCATACATTGCATAATACAAGGCCCGCACAAATACAATAATAAAAATACCAGCAGAACAGGGATTATCATGAAAACATAAGCGGTCCAAGCCCCAAACCAATTATGGAACCACCCCCATCTTTGCTCTCTCTTTCCGTCTTCCCTAATGGTATATACCATCGCACGCATCTTATCTACGGCTTGCCCAATAGTCCCTTGTTCCTCATCATTTTCTGGGATGTACATGCTACAACGCGCAGACCCCACCTTTTTCTCCCAGCAAAATATCCAGAGCCATCCGGTTCTGGGCGGTAGTCAAGCGGAGGGCAGTTAGTTCCATGTGTATCCCTTCTACAGCGAGGAGAGTTTCATTAGCAAAGGTCGCTCGGCGAAAATGTGTTACTTCTAACTGATTCCACATCTGGGTATTGCCATACTGGGGAAAGAACGCATCCCAAAATTTCGGTTTTCGGAACCGATTGGTGCTCTGGTGGGGGAAATGAATCGGTTTCTGTGGAACGACGAGAACGTATTTGATGCCTTGAGGAATTTCAAATAATATACAAAGACAAATTAAGCCGAGTATATGCGCACGTACCTTTTCAATGTTCCGGTAACTTTACATAAACATATCGCCCGCAGACCCAGTACCAATCAGAAGAGTCCCATACTGTCACCGGGATGTATCACAGAACAGTTACAGGAGTCTTCCCATGGATACATTACCTATTCCCTTAATCCAAAACGCATACCTGAACCCGACGTGAAAGAGTGCTTGGAAACCGGCAGGGTGGGTTCTAACAAGGTCATAATCCTGAAGGGCCTTACGGAGAGCAGTCAAGCATAAGCCTTTATCTGTGTTATAATGCTTCCCTAATGGCGTGTTCAGGAAAATATTCCCCCGTCGTGTTCAGGAAAAGTGAGTGAGTGCAGTTAGAATAAGGGGTCCTGTCATTAGTTTAACACATAGGGGTCAAACATTATCGTGCCACTGCAAATAAAGTTGCCTCGTTACTTGGAATGGGTCTCAGCGAATGCTGACTTATGGCGGAAGGCATAATTTGACACAAATAACATGATTCATTTGTATATTGCTGAGCAGTCCAATTAACAAATTACCAGAAGACGTTGTCGTGAGGGTGTGTTTGAAAGGGTATCCCTGCTACAAGACACAGGAGACATCCCAGAAGATCACTTGGGATTATTTCTGAAGGATGAGTTAGCCTGTCTTTTCTTTTCCAATTTATCAAGATAGATCGGCAGTGATGGGAACTGCCCAATTGTTGACACGTTAAGGTTTGAGACGTGAGGGAATAAGGCGGAGAGCCGTCTTTCGGAATCTTTCCTCAAATGAAGTACAGCAGGTCGTTCCAGGCGGACATCTGCACATAAAACCACAGGTAGAAAGACACGCAAACTCACCCCTTTGAGGGTGACTATGGCCTTTTCTTGACACTCAGGTGCTCGGAGTGCAGGCATGCCCGTTTACGCACTCGTCCCACCCCTGTGAGACCAATGGCCACCCTGGTGGGTGGGGGGTAATTATCTATGTTATAGACAGCGTTATACTTCTGTGCACGTATAGGTTAGTTAGGCACATAGAATGGTTGGCCGGCAATCGTGGCATGGTCCATAGATGGGTCCCGACATGGAAGATAATTTCCTTAACGCCGAAACCTGTAGGATTAGAGCCCAGGATCGAACACGCAGTGTATCCTCATCTATCAGCAAGTCCCAGAACTCCCACTCGCCCAGCATTCACCTGGACAGATAAAACATAGAACAAATAGATAATAACAATATCTTGTATGCACAGAACATAACGAGACGGTTCACTGCTGTCTTGAGGCGGGATGCATGGATCGCCTGTGGAAAAAGATCGGTTAATATGGCGGTTCGAGTAATGAGAACAATCGCTGCAGGCCCCTCATACTTACCCTCCCCAAGCTTTACCGGCTTAAGGGATTTTACCATCACGGTGTCCCCTACCTGGTAAGGGTGAGTCGGTTCCTCGGGCAACTCCGGTCGTTTGCTGTTTTTGCCGCAGAGTATTCTGCCATGTTGAATATCCAAGTCAGTAGATCCAATTGCCGGACCCCCCCTTTCGCCAAGGGAGGTTAAAGGGTTGTCGAAAGATAATCTCATGGGGAGATAAATGTACGTCTTTGCATAGGGTCATTCTTATATCGGCCAAAACAACAGGTAACACTTTTACCCAATCCGACGTTTGTTCCGCTTGCATGGTTTTTGTCAACTTATCTTTTAGCGTCCAATTTGTTCGTTCCACTATCCCTGATGATTGCGGATGATATGGAATGTGAAAACGCCATTCTAGTGCTAGGTACTTATACAAATCCTGTGTGACCTCTGACGTGAACGGGGTACGTTTATCGGAATCAATGATTTCATTAGCCCGGACACGTGTCACTACTTTGGCATTTTCGCGGGCACACGGAAACGCTTCAACCCATCGCAAAAATATATCGGCAACGCTTGATGTTTCGCTACAGATGAAGTGGAGTTGTTTTTCGCACAGACCAAACATCGATCTAGAAATGAGTCAATAGTTTCTGTCAAATTTGCTATTCAGAATAGTTTTTTCATCTCCTCCTTGACCCCTTTTCGTGCGCGATGAGAAACCCTGTGAACCTCGAGACACGAGACAGTGCGAGGGTAGACACAGGTGACCATCACGGGTGTACCACAGGCCCTGAAGGTCAGGAGAAGCACCCGATTGCTGCCAAAAAGCAAAGTCAGATGGGCTAGCAGATGCTTGCAATGAGAGTAGGTCAAGATAGGGGATAAGACATGAGGCCAAGAATCCCGTGTTCAGAGGAGATGAGGGAGACGTATGCGGATATGGGGGGCCAAATTGGGCCGCCTGTTTAGCTAAACGGTCCACTAAAGCATTTCCCCGAATCTCATCAGTGTCCCCTGTAGTGTGCGCGGGCGTTTTTACAATAGCTTGGGCTGAGGGCAATGCACAGGCATGCTAAAGGTCCTGTACCAGTGAGGAATGTGAAATAGGTTTACCATCGGCGGATTTCCACCCACGTAGTTCCCAGATGGGGCCAAAATCATTACATTTACATTACATTTACATTTGCAGTATTTAGCAGATGCCCTTATCCAGGGCGATGTACAAGAAGTTCTTTATGTCTCTGTCTAAGGATAAATTCATTCACGAGCCACACCAAACGCGTAGCGGGAATCAGTGTAGATAGTTACCGCATGACCTTTTGACAAAACGCAAGCGCGAGTCAAGGCAAACAGCTCAGCCGCCTGAGATGATGAGAATGGCAGAGAATGGGCTTCCACCTTATCCCTTAGTAAACAACAAATATCGTAACCACAAAGGAAACACGCATCACTAGACTTAAAACACGACCCATCAACAATAAGTACGTCCCCTTCACCAAGGGCAGTTGAGGACAAGTCTGGAGAAGGAGAGAGTGAGACTAAGGAGTTACATGAGGTTCCGAGTTAAACGTGCAATCGGACATATAAACAAAACATTGATCAAAAGAGATTGTAGGATCAGCAGAACATGTGACGGGCAACGGAGGATTAAGTGGTGTCAATCTTTCCACCCCTTCGACACTGACAGAGCTAGTGGAGTGGCTGGAAATAGGCCCCCAGTATGTGCTCCCAGCTACAGACATGGTCGCCCCTGTATCAAAAAGAAAGGAATACAACACATTATTCACAACCAGATCCAACAAAGGTAGATCAGATATTGCGGGCGACTCATAAGTGCAGGAGAGCATGAGAGGGGTTGAGCTCTGTGGGCCTCCCTAGGCCTGGTACGGGCCTGCCGCAGCTTCAAACACATTAGGAGTGGCCAGGGCGCCCTGACGGGAGGGCATCCTGAGCGGTCGACATACCTCCGCGATTACCCTGGTCTTGTTTCTTCTTCCTACATTCATTCTGCCAGTGCCCAGGCTTGCCACAGTAATGACAATTCCCAGAGCATCGGGGGCCAAAATTTCCCCTGCGTCTACCGCGGACCCTGTTTCCTTCACTCCCTGTGGGATTAAACCCACAAGTCACATTTTTACATTCCAGGACTCCATCACCCTCTAGGGTACGCACTCGCTGTCCCAGCACCTTCACAGCCATGCTAGCCCGATCAGAGAGTTGAAGTTTCAACACCTTCTGCACCTCGGAGTGGCAATTAATGAGGAAAGTGTTTATGAACAGCATGTTAGGCTGTTCTTCCAGTAATTCCATCCCCCCTACACGAACCCAAGTTTCCTGAAATCGTGTCAAAAACTTTGAAGTTAATTCCTTGGGTTCTTGTTTACAATTATATACTTGTGTTAAATCGCAGTTGTCCATTTTCTTTTTCATCAAATAAGTTGTCAGCTGATCCTTAAGTACTTTAAGGGCATTCGGATCTGACCAGAAATAATAATATTCAAGTTGTTTCTTTTCATCGTCCGTATCATTATCAGTGTCACTATCAGTATCTGTGTCATTCTTAGTTCGCGAGCGAGCGGCATGAATCAATTTCTTTTTCATTTTGAGCGGTTTGATATTTTCCCGGACCCTGATATTTATCCCATATGAATCGGTTTCTCCCACGGCAGCCACCTCTCTAACCATGGTTTGTTGAGGCGTTCGATGCTGGGATATATGGGGGAGGTTTCATGAAAGGCGGTTCGGTTACCCGGGATTTGTTTCAATTCCCGGCGTTTTGTGTACCATTACCTATCGGGATTTGTTTCCCATTCCCGGCGTGTTTGATTACCCTGAACCCATTTATCTATGGACCTAACCATTTCTGGTACCCGTTTGCCATGTAAGGATAGTCCCAATCAGGATCCCCCGATCCCTCATATATTTGCGCATGAGCAGAAATCAAATAGCCGGATCGGAATGTCCCTCCACGCGGATAAGTTAAAAACTGTGGTTGTGGCTCAGTCCAACCAGCCAAATTATCCAACCACGGGGTGGTAAATTCAATGAAACCACAACGATCCATCCAATCCCGGGGGCGTTCCTCGGGATCTGGTCTGGGAATTTTCGTCTTAGATTGTCCCATTTTCAAATGTATACTGACTTGGAATTTCAACAATATTACTGAGAGAACAAACACAAAAAAACCGAGAGGAACACAGACTTGTCTTTATCATGAGTTTTATACTGACTGTGAGAAATATAATTTAGACCCCCGACAAGGACGTTGAGGGGTTTGATACATGTACCGTTTATGCGTTCATGGACGAAACAGACCTGTCTGCCTGGCTCTCTACTATAGTAAAATACGTAGGATCAACACGTTATTCTAAATGTCACACTATTTGACATTTGACATACTTTGAGATTCAGACCGTCGGATGGAGAGTGCCTACACTTTATTTATATATGACAAGATATCAAATCAGCACTCACCTTTTTCCAATGGAATGAATCCTGGACGAGCCCCCAAGAAACTGTTGGACCCTGATGACAGTCTCTTGTCCGATCCCCTTATTAGAACCCAAATGTTCCAATAGCTCCCACACCAAATTCAGTCACCGTAGGCAGCAGCAAGTCTCTGTTCGTCTCTCAGCGTTGAGAGCGGAAGTAAGAAGCACACACACACACACACACACACACACACACACACACACACACACACACACACACACACACACACACACACACACAGTGGAGATTCACACTTCAGCTCAAACTTTACTAATCTCAGCATGATATATCAGTAGTATCAAAAGCACACAAAGAACAGTCGTAGGCCAATCAGGAATATGCACGATGTATGTACGATGTCCAATCGTCCAGTCATGAGTATGCACAATGTCCATAACCAAGGAAGGCAAGCTGCACATCTTCTGGACAAAACAGGAGTGTCTCCGAACATATTGTCTTTACGATAAGATTGCGTGCGAAGGATGTTTCTGTTTTATGGAGAGGAATGTTCTTTCCATAGGTCATTTTGACAATTATTGTCAAATTTTGACAGTTATTTATATTCTTTAATTATAGAGTTATGCAGAACAAATAGCTCTGAATTAGTTTGCTTGAATTTGTATGACTCAAAATCATTTTATATATGCTTCTTGCTAATCTTCATGTTTTAATATTGAGAAATTCCACTCCAATAAAAATATAGATAAAGATCTTACTTAATTTTAAAGGGTAAAATGATAAATTTGCTTTTTATTTGGTCTATTTTTTTTTTATCTGTTAGTCTGTGTAAGTTGCGCATACGCATGCCTATATTATATATTTTTTTTTTTTTTTTTCATAATATATCAATAATATATCAATAATATATCCTGAAGTAAAATATATATATATATATATATATATATCTATATATATATATATGATATATATATTTATATATATATATATATATTCTCTCTCCCCAATATTACCATTAGCTGCTAATATTACTGCTAATATTAGCTAATTACATTTGCTACTGGAATTGGCACTAGTCTAACCAAGCATTAGCAAAGAAAATAGGCTAATTTGGTGATAGAATAACTTTGTTGACCTTATTGAAAAGAAATCCAGCTAGTTTCAGTAAGTTTGATAATGAATATTAATTATAATAATGAATCACTTATGTGTCAACCTGAAGTAAAATATCTACTTGTCAATGTCAATAAGGCATTAGCAAAAAACACACGCTAATCTGGCTAAATACATTATAGCCAGCTTATGCTATTCAATTCAATTCAATTCAATTCTTTTTACAATTTGTCATCGTCTCAAAGCATAATACGTAATGCAGCATAATTATAATGAAAAATGAAAATCAATTTGACCCTAAAGCCTCTTTTCCATCCTAATGATATGAAGTTAATAGATTGTACCTCACCATGCTTTTTCAAGAGAGCTAAAGGAGAATA
Organism: Kryptopterus vitreolus; assembly: GCA_030449085.1. Taxonomy (NCBI): domain Eukaryota; kingdom Metazoa; phylum Chordata; class Actinopteri; order Siluriformes; family Siluridae; genus Kryptopterus; species Kryptopterus vitreolus. The sequence continues at coordinate 7,507,854 of JACRUU010000015.1, read as the reverse complement.
TTTTTAATTCCTTTTCGTGAATATTTTGTCAAATTCTAAAGGCAAGTGGAACTTTCCATACTTATCAAATAGTTACAGCTACACCATTGATAAGATCAGTGCAGAATACAAAATGGAATGATTCCATTTTTGATTGTTTTGCTGTCATTGTGGAACTTGTCTGAATATTAAGTTCAGCTCTATATAATAGGATATGTAGTGCACAGTCAGGACGTGGATGCCAAGGACCTTGGCTATAAAAGAACCATGTACTTTCAAGAGATTCAAGATGATCATTCAATGATAAAATACATGCATAAAGTCTTCTTTCTGAACTATATGAAGACGAAAACAATGTAGTCTTCATCTATAAAAATACTTTTTTTTTATCCTTTGAACAGGAACATTTCTGGAGTCTTGACAAAACAGAATTCCGAATTCCACCTCAGCTGATCATCCAGATATGGGACAATGATAAATTCTCCCTGGATGATTACCTTGGTAAGGTGTCTTGACTCGTGTGTTTGTGAGACATATGCATTTTTCTTGCCCGTGTTGCTCATTTGCCATGTTTGCCAGGCACTGTCGAACTAAATCTGCACAATCTCATCTCGCCCGCTAAAACACCGGAGAAATGCAGCATGCACATGCTGGATAATGTGACTAAAACAGCTCAGAAATATGACCAGTCCAAGTCCCTGTTTGCCCAGAAGTCTGTCAGGGGATGGTGGCCCTGCTATATCGAAAAGAACGGAAATAAGGAGCTTGGTGTATGTATATATTGGCTAACACAATGTCAGTTTGATATGAGATAAGACTACTGTTGAAACCAAAAAATACTTTTTAGGGAAAAGTGGAGATGACGCTGGAGATTGTCAACGAGAAGGAGGCAGACGAGAGGCCGGCCGGAAAAGGCCGAGATGAACCCAACATGAATCCAAAACTCAACCCACCCAAGTAATCACAAGTCGCCATGGCAGTATATTAAAAGTTTAAAATAATGCTCACCTTTGTTAACATATATGTTTTGCATCCGTTTAGCCGCCCGGAAACCTCCTTCTTTTGGTTCACCAACCCATGCAAGACCTTGAAGTTTATTGTATGGCGGAGATTCAAGTGGCTGTTTATTGGTTTGATTATATTGCTATTAGTCCTGCTGTTCCTTGGAATCCTCCTTTATTCATTACCGGTAAGGACAAGAATAATGAATTCAGCGAATAACAAGCTGGTAGTGTTTCCTAAATCATATTATAGTAAAGGCAACCTTTTCTTTTTCCTTCATATGGCATTAATTACTGATTTGACTTTTTCCTCTTGCAGAACTACATCTCAATGAAAATTGTGCAACCAATTAAATGAGAAGGATATTTGACTTGGAGACGGAAACAACCGGCGAACATATTTTTTTTGTATTTTCATATCCAAAGCTACTCTGAAATATAAAGTTTTGCCCTATTCACTTATTATGTAGGATTTTCTATGTTTTTATCTTATTTCCCCACAGGATTGACATGAATGTGCCACCATCCTTTAGCAATTTGTTTTTTATCGACTTTCGTAACTTTTATTCAGCATATCGTATCTCTTAATGTATCAATTAATAACACTTAAGTATTAGAATAGTATTGGAATTGAAGGTGGGTTTCGGTTCCATGTCTATAGAGATCAAAAGATGAACATGGTGTACACTCTAGAATATACTAGCCTTTATTTGTCACATATACATTACAGCACAGTGAAATTCTTTCTTCGGAAGAATTTTCGGAAGATGTGGTCGGAGCGCAGTGTCAGCCATGAGCCTGAAGGGTTCAAAGTCTTGCTCGAGGACCAAAGAGCAGCAGCTTGGTGATACTGGGGCTTGAAACCCCCCGATCTTCTGATCCATAACCCAGCACCTTAACCACTGAACTCTGATTCATAGGCTATGAAATGTAACATGGTAAGGAACCATAGACAGCTTGCGTGTAGTAATAAAACGATCTGTTCTCATCCAGGGGGAACAACACATTGTTTAAAATGCCATTATCAATGTAATTTCCCTGTAAAATAATCTAATAAACCACTCAGGTACAAACACATGGAAACACACCGAGTCAATAAAATTGTCCTTTATTCATTTATTTATTTGCACTTCTTTTTTTTTTTAGAACTGATTATTTTTGATGACTTATGGAAGTCATTTTCCCAAAATTGTACATGTATAAAGAGACAAAGAATTTTATCTCAGGCAACAGTAAGAGATTAATTTGAACTTTGTTTTTATACAATTTGCAAATCATTGCATATGGGAGAGAATTAGACAAAGTGCCATTTGCATAAATCGAAAAGATTTGGGTAGAAAAGAATTGGTGCAAAATAATACTTGTAATTTATTAATGTAACATAGCATTAGAAATATAAATGTAAATATAGCATTAACAAATATAATTATTGTTCAATAAAATATATATTTTTAAAGCAGTCAATAAAAGTAAACATTAATCCTCGCATTGATTTTGTGATTCATGTCGGGTTGCCAGATTGACGCAGCTGATGACGTCACACGTGAAGGCGGGAGAGGGATAAAGTGGAGCAGTCACGGTGCTGTAGTTTTATCAGTTGTTACATCGAATCTCGTCCCAGATATATTTATTATTTATTTATTTTTAAAAGTATTTAAGTTCAAATCTAGTTATTAGTAACATTTATTTTGGGGGAGAAATCGTCTTTACAGGTTTTTGTGCAGTGAAGGTAAGTGTACATGTCAGAGAAATACTGACTAGCAAAAAAAAACAAACAAACAAACAAATAAAACAAGCTAGCAACCGTTTGAAATGAATGGCAACGTGATATGAAGATTAGCATTATGAAATATAGACAAATATTATGTTTAAAAGCACTTTGCTTATGAGCTGACGGTTTACCACCAGTTTCCTACATACCTGCAATTCTGTGAAAAAGTCTTGACCCCTTAAATACAAGCAAACCTAAATACTTATTAAATGATCATTTTATTTATACTAAATGAATTTGGGGAAGTGAAAAAGGCTCATTCTAAATCCTTGAGAGTCCAGAAAGCTACATTAAGAGACCCTTTATACAAACCCTTTATACAAACCCTTAACCCTTTATACAAGCTGAATGAATCCAGTTTTTGTTAGAATAAGCGTTCCACTAAAATCCTGCACTGTGATGGGAAAAGACTCATTACTAGTTATCAAACACTTTATTGTGATACACAACCAGGTATTAATTTAAGGACCAATTTCTTTTTAACCCAGGGCCCGTTAATAAATAAATTTAGCGTTTTAAAAATGGCAGATCTAACGCATAAAATGTCATGTTATTCTAGGAATTGATTTCTGCTTTCACTCGTGTCCCATCAGACCACATTGTGTTTGGTTCCTCCATCAGCAAGCCCAGTCCTGTTCTGTTCTGTTCCTAACAAATGCCTGGAGGTGGAATATTTCATGTGCGGAGCCAAGCCAACAGCACCGGCAGGAGGATAATTAGACAGGCGGTATTAAGAAATGAGGATTGGGCTGATTTAATTTCAGACCAAACTGTTAATTTGTGCAGCCTGTCAGAGAGAGAGAGTGTGTGTGTGTGTGTGTGTCACTTCGCTTGTAGGCTGGTTTTTCTTTACTGTGCTTGACTGATTGACGTGGTGCATTGGTGAAATCTATGTACAGGTGTGTGTTCACGTTATCACCGACTGGAAGGACCAAAAAAACAACAACAATAATCTAGGAACCGTTTTAACTGAATGGAAAAGAGAAATGAAAATTAGCATTCTGCTTTACAGGCGTCATGATTTTAAAGGCAACTGACAGTGAATTGTATGAATTAAAAGGCAATGGTCCAAAGTGGCCACGCATTTTTATTATTATTATATTCTACAAAAAAAAATCATTTTCTTTTTTGTTTTCTCGTGCAGTCGAAATGGCAAAAGTCGATCAATTGCTTTGTGATCAGTACATTTATCTTTCTGTATATTCCCCGTGAGAGAACGTGCTCTTGTGCCAAATACACAGAGCGATTAGGTGTTGATCGATGTTTGTCAAGACGACGAGGAAATTAATTAGCGATAATGAGAGAACTTCTGTCGTGATCACGACAAAGCAGCTCATTATGTGGAAATAACAAGAAAACAAAAAAGGAATGTGCACAGCTGAATATCTCAAACTAATAAGTACAAACTTATAAGGTCAGATGACATGTCCAGAGATTTCCTCAAAACCTGGCTCAATTTCAGTGTGTGCTGAATAAAACCAGCAGCACCTGGAAGTAGGATATATATATATATATATATATATATATATATATATATATATATATATATAAGGGACACAAGAAAGCCTTATAGAAACTGTATAGTACACTTTTCAGCCTAATATAGCTGTTTTCCAAATATAGAAAAACATAAATTTTCAATTAGATATATGATAAGAACTCCCACAGATTAATCTTCACTAAGAACATGTATGCACTTGTGTTTGAGTCCTGATATATTTCTTTTTCAGTCATTTTTTCAGGGCCATGTTTGGCCTGCGGGCTTTGAGTTTGACACCGGTGTCCTAAATCATGACATCAACTGTTTTCCTGCACCCGGGCATGACTGTGCTGAAAGCCTCTTGCTTGTGTAATGCACTACTGTTAAAAACATTCTATTCAGTTGGGGTTAATGGGAGAGGCTGTGATAGAACTTATAATAATAATAATAATAATAATGGTGTGACAGATAAAGGCATATATGATTTCTTTACATCACTGGTGTGCTTGTTTCTAATCTTCCCAATATGCACCAGCTACTGTCTGAGGAAAGCTTTTTAGTGATTCCTCAGAGAAGTGAACGCAGCCAAATTTATCTCCCCAAACTGGTGAAGTACAGGGCAGTGAAACAAAAGTTAAGGAAAGCTTTTGCCTCTATTCGAAGATACTTTTTAGAGGAGTGTGTATGTCAGTGCCAGCCATCAAAGCCATAATTTAGTGGATTAGTGTTAAAACCACATTTTGGACACACAAAAATACACTCGGTACTGTTTATTTTTCCCAAACATTAAAGTATGATGATGTGCTGCCATGTGCTAATTTCGTTGTAGAATTTGGGTAGAATTTTGACTTGGTAGGCTATTTGCATTATACCGAGTTGTTCAAAAAGATGCTATGACTTACATGGGATTGACTTTTATTTTAATAATATAACAACACGCACTATGTACACAAGTCCAACTGAAGCTAGTGCACTGCTTCGACCTATACTCCTTGGTTCTCAATGCATGTGCAAAGTCTTCTTGTAAAATTATATAGTACAATATGAGTAGTAACATCTTTTCGGACAGTATATATATTTTCCCATTCTACAAGTATTTTTATTGTGCCATTTTTTTTTACTAGTAAAACAGCCACCATATTGGTTAGCTAAAGGTTTGGGCAAAACCTACCCATCTCATTCGTATGTGCATTGTGGACATGCTATTCCAGATTGTAACGTTAGGGTGCAAGAACGGGTGGTAAAAATAAATAAACAAACAAATAAATAGTGAGAGTTTACGATGGGATCGGTCACGTGTCCACATACATTTTGCATGGGATCAGGTTTGCAATACATGGATTGTCAAAAATATTGTATTACAGTATAAATTACTATATTATATACTCTTACATAGTGTGTGTGTGTGTGTGTGTGTGTGTGTGTGTGTGTGTGTGTGTGTGTGTGTGTGTGTGTTTGGCTCAGTAGTATTAGACACTGCACTCTGTAATGTGATCTGTGGGTTATTCTGGTGCGTGTGTGTGTGTGTGTGTGTGTGTGTCTATTTAAGAGCCGGGGCAGTTTGCTCGCTTCGGCTCGCTCCTCCTCCTGCTTTCCTCCTCTCCTCCTCCTCCTCCTCCTCCTCCTCCTCCTTTCCCGTTCAGCTCCACCACAGAGGCCATATTGGTGTTGTGTTAGGATTCAGGCGCGAACCGAGCTGAAATTTCCCCCTCCACACAGCTTCAGGGTTTGTTCGCTTTATTCACGCCCACTACAACACACTTAACCGTCTTATGTGCGTGTGCGTGCGCGCGTGTAGAAGAATACCGCAGGTGGGTCCGAGGTGTGCGATCCGAACCCAGGACGCGGCGTGGATTATTTCGTCTTTCCCTCCGCTAATACATATTTTTCTGAACATTACATAATTGGCACCGCAGTGAGTCACGCTGTTCTACAAAGGTATGTGTTGTTTCTACACACTGCTGTGGAAGATCCTGTTTGTTTATCGTGTCTGATTAGGCGTTTATTGATATGGAAAGATTTCATAATGTGGCATTGAGGGCTGTTTTTTTTTCTTTCTTTTTTTTGTTGTTGTTTTAAGAAGAGAAATCACACAAATCCAGGTCCATCTGCTTGACCTTGTCTCTAGATGAAATTGGCTCAGGTTTTGCTTAGGTTTTTCTATTAGTTTCATGCTAAATATTGTGTATTCCAGCGCCGTTTTAAGCTGATCGTCCTAACCGGCTCTTTAGGACGGCTTTTGGGTTGTAGGACAGATCTGAGCTGAGCTGAGCTGAACTGAGCTTAGCTGCTGGGAGTGCCTTGGCCTCATTCCATAGCTCCATATTATCCACATTTCTCCTGCAGCCAGATATTACTGCTTAAACCAGTCTAGAGTAACTTGTGTAGTGTAGATGTTGCTGCATGTTATGTGGTTCTGTTTGCTGAAACACTGCTGTGATGTGTGACCTAGACACACACACACACACACACTCTCACTCTGTGTGTCTCTATCTCTCTCTCTCTCTCTGTGTGTTCAGTGTCAACTCAATCTCCTTGGCTCTCGCAGCTGAAGGGAGACCATGGTGTATTCCAAAGCAAGCACACATGCTGCTCAGAAGCAGGATGTAGACAAGACCGGCTATACCTACTCGCTCAGGTGAGGCATGGGCTTCAAGCCTGCGGTATATATTCCCCCCTCCCGCCTTTTTTTTTCTCATTAATCCCATATCGCTCTGCAAACTTTGTCAACCCCATGTGTATATATAAATACTCGCTTGTTTGTGAGAGACTGTGTTCTCCAGCATGCCTGAGAATATTGATTCTGAAATTGCATTGTTTCAAATCCAAGAGAACTCCAAGGCAAATCAGGGGTTTTTATTGAGTTTGGGTTTGCTGTATTATGTGTGTTAATGCATGTGACCCATATCTCGAAACCTTTGCATACTCAGATCTCTGTAATCCGTTAAAGCAAAGCTGTAAACATAGATGTAAACCAATGCACATCAACATTTTTTTTTTTTTTTTTTTTTTTTGTGTAAAACGTTCATTCATCCACTTTTATTAATGGTTTTTATTATTATATTTTGTGGGTTTTACTCAGTTGCTTTGGAGTATTTCTCGTTTGATGGTAGATGTTTAGATATTACGACTCTTCAGGTGAGAATCAGTCTAATGTATTTTGATCAACATGACACAAACAATTGATTGAGAGATTTTTGGTCATATCCATCCTTTATCTTTAAGGCTATTCCATGATTCTCTGAACTCCTTTCCTGATCAGCTTAACTCGATGACTCCAACCTCCGTCTTTAGAACCTTGACCTAGATTGCACCCATGTATGCATGCATCGGATCAGTCATGTAGCTTGTGTATATTCAAGTCAATTGAAAAGCAAACACTTTTTTTGTGTGTGTGTTGACTAGATGATGAATGAAACCAAATAACTTTCAATTTCCAACCCCACCAAATTCTTTTTTAGGCTGTTTTGTAATGCAACATGTCAACGATGTCAATGATTTTGAAATGAAACCTTTTGACCGAGTCATTTGCAACCCTCTGTTTTAACAACTGTGTTGCAGCTGTAGTTTCTCTCAGCTCTAAACATCCAACAGAGACTGTGGTAGTGTGTGGAATGTTTTTAGTTGATGATTACCAGGACATTTCGATGCCCTATGCTGGATTGATAAATTGATCTATAAATCAGCATGCAAAGGCAGCGTTAAGATTTTAACATAAAGGGGAGAAAATGCAGCAAACTTTATATTATATTTGTGTGAAGATTGAACATTTTTGACCTCTTATGAGAGAAGTTCAGTGTTATGATGTGCATAATTGACTGCATGATGTGGAGGTGGAACAGTAGTTTTGAGAATTCCATTTCTGACATATGAAAATAAATGCAAATGAGAGATTTATTCCGAACATACCTGTTGTGGAGTAACACCGACATAAAGCTTTGGAAATTTGTGACTCCAAAGGAAAAAAACAGCCATTCAAGTAATGATTCTAAAACCTAATTTCAATTACAAATATATACCAGTTGTATCTTTTGCATGGACAAGTGTAGTGCAGACCCCCCCCTCCCCCCTCTTTTCTTTTTCTACCCCCTTTAAATATGAACTAAATACCTTTTGATGCATCATTATTTGGGTTTTCTATGGGAATTGGCAATAGAATTCACTCTATTACTACTACTACTACTAATAATAATAAAAATAATTCACATTATTATTACTCCAACTATAAATGAGATCAACAGGCAATCATCTTTCAGTTATTCACTCGAATTTCTCCCTGATTGTACCACAGACGTAAAACGGATTTTATTTTTCCAGTTTGTGGAAGTGTACGTTTAGTGATACTTGGCTTGGGGGGAAAATTACATTTATGGTGTGGATAAGCCCAGTTGCTAACATTATATTTGTGAGTTGTTGGTGGTTTTAAATTTCATTCTTAATGGTCTTTAAAAGGTGTCTAAAACATTTGACAGAAAACCATGTACTTTTAATTTACTGATTTTGTTTTTGTTTAGTAATCTATTTATTTCTTTTTAATCATAATTTTTAGTTTCATATTGTCCCCCCCCACCCCCCACCCCTCATTTCATTACCTGATAACCACAGGCTTTCACATGCAAGTTCAGTTCCGTATTTGGATTTCATTTGGTTGCATCCCAGCCAACATTACAGCACGTCTCATTCGAGTCAAGTATATTGGGTATAAATATCCTGGATCACATGTTCAACACAGCGTTAAGTGTAAAATCACACCCCTCCTCTCAGGCCTGCCTGTTGCACAGATGTGACCGTGTGTAATTGCAGAGAATGCATTTCCAAAGAACTCTCGTGTTGCTTAACATTTCTTTTTGTTTCTTTCATCTGAAGGTGCATGAACAGGCATGGCGGTGTGCCGGTGTGGTATTCATGGTATTCTTTTAAAAATATGGATTTTAGGTGCGGCCCTAGTAAATGTCTTGAAGCGCTGTTGTCTCAAAAATATATTGTCGGTGTGTGTGGAGGTTCTTTTTATTGTCTTAAAAAAAGCAAGCATGATTTATGTTGGCTGAGGAGAAGGAGTGAGGAATGAGCAATATACGCTCTGAAATAGTTCCCTCTCGAGGGGTGTGTTCCTTTTTTTAAGAAATAGCATGCGTGTTGTGTGTGTGTGTGTGTGTGTGTGTGTGTGTGTGTGTGTGTGTGTGTGTGTATGCCCGGTTGCTTAGTGAACCGCTGTAGCACGTGTGTGTGTGAGCAGCCACTTGAAGTAAATTTTCGATCATCTCTGGATCATTCAGAATGGCACTGGTCTGGCCTTATAAATGTGGGTGTGTGAAAAAATGATTGACACAGGCTCTGTTTGGCTTGTTCTTCTGGTCTGAGGAATGATTTGTGTGTGTGTGTGTGTGTGTGTGTGTGTGTGTGTGTGTGTGTGTGTGTGTGTGTGTGTGTGTGTGTGTGTGTGTGTGTGTGTGTGTGTGTGTGTGTGTGTGTGTGTGTGTGTGTGTAAGCATGTTACATGCCTCAAATGTGTTAATTTCTTTTTAGTAAGTCTGACGAGCCTGAAGGCATCTTCTGTATATAAAATAAAACAATTTTGGAAGCATATTTTAGCTCTTGGTGCACAAGAACATGACGGCTAAGGGACGCTTTGTTTTTGTGTTTTTGATTTCATTATCACACTTGAATGCAGGTATTTTTCTGGAAAAATTTGTGTGTATGAATACATGCATATATGCATACATACATACATAAAATGTATATCTACACAGATCTCTGTATGTATGTATGTATGCATGTACCACATTATTAGTGTCTTTCTGTTTTGCTTGGTCATATAAGGACCTGGCTGCTCTCCTCTAGTACAGCTTGTTAGTGCTGACGTGGGTTTTTGCTGATTAGGTTTTCTGTACAGGGTTGGACGACCTACTGCTCCGTTATCAGTTTCTAGCACGTTAGGTCGCACCCACCTTTCAGCATGCGACTCTTCCAAACATCTCCCAGTGCAATGTAAAACAAGATCCAAAAACCTAGCAATGCTACACTGAGATTGTTCACTGGTAGCATTTTTATTTTATTTGTCCTCCAAATAGGGCATTTTCTCTCTCTCGTGTGTGTGTGTGTGTGTGTGTGTGTGTGTGTGTGTGTGTGTGTGTGTGTGTTGGCTAGATGACCGATGAGATCAAAACCTTTGGTCCAGTCATTGCAACCCTTACGTTTGTTAACAAACTTGGTTGCAGCTGTAGTTTCAGAAAGTCAGAAATACTCCTCAATTACAAGTTCAACATGTGCCGTATTTGTGCCACTCTCCACGGAAGTTGTTCCAATAGATTTCGGATTGTGTTTTTGTATAGATTTGTGATCATTCTTCTATAAGGGTATTAGTAAAGTCTGATTTAGATTACATTTACATTTACGCCATTGGCATGGCGGATGCCCTTATCCAGAGCAACTTACAGCTGAGCAGTTGAGGGTTAAGGGCCTTGCTCAAGGGCCCACTAGTGGCAGCTTGGTGGTGGTGGGGTTTGAACCCATGATCTTCCGGTCCAGAGTCCAACACCTTAACCAGTGGGCTACCACGTCCCTCTAGATGTCACCCCTAGATCAGGGGTGGCCAACTAGTAGGAGACTAGTGCAGACAGAGTGCAGACTGTGTTACTGCAAAGAGCCACATCATACACATGGGTACACATGAACATCATCCCATTCCCATTGACTCATGTTATGTGAAAGCTCCTAAAGAGCCGCAGGAAACTAGTTAAAGAGCCTCATGAGGCTCAGGAGCCATGGGTTGGCCAGGCCAGCTCTAGATGTAGGCGAGGAGGCCCGGGGTGCACTCATCCCAAAGCTTTTCAATACGGTTGAGGTCAGAGCTCCGATGCTGGCCATTCAAGATCTTACACGCCAACCCCTATGTTCATGCCGTTTGTACACGGGGGCATTGTCCTGCTGGAACACGTTCGGGTCTCCTGGTTCCCCAAAAGGGCAAATCTTAATTGTACCACATCCACAGTCATCTAATGAAAATGTGTACCTCCAATATTGTTGTAACAGTTACTGTCCATGTACAGTAATGCGTTTCATTTATAGATGCAAAACTTTCTTTATTGCAATCAGCTACCTTATTGATGCTTTAATTATGCCCACTGTTTATACATACAAATTGAAAAGAAACTCTGAGTTTAGATGAATGCATTATGAATTTAATGCGATAAAGTCAGGAAAAGGAAGCTTGAAGGATCATAAAAGAATATCCTGATTTTCCAAAGCTGTATTATTTAATGATGTTCCTTCTCGTGTAGTTTTATTTCCAGGATGTTTCCCTTAGACTATTATTTATTCATTCATTCATTCATTCATCTTCTAATGCTTTATCTGATCTTCCCTCGGGTCACGGGGAGCCTGTGCCTATCTCAGGCGTCTATGGGCATTAAGGCAGGATACACCCTGGATGGAATGCCAACCCATCACAGGACACACACACACACACACACACACACACTCACATTCACACAGACATTCATACACTAGGGGCAATTTTTCCAAGGTGCCAATCAACCTACCGTGCATGTTTTTGGACCGGGAGGAAACCGGAGAACCCGGAGAAAAACCCCCTAAGGCACGGGGAGAACATGCAAACTCCACACACACATGGCCGAGACGGGAATCAAACCTGGACCCTGGCAGTGTGAGGCGAACGTGCTAACCACTAAGCCACCGTGCCCCTTGCTTAGACTATTATTCTTTTTTTCCTATTTTGTCCTTCAATAATAATACATGTTTCCCTGCATGTAGTCCTTCATATCTCCTACATGTAGTCCAACATCTCCTGTCAATCAGAGCAATTCTAGCCAGAGTTCTTTTGGTTTTTGTACCAAATAACAGGGAAGGTGTTTGGAAGAAACTGTTTGTTTCGGAGGAAGCATATGATCATATGATATTATTTGAATATATATTATATATTCAAGTATCAAACTTTTGCTCCCAATAATGTCTACTCAAAACCTTTCACCCGGGTTACTCTAAAAGACACAGGAAGGCAGATTTTGTGAAATGACTTCAATTTGCTGTGTTCAGTCTAGTGCAGTGTGATGAGTATTTTTAGAATGGAAAGGGCAAGGTGGCACTGAGCAAAAAAGAAATGCAGAAACGCAGCGCACCGGATGGAGGGAGGGGATATGCGTGAGTCACCGAATGGCTTTAGTGCTTCCAACAGGAAGTGGAGTAAAGCCTTAACGTCCCACCCACAGAGAGCACCCTGATCTGCTGACCGGCTGTACGTTTTCGTGTGGGTGGTAATGTGTGTCCGTTGGGATTTGTCCATGGCATGAGCACTGACGACAGGTGGGATCTGGAGAGCTGGGGCTGGACCGTGCTGTGTGTATTCTGCCCTACTTTCACTTGTAACTCTCTCTATCCTCTTTTTTTCCCCCTTTCGTTTCTCGAGACCGTGTGCATTTAAGATTACGTTCTCACTTGGCCCTTGTTTTGTCGTCTTGCACAACAAAAGACCTTTGAGGCTGCTTTAAGGTCGTCCTGCAGCGTTAAATGAGGTTGCAGTTTAAAGCAGTGCATGCCATTTGCCTGGTTTTCAGCTGTCTAGGCAAATGGAGCAGGACTGTTGCAATCAGAACAGCTCCAAAGTTCAGCAGCATGAACGCTGGAATTGTTTGTTTCCAAATGGCAGTTGGTGGTTTATGGGTTCCCCCCCCCCCCCTGCTTTGGAAACATTTAGTCGACTGGTCAGGCACAGAAAAGTGGGAACACCCCATCGCCCCTTTTATTTTTTTGGTTTTTGCGCTTTTGCATGTGGCTGTGAGCTGAGATTTGTTTTTGTTCCGTTGTACTGGTAGGCGGCGCTTCCATCTGTGTTTAGCACAGATCGTATTCCCTTGTTGTTTGTTCTTCCGGTGTTTTTTATTGTCCGTCATATTGTCCTGTGCAGCACCAGTTCTTTGCTGGAACTCTCTGCTTAACCTTTTGGAGAGATTTTGAAGCAAAAAGCTCCCCATTTTAATATGCTCATATGCACATGGTATGGTTTGAATCAAGCAGAATGCTACCGTTTCATTATTCAGATCTAAGAAAGGAAAAGGCTACGACTACGGACACGCTGTTTGGTTAGCTCCAAGATAATTCGTACCCCCCCCACCCTGTTCTGTCCTAGTGTTATGTCAGTGCTTACACATTAATTTTAATTCTGCTGATGGTGTGTATGCACTTGAATTGGAAAGTCACACATTGTTGTAGTAGTAGTAATATTAATAATAATAATATGATTCTGTTTCCCTTAGCTCCAGCTACTCCTCAGCTGCTCTGGAGTATGAGAAAGCGCACAAACTGGCTCCGGTGTTCGAGTCGCCCAGGATGTCGCGACGCAGCCTGCGCCTTCGGGCTAACTCCACCCACTATGGAGACGACAGCCTGCTGGACTCCTCCGTCAACCGCAGCACTTCTTACAGCACCGAAAGCCGGCTTCACCAGGAGAGCAAGTAAGAAGGCTTTACTACTAATGAGGATCATGTCTATTTACATGAGCAGTGACTGGAGACTAGATTACAGACGTTTGTAGAGAGATGACTGTTAGACTGGTGTGTACTTTTTGAAAATCAAATGTTTAGTCCGGATTTACTGATCCAATCAGCAGCTACTCTTCTATGATGATGTTCCAATAGAACATCTATCAGGGTAGTGGCATATCAGGGTAGGGTGTAGCTCAGTGGTTTATGATGCTTGGGCTACTGATCCAAAGGTCAGGGGTTCGAGCCCAGGTATCACCAAGCTGCCACCCTTGGGTCCTTGAGCAAGGCCCTTTTCAGCATTCAGCATTTCAGCACATCCAAAACACATTCAGTAGGGGGAATGGTGCACTCTAAACCTTTAAAGTAAAATGTTAAGATTGAGGATGTTTTGCGTAATGAGTTTTTTCTTTTGGAGGCCTCAAAAGGATTCACCTTACACAAGGGGGTCTCCTGATGAAAAGGTTTGACAACTACTGATCTAAAGCATACCTGCACTAGTGGTGTGCACCGGGGGCTTTGAGTTTCGTTGTACCAGATCCAAAGATATTCTATACAAGGATGTGGCTCCATCTTTGTGGAAGTAGTTTGTGGGGGAGGAACACAGATGGCTAGAAAAGTCCCTTTTTAATAGTAGTTTACCTATTGAGGTGTAGTTAAGGCTATGTTAATTGTGTTTAACTTGTTTAGCACTGTTCATAGTGTTCAATGTTGCATTCAGTTGATAATGTTCAGACTTTTTGCATAGAAGGACATTTTATGCTTGTCTTAGTGATGCAGTAAATGACTCCTATTGCAACAGCCTCCCAAGAATAGCACCACATTCTGGCACCGTCACATCGGTAATGATTTTACATTTAACGCTTGCATATGTTTATATATAAATAAATAAATAAATAGGGAGGTGGGAGGTCAGTGGTTAATGCATTGGGCTTTGGAGCAGGAGATCGCAGGTTCAAAGCCCACCACCACCAAACTGCCACTATCTGGCCCTTGAGCAAGGCCCTTAACCCTCAATTGCTCAGTTGTAAGTCGCTGTGGATAAGGGCCCTGCTAAATGTCGTAAATGTCAAATGTCATATTCAGTGTTGGGGAGTAACTAGTTACTTGTAATGATGTTGCGTGATTTAATTATGAAATAAAAGTAACAGTAATCCGATGCAGCTACTGAGAAAAAAACATGTCATTAAATTAGTTACTTTTGAAAATGTTAGATTACAAATCCCAAAGACCACCACCCAACACCAAAATGCAAAAAAATCACCAGAATACATTATATTGACCTCACTGAAGAAATGTTGAAAGAATAGAACAGAGTTGATCAAAATGTGTTAAAAGGGCTCAACGTATTAGATTATTTTAACTTGTACAGCATTTCACTGTTTTAAGTTGATATATGATATATATATATATATATATATATATATATATATATATATGGTATAATGTAATATGTGTATATATGTATATATATGTTGTGTATATGTGTGTGTGTGTGGTGTGTGTATATATATATATATATATATATATATATATATATGTGGTGTGTGTGTATGTATATATATGTATGTATATATATAGATATATATATATATATATATTATATATTTATTTATGATATATATATTATAGATATATATATATATATAGATATATAATAATATATCTCTATATACTATAGATGGATGGAGAGATGGATAGATAGATAGAGGGGGAGGGAGGGAGATATATATATATATACACATATACACACACACACACACACACACACACACACACACACACACACACACACACACAAGGTATCTCAATGTAACCCAAAGTTGGTTCTAAAGTTTTGGGGGAGAAATATATTTTAAACAATAGAACTTTTTTTTATTATTATTATTTTGTATAATAACTAATTTCCACCATGATAATGTTCAGGTTTTCACCTTAACAATCTTAATAAACCCATTTTGTTTGTTAACTTTAGCTACTATATGTTTGCTTGTAGACTTGTTTGCTTCCCCCCCCTTGATATGTTTAAGGTGGTTGGAAATTTTTGGGACTGATTGGGACTTTTTATTATATTAGATATCTCCAAAAATATTCCTCAGACTTCCATTCATATGTGGGTCTTACGCAAGTTGTTACCACAAAGTTGTAGGTACACAATTATTTAGGGTTATTGTTCTTTCCTGTCAAATTATATTTTTTTCCTTTTTTCCAAGTGGTAGACCCAAACCTGTACATGACAATCCCCCTGTGCACAAAACCAACTCCATGAAGATATGTTTTGCATGAGTTTGAGTGAAGGATCATAAGTGACGACTAAGCTTGACCCTATTTAACAGCTTTGGGGATAAACAGGGACAGAAGTAGGAGAGTGGCAGTTATTATAACAGTAAACGAGGACTAAATGTGGAACAGGATGTTCAAAAAGTAGCTACCAATCTTGTGTCCATAAGTTAGTGCTTTAAGAATAAGTAGGAATTGTGAGATTTTGCTGTGAGATGCTGCTGCTTAAAAAAAAAAAAGAACAAAACCAAATGTTATGCAATTCTTTCACTTTCCACTCTCTGTTTACTTGAGGAGCAGTACCATTTGCTGCTTCCTCTCCACTGGCTTCCTGTAGCTGCCCACATCAGATTTAAAACGCAAAGCCAAAAATGGACCAGCGTCCACCTACCTTTAAGGCACTTACCATTCCCCACGCAGCACCATGCTCCCTCTAAGGCTGAAGAACATCTCGACCGGACCCAACATCTCTCCGGGGACAAGGAAGACATATGCGCATCGAGCATCTCTTCATTGTCTTGGCACCCGCGAACGATCCATGCCACTGCCAATTTATTAAAGATAATTTCACAATCTAAATATACATTTATCATGCTGTGTTGCATCTTCAAGAAAATTCCTACGTATAAAAAAATTTATTGGTAGTTTTCAGTTTGCATGTCTTTGCTTAGCCAGTGTTCCTAGTCTCTACTCTCTTTGTGGGTCATAGTTATGAGTTTTTTTTTCTTCTAAATTTCGTATCTGGAGCAAAGCGGTCAAATATAAATCTCATGGGATTGAGCAATGCCATGTTTGTTCATGTACAATGTTGCAGCTACATCCTTCAGGAAGTATTTTGTGCTTTGGGGTTGTCTTTGGCTTCAGTAGTGACTGGATAACTGGGTGAGAATTCTGTGTGTGTGTGTGTGGGTTAAAAAAATTACATTACAAAAACAGGAATAGAATTCATACATTCATCCATGTACCATATTTGAATAAACCAACCATTAAAAAAAATGTACATTGGAATTAATATTAAAAGAATTAGAGATTTAGAATGAATTTTATATATTTGTAACATCTGTGACAATTATAGTATTAAAAACAAAGTCTTTTATGGTAAATTGAAAACAGAAAAATGTGCGATTCATGTGTGAAATCAAGTTTTAATCTATTGAAAGCCCTAATAAATATAGATTTATTTTGTAAATAAATAAATATGTTAATATAATTTTTTTTTATTCCCCTGCTCCCCCTAGGACCGTGAAGAGCAGACGGTCTCAGCGCTCCGTGTCCGGGTCAAGTTCGCAATTTCAGACACCGGTGAAGAGCCAGAGCCAGGCCCATAACAGCAGCATGCACAGCTGTTCGGTGAGCGACGCCTCTCTTCTGTCCTCCTTGATGGATGAGTCGAGCATCCAGGATCACACACTCGTCGGCAGCTTCTGGGGTCAGTTCACCATACCATAGAATTTCATATATGTGACATGGTAGCTTTTGTGGGCCACGTGTTGCTGACCAATGTTTCTCCTCCAAACCCCTTCACCCTTTCTCATCCAATTTAGGATTAGATAAGGATGGCGATCTCAGAGGTATGTTTTATTTTAAATCATTTATTGTGTTTGAGGGGGGTGTTCTTTTTGTAATTTTTCTTTATATAAATAAGTCTGAGGGTGTGTCATGCAATGATGGAGTTCAAAGCCAAAGATTAAACATGTCTGGACAATGAGGATGCCTAAAAAACTGTATTTTTAATAACAAATCAAATCCAATCCACAACAAGTCAAGACCCTTCTTCCCAGTATGAAGGTGATGGATGTAAGTCACTCTGGATAAGAGCGACTACCGCATGCTATAAGCATATAGTGGTTAAGGCGTTTGACTCTGGACCGATGGATCACACATTCAAATCCCAGAACCACCGAGCTGCCACTGCTGGGATTTAAGCAACTCCTCGATTGCTCAGATTTACGTCCCTCTGGATCATTGCATCCCCAAGTGCCATATATAGGTTTTGCAATTGATGTACAAAGCCCTGCAATATACCATATGCTTACACACCTTTTATATTACGTCCTATTTAAATACGGGTCCAAAGTCCATTATAATTTTCCAAATTGGCAGTCACTTTCCTTTCATATAGATCAGTCTGTCATTTAAAACTATAGTGCTTATCAGTTTGAAACAATCATTTTGCTAAGGGAGAAGGAATAACATAAGATCGAGTTTGATAACCCTGTGATGGCTGCGCTGCGTCAGTAATGTTTAGTTCACATTGACGGTCAACAGCAGACATCTTACAAAATCGTCGGCAAGTATGGGTTAATATTCTCACTGACTGACGTGAACCAAGTTCAAGGGAAGGAGAGAATGTGAGAGTGAGCCACATTTGAACATTAGAAAGCCAATGTATTGATTATTTCTTTCCACTGGATTAGCTGATGAACTCTTTGTTTTGAAGTCATTTTGCTCAAAGTAGCAAATCTTTGAGAAATCATGCCGGATTGCTGAGTGATCTCTGAGCGGTGTACGGGAACCGATGGAGCGCCACGGGGAAAAACGCTCACGATTCCACAACAGCAGCAGATGCTTTCTATTTTAACATCCGCCGGTCTTCCCTACGGCATATCGGACTAGTAAATCGCAGTGATTATATTATTTAGCTGCACCAATTAGTGCTCATTATGGAGTCTGGGTAACAGATTTAACAGCTGTGATATTAATCTGCATGGTGAAATGTATTTTTTTATTTAGTAGCTCTGGAAACTGAACAAGGAGCCATATGCTGTATTTGCACAAAAGAATTTGGATGCTGGATTTTTACACGTCATGCTGAACTTTTTTTTCTTTCTTTCTTTTTTTTTTTTTTTTTTATGTTTTTTTAAGATTTAAAAGTAAATCCCAGTGCTGTTCATTCGATGAGGCTTAAGTACAAATGATGAGCGTGTACCTTTCCGGCTGCATCCCATAGATCAGACACTCCATGCGGACCACAGCTTCTCTCTGAACAACAGCGGCACACACGCGGCACAGACTCAGACCTCTACCATACACAGCGACTACATCTGCAATAACTGCATGGCCAGCCACTCTGACCGGAGACATGCTGCCCAAGCTTACACCACCTCCAAAACCTGCTCCTCCTCCTCTTGTTCTTACTCCTCGGCCGCCCTGCGCAGCACCGCGGTGGACGGCGCCGCCTCGACTGCGAGCGCGGCCTTCTCCTCTCCCCACACTACCGTGTACAGCCGCGAACGGAGCCGCCGACACAGAGCCGGTGAGAGATCTCGATGTTCTCTATAACGTCCTGCCAAGGTGTGGGAGTGTTACGTGGTTCGAGCATTTTGTATTTCCTTTTGTTTTTAACGCTCTGCACAAGCTGCGCATCGAGTCCTGCGGGTTTACTCTAATAACGAAGAAATACATGCTCATTTGTCTTCTCTCCCGATTGACCTGTCATTACGAGACTCTCTCAATTCATGTTTGTATCTGTGCGCCACTCGCGGTCGCGGATCTAATTTTTGTATTGCGTGATGTATATAATTCGATATGTGGGTGTGGTTTGTCTGTAGGTGTGCTCGGAGTGGTCTCAGAGGCCTTCCTGCATTGCAGCAGGAAAGTGTGGTCCTCTGTTTTCTGTGTCTTTACCGTACTCGTGCAGAATGTTCTGAAGACCTGCCAACTGGGCAAAGGTACCAGCCTTCCATCTGCCCTCCTGAACTCCATTCCTGTTCCATCTGTAGCCTTTTATGTTTTTACCAATACACTCCGTGGTCCTTATTTATTTATTTATTCTTAGCAAATCGATGCCTACCTGGTTCTTTTCACAGAACTTTTAGTGCATGGTGTCATTTCTCACCCTGTTTTATCCTGTCTCTTATAGCTGTTGGATTTTTTGAGGACCTGATTAGTCATGGAGGTGGGGGGGTTAGTTTCTTATCAGGACCCATCTATCAAATGAATGCCTCAGATAGTGGGTGAGCAGGTTGAAATGAAACCATTATGACTAAAGTAAACACTTGGTTTCACCGGGTTTTTTGTTTATGTACTCTGAGATACATTATAACATAATGGGGGGGTGACAAGTAGCGGAATTTGCAGCAGAGGAGACCAAATTTGCACCACACAGTCTATCTACATCAGCACCCCGTTTTTCCTAATCGATAGGATGCTAGTCAGAAAGCATTTCTCTTTCGAATGGGTTTTTATTTACGTACGAGCGGTAAGCACTCAAGGTCGCTTTTTACAGATAGGATAGGTCGGGTTGTTCTTGTCAGTAACCAATTAATCGATTAATTAATTAAAAAAACACAAAAAAACACTTCATTTATAGTAGTACTGAACGTCATGATAAAAAACAAGTACTGAATCATTAGAATGTGATAAATGGACAATAAAATTAATAAATCTAATTATGCAATAATAAATTGCAATTAATAAATATAATGGAGCGCACTCCATGCAGCACGCAGTCTCACGTGCATGTGGTGATGTATGGATTCGCCTCTAGAGGTCGCTCTCGTCATTACATCAACCTGTAAATCAGGATTTTTTTCCCCCCAATAGTTCCAGTAGTCATCTGTCAGGACCATTTTAATCTTTAAAACATCAATTGTTTGACCTCTAGCAAGCACACTGGCTTCTTGACCATAATTGAAGTAAATAAGTAACCCAGGTTGGGGATGGAGTTAATGTACTTAGCGCCACAATTTCCTGATTGTTACCTTTTGCTATATATATTTTTGTTGTTGTTGTGTGGTTTTCAAGGAGAGCCATCTCATCTCATCTTAACTACTTCCTTTCATTTAGAAAAATTACTTGGGTCTTGACTAACTCTTTATGACATCTGTCCTGTCAGCACCCTCATGCTATGATTCACACCGGGATTTACACTGCATGCAAATGAGTGTTTAGCTATGCTCTTCTTCTAATACTCCGAGATCCACAGCCATCTTTAACCTCTGTCCTTAACTACCCCCCCCCCAAAAAAAGTTCTTCACAACCTGTTGTTTTTAGCTTTTTTTTTTTCTTTTATATGAATTTATATGTTGAATCATGGGTGTATTTGTAATAACATCTTACGTGTGTGTGTGTGTGTTAACCTTGATCTCTCTCCAGTCCTGCTGTGCTCGATGACCGAGCGGTGTGTGAGGGTGTGCAGGAGAGCAGGTGCCTCCTCAGCTGCAGCCCTCACACTGCCGGCTCAGTTTATTGGGCTGAGGAAGACCAGCAGTGCTAACGGAGGTAATACCGGACCTTGAGCACCGCCGTCTCTTAACCTGTCTCTTTCATTCTATGTACGAACGAAGCACCTTTTCTTCTTGTATAGGTTGAGCACTGAATCAGGCACTTCTGTTTTTCTCCGGTCACTTTTCGAAGCCGAGCGTCTACTCCAGCGCTCGTCTTTCGTGCCACCTACGGTCACCTGTTTTCATTTCTGGTGTCGAATCCGAGCCGAGTCGCCAGAGTCGCAGAGAGATTTGCACGAGTCGCCGTTTTTCTGTTCTCTTTCCGCACCTTTCCGTCCACTTCTCCACCACGTCCAACACAATTTAACCCTTTTTCCGTCTGAGCGCGGTGTATTTCACATAAACAAATGGCTTTCTCTCTCCTGTGGGCATTACCTTGGTGACATGCAAATTCCGCCTGACTGCATCCACCCCTCCACTTCCAGGGCTTTGATCAGACGGAGAAAGGCAGAGAATGCAGGCGGAAACGAGGGAATAGAATGATTTTTTTGTTCTGTTGTGCTGGTTTATTGTAGGTCATGCTAGTTACTGTGGAACCATGAATGTAAATGAAACGGTGACTCAAAAGGACCCGCACATTCTTAATGGCCCTCTGTGTAAGTACACATCTATATTACACTTATGTCTCACACACTCTCACACCTACACACACACACTTGACAAAGAAAACGTACAATAGCCGCATGAATAGTTTATATTAAATGCTGGACACTGCACTTTGTGCTTTTAATGCTTTTGTTAACAGAACCGTATTTAATCCACTACCTGTGGTAAAGGCACCATTGTAGGTGTGTCGATTCGTTTGCCCGGAGTGTAATGCTCGACAGGAGATGAGTCATGTCCTCATGGAGAGCATGGAGGGGAAAAATATACATGATTCATCCAAACGCCTGAATCCAAGCACATGTTCACAAAGACTAATAGCTGCTTCATTTATCTAGGGCAGATCACAAAAGCGGTTCCTCTTCTGGTTGTTGCGTTTACATCGGTGTACTTCCTGATTGAGCACATCTAATTTACACGTGCGATTTTAATCTTTGTGCCGCTCGTGTCGAACAGGTGACGACTGCAAAGAGAAACATACTTCGGACACGATCCTCTCCAAGTCTTCCAGAGCCCCGTGGCTTATAGAGGCTCTGTGGCTCCTTATATCGTTCACAGGTTTTGTACTCTTACTGATTCTTTCTGTATAGTAGAGTACATACTGTGTGTTAAGACTGAAACTGTGTTACAGTCAAATAAATAGAGTGTAACTAACCTCACTTTCCTCCCCCCCCCCACCCACGTTCAGGTGGCAGCGTGTTAAAGGCGGGCCAGGGCGTTTTTTCGGCTGCCTGGTTTATCACGAGGAAGATTCCTTCTGTTCTCTATTTGGCAGCAGTGTCTCCAGGTCATTATGACGGGATTTGCAGCTTCTGCATGACTCGTAACCAGTCGCAGGGTTCCTGGGCATTCTCTCTTTCCCTAAACCCTTTCTTTATCCTGTTGGTCCATCTTTCAGTAACGTAATGCTGCTGTCTCCTGAAGGCAAACCGTCGTCGTCAGCTTCCATGAATTGCTTGCAACTTTTATTGTTTAGAAAAAGAGGCAATGCTTTGTAGCTGTTTAGTTAAAGCCACAATCGAGCGATTCAGAGCCACAAATGTAGCACGACACTGGACTTCCAAAAACACAGCAAGCAGCGGTTTGTGATTTGCGGAACTGCGTGTTAAAAACTCAATGTGATTATATCAAAGACTGAATCAACTTCAAATTGTGGCTATAACTATAATACAGTTTTCAGATTGCAATTCTGGCATCCTATGCTTTCTTTACACAGCAGAGAGAAATCCTGGCGATAGAGTATACAGTGTCTGGGCTTCTCTCCCTAACACATTAACTTGGCTTTTACTGTTTTTACTCTTCCTAACACCCCCCCCCCCCACCACCCCCACACACACACACGCACACAACCACCCAAGCTGTAATACTTGCTCTAATCTGTGTGATCGCAGGCCTTGCAAATGCCCCCACTCATTGCCCCCCCCCCCCCCCCCGTGTTTCCTCTGTTATTTGTTTTATCTATGACTGTGTGTGTGTGTTGTGTGATGTGTGTGTGTGTGTGTGAAAAAAACATGTGTGTGATTGTGTGGTAGTTGACAGTGTGTGTGTGTGTGTGTGTGTGTGTGTGTGTGTTGTGTGATTGGAGGAATGTGTGTGTATATCATGTACAGTGGAGGGAGATGTGTGTGGGAAGCATGGGGAGAGGCGACAAAGTATACTACAGTGGGAGTAGTCAGGGGTGCAAAGAGACAGAGCCGAGTTCAGTGGTGTGGTGACAGTGGCTGCATGGTACAGTTGGCAAACGTGGGAACAGTCATGGTTTTGTTTTTGTTTGTTATTCATTGTTTTTAGTTGCGTGTGGGTGTGTGTGTTTATTTGTCATCTTCATGTCTTTACATGTTTTAGGGAGTGCAGCTTCAGGGGCGTTACAGTGGCTGGGAACTGCATGGTACCAGTTGGTCATGCTCATGTCTTTGTTCAACGTCTTTTTCTTAACCAGGTGAGTGTTCATTTTGTTTTATTAGGATATGTTTATTAGGAATGGACAGTTGTAAGATTTACAAACACATCAGTACGTCTTTGTTAACCATCGGTAAAATATACAAGAATAAATGTAACTGTTACTAATAGAGTGAACAAGCAAAAAAGAAAGAAATGGAAATGGGGGGGAAAAGCAGAAATAAAAAATAATATTGAAGAGCAAATACATGAATATCAGTCAACATGGTGGTAAGATGGGGACCAAGTGTAGGTGTTCGCCTAACAGAATACAATATTTATTTTATACTATACTACACTAGTTCATTAATCCAGTGTTGTCTTTCTGGGAGAGTTTGTGATTTCCAATTTTTAAGTATACATTTTTTGCCCCAGTGCTTGCCAACAAGATAAAATACCTTTTTCTGGTGAGTCATGTGTAGGGTTGAGTGTCATTTTAATGTTATTGATTCCAAACTGTGAACCAACCTCAGATGCTTACCGTAAATTCTGGACTATAAGCCGCTACTTTTTTCATAGGTTTTGAACCATGCGGCTAATAATAAGGTGCGGCTATTCTGCAGATTTTTTCCCGACCGCTAGGGGCTCTAACCGGAATTACATTACATTTACATTCGAATCAAAACTAACACCTTGCTCAAAATAAATGCAAAGAAGAAGAATGCGCTAGTTCCTCTTTAGCAGATATAAGTGGGTAGAAGCGGATAGAAGGAGGACAAACTCTATCTTTACAAGGTTAAGGTGACGTGATTTCACACAGGAGAAATGAAGGTAAATAGCGCTTATTTTCTCTTGGTTCTGTCCCGTTTTAATCAGCAAAGCTGCTGCTCGGTGCTCTCTCTCTCTCCTCCCCTGCTCTTTTCCACACACACACACACACACACACACACACACACACACACACACACACACACAATACAATACAGCCTCAGCTATTCCTGATTTTCCCTCCCCCGATATAAGCCCAGTTCACTCTACAATCCCCGTCCGGGCTCGTAGCACATACCTAGTGTCGCGGACACGGACACTCAATATATGTTTATGCCTAACCTTTGTCTGTTCCCGATTCCCGGACTCCTGCTCTCCGGTACTCCCGGTACCACGGCGCGCAGAGCGCAAGGCTCCCTAGCCTGTCTGGCCGCTCCGTATGAGCGGCGTCTCCTGAGTTCTTTATTCTAATAAATCCTGTTTTGTATGAATTCCGGATCTCCGCGTCTCTGTGCAGCGTCCACCGTTACACCATGTTAAAATACAGGTTAGGAAAGGATCTATTTAGGTACATACATGTACATTTACCATTCAAAAGCGGATGCGGCTTGTATGCAGGTGCGGCTTATTTATGATTTTTTTGGGGGTTTTTTTTCAAATAGAGCGGATGCGGCTTATATGCAGGTGCGCTTTATAGTCCAGAATTTACGGTAGTCATATTGACAAAATTGCTTAGTCAAAAAAAAAAATACCCAGGAAAAACGGAAATTTGTGCCTCGAGACCGGAGGATTCAAACAGGTTCATCTTGTAAACGGATGTTTAGATTACCATATAAGGTCCTGGCAGATTGCCATCGATGAGAGGAATAGAAATTTTAATTATATAAGTATCCGATTTTTGATTCCCAACCCTAGTCATATGAAGTGAGTTAACAAACCACAGCATGAAAGTCAATATGCATCATTGATATTTCAGAAATTATTTACGTACTTCCAAAACGCATCCAAGATAGAGCTCTCCAGAGCATGCGAAGAGTCCCAGTTGATGTTTTATATCTTTGATACACACCTGAAATCTCACCATTATGCTTGTTTAATCTGCAGAGTGTATAATATGTTCTGTGAACAATGTTAAATTGAATTTTCTGAGAGTGGGCACGGTGGCTTAGTGGTTAGCATGTTCGCCTCACACCGCTAGGGTCTGGATTCGATTCCCCGTCTCGGCCATGTGTTTGTGGAGTTTGCATGTTCTCCCCGTGCCTCAGGGGGTCTTTCTCCAGGTTCTCCGGGCCGGTGAACTCCTTGTCAACATCCTCTATAAAGCGGGATTTCCATTATTCTGTATCTTCTGTTTTGGTGTATTGAATACAAATTTCATAGCTCTCAAGGTGGATAACAAAAAAACATGGGGCTATTCTATCAAATGCCTTCTCTTCATCCATCTATAAAATCCCCATGTTCTCATTTTTATGCAGAATTAATTACTATTTAGAAATACGCCGTCAGGATTTTCCATGTCAATCACTTTTATACAAGGCCTGATATTTTCCATCAAATGTTCATTTCTAATTGTTTTTAAGCAGACCTACCAAACCCCCACCTAAAATTTTAATTCAACCAATATTTGCTTATTCATTGTGCATTCAATTCAACACCACTTGATTCGTATCATTTACACATGCTTTGTTATTCCGCAGGATCCTGCCCATACTTCAGAAACTTTTCCTGATTATCCTTCCGTTTGTGCTTACTCTTGGTGAGTTCCTCTGTGGACCTGCACTCGTATCAGTGTCTATTTAGCTTGTTTAATGAATATTGACGTTGATGTTTTTGCACTATTTAGCCGTCCTGTGGTATTGGGGGATGTTCAGCTTCTCGACCCTTTGGCCTGTATTGAACATGACTCTGACTCAAGACTCGGCGATAAATAAAGCTGGCGACGTTCCACCTGAAATCATACTAGCAGAGACAATTGACCCGGATGCAACTGCAAATGTCCCCATATCCGAGACAAACAGTCAGGTAAACGAAGACAATCATGCGTTGCACGTTTTCTTCCGATAAACGTTTACCGCTGGAGAATTAACATCGGTTTGGCCTCAGAAGGAGCCGGCGGTCGCGTCAGAGTTCGATTCTGAACGACTGGCGCGACTAGAGATGAGTCTGGGGATGCTGTGGGATAAAGTGACGGCGTCAGGCGGCAAACAAGAGGAGCAGCATGCGGAGGTCCTCGGTCTGTGCAGCTCACTAAAAGAAGAGCTGCATAGAAACACCGATAAAGGGACCATGGGCCAGTGGGTGGGCACGCTTCTAGAACAGAGATTAAGCGTGCTGAGAAAAGAGCTGGAGGAAGATACCGAGCACTCGCAGCAGGTATCTACACAGGTACGAACAGGGGATTAAATTGCATTATGGCAGGATGAATTTTTTTTTTTATCTATTTATTTATTTTACATTATTTTATTTTTTAACTTGTGTTATCCCTCCCCCAGCAGGAAGAGACTGAAGCCAGATATCAAAGTCAGGAGTCCCGACTAGGCAAGATCGAAGAGCTTCTTCAGGACCTGACACAAAGAACCGAGGTTATATAATACACTGCTCATTCCTGATCACGTCTTCTTACTATTCGGCTCCTATAACTGAATGTGTGCGTGTTGATATTTTAAGGAGTTACAAACAAGACACGAGACCGTGACTCCGCTCGCTGTCAGGTCTGTTCATTTATATAACTTCACCTGTGAGACCTCCTTTGTGTTGTTGCCGTGAACTTCATTTCATATATTGTTATTTATTATTATTATTTATTTTATATAACTAAGTCTCTTGATCAACCTCTAACGACGACTTTCTCTATAGTGGGGAAACGGATGGCGCGTCTCACGCAAATCTACTGGCACAAGTGCACAAACTGGAGGAGGCTCTGAGGAGCATCAGGGCGGACCTGCACGGCGTGACTGGCTGTAAAGGACGCTGCGAACAGCTGGATTCCCTTCATGACACGGTGAGCCTCGTGCACATTTTAAATCATATCACGTTCTTTTTGTCCCATACAGAATACAACTCTTGCCCACGAGTCCTACTCATAAAATTAAAAGTAAAAAAATTAAAATAAATTAATAATAGACTAATTGTAGACTCCAGTGTTTTATATTAAAGGCCTAAAATGAGCAGAACGGAAAGAATCTCTACCTTTTTAAAACGTAGCAAAAGCACGATGCAGGCACACATGACCTTCTCACAAACATGTACTAGTGCATTTTAAAGTGTCAACACTATCATTGTGTTTAAATTGTTCATTTGCTGTAAATCTGTATTTTTCTACCTTATCATGTCCAAGTCCTGATGTTAATGTTGTTTCACGACTCAAAATATACTGACACTGTTCTTTTCACGTTCTAGATATCCGCACAGGTCAAGAAAGAACTTCAGGTCCTTCTGTACGGCAGCGAGCAGGACGACGTGGAGCTTCCAAGTTCTTTGATGCAATGGCTTTCGTCCAAGTTCGTGAGCAACTCTGACCTCCTGGTGTCGCTCGGTGCTCTTGAGAAGAGTATCCTGGGTAATTTGTCGCTCCAGCTAGAGGAGATGCAGCAAAAGCCAAGTGAAGAGACGATCACACGGAGCGTCCTGCAAGCCACTGAGCACTCCGGCTTATCCGAAGAGGTGAGAGTGTGAAGAAATGTAGGTGTACCGATTCAGAATTTTAGATCATTCCTGAACAGTTTGAACACACCACACTGTACTTTACTCACCAGGATGTCCAGCTGATCGTACAGAATGCGCTGAAGCTCTACTCTGAGGACCGCATTGGCCTCGTCGATTACGCTCTGGAGTCTGGAGGTAGATTCTCACACAAAACTTATTACCATGTTAGTTTGTGCTTCAACTTTTGAAATGGCATCAAAATATAAAGCTAAATTTAATTAAAAAACCTCTACATTGGATTATTGAGCATGCCCCACATTTCCTTTTTTTTCTTTTTTAATATAGTTTATATATTATTTATACAGTACTCTGCTAAACTGGCTTGTAAAGTCATTTTCATCTAGAACAAGAAGTTTCCTTTTGAAAATATTCTCACTTATCCATGAGTAATATCTATTTAAATAAATAAATAAGGGGGACAACTAATGGATTTCAGCATTAGTATCTAGGTTGGATCAAATATGTACACGATTAATAGTCTTTATAATGTGTACTTGATGATGGGAAAAGTAGTACTGAACATTTCTCCAAAAACTGTACTGAATAATACAAAATTTTCTATAATAAGTAGGAACATAATCATTCATAAATATAATTATATATTTAATACATCAAAAATAATCAGTATATTAACCTTCTCTTTCACTGGGATATTTTGAGTGTAAAAATAGATTTGTCTCTAGAGGGCGCTCTCTTACTGACAACGCTCGGAAGCTAGAAAAATTATCAGATCGAATTTTGGCAGCAATCCATCTGTGTGTGTATCTGTGTGTGCGCGTATGTGCGTGAGATAAAAAGACATCTACAGTCCCTGACAACAGTCTTGTCGCTTGTGTACAAATTGACCAGAAGTGCCGCTGAAATATATTTCTGATCAAGATTTTTTACAAGAAATGGCTCATTTTAATCCCAACAGCTTTTGTAATAATGTTTCAGTGCAAAACGAAACTGTCAAAAAGTATTCTAATATTCACAGCTTGGTAAAGCCCATTGAGTCCATTTTTGCAAAGACATAAGTGTTGTCGCCTTGTCATATGAGCTTCACCTGTGACTAATAATGGATCAATTAGGTCTCAGGTGTGTATAAAAAGAACCCCAGTACACTAGACCTTCACCTCAACTGCAACTAGACCTCTGCAAATATGCCTAAGATTCACCCTGAGACTAAAGTGTTGTTTATCAAGAGGCTGAAGACCAGATCCACTGCTGATGTGGCAGACACCTTCAATGTGTCTCAGCGTCAAGTACAGAGGATAAAAAAAGATTTGAAGAGACTGGAGACGTTTTTGACAAGCCCAGGTCAGGCAGACCCCACAAGACAACTGCTCGAGAGGACCGTTTGTTGGCTCGAAAATCCAAGGCCAGCCCATTTTCCACTGCAGCAGAGCTCCACGAGACCTGGTCACCTGAAGTCCCCGTGTCAACCAGAACAGTTTGTCGGATTCTATCTCGAAATGGCCTCCATGGTCGAATCAGTGCCCAGAAGCCAGCACTAAACAAAAGACGATTGAAAAACCATGTGTACGAGAGATCTGCTGGGTGGAAGGCAACATCAATAGTCTAAAATAGCAAGAAATCTTAGCTACCTCTTATATTCCCAACCATAAAAGAGGCCAAATTCTGCAGCAGGATGGTGCTCCATCGCATACTTCCATCTCCACATCAAAGTTCCTCAGGGCAAAGAAGATCAAGATGCTCCAGGATTGGCCAGCCCAGTCACCAGACTTGAACATCATTGAGCATATGTGGGGTAGGATGAAAGAGGAAGCATGGAAGACTAAATCAAAAAATATTGATGAACTCTGGGA
Organism: Kryptopterus vitreolus; assembly: GCA_030449085.1. NCBI lineage: Eukaryota > Metazoa > Chordata > Actinopteri > Siluriformes > Siluridae > Kryptopterus > Kryptopterus vitreolus. Next base: position 7,477,856 of record JACRUU010000015.1, on the reverse strand, counting down.
GGCTTGCAAGACTGCTTTCTTTGCTATTCGTGATGACTTCATCAATAAGTTGTATGAATCCTTGCCAAACCGCATGGATGCAGTCCTTCAAGCTCATGGAAGTCATACAAGATATTAAATTTGGATCTCACAGCACCACTACTTAATTTGCTGACATATTTTTGTATTTGCAGTAAATTTGTTCAATTTCTGTATAGGCGACAAAACTTTTGTCTTGCCAAAATTTGACCTTTCTGTTTTGATTAAATGATAAATCTTTTTTCAGTGAAACTAATTTATTTCAGTGCATTAAACATCATTTGGGAGGGTTTTAGCTGTTCATACGAGCTATTTCAAACAGCAATTGATTAATTAAAAGTCAATAATAGCAAGGTTAATAGCAGGTGTTTCTACAAAATAGATAAGCGACAAGACTTTTGTCAGGGACAAAACCTCTGCAAACATGCCTAAAAAAAGCGTAATTGTAACTGTTTATACTTCACATTATACATAGCAGCGACCCAACCACAAGTTGGGTGTGTTTTATTTTTATTCCCCCTCTCCCTTCCCTCTTTCTTTTCCTCTAACTATCCAACACTCTCAGTAGGCAGAAGATTGATTTATTTTCATCGGTTCTTAATGACTTTATCTTGGTACTCGTCTCGTTACAGTGAAGGGTCACTGCAGAGTGTCTAAAATGACTGAACTTGTGTATTGAATTGATCCCAAGACTCATACTGAGTAATGAAAGCTTTTAACATGTTTTTTTAAATAGATGCCAAACTAATGTACTTTCAAGTGTGTGTAAAAAGAGGGACTGTTCAAGCTAAATAACATCTGTACTTGTTTGTTTGTGTTTAGGTGGCAGCATCCTGAGCACGCGTTGTTCCGAGACGTACGAGACAAAGACTGCACTGATGAGTCTGTTTGGTTTTCCTCTTTGGTACTTCTCCCAGTCTCCTCGTGCAGTCATACAGGTAATGCAAGTTCTTACTCTGTGCTTACATCAAATAATACTAACTATATTTCATAATAATTTGCTCCCCTTTTGTTTTTTTTTATATTTCCGGTTGTCATCCCCCCCCACATCAGCCAGATGTACATCCTGGTAACTGTTGGGCGTTTAAAGGTTCTACAGGCTATCTGGTGATTCGTCTGTGTGTCAAGATCATTCCGACAGCCTTTTCCCTGGAGCACATCCCTAAAGCTCTTTCGCCCACCGGCAACATCAGCAGCGCCCCGCGCAATTTCACAGTCTATGTAAGGCACAATTCTATAAGTAGGCATTTGTTTATTTGTTTTTCTCCCATATGAGATTGTATTTGTCTTTCTTAGTTTTGTATATAACATTTTAAGCATGCATAATGCGCACTATATAGACAAAATAATGTATATAAAGATACTTTTGACCCTATATTGTGCAAGGATTCTTCTTCTTTTAAGCACTTTATTTAGTTCAACATTATAAAAGTGTGCTATACTGAATAAGAAATTCTTTAGTCGTATGCTTATTATTGGTGTGCATTAATTGAGTTTATTGCAGCAAACATTTATCAGGCCATTTTCTTTATAGTTATATGATTGTAGAAGGTAAAATTAAAGATATGGATGTTTGTAGAGAACCACAGATGTTTTTTATGCCACTAATTATTTTTTTTAGTTTAATTAGCGAGATGTTAATCGCGTTTAAATATTGTAATTTGTTCAAGTTCATTCTGTTGGCGTGACACTGTTTTTGATTTTTCTGTAAAGGGTCTGGAGGATGAACAGCAGGAGGAGGGGACGTTGTTGGGGCAGTACGTCTACGAAGAGGATGGAGGCGCTCTGCAGACCTACCCGGTGACGGTGAGGGAAACATACTACGTTCCTAAGAACGATTCGGTTGGGATTTGCTTGATTTCCATTTACCGTAAATTCTGGACTATAAGCCGCTACTTTTTTCCTAGGTTTTGAACCATGCGGCTAATAATAAGGTGCGGCTATTCTGCAGATTTTTTCCCGACCGCTAGGGGCTCTAACCGGAATTAGAATCAAAACTAACACAAAATAAATGCAAAGAAGAAGAATGCGCTAGTTCCTCTTTAGCAGATATAAGTGGGTAGAAGCGGATAGAAGGAGGACAAACTCTATCTTTACAAGGTTAAGGTGACGTGATTTCACACACAGGAGAAATGAAGATAAATACTGTAAATAGCGCTTATTTTCTCTTGGTTCTGTCCCGTTTTAATCAGCAAAGTTGCTGCCGTGTGTCACGTGTGTCTCTCTCTCTCCTCCCTGCTCTTTTCCCCACACACACACACACGCACGCACACACGCACGCACGCACACACGCGCACACACACACACACACGCACGCACAATACAGCCTCAGCTATTCCTGATTTTCCCTCTCCCGATATAAGCCCGGTTCACTCTACAATCCCCGTCCGGGCTCGTAGCACATACCTAGTGTCGCGGACACGGACGCTCGATATATGTTTATACCTAACCTTTGTCTGTTCCCGATTCCCGGACTCCTGCTCTCCGGTACTCCCGGTACCACGGCGCGCAGAGCGCAAGGCTCCCTAGCCTGTCTGGCCGCTCCGTATGAGCGGCGTCTCCTGAGTTCTTTATTCTAATAAATCCTGTTTTGTATGAATTCCGGATCTCCGCGTCTCTGTGCAGCGTCCACCGTTACACCGTGTTAAAATACAGGTTAGGAAAGGATCTATTTAGGTACATACATGTACATTTACAATTCAAAAGCGGATGCGGCTTGTATGCAGGTGCGGCTTATTTATGATTTTTTTGGGGTTTTTTTCAAATAGAGCGGATGCGGCTTATATGCAGGTGCGCTTTATAGTCCAGAATTTACGGTACTATTCTCAATATTACAGGGTCAAGGGCCTTGCTCAGGGGCCCCATCATTCTTCATCATCCTCTGAGTTTTGTATAAATACGCATGTCTATCATTTTCTATTCAGCTATAGCATTGCTTTTGGATTAAAAGTTCTTCTGGCTTTATGTGGTCTTATGGAGCACAAAAAACTCGTTCCAGATGTTAAATGTTCCCGGGAAAACATGAAAATATTCTTTAGAGGAAACACTCAAACATGCACTACATCACTTGGAATATGGGCGTCTGCTTAATGTTTAAAATGAAATAGAAACACCATTTTAGACACCTGCCCTCTCCAACCCTTTGTGGCTCTTCCTTTTTTTATGGGAACACAAATTTTAAAATGCTTCAAGTTTTCATCTTCACTTGAACTAAGAAGTACAGCCAATAAGAACCTTGTTAAATGAATGAAAAATGAATCCCAGCCAAATATGGCTTCAGATGACAACCATGAGTTCGGGAATTATCACTAATCAGAAATGCAGTATATAAACTATAACAAGAAATGTATCCACAGTCTTATCCACAAAAAAATGTCACTTTTTTTTCTGGAATGTGATGTTCACTGTGATAATTATGGTTAAGTTCTGCCTAAATGATTTATTAAACTGCATCCGGGTTATTTATTCATTCATTCATTTAATGCAAAGGATGTAAAGTGTGTGTGTGTGTGTGTGTCCCAGTTAATGTATCAGCATCTTTTGGGATTAATTAAACTTGTAGCTGCTTTAGCCTGGGAATCTTTTGAATAGTTTCTGATTGTTCATCTATAATGAATAATTTGTCGAAACATAAATGACTGAGAGAACATGATAAACACCTGTTTGCTTTCTGGATGATGAGGTACAAATTGTGTATAAAGCATGTGATCACTTTATGTAAGCCTAAAGAGTACCATGAGAAGATCTGCATGGATGGAATTTTGAGCTTGATAGTAAATATGAAAGGAAAACAAAATGTGATGGAAATTATTTTATATAGATTTTGGTTTAATACAATAAGAATTTAAGAATAGTGTGTGTGTATGTATATGTATGTATATATATATATATATATATATGTGTGTGTGTGTATATATATATATATATATATAGTGTGTGTGTGTGTGTGTGTGTGGTGTGTATGTGTATATATATGTATATTTATGTATGTGTGTGTATGTATATGTATATGTATGTATGTGTGTATATGTGTATGTATGTGTCTGTATATATATATATATATATATATATATATATATATATATATATATATATATATACATACACATACAATACATACATACATACATACATACATACATACATACATACACATACACATACACACACACACATATGTGTGTGTGTATGTATGTGTGGTATATATATATATATATATATATATATATATATATATATATATATATATATGTATATATATATATATATATATATATGTGTGTGTGTGTGATATATATATATATATATATGATATATATATATATATATATATATATATATATATATATATATATATATAGTATATATATATATATATATATATATATATATATATGTATATATATATATATATATATATATATATATATATATATATATATCTATATATATATATATTATATACATACACACACACTATTCTTAAATTCTTACTTGTCTCTAATAGAGGTTTATTATTGTTATTTATCATACTATATCTTTGTGTAATTAGCATTTCCTAGACTTGGAACTGTCCAGTACACATTCGCACAGTCTTCAGATCTAAATGCTGCTGAGTCGCCGTCTCATTATTCGTAGTGTCTTTTCGTTATCATTATCATTTACGCTCTCGTCTCTCGCTTTCCAGGAGAGCAACGCGGAAGCTTTCCAGATCATCGAGCTGCGAGTGCTGAGTAACTGGGGTCACCCCGAGTACACGTGTCTGTACCGTTTCCGGGTGCACGGCGAGCCTGTCGAGCAGTGATCGGACTGTAAAACAGGAGGCGGAGTTTCCCGGACGAGATGCCGCACCTCTCTGTCCCGATGCAGAAACACTTACCATGAATGCTTCTTTTTAACCCTCAGCGTTTTGCCGATTGCGCTCTGCACTCCTGTGTCTCTCGAACAATACAAAGATCTTGTCCATCTGGAACGTTTATTTCCTCCCATAGATTCTTCTCAGACATGCGACATGGACGCAGGGGAGCGGAAACTCGGCGCGGTCTGAACTGCACTGAAAAACACTCAGTATGTTAAAACGAAAAACAAAAAGGACTACAGTGTATTTTAAACAGCATGTTGTAAATATTGTTCATAGTTTGTCTGCTTTACATGTCTCTAATAATTTTGCCCCCCCCCCCCATATAGTGTAATGATTTTTCAAGTGCCCAGCTAAGAGACTGTTATTAATCACTATTTATTTTTTTATGTATTTGTGTTGATCTTAGTAAGACTTTATATTGTGTATTTTTGTAAATGCTTTTCAGATCGTTTTGTAATTATCGAGGGACCACAGGTTGGCTTTTGCAATGAAGTTATATTTTGTTTGTGTGGGATGTTTAAATAAAGAATAATTTTTTAGATGCGTTGCATAAAATTCATTACTTTCATAAAATGTATTACTATTCAAAGCCATGTAAACACTTAGACCCATTTATTTATTTATTTGTTTGTTTGTTTTTTCTGGAATGAAATTACTTGGGCCTCGGCGACTCCATATTATTCAGACAGCTGAAACTGGGTTGAAATTTGGTGAACAAGACAACGACCCCATAGGACACGGTGATTTAGTGGTTAGCACGTTCGCCTCACACTGCCAGGGTCCAGGTTTGATTCCCGTCTCGGCCATGTGTGTGTGGAATTTGCATGTTCTCCCCATGCCTCGGGGGTTTTTTCTCCGGGTTCTCCGGTTTCCTCCAGGTCCAAAAACATGCATGGTCGTTTGATTGGCACCTTGGAAAATTGTCCCATGTGTGTGTGTCCTGTGATGGGTTGGCTTTCCATCCTGGGTGTATCCTGGCTTAATGCCCATAGACACCTAAGATAGGCACAGACTCCCCGTGACACGAGGGAAGATCGGATAAAGCGGTAGAAGATGAATGAATGACAACGACCCCAAGCATTTATGCAAGCAATTCCACCAAGGAATGGCTTAAAAGAAAGTCGTTTTGAAAGGGATCTCAATCCAATTGAAATGTTGCTAGACCTTTAGTGCACCCTTTAGTGCACTTTAGTACATGCCACATGTCCTACCAACCTCTCACAACTGGAGCTCTGCAAGGAAAAGTGGGCAAAAATCCCCAAAGACAAATGTGAGAGAGTTTTCATGGGTTACCGAAGATGTTTGGTTGAAGTTTTGGGTACAAAAGGAGGTGCCACAATCTACTACATAAAAATCTTCCCTTACTTTTGCATGTACAATACAAATATTCAATCTTTCATGTAGTATTTTGGTAAAATGTACACAAATATCCCAAGTGTGTTCAGTAGGGTTGAGGTCAGAGCTCCATATCATCATGGTACTGGTTTTATGGAAAATGTTGGTTTTATGGATGTTTAGGCTCCTCATTCAAGTGAGATAAATTTCATGCTACCGTATCCCTTGTGTGAAACAACCAAACAATAAATGAAAAAAGGTCCGGTGTCCCATTACTTTTTTCCCCAGTTATTAATGTGGTAAGTCGAGGGTATTATAACGGCAAAACTGGATTCACTGACCACATACCGGTTCTATGATTGTGACTAAGCCATAATAGTGTGTTTTATGAGGGGTACACAGGAATCCTTTTTGAGCAAACCAAAGATTAACATGATTTTATGATGACCATGTTTTTATAGACAGGTGCCTGCTGTTAATGGGGGGATTATTATACTCTATTATTCTGCTACATCTCTGTAAAATTAATCACTGTCCATGTTGAATGCGTGCTCATTATGACTTGCTGAAAATTATATTTAAAAATATAAAAACATTTTTTTTGTTTGACACTTTGATTTGACACGGATAACATGCACATTTCCACAGGATGGCGCTTTACATATTTCCCATTCATTTTCCGGACAAGCCCCGCCTTCTGTATCATTATTGGTTCAAGACACCCGCTCTCCTTTAACCTCGTCCAATCAGAGAGCCGCTTGTGCGTACTATTATCCAATCGTGATATAAAAGCGTGTGTATTAGGGAGTTTTATCACAGGAAAGGAGTTTCCAGCATGGGAAGTGAGAAGAGGGCGTTATAGAAAAAAGAAGAGGGGAAAAAAACGCTCTGTGATATTATTCCCGGTTTGTTTTGGGTGTTGTCTTTATTGGAAGTCTCACTTGCTATCTAAGGATCTCTAAAAAGCTTGGGATTGATTTCATTCACTGGAAAGATATATATATATTTTTGTGGGGAATCTCCGGAAAGGTGTTTGTTTGTGTTTATGTTTACATTCTACATCTAGAAGACAAGCAACAGGTGGGAATGCAGGCCATAAAGTGTGTGGTGGTCGGAGACGGGTGAGTGTGTGTGTGTGTGTGTGTGTGTGTGTGTGTGTGTGTGTGTGTGTGTGTGTGTGTGTGTGTGTGTGTGTGTGTGTGTGTGTGTGTTGTGTGTGCTTGTTGTTGTATGGTGTGTTTTGGTTGTATTTTTTGGCAGGCGCGTCACGTGACTTAGTAGAGACCCTGGATAAATCACCGTAATAATAATAAAACAGGACAGAGTGTTTGTCAGGTAAATAGTTTCGGAAAATGTATATATATATATATATCTCATTTACTGTAATCCATTTTCAATTCCTTCACTTCCGCATTGCTGGAATCTCTTACACGGTTTTGTCCTCATGGAGTCTAAATTCTCTACTGTCATACAGCGGAACCACAAATAAACTTAATAAAATAATGTATAAAGGGTTTTATTTAGGGAAAAACTGCCAGCAAACTCCTTATTTATCAATTTCTTGTGTTGATGTGTATTTTGGGGTTGTTTGAATAACCTTGAAATGAAACTATTTTTACTAAAAAGCAGCTCAATTTTTATTATTATTTTTTTAGCTGAATTAAAATAATATTATATGTAATATTTGCAAGTAATTTCTCTCGGACCATGAGTTATGTGCAAAGATCAGGTTCAGATATAGTGTTATGGCTCTTTTGTAATAGGAACTATATTTACAGCTTTTAACTTGTATGCATTTCATTAAATATAATCTATTATTCTAAGTAATTAGTGTTCGATAGTGTTATAGCTCTTGTGTGATGGTGTTATGGAATAATGTTCACTTAAAGTGTCTCTTACTCAATAAGAAAAATGAGTTTATATTAAGTTTATAGAAATTAATGTATGTAATGTAGTAATTTCCTTCAGGTTGTGCGAGTTTTGTGTGTAAAGATGCTGCGTTCCGTCTCATTGTGGCATGTGAGCTTCATCTGTAGTGTTAAAGTTCTGGAAATCCCCATCAACTCTCATACAAACTGTGTGAAACCTAAAATTAAAGGGTTTTAACCCAAATCTCTGTCATTTACAAAGGTCTATAAGTAAGGGCTATATTGTGGAAAAGAATAAAAGGCCGCAATAAGTTATTAGTGTAGATCGAATTGGTCTGACCTGAGGGACTCGTGTTCCTGAAATTATGGTTTTAAAACATGTCTACAAAAAGGGTTTTATCTGGAACAAGTCATGATTTTATGTAAACAGAATTCATATAGGAGTAATTCAGAAGTCAGTCATGTATTCTCTTTATAAAGTGGTGTACGTGTATAGAGAAAAGAACAGCATTTTAATAATGATGTATTTAAGGACGTTCTGTAAGGAAATCGGCACAAATGATTTATTTTTACTAGTTTGTTTTACTGAGAATGTTGCGGCACCCGACACGGTTATCTGTAGAATTTATTTAATTATAATAATTAAAAACAAAATCATCGATCAAGTATTTGAAAAAATACAATTGTTTTGTACATGGTTGGTGAGGGTGTGTGTAATGCACAGTCATTCTATGAGCAAAAATATTGCGACACTATTTCCAGCCATTGTTTATGTTTTGATATTTCCAAATGAAAGTAGGAGGCAAACAATTGTTGATCTTCTGCAATGGAGCTCTGACTTCAATCCTAGCGAATACCACAGGGATGAATTCTAACACTGACGGCACCCCAGGGCTTGTGACTGGAGATCTAATGTTTGGAAATCCTTAAAATGCTGTGGAATGTAGAAGCGATACACTAAGAATCGTGTGTGAAATACACAAAGTTTTTATTAACATATTATAGTTTCAAAGCCTTGGTTAGTCCTTTGTTACTCCTGTGTTATGAAGTTGGCATTTGGTGGTTCAAACTACAAGTAAAAAACAACAACAACAACAGAAAAAAAACACCGCAAAGAAGAAGCACAAACCAGAGAAATCACAAGCCTAAGAAACACCTGCTCTAGGAGGAAGAATCTAGGAGGAAATGTGTCATAGAAGGAGAAGAAATGTAACAAACAAATAAACAAACCAAAAAATAACATGCTTAAAGTGTTAAGCCGACATGAATGACACGGAGGATGCGTAATAGAAAACCAAAAACAAACAAGCAAACAAAGTTTACAAACAAAATATCTATGAACTTACTTTGTTTTTCTTTTTACAAGTTAAAAATAATAATTACATGGCTATTTACAAATGCACAATCAGTGTGTATAAAATAAGTTAAAAAATACACAATCTATACATTATTAGCTCTCACTTTTGAAGCAAGTGTGTGTGTGTATGTATGTATGTATGTATATGTATGTATGTATGTATATATATATATATATATATATATATATATATATATATATATATATATATATATATATCCTTTTTTTTTTTCTTTTTTGATTACAGGGCAGTCGGAAAAACATGTCTTCTGATCAGCTACACCACCAACGCTTTCCCTGGCGAGTACATCCCTACAGTGTGAGTAACATTACACACTTGTCTGCTAAAGTCCAATAGTCAGCATGAACAGTCTCTTGTTGTATTTCCTCTTATTTGTCCTCTTGTTATGTCGCACACACTTGAACAAATCCTCTCGCTCTCTGTCCAGGTTTGATAATTATTCTGCGAATGTAATGGTAGATGGGAAGCCAGTGAACCTGGGGCTTTGGGACACAGCAGGACAGGAGGACTACGATCGACTCAGGCCTCTTTCCTATCCTCAAACGGTACAGCGGCACGAGCAAGCTCAATGCAGAGTGAATATTAACACTTCATCTCATTTCAATCCTTTTGACCTACGCTTCACTGCTGCTTTGTGTTCTGCCTGAGCCTGTCGTGCCAGTGACGATTAGTATGAAAATCTGTGCTTATGTGTTTCATAGTGCAGAAAGTCTCCTATTATGCCCTTGCCACTATTTATTCTGGCAGTGAATCTGAATGCTTTCTCTGTTTTGCACTCTACTGCACATCTCTCCATTTATACTTCCACGCCGGTTCCACAAGGCCGTGCCCAATCAAGAAATGGAACGAAACATTCTTTGCATATTCCACATCGCTGCTGAAATTTTGTCTCATTTTTGCCTTTTTTTTTTGTCTTTCCCCATCTTCAATAGGATGTTTTTTTAATCTGCTTCTCGCTGGTGAGCCCTGCCTCGTTCGAGAACGTCCGTGCCAAAGTAAGCAGCTTCCTTACCTTGTGACTAAGAAAGTAAAATTAAAGGAAGTGTTGTTTGTGTCAAAGAAGCATCTGGACAGCAGGGAAACAGGAAGAGACAATATAATCGGCCTGGTCAAGGATATTGCGTAAAAACACTTCCAGTATTTTGTTGGCTCAGAGTAATGTGGTTGACTCACCTGTAAAAAGCGATAGGCAGGGATGAGTTTATCAAGGTGATGTGTTTGCATAAAGGAAAGGCCGGTGTATTAAACAGGATAAACCTGAGCGTCATTTCCACCCAAGATGTGCGTCAGATGGATTTAGCTAAGCATGGGTTTGTGATGGTTTACACCCACTTGCAACATAATCTGACATTTTAGGGATTTTATAACAATGTTAAAACCTTTTTATTCCTGATTCGACGTGTAACTTTGTAGCACTCACTTCAGGAATCATTGTTACAATTATTTAATCTGTTCCTCCACCGAGCAGACCATATAATCTTTTATCAGTTCTCGGAAAGGTTCTATACCTGGCCAAGAAAGAACAACTTCCTTCTTTATGAATTATTAGCTGTAACTTGTAGTAACTTCAAATTGTAAGCAGCACACAGAGACAATCACCTGTAGATATAAGGCATTTAATGAATAACAGGAGTAATCTAAGACAAAATATACTTAGAGAGAGAGAATATCTGTTGACCGCAACTTCATGAGAATCATTAAAAAAAATCTAAATTCACCTCAATAAAGGGGCCCAAACTTAAATTGGCATCTAGATTGTTGGGAAATTGTTACTTGCAGTGGCTTTGTTGCTGGACAAATCTTTTGTGTTGTGTATTTGTCCTGTCTCGTGCTGTCTATTCGACACTGTTTTGTTTTGCGCTGTTCACACTAGGTTGTACACGATGCACTTTATGTGGCTAGGACAACTTAGTGTAGTCCTCAACTGTGTTTTGTAGCTCTATGTTGTGTGATGTGAATGCTGTTTTATGTAAACGTTGTCTCATTTCACTGTGTATTGCATCAGCTATATATATATAGTTGAAATGACGATTAAAAATCTCTTAATTGACTTGGACAAGAGTCCGGATGCCGTAGACAAATGAGGTTCTTGAATTGGTTAGGAGCAAGTTGGATGCTCGGTCAGGTTTTCCTGAAGATCAGAGGCTCTGCTGAATCGACAAAGTCCTTGAAGGTAAAGCTGCCAGAAAGTCTCAAATGGAGTTGAGGAGGTTTAAAGAGCGATCATTGTGCGTCCAGGTCCTTTAGAGGTCCTCTAGTCGCACCCGTCTTGGGTGGAGATATGAAACTTTGAGCAGGAACACATTATTTGTCTCTATTTATAGCCTATTTGTATGTTTATGGCCAGTCTGGAGAACTGATTAAGTTTAGTAAAAACAACACGATGCACTTCATGATCACGTAGCATACACCATTGTTCACGAAATAAAGTTTGGATCATTTGGATACCAAGAATGGATAGATATAGTGTTAAGTATTATGTTACCTTTATGTACCTGGATATATGCCTTTAGAGTGTAGCAAATATAGATAGGGGAGTATACATACACCACATGCACATATCATACTGAGTTTATACCAGTCTATTATAGCCTGAATAGAGAATATATGTGTGTGTGTGTGTGTGTGTGTGTGTGTGTGTGTGTGTGTGTGTGTGTGCGCGCACAAGCACCCCGTGGAATGTCTTTGAAGATAGGGGGACCAGAGCACTGTCCTGTGTAGTGTCTTTTGGATCGTTGGGGAAGACCCTTAGACATTTAGCCCTAATATTAATGTAGACTGTGAAGCCCAGTTTGTAATTTAAATACACATATTAAAAGAGGAAGAGGGTGAAACCCAACTAATAAATTTATATATGTGTGTGTGTGTGTCTGCAAAGTCTATATGAACTGTCTGTTTTCCCCCCCAGTGGTATCCTGAGGTCAGAAATCATTGCCCTAACACCCCGATCATTCTTGTTGGAACCAAGATCGACTTAAGAGAAGACAAGGACACTGTTGATAAGCTGAAAGAAAAGAAACTCACCCCCATTACTTACCCACAAGGCCTTGCGATGGCTAAAGAAATAGGTCAGTAATAGTTCTTTCTGAAGCTGTAGTTTTCTCCCATTCACACAATTATACAGTCTTGTTTCTACACATCGCCAGTTGTTTAATCACTGTGTACCTGAGGTTTCGCCCCATACGACAGAGATGCATTCCTATGACGCCATCGTAATTTGAAAACATCGTAAGTTGAGACACGATGTAGCCGACCCAGGAGTCTTAATAAATGGTGATGAGTACAGGGTAGTATATTTCTGTTTCGGTGTCCGGTGACGATAATAAAAAGGAGAGCAACATTTATATATATTTGTAACGTCAAAATTCTGTTGTATTGCAGTGCTGTGGCGTATTAAGTTAATTAAGTAAATAAAGTCAGAACAGCAAAAAAAAACAGCAAATAAAGATTAGAGATTACTTCTCAAATGTAACTTCTAATTAAATGGAAACTTGCTGTGCACACAGGATAAATTCAAATATCAGAAACTTGCATTAGTGCATTAGTCGAACTGTACAGAAAATACTTATTTGCATATTTGAGCAGTAGCGCCCTCTATTGTCAGAAAAAGACGAAAGTCACAGAATATCCTCTTTGAATAGCATACAGGAGTAACCATCAACACTGGACATAAATTGCCTCATTTGTGAAGTCTGAAATGGTCCACTCCAAGGATACCAAGAGTTACATCTGCATGTTATTCGAATAGGAGAGGTGTTTCTCAAGAATATGATGCACCAGAATGCTATTTGGCCCTGCTATGACTCATAATCTCAGATTATGCAATTGTACAATAGTTATTGTCAGATTGAACATTCAAACCATCATAACTCTGGGCCTACATGTATATCGCACCATGCAATGCACTGTTCTAGACGTTTCTGATCTCTTTCCAGGGTCTGTGAAATATCTCGAATGTTCCGCTTTAACTCAGCGTGGCCTTAAGACCGTGTTCGACGAAGCCATCCGAGCGGTCCTGTGCCCACCGCCAGCCAAGAAGCCAAAGCCGTGCTGTCTCCTCTGAAAACCTCTGTAAAGAACCTTCTGTAGCTGCACTTACGTGAAGTGAGGTATCATGAAGCGAGAAGAGAAGTGAAGGATAAAGCAGGAAGTCTTTACAAGCCATACTCCATCTCGCTTTCTTACTTCCATATAATTATAACTCGATTGGCTAAGCCACGTCTGGTTTAAGATCCTAGATCCTGCCGTGACTTGGTGTGTTTTTTATTTTTCCTGTGTAAATGTACGTCCTGTCTTTCTTTCTTATAAGAGAGTCTATATATTTTTGTTTACACACTTTGAAAAGCTGCCATACAAATGCACACCAATATGAACAACACCTTACCAGGGTGTTTCACTTTTTGGCTTGGGGGCCAAATTAAAAAAAATTTTAAAATGAGCCGGGCCAGCACCAGATGCATACGTAACATATACAAGGTCAAATTAATGCAGTCATAATTATGATATTATTTGATTTGGACAATTATGTAGAAATCTTGGGCAGCATTAAAATGACCAATTGGCCGGGTGTGTAGTTTGCCCATCCTTGCCCAAACTCTTCAATACAGAAGTTACGGGCAGATTTTTAGAGAGATATATGCACTAAAATGAACTTTAAGGGGAAATTTTGGAAAACCCATTCGTATTCATTATTTAGTTTACACATTTGGGTCAAATATTTTTGGTTACACTGTGATCGAGCACTCCAAAGTACACAACCAAATTTGGCTGTTGTTTGCATTAACTTGTGCATCTTGAAAGTTTTTTCCGACGCAGTATTGTATAATAGAAGGTAGAGCGATTTCTTGCCGTCCATATAAATTTACTGGAAATAGGAAGTGATGCACACACTAACAAGAAGTTGAAAGCCACGCCAAACAAGGGTTAAATCTTTGTCATGTCCTAATTTTATTGTTTTTTATTTTTGTTTTTAAACTGTGTTCCAAGTACATTTATGAAGTATTCATAATACTCTGTGTAAAATTAGTCAGCACTTTGTTCCAGGCTTTAGTGATTTCATCCGAGTGTTAATCAGTTCGTTCCATCTAAATTCAGTTTCTAGTGTCATTATTATGTCTGTTTAAAAAAAAAAAAAAAAAAGAGATTTTATTTCACCGTGTACCGTTTTTGAAACTAGACTGGCCCTCGTAGTACCAGATGGCGATTCATCACGTCACGTCCTTCACTGGCTTCTCTTCCACTTGTCGAACACGAGCTTAGCAGCGACCGCATCTTGTATTCCCATTCCTGCATTGCGAAAAAGAAACCGTGCTTAATCCGTTTGTGCTTACACCCAGAAACTGATGCTTAGTTCTGCACTCGAGTCATCGCCGTTGCCAGTCATTTAGAAGAAACGTCTGACTGCGGTGTGTCAACTCCTACAACTGAATCATTGTTCGATGAAACAGCTACGCTTTAAATAGACCCCAAAATTCCCTTTCTTGTCTCATGGGGAAACAAAAATGATCAAAAAGCAAAACATCTACGAATATTGGCAGTTCACATTTCCTTATTGTTATAGTATTTACCCAGAGACTTGAACACAGTGGTGTTATTGCGTAAAGCAGGCCGGGTTCCAGTTAATACTTCTCCCAGTTCAGCAAACACTTCCACCTTGAGGAACACAGAAATTAGTTTTCAGATTAACTCCAACTGTTAATACATAATTTATTTACTTGTTTTATTTGGCCTTCCTATGCTACGGACAAAATATGGCAAGAAATGGAGTTTGTACCCAAGTGTTTAAATCTGATTATATAAAATAGAATAGCTTTTGTCATGTATACATCTAATCTAATCACGTCTGGTAGTCTTTTGTCTGGTAGTTGGGGTTAGAGAACAGGGTCAACCATGATGCGGCTCCCCAGGAGCACAGAGGGTTAAGGGTCTTGCTTAAGGACCCAAGCTTGGCAATACCTGGGCTTCAACTCCCCGTGACCTTCCGATCAGTAACCCAGTGCCTGAAACCACTGAGCTACCACCCCAGTTATGTATTAAATTATGGTATTTCCAGTTCCACATAATATTTGCGTATTAATTAATTATATTATGCCCATGCCCATGTTTATTAGAGTTTTAAAACCTTTTAATCTATTTTAAAGATGTGAGATTCATTCAGAGTCCTTATTTGCATTCAGAATGTTCTACATAAATGCATCAGGAACAAAAAAAAAAATATATATATATACATACACACACATACATATATACACATACACACACACTAATACAGTTTTTAAAAATGCCTAGCTTACTCCAGTCTGAATTACGTCGCCCGACTCCGTCGCAGCTCCGTCTCTGCTGTCCACGTAAACCACGGCGTCTCTCATCAGCGCATCATCGAGTTCCCTCCAGTCCGGCCGACAAGCTCCTACTGCTAATATCACATAGAAAAAATTGCGTTACACACCAGTGTCCTTCTACAAAATAATGTACACACACACAGACAGATATTACAGCTAATGCTGAAATATGTAAGTTAGTTTCTAACCTGCGACGTGAGCACCGGGTTTAACCCACTCCCCTAACAGCACTGGTTCACTAGAATTAGTGACTGTGATGATGATGTCCGCCCCATGCACAGCCTCTTTAGCAGATGAAAATACTTTTACAGGACCCTGGACACGCGCAGCAAAGCGTTCAGCTGTCTCCAGTCTGCGGCTGCACACACGCACCTAAATACAGGAAAGTGAATGGAGATGCATCTGATGCTGCTTTTAAGATACAGCCTGTTGAACAGAAACCAATCAGTCGTAGTAGATTATTACCTGTAAGAGTATGGCATTACAATATGTATTAAATATATTAAGGAACAAAACATAAAAGCTTGTGCTGTTCCCAGAACAATAAACAATAATGTTCCAAAGTTCTGTAGTGTTTTATTCCTATTGTACCACACCAACTGGTGAGATTTACATTATTGCATGAGAGCATTTACAAAAGCACCACACAAAAGTCCTATTTATAACTCATTAATTAGTATGTTGTACATGTGGGATGTTGAATACCGCACCACATTCCTGTCCCTGAGCACTGAGGTGTGGCTATGAACCGTGAAGGCACATATTTCTCTGACTGATGGATTGTTTTTAAACTTTACCTCTTTGAAGGAGAAGAGATTTGTGAAGACTTCGTAGTGGCTGAGCGCCTGGTGGCCGCAGCCGAGAATGCACAAGATCTCAGAGGGAGTCGGCATTAACAGCTAGCGGGAGAGAATTGTGATTTTTATTGCGTCAGTGCTGCATCATTGTGACAAATCCAAGAGTTTCATAAGGGATTACTTTAGCAGAGATGGCGGAGACGGCTGCTGTCCTTTTACCAGTTATATCTGACCCGTCCATAACCTGGCAAGGAAGTGCAAAAACTACATAAGGCATAGTGTATTAGGGATCTCAACACACATACACACACAATAATTATAGTACATTAAGGATACATATGAAGCAGCTACTGATGAGATGTGATATAATTCATCCCATCACAATGCAGTGCGATCCGGTTTCAAATCGATTCAACACAAGGCGAGTCAATGCAATAATATGCAATGGAAAAATATGATGCTATGCAGTTCAATATGGTACAGATGGATCGCTTTTAAACAGAGGATAAAACCAGATGTACTTTTCCTGAGATGCAGCTCTGTATTAATCTCTGTTGTATGTGCCGGTCAGGATACGCCTTGAAGTAAACCAGTGGTGCACATGAGATTATTTAACGAGAAGTCATTCATTCATTCATTCATTTTCTACCGCTTTATCCGATCTTCACTCAGGTCATGGGGAGCCTGTGCCTATCTCAGGCGTCTATGGGCATTAAGGGAGGATACACCCTGGATGGAATGCCAATCCATTGCAGGACACACACACACTCACATTCACACACACATTCATACACTAGGGACAATTTTCCAAGGTGATAATCAACCTACCGTGCATGTTTTAGGACCGGGGGAAACCGGAGAACCCGGAGAAAAACCCCCTGAGGCACGGGGAGAACATGTAAACTCCACACACACACGGCCGAGACGGGAATCGAACCCGGACCCTGGCGGTGTGAGGCGAACATGCTAACCACTAAGCCACCGTGCCCCTTAACGAGAAGTCAATCTATAAATTAAATATCTATCAGTTTCTAAATAATAAAGTATAGTGCACCTACTAATAATCGTACGCAAATAAATCAGTTATAACCAATGCAAAGGATGTTCAAATGCAAACTTGTATCCGATGCGCACATTTTTAAATCACTTTTATGGCGATGGGCATCTGCGAATCTTACAATCACTAAAACATTAGTAAAGTAAACCTGTTATGCTGGAATGCACTAAAGTGCTCGGAGTAAATATTCACCTTTTACCCCATTATCTTAGTCTGGAACTGAAATGGGATTGCGTGTCGTAAACGTACACTAAACTTCCCACGATATAAACCAGCAAACACCCAGCACCTAGTACCGGGACTTTTTACTTTCTCTTCTCACCTGTACAACATTACACAAAAGGACACTTTACACTGGACAATATCACTGTTGCACTGGACAAACACTTGCACTATGTTCACTTTAAAAAAAAAGGACAAACAAGGACATATATTGCCCATTTGCACACACTGACACTGCTATATCTGCCTCACATACCATCCATTATCCTCTTCCTTTTTAATTCTTATTCTTATTTCATTCACACACACTATTTCTATTATATTTTTTTTCATTTCTTATTATAAATGTCTGCACTATATCCTTTTTCTTTTATGTTTACAAGTTGGATGGTCATAAGAAGCATTTCACTGCATGTAGTACTATGTATGTATGTATGTATTTATGTGACAAATAAAATTGGATTTGACGGGAAAGCATTGCCAAAGCTTGTGACCATGGGTCACATGATCAAGTGAACCAACTTCACCTCTTATAACAGTTATAGTGTAATGTAATTTCCACGAATACACCCTTTGCTGGAATGCGTTAGAGTTTGTTCAAGAACAGAAACCGAATCATGACCGAGCAGCTTTCACAGCAAGCTCAGAACTACATTTGAAATTACATTTACATTATGTTTATGACATTTGGCAGATGAACTTTTCCACAGTGACTTACAACCGTGAAGGTTAAGCGCCTTGATCAAGGTCTCAGCAGTAGTACAAGGGATGGTGGTATGAGGGTACTTGAACTTTGGAGATTTGGACCTCCTTGTGAGTCGAATGCCTTGGCCACTGAGCGAAACACCTCACCAGCTAAAACAACCAAGAGGTCATCGGTCAGGTCAGAAAGTGGAAAGTGAAGCAAGAGCCAAAAGCATGCGTTACTCAGTTACATTTTGTGGAAGTGATAGCTCAGTGGTTAGCGGGATGGACTTCTGATCTGGAAGGTCATAAGTTCAATTCTCAGCACCAACACTGGTGATGCCACTACTGCTCAACTCTCAGTGAAAACAAAGTCTAGTATAAACGAGATAATAGTGAGTCACTCTGGATAAGGGCATTTGCCAAATAACAAATGTAAATGCACCTTTTTCCCACAAAGTTCTAAAACGTTTTTGTCTCCTCAGAACAAAGTAGATCGTTCACAGTCTACAAGGTGCCTTCCAACAAACTCAAAGTGCAGCTTTGTAGAGGATCAGACTACAGTTGTTGTTCTTCCTGTTAACCAAAGCCACCGTGTATAACACATGTCAAAATCAAGGCCCACTGACTGAATGTGGCCCCCCCCCACGTCACTTCATGTGGCCCGCGAGAGCTTTAAAGGTGTACGATTGTCTTGTTATTGTGGAGTGTATCCATGGCAATGTAGAAGTGAACACAACACCAAAACGAGGATGGGGTTCTCTGCTGAGTCAAGGTTTCAGGGAGTTTGTCCTTGCCACCCTCACCTCGACTCGCTCAACCAGGAACAATCAGCGACAAACTTCTTTTTATTCCCATGCACCATAATTAAGTGCATTTTTTAAAGCTGGTATGTCAATTGTAAAAAGCGCAAAATAAACAAATAAACTGAATTGAAATTAAATAGTCTTGAAATAAAAAAAAATGACAATAAATGAATGTCCCACAATGCATGCAACTATAGTCCCTGGGCATCCCTCCGTTAGATTGCTCTTAAAGTTACACCTGGCCCTTTGACCATAACGCTGATATGGCCCCTGGTGAAAATATATTTAACACCCCCTGCCCTATACTATAATCTTGTCTACTTCAATATAGTTGAATATATCAAATATTTGTAAACACAATCATTTTTGCTTCACTTTGTTTCTCTAAATATTCAGTGTTCTTCAACTGTTGGAGATTTCTTTCTGACCCAGTTCATCTCGGAGCAGTTCAATAAGATTTAGGTGCACTGACTGAACAGGCCGTTACATTCCAACTGTTTGCTCTGTGAATAAAGACGCCGGTGTAGGCTTTGGTTTCTTCGTTGTCTTATACGGTGAAGTCATTTCTTATGGGCATAATTATTATTAATTATCCGCAGTCCATACGCCAATGGATAGTGTAAATTGAAGTACATAATTTCTTCACGCGGAATAAATCTCCAACCAGAACAACCCCAAACCATTAATCTCACATTCTTCATGTTTGATTGTGGGAGTTCCTGTTCTCCATCATATACAAGTCGTTCCTTACATCTGTCCACAGACAGCCACAATTCTTGTTCCTTATTTTTACCCAGCTGCATATAAACCAAAGTTATGCGGAGTGAGTCAACCACAGAAGGCAACATTTTTGCCAGGTATGTGAATAAGATAAACATTTACACACCAGTGGTCACCTTTTTCCTGGATCCTTTTATGGACTCACCGCTATGACATTGCCACATTCAGGGTTAAAGAGTAACACAGTGGCTTTGGTGGAGGGTAAATGCGAGTTTTCTTTGCGCCTGTAGAAAGCCACCATCTTCGTGCACAGAACATCTTCATGCGCAATGTATGCAGGCATCAGTCCCAAAAACCTGCACACAAACAAATCACATGTTAATGTTTACATTCATGATCCGATTTTGGATGAATGGTCCTGATCATACCCGTTGTGTTGGTGTAAAGGGATCACGGATCTCACGGGCTGCACCACGTCCTTGTTGTCTCTCCTGGAGAACTTGCCCAGAATTTCCTCCAGGCGCGGGATCAACTCGTCATAGCTGAGAAGGCCTGCAACGACGTCGTCACTCAGAAACACGGGTTGTGCAGCCATGTCTCTGCTCCCAACCAGTCACCCAGGAGACACCAGGGACAGATTGCACCCGAACGCACCCGAACCCGACTTTAACTCAGTGACTATTTCCACACGGAATCACGTGGGATTTGCCGCCATGATGCTTTGAAGACACACCCACTTGCCGGTTACACTCTGTGAAACCCTGTAGGAAGTTTTATTGTATTGTTGTATAATACTGATGTGTTAATATTTACCTTAAAAAGAAAACAAAAAACTTTTTGTATTTAAATTGAGGAAGAATATTTTCCTCAAATATTTGCGTGAAAACTTTTTTCTTTACAGGATACATTATTCATTATCATACACACACACACACACACACACACACACACAATGTTGTTTTAAAATGATGTTTTTACTCTAAATGCATTCCAGTTCAATAAACTCAAAAACACGTGTAGAAAAACTTGGCTCTGAATGAACCCACATTACTCGCAATGGCCCCACCTTGTGGTCAAGAACTGTAACAACACTCCTTTGCCTTCACACATTTGAAATATTTTGTGCTAAATTCGGGGTTTCCTATCATTTGTGCTCTATATTCACGATTTCCTATAAGCATGGTAAATTGCTTGCAAAACATTATAACTGTTCTGTTTCCCAACTTGAATTTGACTACTATTTAAATAAATAATGTTAAATCAACACCAATTGGGCATTACCATAAGACAAACCTGTAAAACAGTCATCACAAGAAATTTTTAATACTCCAATTTCTGCAATAAGCCAATAAATCTGACACAAAACTTGGTAGACATCTTCAGGAACATGTACTGAAGTTTAGATTGTGGAGAAGCAATCAGAAGGAGGAATGGACAAGAGAAATACAGTAGTAATGCCACCATATAAATATCTAGACATCATAAAAGAGGAGTGAATTTACAGATCACTCTGCATCCTGTGGTTGTTTCTGAAGCATTCATAGATCATCTACGGACATGCAGCTTGGGTGGCATTTTTGACAAATTTTATATCTTTTTAAATGGTGTCATTTGTATTGAAGCAATGTTGACAGAAGAAGCCATTTTGCCCCCTCATCTAATATACACCACCAACTAACCCACTCAGTCACATATTATTCACTTCACAAGTCATAATGTTATGCCTGGTCAGTTTGATACATACATTATACTACAGTAAAATACTTTTCCGAGCTTGTTAGGAAGCCAGGCTTAGCTTATATATGGTTTTGCTATATGTAACATCATGCACTTTTGTACATAAATCCCTTTTAATTATGCGAATAAAATTCATATTAAATCGGGTAGAAGGTTCATACTACAGTATATTCACTGCACAGCTGGATTGACTATATACAGTGTACACCATGGACATCCTGTAGGGAATGCAAGTATTGCCTGAAGTTGTAAGACAGTGTGTGGATGGTGAACACAATCCATCATTCACATCAATTACGCACAAACTTAGAAATGCAGATCTTTAGTTTTGTCCGACACTACTAAGAAAAACTGACACTAGATCATTGGCCACTTTTCTAAAATTTATTGTTGCATATTGAAATCCCCAGGATAACGTGTACAAAAAAATTCTAATCAGTAAATGTAAAGTCACAGTTAAATGCAACAATTTCAGTTAGATAAGAAAAAAAATCTAACATCGCAGTCACTGATTAAGTTGACATTTTTATTTTAACCTAAATTAAATTGGTTATCATCAGTAATTTTTTGGCTAAACCTGATCATGGCAAAAAAAAGCACTTTCTTAATCGTTAAAACTATAAAAAGAGTACAGAATTAAATCATAAAAAATTAACTAAATAAAAAAAATAACTGCAAGACAGACTCAAACCAAAAGTCTTTCAATGGCCATCTGTACCGACTGGATCTGAGGTTTCAGCTGTGATCCTTCTTTAATGGTGACTGACGTGGCAATAACCGGCCGTGACACACCACACGCTCGTCCCAGGGCCTGCTTGGACCTCACAAAGACGTAAGGCACGTTTTTGTCCTCACACAGTAATGGGAGGTGTAGAATAATCTCTAGCGGTTCAGCGTCAGCAGCCATGACGATGAACTCCGAAATTCCACGGTTCAGTGTTTTAGTGGCTGTGAACGATGAGGAGAAAGTATTAAATACCACACAGGGCATAAAGAAGCTATTAAAAAGTATTTAGAGATTTAATTCAGGGTGATTTATAACTCCAATTCCAGAGAACATCTGTCCCTCAAAAATGTAAAGAAAATAAGAAAAATCTCCTAAACACATGGTTTTACTCACAATTGGACATAAATCAAAAGGTTAATTTAATGAGACTAGCTTCTTTCCATGGAAGAAATTTAACCCAAATGAGTGGATGGCACAGCAAACTGTTCAGACAATGACTGAGCCATCCAATTCAAAATTACCTTAATTGTCTCCAACAATAGTACTTTTCTCTCAGTTTATACAGTGTTCTCTAAGCTCTATTGTGAATAATATATGGGTTTATGAGAGCTGGTGTATGGAGATATAAGCCCTCTATAAAGACTCGGAGGAAAAACAATGGGCTAGTCTATATATAGAAATATCCCATTTTAATTTAGCAATGAAGCAAGGAATAAAGCAAGGTTTAATGCTGAGTAATCAACAGAAAAACAATTTGTCTTTTATATACTGCTTCTCAGTTATAACCAGTTCAGGATCAGGTAAACTCAAGTCGGCTTTTTATTGTCATTTCCACAATATACAGTGCAGTATACAGTGAAACAACGTTGCCCCAGAACCAAAGTAATGACAAACAACATAAAGGCCTGCCACATCATTTTATGCAAGAGCATAAAAGGTGCATGATTATGTTAAAACAAGGCTATGCTGCTTTAAAGCATACACTGACAAAATACATCCACCAAAACGCATGCAACTATGTTACCTGCGAAATGACGGCATCCTGCCACTAGAGTGCACTGTATCCCAAGTCAACGTTTACAGAGGGCGATTTATCCAATAAGCGGAATTGAGAAATTTCTACAAATTATCATGAAATGTCCAAGAAGTGAAAAATTGAAAGATATATAAGAAAGCGGATACATGTTTGTGCGTCAAGGAGAAAAGCCGGTATGTCTTTTTGTGTTATGAGGCGGCGTCACCTAGGCGAACCTCTGCTTTCCTAACATCAAATCCTGCTCTCAATCACTACTGTAGTTGAATGAACACAAATTTCCAGACACACATATTTTTGAACATTTTCCTAGAAGAGTGGTGTTTTATAATTCCAAAAGCACATATAAATGTGAAGGACAGGTGTGTAAAAACTTTGTTTTATACTGAGAATAAATCGGTTATTGGCCTTGATTGCTTAAAATACTGTCACAGCTGAATTTACTAAAAAATAATCAACATATATTAATTGTATTACAGAATTTACAATATAATAGTGATATTCTCTTTAACTGGAGATCACAAAGATGGGTATCCATCAACAGCATAAAGATCCATAATCTCAGTCTATTTCAATAGACAACATGTACATGAGCAGTTCTGCCTCAGCAATAATGGACCTATAATAAATGGCCATTCTGCGTCACCTAGATGATGTTCCACATTTTTGAGTCAAGTTCCTTTGAAACTTTTGCTCATGTCATCTTAAGGAGGTTTGCCGTGCCACGTTCTCATTCGTTAGGGATAAACTTGCAATTACACAGAACAAACGTATAACTAATATTATAATATATTCCTTTTTACAACTTTCTATCCTCTTTATTTCTAGAAAGCTCCTTTAAAAACATGTCCTTTGTTAAAATCGCTATACAGATAAAAATTAACTGAATTATTGCAGTAGGAGTTCAAACCGAACAGCATCTATCAAATATTCGCACAAATATTTCCACGGAGGGTATAATCAAAACTTTTACATAAGTATTCTTTCTTCCACTGAGCTTTAACAGTCCCCAAAACATGATATTCAAATGCCATTGAACATTTAACAGAAATAACAGCAATTCAGAAATAATAATATACTGTAACATGAATAGAATTTTGGGGCACAGTGGCTTAGTGGTTAGCACGTTCACCTCACACCGCCAGGATCCGGGTTCGATTCCCGTCTCGGCCATGTGTGTGTGTGGAGTTTCCATGTTCACCCCGTGCCTCAGGGGTTTTTTCTCCGGGTTCTCCGTTTTCCTCCCGGTCCATAAACATGCACGGTAGGTTGATTGGCACCATGGAAAATGGCACCATGGTGTATGAGTGTGTGTGTGTGTGTGTGAGAATGTGAGTGTGTCCTGCGATGGGTTGGCATTCCATCCAGGGTGTATCCTGCCTTAATGCCCATAGACACCTGAGATAGGCACAGACTCCCAGTGACCCGAGGGAAGATCGGATAAAGCGATAGAAGATGAATGAATGAATGAATGAATATAATTTTGAAAAGTGTAGTTAAAATAAATAAGATGTTTAAGAAAAAAGACAAATAAAAAAGGAAATAAAAAAGGGCAAAGGAAATGAGTGTGAAATCTCCTAATTTTTTAATGAGCTGCAAAATTAACTAAAATGGATTTCGCTCCTACACGACACTGAAGTCGGTTGTTAATTGTTAAAGCAATGCTGTTAACAATCAGGTTGCATTTAGTCTCAGAGATCTGCTTGCATGAACTGCTTGAAACGCTTACCCTCGTTTGCGCCTTTGCGCAGTTGCTTGTAGTTGGACGCCTGCTGCACGAGGTCCAGTATTGTTTTGGTCAAAGTGGCATCAGCCAAAGGGTAGGCTTTCGGATTGACTTCTGCTTCAGTCTGAAATGGAGAAAAATCAACCAATCATCTAATTATTAATCATCTTTAATAAGACTGGCAATCCTGAACATGTCCTCACTTCTGGTTAATGCCTATAAGAAATATCTCCCGTTTGCAAACTATAACACTTGAATTAACAGTGAAGAATTCCTAATCATTAGCACGTTCGCCTCACACCGCCAGGGTCCGGGTTCGATTCCCGTCTCGGCCATGTGTGTGTGGAGTTTGCATGTTCTCCCCGTGCTCCCCGTGCCTCAAGGAGGTTTTTTTCTCGGGTTCTCCAGGTTTCCTCCCCCCCCTGGTCCAAAAAAACATGCACGGTAGATTGATTGGCACCTTGGAAAATTGTCCCTAGTGTATGAATGTGTGTGTGTGTGTGTCCTGCGATGGGTTGGCATTCCATCCAGGGTGTATCCTGCCTTAATGCCCATAGACGCCTGAGATAGGCACAGGATCCCCGTGACCCGAGAGAAGATCGGATAAAGCGGTAGAAGATGAATGAATGAATTAATTCCTAATCATGACAAGCATATACAGTGATGGGAAGTTACATCACCAGATAAGTGTTTCAAACACACGTGTATACAAAAAGCGGTCCATGTGAGAAGAAAACTTCTTTTGATACACACCATGATTTCAGAGCTCTGGAGATCAGGTCCTCTCGGCGAAGGCTTCACGGAGGACAAAAACGCTTTGCAGGCTTAAGCAAAAGCTTGAGAGAGAAAAAGAAAAGTACACAAATACGCAAAACTACACAATAAACTGCAAAGCGCACGTTCCGAGTTTACTGCAACACGTGTTGTGAGCGAAGAGGCACTGCGCATGCCCGTGCCCGATTCTTGTTAACCGGAAATAGGAAGCCCCAAATGCTTCAATGATATGAGACAAACTGAACTTCAACACAAAATTAAAAACAAAATACAATCTCTATGATAACATATTTAATAAACAGTCTAACGGGGAAATAAATAAATTAAATTTTGGACATGACTAGTGAATTCATTATGATTTTAGTTTTAGAAATAATTGTGAATTTAAATCATGTATTTCAGAGGGTCTTCATAAATAAATGATAAACTTCATGTTAAATTATCCAATTCCTTAACATTTTACAAAATAGCACAATACTTGTCAATAGT
Organism: Kryptopterus vitreolus; assembly: GCA_030449085.1. Taxonomy (NCBI): domain Eukaryota; kingdom Metazoa; phylum Chordata; class Actinopteri; order Siluriformes; family Siluridae; genus Kryptopterus; species Kryptopterus vitreolus. The sequence continues at coordinate 7,451,282 of JACRUU010000015.1, read as the reverse complement.
CATGTCGATAATTTGCATGCAAGTGATGGGAATGATGTCAATTTGTTTGCATTATTATTGAATCTGTATTTTTCATATACCGATTCTAATAATGATTGTAGGTTAATCATTGAACATTGGATATACTTATCTGACAAACACAATATAAAAAGGGAAGCACCACATAAGGAGTCAGGTGTCAGTGACCTTTTGGCCCTTGTAGAGTGTATGGGGTATAAAATTATTATAATGTGTGGTTGTCTTCTAAATATTTAATGAAATGTTATATCACTGTTAGGGTGAAGAATGTATCTTGTAAAAATCTTTATCTCTTCTGTCCTACTATAGATTTACACTGACAATTTATTTTTCTTCTATGGAGCTAAGTATAAATAAGATCTGCATCTGTTCTTTGCACATATAACTTTTTAAACTTTTTTTATTTTGGTGTATTTTTTATTTTGTCATACAAAGAGGTTATTTTTGTTATTTTGTTTTTTATGATAAACATTGCTTATTTTTAAAGCTTATCTATATACATTTAAGTGTGCTAAGCCTTATTTTTTTCTGTGTTTTTTTTTGTTCAATCACACTCATTGTGTACTTTGTTTTTTGATATTTTTACAGTTTTTAAATATGTATGATATGTAAATTTCGCTTATAAACATGGCATTGTTGTGTAGTTTTTCAATTTGAATAAAAAAAGAAAAGAAAATTGTGTTCTGTAGGGGTGTAATGGTACACAAAATTCACTGTTCGGTATGTACATCAGTTTTTAAGTAACAATTTGGTTACATTTTGCTACACTTAAAGGGAAGAAATGGCACAAACTAATAGCTTAAATAGCTATTGCCTTTAAAATATTGCTAATTTATACATTTTTATAATTATGAATTGATCAATATTTATAACTATCTATCGATCTATATAGCTATCTACAGTATGGATATAGGTTTTGATCTGTTGCGTAGAGGTGAGTCGTTGTACAGTGTAATGCCTTCTGGTAGGAATGATTCCTGAACTGTTTGTTGTAATAGTGAAAGCTGTTGGAGAAACTCTGAAACTCTGCTGCTTTTATATGGGATTATGTAGTGGATGGGATGGATCATTGCCAGTAGTTTTTTCAGTCACCTTTACATTTTACTTTACATTTTAATAAATATTATACATATAATATAGATATATATATATATATATATATATATATATATATATATATATATATATATATATATAGCATACAAAACACAACACACACACACACACACACACACACATACATATATATATATATATATATATATATATATATATATATACATATATATATAATTTTTTATATACAAATAAAATAGGATCAATCAAATTAATATAATGCACTTTTTATTATATTAATTACATTGTACAGTCCATTTAGTTGGCACAAATTAAATTGATCTAATAAATGAAACAGTTTTATTCAATAGTTTACACATGTGTATCGAACCGAAAGCCTTGTACCGAAACATTTCGGTATGAATACGTGTATCGTTACACCCCTAGTGCACTGTGTTTTCTGCTCCGGTCCAGCAAGTGTCAGTGTTTGTCTCTCTGTCTGCAGAAGCAGTGACACGCGAGGGCTTGTGGGTAGGACGTCCAGGTCAGCCATATTGTCTTCTCCAGCCGCCTGAAGGAGAGATATAGAGGAAGAATGAAAGGGTTTCGGGGAATAAGCCAGCTGTCGGTGAGGATTATTATTATTATTATTATTATTATTATTATTATTATTATTACATGTTGTTGTTTTGATGGTTTTAACCTGTTATGGCTTGTGTACGCGTTGTGAAAGTGTGCAGGTCTTCTACAGCGCATACTAACCTTCTCCTGTGTACTGTACTAACTAGTATGCTAGAATAGTGCGCTCTCAATGGCTCGTTGTCGCTCTCACATACTACATAGTGCGCTAGTATGCGGCTTCATGCTCAGACTTTGTTGGGAGCTGATCGCAGGATCTCTGGCCTTCACGACATCCAGGACACATTAATTAATGCAGATTCTCTCTAATCTCTCTTTCTGAACAGTTCATAACTCACAAAGACTGATAAATCAGTACTTAAATCAAATATAATCATCATTTACTTCTATCAAGCTCCACGAGTCAAGCTTGAGCTGTTCTTACATGTATTGCATATTAGATGTAAAAGTTTTTGTCTAACATGTAAATTGGTGCCATTTGCTTTTTTTTTTTAAGGAAAGAAATGTTCTACAAAATAAGTTATTCACATATAATTAATGACCCTGAAATCCAAATGGAGATTTAAGGATTTTCTTTGTATCTGTTCCCTCTACCTGAATAGAGATTCATGTTTTATTAGTGTTTTGTGTGGACTAGTTCGTAGTATTGTAATATACTACTAAATATATTGTTATTTATTATTTTTTTATTTATTAGTATTTTAATAAATATACTATTAAATAGCCCACACAAAAATGTATATACCATTTATTATGTGTATTTTGTTATTTTATTATATAATACATTTTTATTAATGTATTATATTTATTATTATTATATTACTAGTAGAAGTAAATAGTTGTGTATTTCCCCAAGTATTACTAACTTTTCATTGCCTTCTCAAACCTTTAGAGCATATTTTCTAAAGTTTTACCAACTTTTCATTGCCTTCGAAACATTTGGTGAATATTTCCCAAATATTAAAAAAAAAAATTGGTTACAAACCTTTGTAGTATATGTCTCACGTATTTTAAATCTTTTAATTGCCTGGTCAACCTTTGGAGTATATTCCCAAGAAATGAAGCATTTGCAGTATATTTCCAAATTGCTACCAGTTATTCGACTACCTGGGAAATGTTTGTAGTATATTTCCCAAGCGTTACTAACTTTGTGTTGCCTTGCTACCTCAATGTACTTGGGTCAACATACAGTATTTAGTTTTTAGAAGCAGTTGAGTTGTTTATTTTTATTTTCTTTGTCATTGCTTAAACTTCCTGTTACAATAGCAAATGCTACAATCAGAATACAGAATCTATCCAGTTCAAGGGAATCGGTGCATTATTTGTGTGCACAAATTTGGTATATAGACTCTCATCTCATATAGTCTCAAGTTTATGTCTTTACCGTAGGGTGGGAATTGAAAATTGATTCTTATTCTAGAATCATTATATAATTAAAATTTCAATTCCTCTTATTCGATTCCCCCCCCCCCCTCCCCCCCATTTTTCTAATTCACCTGGTAATCTGCCAGGGACCTTATGTGGTAATCTAATCATCAGTTTACAAGATGGACTGTGGGAAGTGCTCAAAGCTCTACACTTTGTAGACAAAAGCAAAGTGTAATTATTTGTAATAAACTAATGTAGTAAGCAAGGTGTCATGACCATCACTACTAAACATCTGCGCTTGGTTCACCGTTTGGTATCGAAACTACGAATTGACAAGAATTGGAATCAATAAGTAGAATTAGAATCTATAAAATTATGTAAAATTCTGAAACACTGCAATTTCTTATCCCTACACTGTTGGGAAGTAAGAGCTCACTCGTAAAGTCGATGGGATGGGAAGGTCAGGAGATCAAGATCAGGCTGCCATTTTTGGGGCTTTAATTAGAGGTTGACCGATGCTGATAGCTAGATTGAATCATTCTTGCTGACAAAGGTTGGTATATTTGAAAATGGATAAAAAAAGATAAATTAAAAAATGCACATACAACACTCCTTGTAAAATAGTTTCGAAATTTATTACAAGAATAAAAAACAGTATTGTATTACATTAATATGAATACATTGATTATTTTAATACATTTTGAGGAAAATAAGACATTCATTCAAACTGAAACACAAAGTAAAACTCAACATGAATACAAACAGTTACATCTTAAAGGAATGAAAAAAGCATTTCAAATAAACAGCTTGTTGAGTAATTTATTTGCCTCTAGAGGCCGCCCTCGTACTGTATAGCACACCCCGGAAAAACTGTTAGTATGGATTTTTTCTCAGCTATAAGTTCCAAATAATCTGCAAAACCACTAAATCATTCTGAATTTAACTCTCTTGGCTTCAAGGGTGCTGTATCATGGCTAACCCTGATGTCTGACCTCTGATTCCTATCAAGCGGGGATATGCGAAGAAAGAATTTCAGTGTTCTGTAATGTAAATGTTACATGAAAAAGCTTATTTCTTTCTATACAATACCATGAGGTCTACATACAGCAGGGGTCTCAAACTCGCGGCCCGCGGGCCAACTGCGGCCCCCGGGACAATAATTTGCGGCCCCCGTTTTAATAAGAAAGATTGACGTCAGTGCGGCCCGCAAGATTGTTGTTACGGCAAGCGGTGAAGAAGCAGAAGTAGCAGAATTGACTTTAGATGAACAAAGAGTTTTTATTTTAACAGCCCAGGTGTAACCTAGAAGTACGTCATCTTAAAGACAATACAACGAACTCATACCCCGAACCAGAACCATGGCTGCGCACGTCAGCCTGGCTCATGGTTCCTTCCCTCACACACTCAAACATGTCTTGTTGTGTGCGGAGCTGAACGAACCAATCACGGTGAGGTATATGGCTCTGGAGGGCGGGACATCGGCTGGGCTGTCCAGTGCCTCGCTCACTCGCTCATTCATTCACTCCTCCAGTAAGGTGGGCGGAGGAGAAGCCCACAGTCATCCGCTCCTCTCAGCTCAGAACTGAAGGAGGTGCTGTGATCTGTGATCCAGCCTCTGTCTGTGTCTGTAGCCATCTCCATCATGACCGATCCCGCTCATTGAGGTGCTGTGTGTTTGTTCTTCTCACAAACTCCGTCCTACTTATTGTAGGCGCGTGGCGGGTGAAACTGAAACTTAACAGTAAATGCGTTTATATGGCACTTGAGAAATTCGGATAACTGCCGCTATCCGATACGATTGGAGAAGGAGAACTCCGATTTAGCTGCCCAGATCTCTCTGCCATGTATACACCTTTCTCTGATAACGATCGGAAAGCGAAAGTGCGCATGCGCCACAGCTCCGTGCAACTGAAAGTCAAAGTTATACCCGAGATTGACTCCTAGTGGAATCACATATTACACAGCCTGCAGTGCAATTCTGGGGGGGGGGGACCACAAACCCCTGAGGCACGTGGAGAAACATGGACAAACTCAACACACACACATGGCCGAGACGGGAAACGAACCCGGACCCTGGCGGTGTGAGGCGAACTAAGCCACCGTGCCCCCCTATGTTCAGAACAGTTCATGTTTAATGTTCCATTCATGTTCATAAAGTTAAGGAACTGTTAAATCAGACATTCATTTTTAAATTTATTTATTTAATTCATTATTTTGTGTTAAAAATAAAGATATTTGAGAACATTGGAATGATCATGAGGGGCACGGTGGCGTAGTGGTTAGCACATTCGCCTGGGTTCGATTCCCATCTCATTCATGTGTGTGTGGAGTTTGCATGTTCTCCCTGTGCCTCAGGGGGTTTTTCTCCGGGTTCTCCGGTTTCCCCCCGGTCCAAAAACATGAACGGTAGGTTGATTGGCACCTTGAAAAATTGTCCCTAGCGTATGAATGTGTGTGTGAATGTGTGTGTGTGTGCCCTGCGATGGGTTGGCATTCCATCCAGGGTGTATCCTGCCTTAATGCCCATAGACGCCTGAGATCGGCACAGGCTCCCCGTGACCCGAGGGAAGATTGGATAAAGCGGTAGAAGATGAATGAATGAATGAATGAAATGAATGATCATGAGCATTGGAAATCCTGATGCGGCCCAGCCTCACCCAGCCTCTGCCTCCAGCGGCCCCCAGGTAAATTGAGTTTGAGACCCCTGACATACAGGATCATTTAAGAGCTGTAGTCCTGAAGATGAGATGTTTCTCTGTAGGTGTTGCTTTGTTTGTTTTATGCACATGGATTTCTTGCCAATCCCTTTTTGTGTGTTTTGTGCTTTTTTTGGTAATGAGGATTTTGTGTGTTATAAGACTTAAGTGTGTTAAAAAAAAGAGGAAAGAGGGTTAGGAAGGAAAGTTAGGAAGGGAACATGTTTTATTGTATATTGTTTTGCAATATACTATGTTTACATGTGTATTTTTCATGTCTAAACATTAAGGTCATCTCACAAATCATATGTGTGTAGGTATCAGCTGTATAATGTCATTTCTCCTACTCTGATTTACAGAAGAGGCTCTATGCAGCCCAGGCTGCCCGTAAGATTGAGGTTTGTGAAGCCCTCAAGCCTCAGGAGGTGCAGGTCAGTAAACTGTTCATATGGCCATCTGAAACAATGTGCCATGACTGTTTGGGAACTTTCACACTAATGAGGGTGTTATGAAAAGAAACACCTGATTAAATGAATGTAGAAACATAACATGGATGTGTAACCGGGGCAAATATTTACACGGACAGGTTGATCTCATTTTATTTTTGAATGCAGCTGGCAAGAATCATAGGAAATTGCACATTTAATAAAGCTTGTGAAAACAATCACTACACAATCATCAAAAAGTTTGTGGAATATGATTTTGGAAGATCAAGAAAATCGTGATAGGTTTCTTTTGTCCATATGGCACAGGCTTACTTTGAAGTACCTTATTATAAAGTAATTGTTTACATTTTCTATATTGAATATAAAATCTGGTGTCAAATTCATTAATACCTATAAAATGCCAGATTACAGAATTATTATTTATTTTATAATATTAAATACTAAATGGTGTGTGTGTGTGTGTATATATAAGTACCATCAATCTAATAATTGATTCCTTTAATCCTGTAGGTAACAAAATTGCCAAGTGGCCTGGTGATTGCTTCCCTGGAGAACTATTCCCCAGCCTCTCGTATCGGCGTCCTGATAAAAGCTGGCAGCCGTTATGAACCCCATGAAAGTCTGGGTGTCACACATTTGCTCCGACTGGCAAGTGGCCTGGTAGGTTGTCATTACTTACATTAGTGAGTAAAACAGTTCTTTGTGAAGCTGTTTTGTTGTTTTTTTAGGTTTTTTGTGTAGTTTTATTTTGATGCATGTACCTGTTGAAATATTAGACTACCAAAGGAGCCTCTGCCTTCAGGATCTGCCGTGGCATCGAGGCTGTTGGGGGAAGTCTGGGGTGAGTGTCCTATTTAGTGTTGTCACAATAGAATTTTTTTTTACTTCTATACGATACCAATACTAAATGAATATTTATATAAAAAAAAAAAAGAAATAAAAAATAACTTTGTTTATATTTATTAATAAACACAATGTTTGCTGTCAAAACAATGTAGAACTGTTTAAACTAAAAATAAATATCTATACAAATGGTTAAATAATTATCTGCATAAGTCAGCATGCATCCGAGAGGAAAGAAAAATTCAGCATGCATGCAATTTAGTCCAACAATCAGAAATTCAGCTGTAATTTTTTAAAATACTAATAAAATCTAGAATCGTATTGATTTTAAAGCAGGGTTTTGCAATGCCTTGTATACCGTGGTAGTACCGGTATACTGTGCAACACTCATCCTGTTTTATCTGATTGTATATAGTTAATGTGTTTTATCTATTTATTTATATATGTCTCGTGTTTTTTTTTTGTTTTTTTTCTTTAATTATTGATTTATTTTCTTAAATACAGTGTGTCTACAACAAGGGAGACCATGGTCTACACAGTGGACTGTTTGAGAGATCACATGTAAGCACACTGGGTTGATGTGGTTTGACTTGATTCAAGTGTTGACATATGAATATTATCAGTAATGTTTGCATTTGTCGACTTGTAGTGATACAGTCATGGAGTACCTGATCAATGTGACCACTGCACCAGAGTTTCGCCCCTGGGAGCTGTCTGATCTCACAACGAGGGTAAAAGTGGATAACGCCCTCGCCAGCCAGAACCCACAGATTGGTATGTTTCTCATTGATGTGGTTCATCGTTTCATTCAGTTCAGATCTAATCCATAGCAAGTCTGAAGGACCTGACTATGACTTGGGAAAGACAAAGCGGAGTATTAATTACATAAATAAATATTTTGGATTTTTTTTTAGATGTATATTTGAACTGAAACGAAAAGTAACACCCAAAATACATTACAACGGTCGCTAATAAAATAAGTTTAAAAAAAGAATCGCAACAAGGAGGGTGTAGTGTCATTGATTCACCTCTAGAGGTCGCTCGCGCACTGTACTATAATGACGTTACCCGGGAACATGAGTATGGGTTTTGCCTTTTGTGAATACCTCTGCAATCAATTAAAACCGATGAATCACCGATCCTAAATAAGAATTTTTTTTATCCACTTTTATAATTTATTTGATTTATTTTCATCTGTTATTATGGCTTGTAGATTAAATAGATCGCGCACCTGAGCACAGAACAGACTCCTTATTTGTTTTATGCAATTTTATTAACAGAACTACCAGACATGGCCGATGTATAAATAATAAATGTACCAATATCTCAGCAATATGTTAGTACAGTAAATGAAAGTGTGTATACTTCATATTTATATAAATATAATTAGATACATACATTATACAGCAGATGTTTTAATATATTTTAGTATTGTATTTTTATTATGTACTTTTTGAACATTTCATTAAACATTTAGTCCCCATTCTCTTTTATAAACTTCTACACTCTTCTGGGTAAGCTGTTCAACTCGATTTGGTCTGTGCTTGTTGGGATTTGTGCTCATCCAGTAACAAGGGTGCAGTAAAGTCAGGTACTGATATAGGGTGAGGTGAGGAGGCATATAGGGGGATATTGGGTGAGGTGAGGAGGCGGCCTTGGGTGCAGTCAGTGTTCACAATTCATCCCAAAGGTATTGAATATGGGTAAGGTCAGATCTTCCATTTCAGCCCGTGTAAAGCGTATCTTCATGGAGTTCATGTTAGCTTATGCAATTGTATTCTGCTAAGTTTGAGGTAGGTTTCAGAACCCAAATGGCTGGAACAGTAATCCAGGTGTCCCAGTACATTCCTCATTGTCCTGTATTTATTCAATGTTGCTATGGTACGCTGCATATACGATATCCTGGCCCTGTAATTCATGCTTTTAGCTTCTGATTAAAATGAGGGGTTTAAATCCCAGCAATGGCAGGCTGTTGGTTTTGTCCTATTCTTAATTGTAAGTCGCTCTAAATAATGGTGAGGTTGTTCTGTTCTCCTAAGGTCTCCTGGAGAGTCTGCATGCTGCTGCGTACAAGAACGCCCTTTCCAACTCCCTCTACTGCCCTGAGTACATGGTGGGCAAAGTCACCACAGATCAGGTGAGAGCCAAAGTCATAATTATTGTGAATGCACTGTAATGGATTTACACTAGTTTATTTTAATTTATCAAGAACACAGCCATAGAAGTTGGCATGGCATTAAGAAACTGAAACCTAAACCTATTTTATTTTTTTATTTTTTATAAACACCCCCACACCCCCTCCACAGCTGCACACTTTTGTTCAGAACAATTTTACAAGTGCAAGAATGGCTCTTGTTGGACTTGGTATGTTATACTTTTTAAATTATTATTCTGTGTACTTTGAATCCAGTATCCCTAGTCTAGATTTCGAATGATTTTTCAGTCAGGAATCTTATTTGCCATTAACAAGTCCTATTAATCATGCCTATCGTATAGGTGTGGACCACACTGTTCTCAAACAAGTAGGAGAGCAGTTTCTGAACATCCGTAGTGGAGCAGGTGCTGTCGGCTCAAAAACCCTGTACCGTGGAGGTAATGCCTCGATTACAAACACTCCCATTGTTAACTAATAAATTCAACAAATTTCTTACGATTAAGCCATCCAGAACATATATGTCAAACTCATGGAACACTTACAGCCCACAGATCTCTCATATCTGGAGATAATCATGAGATCATGAGATAATATCATATTTCTGTTATACAAAATGTCATTTTGTCTCATGTTGTATGCTTGTTTGTGGCAAGCGAATTGCCTCCAGGAAATAAAGAGAGATGAATTAAACTGAGTGTAAGGTCCAGAGCGAAGAAATGTAAAGTGATTTATTTATTGATTGTTTATTTATATGAATTCAGAGAAGTTAATATTATTAGCGCTGATTTGTATGTTCAGGTGAACTGCGGACTCAGACAGGGGGCAGCCTGGTTCATGCAGCCGTGGTGAGCGAGAGCGCGGCGGCCAGCTCTGCCGAGGCCGTAGCTTTCAGCGTCCTGCAGCATGTTCTGGGAGCCGGACCGCACGTCAAGAGAGGCTCCAACATCACCAACAAACTGAGCCAGGCCATCTCCAAGGCTACAGCTCAGCCCTTTGACGTAAGCGGAGTCGCACCACTGGAGCACAACGTTCATGGGTTAAATCAATTTAAATTTAACAGCGGAAGCAATAATGAGACTGCGAGCGACTTTGTGGTTCAGTTTCAACTTAAGAAATACGAAACAATAAGAAGAAATTAAGACTTTGGTGTCTTTGGTTGAGCAAGAAGTTGTATGGCTATTTACACACCAACAGAACGTATACAAGATTATCAGTCAAACAACACTGTCAAGACTCTACTCGGGTCTCATTTTGCTGCTGCTGCATTGACATTTATCAGCTGCCCTGATCTACAGTGAGGTACAAAAAGAACTTTGAGTCTCTACGATAAAAACTTAAGATACAGACAGCCTTAGATGTTCTTTTTAAAACTAAGACAAAGAGGAAGAAGTTCTTGTTCAAGTGTTTGAGGAAGAGATAAGTCTTTACTCCTTACTTGGAAATGAACCAGTGACGCTGATGTTCGGACGTCTAGGGAAATGGTTCTCAAACTGGGAGCCACCAGATGGCTCTAGGACGCCGCAGCAGTGAAATTCTAGAGACTAGTTTAAAAATACATATTTTACCCGTTAAATGTATACTGGTGTATTTTTAAAAAAAAAAAAAAAAAAAAAAAAATATATATATATATATATATATATATTTACATATAAAAAATGTATACATATTTTAGTACAATTGTACATTATTCAGGATGTAGGTGTGGTCATTTTTACAGGAGAAATCTCAAAATCTGGTAAATTAGTGTCACTTGATTATCTCAGCCATATTGTTATGGGACATAAATAATGCATACCTCTTTCATGCTTTGTATTCGCACTTATGGACAGTCAGTTTCTGAGGGTTTTTTAATCTACATTCTAGGAAAATATACACTTCTTTTAAATGTAAATTAGATCGAACTTTCTTGTTAGTTTTATTAAACATTAACCTTTTATTGCTTTATAGGATATGCCTTTTTTTAAATAATATATTTTGTATTTCCAGAAATTACTTTTCCAATACAAAATGCTTTTAACATTATATATTTTAAAATCTGAATCTTGGAAGTAAATGGTATTTCACAAAAAAGTGCCATATCCTCATTCTTTCCAAATGGAAAAACTAGTTATCTTTTTTATGCGTTCATTCTATTTTGTCATAAATCTACCAACACTAGTTCTCTTTAAATATAAGATTGTAAATGTTTACGCCTCACTGCTATTTCAACCAAGCATTAAAAGCTTTACAAACATCCCATCACACTTCGTCGGCGATCGCTTTATATTTTGACCTCCTTGATTCCCCGTTCCATTTTCTCTAAACTCCTTGAGCCATCAAGCAAGTCACTCTTTCTGAAGGGGTTATGGTGCTTCTGTATTCCTTTTCTCAGAGCTGTTAGCACAGAACATCCCACACTGCTGACATTTATAAGTCTTCTATTAAGATGCAGCTATTTTGATCTCTCATGCGGGTGGTTTATAATAATTTTATATACATAATTCCTGTATTTTGTCATCTCGTGCTTTTAGTATGAATTTTTTCCCCATTGTATAGAATTTTTGGATCGAAACAGTTTTATTTAGATGCAATTAATACAAATGAATACACTTTTAATTTCAAGGAAGCATCGATTAATCTCACAGACAGTAGCTTTGACACTTTATTGCTCGATTGCTCCCCCAACAGGCTTCTGCGTTCAACGCCAGTTACTCAGATTCTGGGCTGTTCGGGGTGTACACCATCTCCCAGGCCGATTCTGCTGGAGACGTGAGTGAAATTTGTGTCCGTGCCATTGACTGCCTAGTTATAAAATTCCTTTCCGATTCAGCCTGATGAATGCTGTTCTACACTACGTTTGGTTTGTCAGGTGATCAAAGCGGCTGTCGGACAAGTCGGAGCTATCGCACAAGGAAATCTGGCTGCAGAGGATCTCACCAGAGCCAAGTGAGCGTCTCTGCTAAGATACTCGCCTTGATTGATCCTCTCGATTAAGATTCGAAACCTTTGAAATGTCTGTCTTCTGTCCAGGACTCAGTTGAAGGCTGAATACCTTATGTCCATTGAGAGCCCAGAAGGCCTGTGGGAAGCTATCGGGACACAGGCACTGGCCGAGGGCACTTATCATACCCCAGAGGCAATAAGACAGAAAATCGATGCCGTGTCTTCAAGTGACGTCATCAATGTAAGTAAAGTATTAACAATCAATTTATTTTTGTTGCTCAGCTTTTTCTTTTATTACTAGCTAAAAAAAAAATTTTTTGTGAATAGGCGGCAAAGAAGTTCATGTCTGGGAAGAAGTCGATGGCGTCCAGCGGACAACTGGTTAACACACCGTTTGTGGATGAAATCTGAACATATTCTAATAATTATTTTCTTCCTAAAGCCTAAAAAAACACCACCACACATTTTCAACACACTTTGGTGTCACATGTAAAGTGGCGATGCTGCTGCTGCCATGTCCAGTCAGTGTTGAGAGGGAAAAAAACAGACAAGACTTGTCCATTTGAAATGTATAGCACTATGTAAACTAATAAATAAAGTGTATTGGGGAAAATGTGATGTGTCTGGTAGTACTTATTAGGTCTGGGAATTATGTAGAAGCCTTCTCATATCTTCAGGTTTGATTAGTCCTGAGCCCGGGTTAACGTCCATGTGGAATTCTTGTGTTCAACAGCGTGATTCAGGTTTTAATTTTCTCTCAAACATGCACGTAGGTGGATCAGAAATAGCTCTTGTCTTTTACATTAAATTGGATTCAACTTTGTGATTGTGCAAGGTACAGTATGTACAGTACCAATGAACTACAGTTAGCATCTAACCAGAAGTGTGCAAGTGGCCTATTTACAATATATAGTAGCGTGATAAATAAGGGTCTCTATATAAAGGAGTGAGAGTGATTTCATTACAGAAGATGTTGTAGTTAATAATGTGCAGTATATATAAATAAGGTATTTTATTAATTTTATCTATAGATAGATAGATAGATAGATGCAGATATAGATAGGGAGGTGGTAATTGAGTGGTTAAATCATTGGACTCTAGACTGGAAGATCGCAGGTTCAAATCCCACCACCAGCACTACCAAGCTTACACTAGTGGGCCCTTGAGGAAGGCCCTTAGCCCTCAGCTGCTCAGTTGTAATTCGCTCTGGATAAGGGCGCCAGCCAAATGCTATAAATGTAGATAAAAGCAGTGGGAAATACACAAAGAGGCAATGCATTGTAGTAACAGCCATGGGAAAATGTTTGTTGAGAAACACATACAAGTGCACTTTGTTTCTAGGTCATTTAAATGTTTCTTTTAATCAGTCACCTTAGGAAATACATTTTTTTTATTATTATTTTTTAAAATATAAACAGTATTTTTTTTCATCAGCCTTTCACCTTATAACAGTACCTATCAAGTTTCTGCTTATATTTGGAGAGCATTCTAACTCATTATATACATGGGGCATTAATGTACATGTTGAAAGAAATACTGAACCACATGGCTACCATTCAGTTTCACCATACAAGATTCTTTGAAAGTGTTATTTAGAGAGCAGAGTTATCTGGAGTGTTATCTGTCATGGAATGACCTACCCAGGAACCTAAATATTAATGAGTTGCAAAGTATTTCAGCTGACTGTGTGGAGAAACAAACTGTCCACAGTGTGTAAAGCTTTTATTTATGCCAAGAGAGGATTTTTCAATCAAAACAAAGTGTAACTTTTTCATATGTGTTTGGTAAAAGCAAATAATCATAGTGCTAAATGACCTAGTTGCATTTGAAACAAAATGTATGTCTCCCGGAAACCATGAAAGGTGTTCGACACTTCTCACAGGTTTTGTATTTTCTGAGCCTTTTTTTCTAACTGGGGTCAATAACGTCAATTAATTAAATTCATTTTATCCATACAGTACTTGAAAATGTATGTTGTCTCAACGTTGCTTTGTAATTGTAAGCTATTGTATGGATATATAGTTTGTGTAATTGTAAGTTAGTAAGTGCCTAACAAGTGAACCAGTGTCCACAGTGGTGTTCAGAGATTGCGATTAAATGCAGCCTGCCATTGTAGTAGACTATTGATATTGATTACAGTCCAAATCCATCCTCGGTTCTTGAGTTGCTAAGTAACTTCATGAATCTTTAGAATGTTGATGTGAAACCATCCTCAGCTTTACAGAGTGGTGCCTAATAATAAACCCAGTCTTTTATAATCAATGTAATCAATTTTGTATCAGGACAAGAAGAAATATTCAAATGAAAATATATTATATGGAAGACGTCCTTTCCGAAAAACTATAATGCTCAGATCAAGCTATAATAAACATACAAATTATCAAAATATTAATTTGAGAATGAATGCATTTGAATGTCAAGGTGTAGTCTAGTGGAGGAGGTTGAGCCATTGGGCTTCAGATCCAAAAGGTTGTGAGTTCAAAACCCAGCCACACTAAGGGGCTATTCCTGGGCCCTTGAGCAAGGCCCTTCATCCCATGCCTGCAAAATTCTGTAAATGCAAATGAATAGAGTTTGAGTTTAAATCCCTAGGGTTGACATGGTTTGGGATGTATGTCAGGTGTATTGTTAATAGAATAATGAGGATGGAGGGTTTATGAATGTATTGAGGGAAGACAAGCGGGTAGTTAGATTGAAAGATGCTGATGTTTATATTCATTAATTCATTAATTCATTCATCTTCTACCGCTATATCCGATCTTCCCTCGGGTCACGGGGAGCCTGTGCCTATCTCAGGTGTCTATGGGCATTAAGGCAGGATACACCCTGGATGGAATGCCAACTCATCGCAGGGTACACACACACACATTCACACACAAGGGACAATTTTCCAAGGTGCCAATCAACCTACCGTGCATGTTTTTGGACCCGGGGGAAACCGGAGAACCCGGAGAAAAACCCCCTGAGGCACGGGGAGAACATGCAAACTCCACATACACATGGCCGAGACGGGGATGGAACCTGCACCCTGGAGGTGTGAGGCGAACGTGCTGACCACTAAGCCACCGTGCTTCTCATAATCTTTATATTTATATGTGTATATGTATATGCATATATATATATATATATATATATATATATATATATATATATATATATTTTTTTTTTTTTTTTTTTTTTTTTAACTACACTTACAGGTAACAAACGTCACCAGTGACGCTAATTCGCCAAGCACCTCCCCCTTATCCAAAACCCCGCCTTCTGTATCCAGGCCACACCCATTTCCCCTGAAATCCCGTTGTTTCTTTTCTCGGGGAGTCTCTAGTTCTCGCGACAAGTGGCTCTCCCGGTGGGCACTCGATGCTTTTAGACGACCGTGTGTGCGCGTGTGTGTGTTCTGTATGGAAATGCTTTGCACAACAAAGGAAAACTGAGAAGGAGTGAAGGCTGGGACTTTTGCCCTCGGTTTGGTTTTATATGAGGGTATTCCGAGTGCGCGAGGGCGTTATTCATTCTAATACAACTGCCAGATCGTCCATAATGATGCCTTACGACAAGGTTCTGTAGGCAGGCGTGCATGGCTTCATAACATCTTCATAACCGAGGTGCGCTTTCTACAGGGACCGAGTTCCACGCTGATGGTTGTCGTTTGCAACTCATGAGAAAGTTGCATCACCGCATTTTCCCCTCCGCTAAGATCTGAGAAGATCCCCGACTGACTCTTGATCCACCCGTCTGCTTTTTTTTTCTTCGAAATTATGGGAAATGGATAAACTCACCATTATTTCAGGATGCCTCTTTCTGGCCGCCGATATTTTTGCAATTTCAAGCGTCGTGAACCCGGACTGGATCAACACCGGAGAGGAAGAAGGTGAGACTACCTTTACCTGGAGGAATCCATTCATCCATTCATTCCTCCATCCATCTCTCTAGGTTGAACTTCCTGACCAGTCTCTACATCCTCCAGCATCCTTGAACACAGATTGTCCAAGGTTCAGTAAATGTATCTGTTTATATATACGCGACCAGATCAGAGGGGAACTCCTAATTATTTATTGTGCATCCTGGTGTAAAAATAAACGGACAAAAATTGCTTTGTGGTAGGTCGAATTGTTCTGATTTGGTCCAGCAGCAAACCTCACGAGAAACAGAGATGACGTGTTTTCTTTACTGATAGAAAGCTTTGTTCACGCAATGTAACACTGGGTAGCACATTGTAGTTTCCTTGTGGTTAAATCTTTCAAACAAGGTGTAATGGCTTAACAAAGTTCTATAATATAGACCCTTATACCTTATACACCCTACATATATATTATATAACCTTACACCTGATAGATAAATAGATAGATAGATAGATTTAGATACAAATAGTACAGGTACACAGCAACGAAATGCAATTTTAGCATCTACCAGAAGGGCAAATAGTAGCAGTGTAAATAAACATGAGTATATGTACCGTGAGTAGATATAAGTATGTGCATATGTACAGCAATTTATAGTCATAGACCAAAAATGTATAGACCCTTATGGATAATTAGTCTATAAGGTGTAAGGGTCTATAAAAGTTCATTAGAGATACACAACTAGGCACATTTCCATTACAAATTTGCGTAAAACTTTTGCGATATTTGCGAAATGTCGATTTAAAAAAACTGTTGTGAAATGACGGTGTTTCCAGTAACCATATCATGCGACCAAAACTTGTACTCTCGTCATATCGCAGCCAATCGCATATATCATGTGAGCTGGAAATGTAAAAAAACTGTTTCCATTAAAGTTTTGTGAATAATTCCTTTTTCGCGTCGTCTAAAAAACCAACTTGCGAGCGTTAAAGCATTTTTTAATACATACGAGTTTTTGCGAATGTGACGTGTTTCCATTAAGCATATTTTAAATTCGCTATTTAATTTGCGCATTTTGAAGGGTAATGGAAACACACATAATATCTCCTTTCATTCATTCATTCATCTTCTACCGCTTTATCCGATCTTCTCTCGGGTCACGGGGAGTCTGTACCTATCTCAGGCGTCAATGGGCATTAAGGCAGGATACACCCTGGATGGAATGCCAACCCATCGCAGGGCACACACGCACACACACACACACATTCATACACTAGGGACAATTTTCCAAGGTGCCAATCAACCTACCGTGCATTTTTTTGGACCGGGAGGAAACCAGAGAACCCGGAGAAAAACCTCCTTGAGGCACGGGGAGAACATGCAAACTCCACACACACATGGCCGAGACTGGAATCGAACCCAGTAATATTTCCTTTATGCAGTAAATTTACTTCCATGTTCATTTGGTAAGCTTGTGAATTTTTCACGTGGGATATACAAGAAAATAGAGCTGGAGATAAAGTTTGTATCCTTTACCCGTTGAGACGTCAGCTCGAGTTTCTGCGATTATAATACTCAATGGACAGCTTTTTTGACGAGGGTTTGACCTCAGAAACTCCACTCCTGACCTCAAAGCATGTGCTCGATATCATCGGCACAATGATATCTTTATGGGATTGCTCCATCAACAAGGAAAACCTTCAGATTAACTTTATCATTAAGACAAAATAGCACATGTATCACATTGGGGGGGGTGGACTTGACTGCCAATCATCCATACGCTATATAATAGAAAAATTATAAATACAGGGCAGCATGATGGTACATGGTGTGTGTTCCTTCCAAGTTTCTCTAGTTTCCTCAACCCTCCAAATAACAAAACAATATGGGTGTACCGTGTACTCTAGAAGTGTAACTGTGTGCGAGAGATCCTGTAATGATGCATGGTGTGTTTACTTGCTTACACAAATTGTTCTCATGCTTTAGTTTCATCCTATCCATGACTGGAATAAAGCAGTTCCTGAAGACAAATGAATGAGAATAATAGACTTCTCAGACTGTTACCTGATGTTCCTCCCCAAGCATAAAAAAGTACAATGATAAAGATTGGTCTCATATTCAAGTTAAGGACTAGATAAGCTCAGCCATGGTGTTTGGGCCCACATTTACAGAGAATTTATCACATGGATATTCAGGAAAATAAGAGGTGGAGACGGAGATAAAGTTTGTACCTTACAAGACGTCAGCTGTTGAGTTTCTGCGATTATAATACACAATGGACAGCTTTTTTTTGACAAAGGTTTTAGCTCAGAAATGCCAGTCCTGACCTCAAAGCACACGTGCTCGACATCATCCATTTGTCAAAAATATGATGAAGGATGACTCATCAGACGAGGTCTCATTTTCTAAAAATCTCTAGACTAGTATTAATAGTGTCACCACTGAACTCTCACAATCTCAAAATCGAATGCAGAGCCCCGAGTCAGGTTCAAGGGCTAGAGATGTGAAAATCATGCACCATGTCAAAGAACATAGGAAAAGAAAGTTTGGGTGAGAGGTTTTTTAGTGTCATGCAGGTGCATATAGATATAAGAAGAAGAAAAATGGACTTTTGATAAACATGAACTTGAGGCTCAGCACAGCGGTGTGGCCCGGGATTCATTTCATCTGGGTGAGGAAATAAGCAAAATAAAATCCCGCAGCGATCCGTAGAATTACATCTAGCAGCGTGAAGGTGTCCGAGAAAGACTATTTGAAGAATCAAAGGCACCATTTTTTTTGCAGATATGTAAAGAGTACCTGAAAATCACAATTGAGTAAAATTATAGATACCTTACTGTAAAACTATTCTAATACAAGTTCCAATATGAACAGAGGAAAAGTCTTCGAGGATTTGATTGGAATAGTATTTGACTTATTGAAAGTAGGCTCAAAGATGCACTAACCCTCGCAAGACAGGTAGTGAAAAGCCATAAATGGTTAATTTGTGAGGTTTTGCTTTTCTAAAATACGAATCACATTGTGTACCGCCGCACTGCATTAGCCAAGCTCAACGCCACAACCCACGTCCACACCACCTGTGCCAGAATGAAACCTAAAAAAGTTCAAAATAAAAAGACAAATTAGTCAAGCAATCTGTACGAATTATTGAACTGAAGGTAATATTTATACACAAAGTAAACCAAATATTTGGAGCTGACTGTGATTTGATGCACCTCTCAGATTCTTTTTTTTGGAATTTATTCAAACTCTCTTTGGACTGAATATGAGGCCAACAGTGCTCACGGGCAGCAGATATGAGTAGGGGAGTGTTAAGCCTTAGGCCGTGTCCACACTAATTTTCGTTTTAAAACCTATACTTTTTTCTGTTTTGACCTTTCCACACCGAGATGACATTTTCAGTCAACGAAAGTGTAGCTTTTTCAAAACGCCCTTCAAAGTGGATGCATTTGAAAAAGCCGTTTTTGGCGCCGGAGTATGGACTGTGAGAGGCTTTGGTCAAAGAGACGGAAATTAAATAAATACCACGATGAAATGTGGCGGGTCAAAGCATCTTATGTTTTGTTTGCACCCGGTATAGAGATGTAAGCGATTTAGGCTTGGTATAGAAACTTTTGGGAAATGATTGAAAACAATAGTCTAGATGGAGATTATTTTTAAGACAAAATGCAGTTTTCCAATTTGTAGATGTAACCTTATTGATATCTTCAGCAGAGATGCAAAATGTAATTGGTAATTGTCAGTTGAAATATTGTGGTGTAAAAAAATAAAAGCTTACCGCTTGTAATGTTAGGATGGAATATAAGAGACGATGCATGTTTTTTATTAACAAAAAACACCAGCAACGTGTATCCGATCACGCTTCCTAAATTTTCCAGAATTACTCCTACTAGTTGCTCATTCACAACAGGTATGAGCTCCTCACTATAGTAGCGTATATTACCGTATGTTATCTAAACGTATCACCAGTTTATATAGAAAGCAACCGGAACACAATTCTTAAAGGAGCCACATACCATATCAACCACTATAAATTAACATTGAAATGAATTAATTAACAAGAAATAAATATTAAATAATCAATAATTGTATTATAGGGAGAGATATAACATCTGTTACAGTATTAGAAACATAAATTATTATTTTATGTTACATTGAAAACTTGCGATTAATCACAATTTAGCTCATGGCAATTGTATGATTAATCACTTGTGACAGCCCTAATATTTATATACTGTATAATTAATGTAGTTGAGAAGAGGGTAAAAGTTGCTTATTATTTTTATATTCAATAAAACTAGAAAGTATCCAAAAATTAAGTACATTTACTCAGAAACTTTACACCTGTGTTTGATAAATAAATTATGCCTTATATGACCCTGTTCACTGAAAATAATTCATGCAGCATGATAGTAAAAGGGAAAGTGAGGTTGCATCTGATTAAACCAGATCTACCCATTTTCTCATTCTGCAGCAACCTTCCTGTACTTCTAGTACATCTGCGGTGTCCTGCGTATGCCTGAGATAAATGAGGGTGACTAGTTTTCAAACCGAAACAGGAAGCAATCCAATTGGTTAATCCTTTTTCTCTCCATAGCAGCTGCCAGCCAATAAAATGTGATTAAACTGTTGACCTTTTTTAAGAACTCAATTACTGCTCAAAAATCTGATCTGACACCGAATACCATTTGTTCTTATTACACTCGGCGCAGATGGTCAATCCCGCCGCCTAATCACAAGCGTCAGGTGCAGTCTCTGTCTTCTCCCGCTGAGTTTACATGGGTTTCTTTAGGGTTCTTTGGTTCCATTCCAATCAGTGACCAAAAACCTTAATGTAGAACTAAATGAGTTTCTGCCTGGTGTCATGCAATATACTGGAATCCCATATTGGATGAATTAATGTATGTATATGCACCACATTTCTGTAAACCTCCATTCCTCTGGAAAAATGAGGTTAGGCACTGAAGTTCAGTCAGTATTCCAGTCCATCTCAATGGTTTTCAATGGACAGAAGTGAGAACGTTCACTCTTACTTTCACTCGAAAAAACATGTTTTTCTGGGCCATACTTTGTCCACAGGGGCATTGTTATACTGTAACAGGTTTACAAATGGTGGAGACCTCTATCATGTGAAGTATGAGTGAAAGAAGACGGATACAGAACACCTCTTCAGAAAAGACAAGTGTCCATGCGTACATGAACAGATGGTATATTTGAGCGTTGCTATATCCAGTTGCTGCCTTTATATTCTCACCAGGACATATGCTGGAAGTTTAGTCTGACCACAGCCTAATCTGTATAGGTTTGGTTTGGACATCTGTTCCAAGACCAATAAGTGGACAAACAAGATGTATAGCCATTCACACATACAAATTTCATACACATTTTTTTTTTTTTTTTTGCGTTTGATTTTTGCCACCTTGTGCGTTGTTTATTTTCAGGGAAAAAGTTGAATCCTGTTTTATGTAAATGTACAGGCTGTTTCGAATTCTTTGCTCGTGAGCCCTGCTAAAGAACGTTAGAAATGAGCGGCAGATGCGATGAAGAAGCAGTGAACAGCAGCTGCTTTCGTTCCTGACGGTTTCACCACAGGAATGCGATGGGTGTGCAATAGAAGTTCAGTAGAGAGTTATTATCAGCAGATAGCGTAGACTTCACCACAATTTCCAAACTGTCTTCCAACGATTACATAGTTTAAAGGATAAGGAAAAGATTATGAATTGGTCCTCTGCTGCCGTCTAGGACGTTCTGAGATATATTTGCACTCACACGACAAACAAGAAGTGCGCATATCCATCCCATAATATCTCAAAAAGGGTTTCAAAGGCCCTATTGCTTTATTAGACCGAGGACTGAGGACTACAAGATAATGATTAGAAAACAGTTTGTTTCAAACAATTTATAACATGCAAAATAAATTAAGAATAACCTTCTGGTTTGGTCAACATCCACATCAGGAAATCCTAATCTGAACATTCTGGGCAGTAAACAGAAACAGACATGGATCATGCCAATGTGCTAAACATAATGCACTGTAGCTCGGCTGTAATATCTCTCTGTGGAAGGAATGCATCACGCTAATGCAAAGAACCTCACAGTAATAGGATTTACAGCTCTATAGAGGGTCTGTTAAAAGTTTGGAAACAAATAGTCTTTGATTATTGAGTGACATGCATTTTGTTTATGGCAACAAAATGGGTAAAAGGCAAAAACACACTGGATTTAACCACTGACTGGAACTTATGTAAGACGAAAAACCGGAGAGAAGATATTAGCAGACTGCCTCACACCACAGTCAAACATATGGGTTGGTTTGCAGTAGGGACTTTTAAATACTTATTCCAGTTTAAAGGAACAACATGGCTGCCATTCCGTACTTCTACTTGAATCATGCAATTCCATGATATTTGGACTTGACCAACCCCACCATATAACAAGACAGTGACTGGAAATGTTACCTTAGATTTATAAGAGGAATGAAAGTATTTCATTTCTATATACATTTAAATAGATGTTGTGACTAGAACTCCTGTCCCAATAACAAACCCTTATCCAACTGTACCAAGACAGTACATTTGTGTTACACAATATTGATTGCACGACCCCAGTTCATGTTCGTAGATTTTTCTTTTCATTTGTCTTCAATCTGTATACAAATGTAGATTTCCTGTTCCACTACATGTGTAGGAAATGAACAGGATCTGCCGTATGCACAACTAATAAAGACATTCTCCCTCTGGTAAAGTTTTTTTTATTAGGACAGTATTGCATTACTAAGGCTTCGCAGTACAAAACTCGTGAGTCACCACACAGCTTTTTGAGGACAAATGTGATTTACTTTGTTGTTTATTAAGAGCCAATTTACTGGCAAGATTATATATAGATAGCATTTCTTTCTAAACCGCCAGCAAAAGGGTTTACACAAAATCATATGGAAGGAATGTTTGGAAAGTGCTACCACATTTTTATTTTTCAGTCTCAAGTGCAATAAAATATTGCAACTAAGCGGGTCATGAGTTTGTGAGAGAATCGGTGGAGATTAATGACATTGTACTACTGCTGAAGTCCCAATTTCAATGGGCAAAGGTCTGTGCAACGTATGTGCTTATGAGCATCCAATTCCACGTTTAAATAGATTTTGGGGAGTGCTTGCGAAGATTTGTGCTCATAAATGAATTAGAAAAAGTCAGACACTAAGCGCGTTTCCATGACCCTTCTAAAGGCGCAAATTTAAACAGCGTATTGAAAATTCGCAAAAACACACATGAATTGCAAAATGGTTTCCACGCTTTTTAGACGATTTAAGTTTTTAGATAATACGAAAAATGAATAATTCCACTGAAATGGAAATTTCCAGGTCACCGCATTTCCAGGTCACATGATCTCCCTTGCCTTGTTTTGGGCGTGATGCTGCAGGTGCTACAAGAGGACGCATTCATCCGGAAATTCTTCCGTGAAATCGTGCACTATTGCCTCGAGAACAAGCGCATACGTGGCCGCTCCCATATATAGGGGAATTACATTGTTATTAATGCTTGTATAACGTGTTTACGTCTCCGATAAAAAAAATAAAAACGCCTAATGCGTTGGCTGCGATATAAGTAAGCCTGTATATATCTGTCTTCATTTTTTTATCGTGAGAGGACGAGTTTTAGTCGCATGATATGGTTAATGGAAAATTTTATTGACATTTTGAAAATATCACAGTCTTGTGCAAATTTGAAATGGAAATGTGTCTACTGATATAAGGTGAGGTGAGGAGGCATGAGATGCAGTCAGCATTACAGTTCATCCCAAAAGTGTTCAATAGGGTTGAGGTCAGATGTCTATAGCCAGCCACTCAAGATCTTCCACTCCAAATCTTCATGGTGCTGGCTTTGTGCAGGAACAAAATCATATACATCATATACAATATTTTGCCTCTTGAGTTTGTGTTGATATATTGGTGAAGAATCACACATGGTTGGAAAATGTATAAATACTTTTGCCCGCATCATGTATTATCCTGTTGCAAATCCTTCATTGAATATTAGTATTTAGATACTAGTTCACTAGGCTTGATATTAAACAGATACTAGGGAATTTTATTTATATTATGTGACTAGGATTGCAATGTGTGCATTCACTGCAAAAGAAATGCACTTTGTGAAACAAATAAAATTCAATTAAACCTTGTTAAAGCATATTCAGATCAAGAAAAAAATATCTGATAATGGCGTAAGCAAAATTGACTAGGTAAGAATTCCTGAAACTAGCGTTGATATGTAGCCAATAATAAATTCTATGAGATCCTTTAACTAGCCCACTTTCAACTTTTTTGACCTTTTTATACTGTAAACACAAGTTCAAGTTCTAGTGGGAGCCTGCAGTTTGCTGGGATTTGAACCTTTCGACCTTCCACTGAGCTACCACCTCCCTGACAGATGTAAAGATGTATTGACAAAATATTTTTCATAAGATTCTCAATAAGAATTTTTAGCTGCAGTATTCGTCTTAAAATTAAAATTCCATTTAAACATGCACTTTATATCTGCACAATTTTCTTACTCTATTATTTATAGTCTAATGTGCAATATGATTGAGTTTTTACCTTTAAAATGACATTTTCTAGAAATAATCTTTATTATATTTCAGTTTTTTGCAGTGTTGCGGGGTGCTTGTTTTAGTGAGAAAAGAATTCTGGGGGAACCTTTTCACAAGAACCGTGCCACATTTTAACACGAGGACTGGAGAAGGATTCTGTTTGCTCTGCAAGGAGCTGCACCCGAAAGTCTGAATTCGTGTAAGGGGGTGTCAACCATGTGGTGCCTTGCATAATCTGTCCACTTTGCCCTATACGGGGGATTTATTAGGCAGTGTTGATTCTTCTGTGCGCTTCAGGCGATGTGAGTCATGCAACATCCTGAGTAGAATAAATGGAGGGGTTGGTGGAATAGAAATACATGCATAAATGTAGCTCGTTGATAACGTATAATAGCCTTTCCAGCAGGTGAATCATGAGCCATGGGAAGTAACACAGCACACGAATGATAAAGAGCCAACTCTCAAGCATAATTTCTGTGTGCGTTTCTCAATTTAGGTGCCTTGACCATGGGGTTGGTTCGGCAGTGCCAGACGATTCACGGGCGGGAAAGGATATGTTCACCCCCGAGCCTTTCCCCGGAATGGCTAGCCACTCTGTTCTTTATAATCCTGGGCATCATCTCGCTGTCAGTCACGTGCACCCTGTTGGTGCTGTCACATTGGCATCAGGAGATGGTGAAGTACGCCCGATGGATCGCCTTCACAGGAAGTGAGTAGTGATTTTACGGAAAGATCGAATTAATTGCCCGATCTGTTTTAACACCCTTCTCTTTTCTGTTTCAGTGGTCCTCTTCTGTCTGGCAGCTCTCATATTCCCGACTGGATTTTACATCAGTGAAGTCGGTGGACAACCGTACAAGTTACCCAACAGCACTGTTGTTGGATCTTCATACGTACTTTTTGTCCTATCCATATTTTTCACAATCGTCGGACTGCTGTTTGCCGGGAAAGTCTGCCTGCCCGGCTGACATAAACCATTGCATCATTAAAGTATTTGTTGCTCTACAGCTTACAAAAAGTCTTGAAAGCAAAAATCTGACTCTGAAGCCGTCACTGAAAGACTGACCGTTTTTATATGCTCTACGTCCAGACTTGTATATTAGAAATGCACAGTATTGCTGACACCGACATGCTTCTCAGTATTGTTCAGTATTGTCATCTAATGATTTATTTTTAACAAATCCAGTTCTATCCGCTTCTTTTTAATGTCATCCCTGTGATCGTTATCCTTGATATCACGGCATGCGAAAATGATTTGAATACAGTGCACATTTTCTTTTGGCATCAACTTAAAGGTGATAATGACTGTTGCTTGCCTGAGCTGAAAGAAGAAAAAAAGCGTGTTCTTGCTATACAGGAAAAGTCGTTTGAAACCACAATACCATCTTTGTCCTCTTTCCTCCAGGATGGAATCTCAGCGTGTTATTTATAGCTGATCTCCTGTGCCACTTTCAGTTTTATCCATCTATTTGCGAGATTCATCTGTGTATGAATCGGTCTCGTTTCCTTGGAAACAGCCAGCATTTAGAGAAACGAAGCGAGAAATTTCTTCCCTCTTGGGTTCTGAAAATATTCATCTAAAAAGATTATTCGTATTAATTTTGCTGAACGGTATGTCTCTGTTGTTAAACCCTAAAAACGTCAACGAATTAATTACATAATCAGATTTATTAATGGGAAACCAGGGCCGTAAGGTGACAACTAGTATGGACTATTCTATATATATATATATATATATATATATATATATATATATATATATATATATATATATTTTTTTTTTTTTTTTTTTTTTTTAAGTATGGTGTATGCTTTTTGAGAATTGCATTGCATTACATTGTGAACATTTCTAAACCAAACCAACCATCATAGAGCTCGCTTTGTGCATTATTATAAACATAAATTTGTAACAGTGTTGTTTCATTTTATAAATGATTTTTTTTCCAGGTTTATGCATATTGGACAGTTATTATTTTCTCATTGAGCTGTTAGAATGATTCTGAAACCATGCCACTGTGGTTGCACAAGCCACTGTACTCATTGTCAGTCTCAAGCCCAAAAAAGCAGGAAGAAATGACAGCTAGTGTAAAGCATGATTCCAAATCACATATAGAAAAATCTGTACTGGATCAACTGAGGCCCACGTTAACAGTGACTGCCATTGGTATTATATAAGAAGAAGGAGGAGCTCTTAATGTGTGTTTCTGGAGGTTCAATCAATGTTGAACGTTGTCACCGAGCACTTTCCACCATGGAAATACCATCTAATTAGCCAGCCATCTAGCAGCAGTACAATGCATAAAATATACAGGCTGGTGGATACAGGTAATGTTCACAGCATACATCAGTATTAAAAGAAATGCCCTTTCCGAAGTTTATGTAACTGCTGATTTCCTAGAATATTCACACAAAATCTCTAGAGGTTTCTCATAATAGCGCATGCAATAAAGGGGAAAATATCCTGTGAGCGGCAGTTCTGTAAATGGAAAGGTCAATTGAAAATGACTGGTTCAAGGTGACACTGGACAATGACGGTGAGCATCGCAATACACAACACACAAGCTCCGGGTGAAGGAGCTAAAAATACAAAAGGCCATATGGGGCTCTTTACACCATATTTGGACAGCTGAAGTCTGCCAACTATAATCTAGTCTGATTAATTTGTATGGTGGGGCCCGAATTCGCCACCAAAAACGAATCCATTCGTCAACACTGCTTTGTGTTAACAGTCCAGTGGGGAAGATTTTCAAGGCTCGTACCCAATCAGTGCTTGAATGCCATGTCCTATTTGAGTAGCGTAGCATTAATTCATGTCCCAAACCAACACTGTTCTGGTTGCATTAATATTTGTAATATTATACGCTCTGTATCCAGTAAACAACCTTTGAATTGTTGCAGAGTGTAAGATTCGAAGCATGGAAGTATACACAATCTGCAGAAAGTGTTTTAACATAGATGTGAATCTCACATAAATGTCTCTAAGACTGATGAAAACCAATGCTAATTTTGAGTGAATACATAACCCGTGCTTAATATTGCGTTCGTAGAAAAAGTGTATATATTTCGGTAAAATAATAACAAAACACAATTGGCAGCGGTGGGATTCGAACCCACGCCATCGAAATGACTGGAGCCT
The DNA here is from genome assembly GCA_030449085.1 of Kryptopterus vitreolus. Lineage (NCBI taxonomy): Eukaryota > Metazoa > Chordata > Actinopteri > Siluriformes > Siluridae > Kryptopterus > Kryptopterus vitreolus. The sequence continues at coordinate 7,423,578 of JACRUU010000015.1, read as the reverse complement.
AAATCCAGCGCCTTAGACCACTCGGCCACGCTACCGCTTTCCCGAAATAGTTAATTTAAATGTCTCAAGTATCTCTATCTGTTGCTAGGCTTGCGAAATAATTATGAGTATCTAATATATATACAATTAAATGTAGCTTTACTGACTAAAACGTCGGATGCGGTATGTGCCTTTGTTGTTATTTACTGGAGCGGCCGCCATATTGCAAAGGACCGAGATTTAATTAGACTACAGTGCCATGAAAAAGCACTGCATTGTATTTAGTTACACGGCTGGCTTTGTCTCAGATTTCAATAATTGCCTTTTGTTTTGTTTTATTATATGTTTATTTATATGGTTATTTTTGTATATACATAAGATACTTATGGGATTTGTTGATCACACGGTCTGAATTTGCAAACAAAAATATGTTATAATACACGAGAATGAAGCTGTTGCTTTAAATAATAATTAGATTGCGATTTGGCCCACTGGGGTCCATTAGAAGGCGTCCAAGCATCAGCATTTTCACATTATTTAATTGGATAGTCAGAGTTTGCAAACCACACAAAATGCACAAACCGATATAGATTGTTGGGATTTAATCCAAAATGGATGACAGATTAGAAGAAAATGAACTGGGTGCGGTTATATTTACAAGGATATTTCAAATTAATCAAGAAATGCTGAACACCACGAGGGAATGTCGACCAAAGCAGTTCAAAGAAGTTGTTAGGCTTTTCTGTAAAAAACAACAACAAAAAAAGTAAATAAAAATTATACTTACATAAGGCACCTGCCTGTGAAGCAACACTATTAAACTTATTAAACTGCATTTCTGTATAATATGGATTAACTGTACTAAAAGGTGGACTGATTCAGGTAGGCCTAGGTGTAAATGCCTGCCCCTCCACTGTGTATTATATAATTATGAGTGTTTTACATCACTAAATCAAAATTTGGTCAAAATGTATTAATTACCATAGTTGTGAAATTGTGATTATATATAGTTTTGGATAGTAAAAGTAATTCACAGAATATGCAGGAGTGACATTTAATTGTATGTGTACTTCATTAAGGTTTATATCTAAGTGCACATGGTGGATTAGAAAATCAAAAACCACACACCACATATGATAAACAACTAGGAAAATTAATCAAAATTGGTAATAAACAACCAGCTTTGAATGCTCTGTGGCTTGATAATACATGTGGCTACTTAACATAAGATAGCGACAGACAGGCAGACAGACAGATAGATAGACAGATAGATAGATAGATAAGGATTTTACATTCATTAATTATGCCTACATTCCCTTTGAAATTAGTAATAGCCCAAATGTAATGGCTGAGCCTCGCCCTGAGCAAACCATTTTCCTGATCATGGTATTGCTTTGGCCATGTAGTATACAAACTAATTTAAACTGTGATTATGCAGGGGATGAACAAAAAAACCCACTACAAAAAATAAAACCATCTCAGGAGAGTGTATCATGGAGGGTGTAGCTCTGGTTTGGAGGGTGTAGCTCAGTGGTTTGTAGGCTGTAGCTCAGTGGTTTTGAGGGTGTAGCTCAATGGTTTTGAGGGTTAAGTTGCTGGGCTGCTGACCAGAAGGTCAGGGTTCGAGCCCCAGTATCACCAAGCTGCTGCCCTTGGTCAAGGCCTTTTTACCCTCTGTCCTCCAGAGGTGTTGTATCATTGCTGACCTTGCGCTCTGACCCTAGCTTATAAACAAGATGGACAAGATAAACAAGATATGTGAAGAAAGAATTTCACTCTGCTGTAATGTATATGTAAGAAATAAAGGCTATTCTATTATATTCACTGCTCTAATGAATACCTAATTTGTCTGAACAGCCATCAGTTTAGTCACACAAGTCACACAAGAAATAAGATGCTGGGATTGGATTATTTTAATAAAAATTATCTTCCATATGTTTCAGGGAAGAAGGAAGTGGATAGCTAGACTGCAGTGTGTTCAGCAGAACCTTTGTTTGAAGGTATAATGATACTTAAATCTTGCGACTGGAAATGCAAGGTAGGGAATCAAGTATCATAATCAGCAAATCAATTTTGCCTTATTTTAGAAGGAGGTATTACTTTCATCCCGAAATGTGGGAACCTTCTTAGGAATGAGTATTTGCATATGTGGGGTGATTTGGTCCTGAAAAATCATCTGATATTGGTTTACTATTATGTAATTCTGCAAAGTTAACACACAACACATTGGTTTCTGTGAGATGTCTGGCCAAGCCATTATAGCTCTGCAGCATATTTAGCAGTTGGCAGCAGAAGTTGTGGGCATAATTTGACTTGCTCTGATTATAAACACATTTAATTTATGGTGAAAGCTCATTAATCACGTCATTAATGAACGTTTAATGTTGTTCAGTGCAGAGATGCAGTCATGAAACTTTAATGGCAAGTCTGCTATAAACATCAGTTTTGTAAAATTATTGCTTTACACTTTCTCTTGATTTCTCATTCAATCATTTTTCCTTTGAGCAAACACTGCTGTACAGTGTTGCCACTTTATTCATTACTTTGTTCAGCCCTTTTAGTAAGCTTCATAACTTTTTTCCACAGTAGTATTTGTCTGCATCTGACAAACACTGCAGTGTTCCATTAAAGTTTTCTTTATTATTAGAAAGGCAGAAACAAAATTCAAAATCCAAAGAACCGAAAAAAGGTGCTGTTCTTCTGATCGTCTCATGATCTCTGGAAAATAGTCTTCTCTGCTCAGCAAAAAGGAAAGCAAAGGAAAAATTTAAATAAATTAATAAGTAAATTCGCAAAATGGAAACAAAACAACAAGAAGATGATCCTATTAAATATTAAAAATAGAATGAGGGGGAATGATGGAACTTCTGTAAACATTGTTAATAGGTGGAAAGACACAGTAATGAATAAAGGGGCAGAGGAACACACTGGAGACATCTGGTGGACGAAATAATCTTTCACGTAAAACAGAGAAAGAAGGCATCTTTAATGTTGACAAGAACTAAGCAATGCCCACAACTTATTTTTATATTCCTCTTTTTGGGGCGTTAGAGGCAGAGCACAGGGGGTTTCTCAAGAACCCAACTGTGGCAGATTGGAGGTGATGTGATTAAAACCCAACTTTATGATCCATAAATCAAACCCTTTATTAATTGAGATTTGCAGTTTAATTGACATAAAATTAAAAGCAATTCTGCCCATCCTTTCATCATTTAAGATGTTGGGTAGCTTTGTGATCAAATCAGAGCGACCGAGAATCTGCTGCAATGCTGCTTGGCTTAGATGTGATAGATATGTTCAATTAGTAAAGAAGGATAGTTATCATGATTTAATGGAAAAGTATCTTCTTAATTAAGCACTGACGTGGCAGGCAGAATAGCATTAATGCAAGGACGCTTCCTTTATTTTTCACTGCTCATTCATTGACCTTATAATCACATAATTAAGCAGTATCGCATGAGAATAATTGTGAAACAACAGAATGATTGATAAGATAATCTTGCAAGATATTTCTTGCAGAAATAGAGCCACACTCACTATATAACATGCTTAACTTGATCCCTTGATATGTTCATTGCAGGTAAAGATGTTTCTGGCGAAATGAGTGCTCTTTTATGGCATTCACGTGTATCTGAAAAGCTATTAAAAGCATATGAACTGCATATGGTAACAGTTCTAACCGGAAAGATTAAATAAATTTATATGGAGCGGGAGTAATTGTTGGTCAAACAGATTTCACAAAGTTGTATTGGAAATTAAATGTTTTTGTTTTCTAAATTTACACCAACCATACTTCTATTCTATTCTACTCTTTATTCAGAGACTTAAAGTTAGCTTGAGTAGATGAGGATTAAAGACATTGAGCAAGGGCCCAACACTGGTAGGGGATTTGAACTCCCCAAAACAAGCCAGATATTTAGGGATAAAGGTCTTGCATAAAGGTTCAACAGTGGCAATGGGATGTGAGCTCACAACTTTCCTGTTAGGAAACAACATCTTAACCATTTAGAATTAAGGGCCTCGCACAAAGGCAGAGATGTGGCAGTAGGATTGTGAGTGTCAACATCCTTTCCCAAAGTCCCCACATAGCGACAGTGAGATTTGACCTCACAACCTTCCATTAAATATACGATATCTTAACGGTTGAGGATTAGTTTCCTCGCCCAGGTGTCCAACAATGGCCATGGAATCTAAACTCCCAACCTTCCAAAATGGTATATAACTATACTAACTTCCCATGTGTGTGAACAAAACTTAACCTGAGTGCCTCCTGATTTTTGTGTGGTAACCTGTGCCGTCTAAGGTGTAATGCCTAATGCATAGGGATAAGTCAGTGAATGAAGAATGAACGCAACTATTGACAAAACACAAACCAAAAAGAGAAAGAGTCGATTCTGATTGGAAATAATCTTTCTTGTTTTGTTTCACGCACATTTGTGTGTGTGTGTGTGTGTGTGTATGTGTGTGTGTGTGTATACGTGCCGTCCGTGCAGGGAGGCTGTGCCGTTGTGGGCGTGGTGAACATGAAACGACACAGACACACACACACACACACACACAAACATGACTCTATAAGGATCTTCTGCTATGGTGTTGCTCACTGAGCCCACTACTGGTACATTTGAGAAAATCACCATTCTCCAGCACAAGCTCTTCGCAAGCATTTGATGAATTCTGATGATAATGAGGAGGATGATGATGATGATGATAAAATGATACCCCCATGCACATTTTAGCCCCACAGACGGATCACAGGAGGGTAGTATTTCTTGGTACACAACCTTCGAATCTCTCCATAGATGGCGCCACATATGAGGAAGAGGAGGAGGAGTGCGTTGGCTCCTTCCTGCACTGTGCACAGATATGCACGGTGTGTGTGTGTATGTGTGTGTATATGAGTGTGTCACACGATCCAGTGCAGGATTGCAGTGGGCAGAGCCGATGCTGGGATACGCCGTGCTCCCCATTCAGAATCACACTTAGTGAAGCTGCTTTCCCCCTTTCTCATATTATCCGGATTAAAAGATCGCTGCAGTTTTCCTGTGCACACTTTCCGGAAAAGATCTGGATCATTCGGTGGATTTGTGTTATGTCTTCTTGTTGATCATTAACCAAAGGTGTGTATGTGATGTTTGATTATTTATTTATTTTTATCCCCCGCATTCTGCTATGCTAGCAATTTTTGCTTGATTGGATTTATGCTAGGTGCTAGCTGTAAACGAGGCATTTAAAAACCAAGAAGGCGACCTGGTTCAAGGATAGTCGGCGGACATTCAATTACATGGAAATACAGGATATTTCTTGTGTTTTTGCTTCTGTTTTAAGTGAAGTTAATATCGCATTTAGACCGCATTCTGTCGAAGCTAACCTAGCAAACTGGTGTCAATGGGTCACATGGAGTGTCAACTACATCACAAAGCTCCATCTCTATTCACTTTGTTTTGCATGTTACCTATCTAATCAGTTAATCGTATTTCACTATTCATTCAGAAAAGCACTACAGAGATCACCATGGCTGAAGAGGAGCTCATGTTCCGCATGGAGGAGGTGGACAGCGTGAAAAGACCTCCTGTCAGCAGATCCATGTCTTGTGGCCACAGCTCGGTTGATGATGAAGACGACGATTTTTACATCTGCCCCATAACGGACGATCCCATCAGTCCCACACAGGGCATATGCAATTACCTCAAGGACCTCGTCCACCATAAACAACTATCCAATTCCTTGCCCAAATCCTCCTTTAGTTACAAGGTAACATGCTGTTGATCATACAAACATTGTGAAGACACTTATTACTATACGACCAAATATTTCCGGAGACAATGCTTCATGCTTCACACCAAATTCAATAGGAAAATGGAGCATTCATTTTGGAGCAGACCAAAATTGCATGTAATACTTGACATATGAATGTGAACAGAACAATAAACATATGGTTAGAAGCAGGTCAACAGCTGCTTCCTGAAGCGTCTTCTAAAGCGCTGAAGATCACAGCTTTCCATGTCTATCTCACTGCCCAAGACTTTCAGATCTTTTTATGATATATATATATATATATATATATATATATATATATATATATATATATATATATATATATATATATATATATATATTAACTGCATGCCTTGGTGCAAAGATCTTTGCTGTATTTCACTTGGTACTGTTACTCACTGGTTTGCTCGTTAGTGCTTCTTTCTGCTTTTCGGATGTTGTAAGCAGGAATCGGATCGAATGCTGTGCAAAATGTACAATTCATGTCCTAACTTGTGCTTTTGGTGTATTTGCCTCCCCTCTCCTTATTACCTCCCCTTCAGAACAATAACGATCCAGACCCAGCGGTGCATTCCGTCAGGTTTGGTTCTTTAACTGAGAAAGGTCGGGTATGTGCATTCAACAACTTGGAGCAAGTTCCTTATCTTCGTTCCACTGCGCCCTGAAAAACTCATTAATTGTTCATTAATCATTTTTTTCCCCGCTGTGGCTTTCTATCTTCTGGTATGCATGCTTTACTCCCCCCCCCCCCTCATTCTCTCTCTCTCTCTCTCTCTCTCTCTCTCTCTGTCTCTCTTTTTTTTGCTACCTGCAAGGACAAAAACTACAGAGAAAATTGTTTTATGAAGAAAATTTGTGGCACATAATCATGCTTTTTTCCCCCAAAAACTGTAAAGAAAGACTTATTTTAACAGTTGGTCCAGGTCACATGATTATCTGTAACGCAGATAACGTGGTGTTTGTGGCTGTATGCGTCTCTGTGTGTGCACACTGTTGACCTGCAACCTTTCAGATATCTAATTATAGTCTGCAGTGGTCCAGTATTTGAAGCATGCCTGCTGTTTGATCATTTAAGCCTTTTATGCAGAATTATGATGTCGATCAGTTACATAACAGCAGTCATATGAGGGTTCCACTCTGACGTTGTGCGCTCTCTTGTTTCTACGATGATCACTTTTCTATTTATGCGATCTTGGATTCTGGCCACGTTATTTGTGACTCAAGCTCGGTCCTGGTGTATTCCGAACCCTCCCTTTTGCTTTTCAGCGTAATAATCCTTGCACGGTCATTTTGTTTTTTCCATTTCATTTTTTAATTTACCGTACACTCTCTCTGTGCTTTCTGGTCCTCTGAACTTCCAGCTACTCCTGCATGTTCCATTTGAATCTGGACATAATTATTTAATTATGTGGGTTTGCATTAAAAAAAATTATATTATGGCTTTTTTTTCCCCTTCTGTTGCTTAGGCCGCCTGGAAACATGCAATCGAGAAAGCAAAGGCAATGCCAGACCCGTGGGCTGAGTTTCACCTTGAAGATGTCGAGACGGAGCCCTGTATTCGATACAGGTCCGTAACAATACATGGGTTTGCTTCGCTTTGTGCCCTTTAATGAGCTATTTTGTATCATAACAGTGTGTAACTGAGGCATCAGGGAGCTGCACATGTTCGGTCGCATGCTCTATTTGTATGTTCTAAATTTAACGTGGCAAGTAAAGTAATTCCCTTGCAGCCGTGATATACGGCTGGTGGCTGCATGTTGGGGCTGACGTGCAGCCAGTAGTAGTGCTTGCACTCTTCTTGGAATGCTTAATATGGTACAGTGTGTTCTTCCTAAGCGGAGCGAGCTGCACGTTTACTTATGTAAATAAAAGGCATGTGCTAGCAGGGTAGTGTTATCTTTTCTTTTTTTTTTTTTTAGTGCGCCGTAGTGTGCGCCAGAACTGTGTCTGCCTGTTTTTCTCCAAGAGACTCAGGAGGTCTTAGTGTAAGGGAATTTTGTTTCTTTTACAGAGAATTAACAGAATATTGAACATTTAGTCAGCAGAAGGGAATCAATACTGACACTGAATTGGTGAAGCAAAAGGAAAAAGGGCTGGCCATTAAGCAAATAATTAGTTATTTATTAAAGCGCTTGCAGTTGTTTATTATGGAAAGGAGTTGAAATGTTTCAGTCGAGTGTGACTTTCTCAAGCTTAAAATATGAGAGATGGGCCACGCCTTCTTTAACTTACAAGCATATAGGCCAGGCTATATATGTATGTATGTATGTATGCATGCATGTATGTAAATTATCACATTAATAATGTGTTAATGCAAATGTACTTATAAATTTCACAAAGCAGGTGATTAAAGGTCATTTCAGTTTGACAATTTTATTAAAAGAGTAAATAAATATGAGGCAAAATGAAAACCTTTAATTTCACAATGCACATATTCATGATGTCCTTTCTTTACTCCGATGTAAAAAAAAATCACTTATGCAGCACGTCTCAAATCCAGCACCAAAATCCACCATGATGCACACATCCAGAATTAAAAACGCGTGGAAACATTGCATTTCATGTCCGGACGATTTATGTCATTTAAAACACAATAATTACTCTAAAATTTGTCTTCATGCTCCCATGCTCAGTTTTGCTAATCATAAACAAACACTTGCGTAAAGTATACAAATTTGAATTCATGCTCATGTTGATTATAAACTTGACAAGTGCTAATTAAAGCTGCATCTTGAATGATGGATAAAATGTGTGATTAATCTCTGCTAAACAATTTAATTGATTGACAGCCCTTAAGTCTGTTTAGATGTGCATTGGTAGCATCGAAATATAACTCTTGTAATCCGTCCTTTTATAAGTTGTATAAAGATGTTTAATAAGGTGACTGGACGGGAGTTGAAAAACTGGAGGGGAAAAAAAAATATTTATTTCAGAAGTATATCGGAAGGTTGAGGTTGAAAATGTATCAGTTCTAAGGCAGTCTGTTTATTTCTAAAATGTGTTTATCAAGTCTTGCACTAAATAGATATCGAGAAATCCTAAAAGTTTGCTCTGGTTACCTTGTAGGTACAATGCCCTTACTGGAGGATGGGTGCAGGACCAAGTCTACATCAAAATGTCTTCACAGGTATCAATAACACTGTCATAACTGTTTATTAGATGACATACGGTATTCACATTATAGTTTTTTGACGGCTATTAAATTTTTATTTTTTTCTCCAGCCTTTTGGAAAAGGCGCCATGCGAGAGTGTTTCCGAACGTAAGTGACAGGATGTTTCAGTTGTTCACTCCTAGAGTACATTCCTTACATAGCCGATCAGGGCATAGCATTCCCCTTTTGGAGGTTTCAGGTTTAGGGTCATGGCTTCATGTTGTTTTTTGACATGACATGGCAACCGTTGTGGAGAAGAAAAAAAATTTATCAACAAAAAGCCACAATATCACAACTGCTTTGATCATATGTCTTGAAATGTTTGACTAGTTTATACTGGTTAAAGTACAGCCCTGTGTAAATATGTAAATAGAACCAGAGTGTGACTTCCTTGTTACTGTGGTTTGAAGTTGTTGTTCACACTCTTTGGGTTTTCATTTCTTTGCAGAAAAAAGTTGTCCAACTTCTCACACAGCAGCAACTGGAAATCGGCGTCCAACTACGTGGCCAAGCGCTACATGGAGACCGTGGACCGAGAGGTTTATTTTGAGGATGTAAGATTGCAAATGGAAGCCAAATTATGGGGTGAGGAATATAATCGTCACCGGCCTCCAAAGCAGGTAGCTTTTTCTCCTAGGTTTTGTGACATTTTTTTATTCCCTGTGTAGAAAGTATTTAGTGTTTGTTTTTTTTGTTTGTTTTTTTAAAGGTCGACATTATGCAGATGTGTATTGTGGAAATGACCTCGCGCCCAGGAAAGCCTCTCTTCCACCTGGAGCACTACATTGAAGGGCATTACATCAAATACAACTCAAACTCAGGCTTCGTGAGGGACGATAACATACGTCTAACACCTCAGGTAGGATTGACTGCTAGTGAAAGCACTGTCGTGTTTGTGTACCACAAGCGGGTTTTCACGCATTTCACATTTTGTGGTCTTAGGCATTCAGTCACTTTACATTCGAACGCTCGGGACACCAGCTGATAGTGGTGGACATACAGGGTGTTGGAGACCTCTACACAGACCCTCAGATCCACACTGAGAAGGGCACTGACTTTGGTGATGGAAATCTGGGTACTTATCACTGTGTCTTTATCTTCAGAACACTTGTGCACAATCTTTCTCTAATCTCACAAACGAAAAGATGAGGGCTGTAATGATTCCTCGAGTATCTCGATTACAAAAATGAATGAATTTAAGCAGTTAACTAAACACTTCAAACTGAAACAAAACTGGGAGACTTAAAACTAAAACATCAAGAAAACACCACATAGTGTGGTTACTGTTTATAAAGTAATCGGTAATTATAAAAAAAAAACCTGTACAGCTCACGTTGCAGGTTTTGAGTCACGGATTGGCTCATTTTTTCCGATCAGCAAAAAAGCAGGAGGGGACGGACAAATAGTTTTCTTTTTTGAAATGCTCCACACATAAGTAACGAATAATGCACGAGGCATTTTTAAAGTTCTTCTGCTTCTCCGCTAGCTGCTGTTGTTGACTTATTAACACGTTCACGTGAACACATGACAGCTACGTGTAGTTATAAAATGGCTAAAAAAAAGCAACATCTGCAGAAAAAAAAACGGTGTCTTTCATTCTGCGATCATTAAAAATGATATATAGGGAGTTGAGCATGTATATTTAAATTGATATAAAATTCAATTATTTGTTATGTGGAAAATGTCAAGTAGCTTTTCTGGAGACCACATCACTGTACTGTGCAGGATAATAAATAAGTCCATGAGTGAGAATAATAATGAGTTTAATTAAACAAGTAGTGTCCCATGACTTACTCTACACAGACACTGCAGAGGAGCTTTTCAAATTTGTATTTTAATGTAATATGGCAATTAAAGGCACTAAATGGGTTTCGTCAGAAAGCAAATTACTTGTCCGTTTTAAGAGACCTGTCTTATTTTCTCTCTATCATTTAATATTGCTCTTTAACAAAGAAAAAGTGTTTCTTATTCGATTAATCGATGAAATAGTGGTTAGAATACTCGATTACTAAAATAAATATAGCAACAGCCCTAGACTTTGTGTGACGGAGCCAGAGGAGGTGAGGAGTACGGATCAAACGCCTGTGTATAATTACCAATAACGAGTGTTCTCTTCTCTTAGACTCAGAAAAGATAATTTTCCGAAAGTAGCTCATCCAAGATGAAATATCTGAATAAAATGTAAGACACTTAGACCTGGCGTCTATTTGTTTACCGGTTCTTTGACAAGTATCAAGTAAAAAGCAGCATCAGATGACTGGAAATGCATTTTTTTTAATTATTTTTTTAAAGTAAAAAAAATAAACTGAGAGAGAAACAAATTAGTCTTTTAAACTAAAAGGTATTAGTGTGGTCATGGCCTGAGAAACATGTGCTTGTGTGCATATTTGTGTTTTCTGTAAACATTAAAAACATCACCCGTTGTTGGGAATTACAGACAGGTAGTGGATCCTGACCCCTCACCTTCTCTAGGTCCGTCTCCATTCCCAAACCCTTCACCTGATACTCAGGGTTGGGGAGTAACTAGTTACATGTAACGGCATTAGGTAATTTAATTACAAAATAATAGTAACAGTAATTTGTTACCGTTACTGATGAAAAAATGTGAATTAAATTGCAGTTATTTTGACACCCCGTGTTTTCTTATGTTTTTTTTCTCTCTGTCTCTTTCTCCATGACCCACTATGTGTCTTTAAGGCGTACGTGGCATGGCCCTGTTCTTCCACTCTCACCTGTGTAACAAGATCTGTAAGAGTATGGGCCTCACTCCTTTTGACCTGTCACCCGCAGAGAGCGCTCAGCTGGATTGCACCAACAAGTTACTGGTTAGTCTGAGATCCCGAGCTTATCGTGCCATAATTTAGGGTCCAACCTTGAAGGTATATATATTTTTTTGCAGAAGACAATCTAAAGATGGTGGTGCTTTTATCTAGGAGAAAGAAAACAAAATGTGTATTAGAACAACTACAAAGAAGGAAGTGTGCATACTTGTCTGTCCAGTCTGAAAAATTTAAAGCAGCTGGGTCTCGGTATGTCTTTCAGGCGGGTTGCAGTGGAAGGATTTTCAACATAGCTTTAGATATTCAGAAGTCTTGTATGTTAATCAATTTGTCAATAAATTGTGATATTCCCATAAATTTAAATACTTATGATAAGTGAATATACTATGTGTACACTGCCAAACTCTATCAAAACATGTTTTTTTTAATTCCTATTTAACATGTTTTCGTGTTTATATTTGATTATTGTGTGGAGGTTCCATAGTGGCATAGTTATCTAAGAATTTCTTATCTAAGTAATCGCATCAATAGGGCTCATATTCACTATATCTGGTATACTGAATCGGTCATTCAAAATTGCTGCATGATGATGATTTCGCTTTTGATGTTAGCAGTCAGCCAAGACTGTACTCCGTGGCTCGGAGGAGCAATGTGGCTCTCCCAGGGTGCGGACCACGTCTCTAAGCAGGGGGCCCCCTCTCCTAACTCGTCTCTCGGAGACGTCTTCTGCCGATGAGAACATGAGCGACACGGACTCCATTCCCTGCTCGCCGCTGAGCCTGGGTGCCTTTGCAGGACGCTCCCCAATGAGTAAAGATTGCTTTTGTCTAATTAGACTGTTCATTTCATTATACAAATTTCATCTTTTGTTGTTGAGCTCATCAAGTCCTTATTCCTTTTCTGAAATAATTATTGAAATGGAAAACATAATGGTTTTGTTTTTGTTCTGTGCAGGTTGGCCAGGCATACATGAAATAGATGACGCAGACAAAAACAACTGGAATCGAAAGGTTAGGATTAGAAAGATTTTATTTCTTTTTCAAATAAACAAATTTGCGTAGTACATTCAGAGGCCTGCAATGACCTTTCATTCCCAGGACTCCGAGAGTGGAGGAGATAGTGGTTACCCGAGTGAAAAACGGAGTGAAGGAGACCCAGGAGAACACCATGACAAGGTATTTTTTGATCATTTTTTTTTCTTTCTTGGTCAGCATCATACAAGAAATATTCTATATATAGAAATAGTGTTAAATATATACGAGTAATAAAATATATATACTAGGACTGTCAAAATGAATTCCTAAAAGAACCTGCATTAATAATAATAATTTTTAATCAAAATCTTGTTTCTGAAATCCATCACCAAAATCCACCTCCCAGCAAATGTAGCAAAAGTTCGGTTTGGTGTCCTAAAGACTCAAAACACCATAATTATGTGAAAGGTATTAAATAATAAAAAATAATAATACCTTTCACATTATATGTGAAAGGTATTAAATAAAGGTACATTTTGGAACAGATAAAATATTTGACTTGATTGCCAGCCCTAATATATACCCATTACTTATTTCTTTTATACGCACTTTTTGTAATGTACACCGATCAGGCATAAGATTATGTCATTACGGGCATCCTCACTGTACACAACAGTGTACCAACAAGTTAGTATGCACTATGTATCCTGACACCTTTCTATCAGAACCCGCATTAATGTCTTCAGCAATTTGAGACTTCAGGAACTCATCTGTTGGATCAGACCACAACGTACCAGCCATCACTCAATGGCCCTGTCGAGAGATCAGAACTTTTCCTTTCTTGGAATACATTTGTTAGATACAGACCACCAATTTTTTTCGCTCCTAACACATCAACTTTGAGTACAAAATGTTCATTTGCCTAATATATCCCACTCACTAAGAGGTGCCATGATGATAAGATAATCTGTTCTTCACTTCACCTGTCATTGTTCATAATGTTATGCCTGATCTGTATACTTAAGTATAATAACTATTCTCAGTAATACAGTCTAGTTTTGGATGTTTCACCTCTGTAACAGTGGGTTTTATGTCACCCTGTAGGCCCGACCTATCTACCACAGACATTACTCTGAATCGGATGACGACAGTATTCGTCGGGTAAATACAACTCATTCAATCGAATCATGATCATGTAACCACACAACACACCCATTTCATATGTTCCTCTTCCAACCCTTTCTCCAACCTGTATTCACCATTCTCTCCCTACGTTGATTACTCTCCCATTCCTCTGACTTTTTTCTTCAGCATAGAGTAGGGGGTAACCCCAGCAAGCTCTCCGTTACTGTAACCTTCCCCGAATCCCTGACGGTGATTTCCTGCATGCGACACGCATAGTCTTGCCCTCTTTTTGGTTTGAGCATTAGTGTTATTTGTAATCCATTATAGCACATTGGCCCGAGGTCTTTCCCTTATTGCCTCTTGGTATTCCAAAGCATGCTGCTAGTACACAGTGTCGGAAGGCACAAGGATCGCTTTGAGTTTATGTTCTTGATACCAGATATATTTGATCTCTTTCTGCATGTCAATGATTGATGCTCCTGATTGGAAAGACACCACCGTTTTTATAAGCGAATGAGACTTGCTAGTGTAGCACCACTCCTCTAATTATGTTGTCTTGTCTTCTGTGTCTGTTTTTAGTAAGCATGTATATTTTTGTGTCAGGGGTCCCCAAACTACACCATTTGGATAGACCCTTTGTTCAATGCCTGGGATATTAAAGATATATATATTAAAAAAAAAAGTCTACTGAAATATATGTTTTTCTTTCGTATGTTATTGAGGTCGAGGCACAGACAGTTGATTGTTCTCAGCAATCAGAAAAAGTCCATATGGATAGTTGGATAGATAGCTATATCACAGTTAAAATTTATTAATTTAATTTATCATTTAATATATTTATTTAATTTAGCTCATTTGGCACATTTTCATAATTCCATACTATTTTTGTGTAAAGAGAGTTCAGCACCATTTTACATGGTGGTGTTTATTTTAGCAAATATACATTTAGTTGATTAATCGGTAATCTGCAAAAACAATCCAAGCAAGATGAAAAAATAAAACCCACAATCAGTCGACTGCAAGTAATTAACATAGCCTTATTATTTGTTAGATTCACCCACTAACAATATGCATATATGCACGTAGGTCAATGTTCAAAAGTAATGAATTTGAAAAAATGTCATTATGATCTTAATAATGCACATTTAGTAGGTGATGTATATCTCTTGAAAAGTACTGTTCATTTGTGTGTACAGTGCATAAGAAAATAATAAACTAATCTAGCATTAGGTGGCAGAATAAATATATTTCAAATCATAAAATCTCCACAATAATACTGGTGGTCACTCATTGGTCAGCTCATATAATTTTCTGTTACAGACTTGTTGCCCCTTGTAAAAGAATGGAAAAATGTTGAGAGACCTCTGTTTAATGTGAATTAATAACTACATTTCCACCATTTCTCAGTTTGTGTATTAGTTACTGAAGTATGTTTAATGTCAAAACTTTGCACATGGGAATTGCAAATAATTATTTTTATTTCTCTTATGGTGAGTTGACAAACTCAAACAGACTTCTCGAGAACTGAAAAGGATGCAACCTCATCTTGGTTACAAAGATGATAGTGCTTCTGGGGAAATAGAGATACAGAAGCAATCATGAATCGTGAATGAGCATTTTTTTGTCAAGAGGATTTCATTAGTTTCAGATCTCACTTTCATGAATGCAAACAAAAATTTCTTTTGTGACTTTTTTCACCTTTGTATTGTAACTGACGTTGACGGTTCTTGCCTTCTAACATATGCCACTGTATTGCACAAGACAATCCTACAAATGAATTTCTGCACCATTTATGGCCCTTTGCACTCCTGAGTATCTTCCTTTATATAGAAACATATTTATATATGTTGTCATTTTCTTTTAAATGTATTATTTGCTCTGCTCATCAGCTGACTGAGGAAAAATGGAGCTTCTTCCATTCGTCCCGTGCCCACGTTCACAGGCCATCTTGTGTGGCGGTAGAGGTTGAGAGACTGAATACGTTTGTTGAAAGGAAAATCGGAAAATCTATTCTGGGAAAGGTAAAGTATTTTTAATTACTATATAAAGGATAAAATGTATTTTATAAAAATTACAGTGATTTTTTTTTTTACATTTATATTGTTAAGAATATTCTGCTTTCTCATCACCAGGTCCATCTAGCCATGGTCCGATACCATGAAGGAGGTCGTTTCTGTGAAAAAGACGCACCATGGGACCAAGATTCGGCTGTGTACCATCTGGAAAGGGCGGCCATGTGTGGCGAACTGGAGGCCATCGTCGCACTTGGTCAGTTATATCTGCAGCTGCCACATCACGTTCTACCCGAGATCGAACAGCAGGTACGGTTTTCTGTTTTATTCCGATCTTATCTGATAACTGAGCGATATGAGCTTGCTTTTAATATGAATTTCTCTTTTTTTTAAATTTGTCTGAAACAAACAGGACAATGAAGAGAACAGGAAGAAAGGCTTCCATCTGTTACTTCAGGCTGCTGAGGCTGGAGACAGACCCAGTATGATTTTAGTTGCCAGAGCATTCGATACAGGAGTTAACCTCCCACCGAACAGGTACAAACTCCACTCTGATTTTATGGAACGGCCATAGCATGTACACTTTATGAACAAAAGTTTGTAGAAACCTGACCATAAGATTCATATGAGTGTTTTTAAACACATTAGGTTCTCTATAGAAACCTTCCACTAGATGTTGGAGTGTACTGTTGCCAATTGATTGCATGATTAGGATGCCTGGGATGCAGTCGACGTTCCACTCCAAAGGTGTTCAACAGGGTTGAAGTCAATTGAGATCTTGCACTCCAACCCATGCAAACAAATTTTATTGTTTCATTTTTCACCCATGTAAAAAAATAATAGCGTAAATTTAATGTTACCACATTCAAAGATACCTTATACAGTTGTGTGCCACCGACTTTTCTCTTTTGAGAAAAGGACCCCACAGATGTCCCAATGTCCATATAATGTATTTTCTTAATCCTGTTTTGTAACAAAAGAAATAATTGAATATCCACACTGACCATCACATATTTGTGTTCTCTGTTAAATAAAAGCTTTTTATTTACATTGTTCAGGACTCAGGACTGGGAGGAAGCTGTGCAGTGGTACGAGAGTGCGCTAAACATGACTGATTACGATGAAGGAGGAGAGTTTGATGGCATGCAGGATGAACCACGTTACCTCCTCCTAGCTCGGTTGGCAGAGATGTACCAAGAGGGAAGCTTCGGCCTTACAGCAGATCCTCAGAGAGCAGGTGTGTGTGGACATTCAACTCAGGAGGCTTTTTTGTTTTCAAACGTTTGGTACTATCGCATTAATGTTTAGGTGCATAGGGGCAGTGTCACTGTCTTTACCTCTCTTGCCATTATTGACGGACAAGTGAATTTATAGCTAAGAAGAAATGTCAGTGCATTGCCTAATGAGCTAATGCAAAAACAGTAAATAGATTAATGAACAAACTCCACATCATCCAATATAAATTCTTATTCACAGAAGGGGAAAGGACGTAGGATGTGAAAGGCGCTTTTGCGGTTTCGTTAGTTTCCTGCCCACATTATTTAGATAAACTTTGACCTATGATTTCTCAGGCTTTACTCTTATAAACAGTGTCTGTAGATGACAAGAAAGGGGGAGACTGCATATGAGTATAGACCAAAATATAAGGGCTTTTATTTTTTGTATATTTTATCTTTCTACCTGCATAAAGACTTTCTCTATCTGTAATTTAAAGCCGAAATACGTAATTCAATATGAAGGGAGAAAAGCCACTGTCAATGATTGCGTTATGTTTGAAATTATAATCATATAATGAAACTGTACACACAATTGTACACACTGATTCGTGCTCAGCCGGTTTTGTTACAGAACAGGTGTGTACTGAATGCAATTATTGTTTTCCGAGTGAAAATGTAAATTCCCTCATGAATGTGTTAATTGACGGACTGTACACACACACACACACACACACACACACACACACACACACACACACACACACACACACACACACACACACACACACACATATATATATATGCCAACAATTAAAAAAATGTTCAAATGATAGACTTCACAATTTTTGACCATATATACCCTGTTCTCCTCTGTAGGCGATCTTTTCACTGAGGCAGCTGATGCCGCCATGGAGGCAATGAAGGGCAGACTGGCTAACCAGTACTACATGAAAGCTGAGGAAGCTTGGTCTGCAATGGAAGAGTGAAGGAACTGATTTGACCTCAAATTGCTAACGTTGTGCATTTCTGTGTGAAAATATGTTTACACACTCTTTTACAGCATTATTTTTCCAGTGTGCTGTGCGATCCGGTTTTATATTAGGGGGTGTCCTAAAGCATGCATCCACACAAGCCTTTGAGAATATTTGGGTTCTCGTAGAAGCTGGTCAGTAGTTCATAGCACAGAATGGAACGGAGGCAAAGTAAATCTGTGATTAAAGGAATTAAGGTATACAGGTAGACTCTTAGCAATGGCAGTAACATCATCACTTCAACGTCTAACAATATTATGATAATGACGAATCAGCACTATTTACTGTGTACACTCTGCAAATTTCTGTGTATCAGTTTCCGTTTCGCTGTTTTGATTAATTGGCATGTTGTGGGTGTCAGGAACAATATTGTTAGCTAAGAATATGACTAAATATAATTGTCTTGACCAAACAATCCCTTTACTTTATGTTATTTAGTGCGTGCACACACACACACACACACACACACACACACACACACACACACACACACACACACACACACACACACACACACACAAATATACACATATTGGCCCTTGTGAATAATTTATTTTGTCCAAATCCTGAGAAATAACAAACAAATGTGAAACGCCCCCGAAAGCACTATCAAAAAAAGAATAGATAAGGGCAAAAGTGAATGATGTAACTCTTTTTGCTATATTGTCGTCTTGTGGTCCGCCTTTCTTGGTTGTAATACTGTGATCGATCAAACAGGCTCGGATTTTAGTTTTACCTTCCTTTATGCTGAAATTTGTGACTTTTGTTTACAAGAACTAAAACTTGTACAATAAAAATACAAGTGTGAACAATTGCTATATGTGCCTCATGAGTGCTGCTTTTCAATATGGACTGTGTGTAATATGGACTGATTTATGGCTGCCTGAGGTCATTATTAATATTGGACAATACAGGATGAAGATGCCTGTGAAGACATATCAGAGTTAAATTTTAAGGTTTTTATTTGTCAATGCCACAATATTTGCAGACATACTGATGAATTTAATTAATTTCAGTTGTACACTACAGTTGTGCACTCCATCAGCACAACAGCTTATACCAGAATGAAACAACGAGCCAAACAGTAGTAAATAAATTTTTTAATTACCAAATAAACTTAGTGTCCTCACAAAGCAGAAGAATTGTTAGTATTCAATGCACAAATAGAAATTATATTAAGATTTTAAATGATTATAGAGCCAAAAGTTAAAGAGCTGATTTGATGCAGCTGGACTGGAAATGAGGCCAGCAGAGCTAAAATGCCACTCGCAGGCAGTGCATGTCATTAGTGCAGTGTTTAGGCTTAATGATATTTTCAACAGAAGTGCATGATGTAATTGGTAATAGTCCATTTTTATTGAAAGGAGTAAAAAGTACATATTTATTGAATATTTATTAAAAGCGCTATATAAAATTAAGGTGACTATTGAATCAGAAATGTGATTATGTAGAGAATAAAAGTTGCTCATATCATTGTAGTACTAAAACTAGGAAGTAGGCAAGAAATGAATTCCCCAAATTATTATGAGGATGAGACTTGAGCGAAACCCATCCTCACCCTAAAGGTCAGAGTTGGGGCATAACTAGTTACATGTAATTGTGTTACATAATTTAATTACACCGCCAGGGTCCGGGTTCGATTCCCGTCTCGGACATGTGTGTGCGGAGTTTGCATGTTCTCCCCGTGTCTCAGGGGTTTTTTCTCCGGGTTCTCCGGTTTCCCCCCGGTCCAAAAACATGCACGGTAGGTTGATTGGCACCTTGGAAAATTGTCCCTAGTGTGTGAATGTGAGTGTGTGTGTCCTGCGATGGGTTGGCATTCCATCCAGGATGTATCCTGCCTTAATGCCCATAGACACCTGAGATAGGCACAGGCTCCCCATGACCCGAGGGAAGATCGGATATAGCGGTAGAAGATGAATGAATGAATGAATGAATTTAATTACAAAATAAAAGTAACAGTAAACCATTACAGTTAAAGCGAAAAAACTTAATTAAATTACAGTTACTTTACACCCATACACCCCCCATCAACAATTTGATTCTGAAGCAGCTCAGTTTCGAAAATATATCCCACTTTTTCAGAGTGGCACCTTGTGGATGAATGAAAGTAATCATAAAGTAATTAAATGTAATCAGTTACTTTACTTTTATAAAGTCATTGGAAAGTTACACTACTTATTACATATTGAATATGGTAATTTGTAATTTGTAACCTATTACATTTCCAAAATAACCTTTCCAACACTTTACAAGATCTAATGTATAATTCAGTGATAGTTTATGGCTTTGTAGGCAAGTGTCAGTGTTTTCCATCGAAGGGAGGCAGCAACAGGAAGCTTTTAGCAATGGGGTGGTGTGGGAGAATTTAGGAAGGTTAAGAGCAAATCTTGCAGCTGCATTCCTGAAAGGTCAAATGTCCCTCTGCAGCAGATCTACCCAGGCTGAGTTGCAGGAGTCTAGTCTAGTGTTACATGATATACTGGTAATACAAAAGTAACACAATGTAGTTCTTGGACTATAGGGGGCACAATGTGTGCCTATCCAATTTTTTTTCCTGCTTGGATGAACTCCGACTTTCATGCTGACTAAACTTGAGGCATTTTTACTTTTTATGTGTTGTTGTTTTTTTGTTTTTTTTTTTATTAAAATTGTTTTAATAGTACTACTTTGTTTTTATAAAAACAAAGTTGCATTATTCAATTTCTGTTTTTGTTTTTTTTTTTGTTTTTTTGTTTGCTCTAGTATCGATTTGGTATTGGTATTGTGATATTTAATATAGGTAATTTATTGACGTCAAAATGTTGGTATCGTGACAATACTAGACAATACTAGACAATACTAGTGACCAAAATTAGCACCTGACAGTAACTGATTATTTCTATGGAAAAATAATTTTATGGCTTGTTGACCTTCTGAGATAATTGTGTTACAATGTCCTGAGGTTGTGCTAAAATGTTTAATTTTTTTCCCCCTTTTAAATCTGTAGCAGTGGTGATTTAATTTCCATTGAAATGGGGTAGGTTCCAATTTCAGACCATAGTGAAATCAATCTGACTATTGGCTATCACAGGCCAAAGGTTAAAGGTGTGACACTTAAATGTCACATATGATATATATATATATATATATTATATATATATATATATATATATGATATATATATATATAAATGGTTGAACTTGCTAAAATGGTTGAACATGCCATTCTAGCTTTAGAGTCTTGTTGCTTATATTATTACATCCTCAGTTTCGGTTTCCTTGTTTGGGGCCCAGCAGTGATAATGCTAAGATTTTAACTCAAAATCTCATAATCTTCTGATATATATATATATATATATATATATATATATATATATATATATATATATATATATATATATATATATATATATATATATCTAGTTCACTACTCAAACTAAACAGCGCAACTAAACAGTCTTAAAATAATAATGACGAGACAATAGCGGACAAGTCTGCTTCCTTCCAGGATTTCCTCCTCAGCCACTGGCTTACTCATAGGGATTAAACATGTAGGCAATGTAAATGTATAAAATCAGCCTTTATATGCTATTGATCTGTATGAAGGTGCTGTGGGACAGTGTCCATTGTTAAAAATTGTATCCAAATCAAACTGATTAAAATTCCATGCGCACATAGCGTTATTTAGAGAGCAAACAGTGAGTCAGAGTGTTATTAGACATGGAATAACCACACCTAGGATTGTCAACCATAGTTTACATAGGTTGACAATCCTGACATAAAGGTGAAATATATATATATTTTTTATATTTTCTTAAGGTAGATTCTAGAATTTCACTGCGGCCCCCTAGCGCCATCTGGTGGCCCGCTCTTCAAAATGATGCAACCCCAGTTCGAGAACCACTGTTACAAACAATTTAAAAAACATGAAAATATATTTGATGTGGGAAAGAAGGTCAAGGTAAAACATGTAATGAGGTAAACAGTCCAAAAACACTAGTAGTGATTATGTCACCTAGACTAATACGATCGCTTTTATTCACGATCATGTGACTTGTGCGCTCTGAGGGTGATTAAAGCATCAAAGGAACGAAATAAAGTAAATGATTTATTTTGATGAACGAGATTCAAAGAACCCAGTCACTAAAACAATCCGATTTTCCCATCCCGTGTGTGTGTATGTGTGTATGTGTGTGAAAGATGACCGAGTGGCGTCCTGCGCGCTGCATTATGGGTGGAGAGGGCAGGACGCTATAGCCTCTGCTCCTCCCCACGTGTCTGTAGGAAGAGCCGGATTCAGAAACATGGTAGCGCTCTGCCACTGTCTCCCTTTAAGTTAACTTCCATGGATCGAGACTGTGACGACACCTAACGCCCTGCGGGACAGAAGAGACACGCTGGCCGTAGAAGCTTCAGGTCTGCATGGGGAATGTGAGGGTTGTTTCTGACTCCTGATGGTAACGTGGGCCTGAAAAAAGAAAACGTGCTCAGCTCGAACGTCATGTTAGCTTAGCTAGCTAACTTCAATAGCTGGGGACGTTTGTAGCACATAGCATGTAGTTCGGTATGATCCTGTTTTAGAGATCACGGAGGAACAAGTGAAGCTTATCTTCCCCGAAGCGTCAGGGATGTTATCGGTGGTGTTATGATGATTGGGATAGTTGTAATGTAGGGAAGTGATTTTACACTGCTTTCTAAGCAGCAGGCTGAGTTTTCTTGGTTGTGGCAGATCTTAACTCCTGAAATCCCGGAGTTTTTTTTCAGCTTTTTATGAATAGAAAGGACTTGGACATGGTTATGGTCTTCTGTTGTCAGACACAGAGATGTAAGAAAAAAAGTGATTTTGTGATCGTTTGTTGAGAGAAATGGAAGAGAGACAGAGTTAAACAGAAAGACAGACCAATATACAGGCAGAATGTGATTGAGAGAGACTGACTGAAAGAGATATTTACATACAGAAATATGGAAAGACCGTGAGACAGATAAACTGACTGACAAAGTTGTCAATAGTGAGACACAGAGACAGATTGAAATAGATAACAAGACTGGGAGAAACAGATATTAACATACAGAGATAGACAGACAGACCGAAACAGAGAAAGATGGTGAGGGACAGACAAAAAGAGAGACAGACGTTGAGTTATGGACAGACATAATGAAAGAGTAAGGCAGAGATACAGAGTGAGAGCTAGAGAGAGGTGGACAGAGAGATACTTGCACACAGAGCGCTAGAAAGAGAATGACAGAGATTGATTGACTGAAAAATAGTGATTTTTATGTATGTGTGTGTGTGTGTGTATATATATATATATAGATATATAATATATATATAGAGAGAGAGAGAGAGAGAGAGAGAGAGATTTGACTGAAAAACAAGAGTAATACAGATTCATATAGAATGTGAAAGAGATAGTGGCACAGAGAGAGAGAGAGAGAGATAGACAAACAGTTAAGACATGGAGAGAGATGCTGACAACGATAGCGAGAGAGAGTGAAAGAGATGGTTAGATGCAGATGCAGATAAAAAGTACACACAGCTAGCATATCCCTTGGACACTTAGCTACGTAATTAGATTGTGTTGATTAATAGTGTGTATATATATCTATCTGTGTGTGTGTGTGTGTGTGTGTGTGTGTGTGTATATATATATATATATATATATATATATATATATATATAATATATATATGGATTGAACTCTATCAATACTTTATATTTCTTTATTGTACAGCTGCAATCAGCCGTATCAGCTACAATTAGAGATGTAGATAGATTCAAGACAGCAATAGAGAGTGAGACACACATAGATATTGACAGACAGAGATGATCAGAATATGTACGTGTGACCTGTGATGGCCTGGTGTCAGTTCGTCTCTTAGCCAGAAGTTCTGCGTCTATTGTCCGGGATATGGCATTTCTGTAGATGAACAAATGCTGGATTAATGTCACATTTGATACGTGTATCAGATTGGAATTTCTTATTTTTTAATATAAAACATATGACAAAACACTGTGCCTTCTGGAACTCTTTTGGCTCGAGGTGTTAATTGTGAAACTGGGAGTTTTAAAGAGCAGCACGGAATCTAGTGTCCCAGATGTTCAGCGCCTTAATAGCTTCCAAAATCGAAGTTATGTACGACACACAATTGGACTGGATCGGGATTGTGTAGAGACATGCAGCTCTGAAATCATTCTTTCACAATTCTATTTGTCTATTGAAGGACAAAAGTACTAGGGATTCCTTTGTGTGTGCAGGTGTTGGACAACTACCCCCCCCCCCCAACACCCCTCCAGTTCATGCAAAGTGCTGGTCATTGAAAGGAGAGAAAATAGAGGGATCTTTCAGTGTGCACTATATGACCAAATGTTTTTGAAAATTCCCATTCCACAATACAGCTTCATTTTCAAGTCCTCCCTGTTGAGTTGAGTTCAGAGCTCTATAGCAGGAGATCTTCCACTCCAATCCATGTCAAGCTGTTTGGCTCTCCTAGCTCAAATGCCACCACATCTTGAGACTTCTTATACAATGTTCCCCTCCTTCTTTGTGGTAAATATGTCTGGAAATATACAACAGTTGTTTCAATACTTATGCCCATAGCACAGTTGTGTGTACTTCTCAAAAGGCAAGAATAGTGCTGTAGAGTAATTCTTACCAGTTATTGTGTATCTTTTTGTCTTCAGGATTTGCATGCTCTGCTGTGAATGCCAATCCGGTTCTGTGCTGCCAGTTTTGAGGCAAATTTCTCTCCTTATCCCTCAACGATGGCCAGCGGAGAGGAGGACGACCCCATTATACAAGAGGTCTGCGTTAATCCTATATTTTGTACAGATGTTTCAAACACTCTTTCTTCTCATTCTCTTCATATTTCCCTTCCCCCTTTTTTTTTTATTTCTTTGTTTTTCATTTATTTTCTATCTTACATGTACACTTTCTGTACTGCCTTTTTTCCTTTCAGATTGACGTGTATCTTGCCAAAAGTCTTTCGGAAAAGCTGTACTTGTTTCAGGTAAGCCTAGCCTCCAGCGTGCGCTACATCCCGCCGGTTACGAAGTGTTCATATTTACACCGTAAGCTTAACATCAAAAATGTCTGCCATTGCAGTATCCAGTGCGTCCCGCGACCATGAACTATGACGACGTGACCCATTTAACGGCCAAAATTAAACCCAAGCAGCAAAAGGTAAAGATCCGTCTGAACAATCAGATTTATTCCCCTTCGCCTTTAAAATAGTTTTTGTGACCTTGCTGGTCTGTTCAGGTTGAAATCGAAGTTGCGATTGACACCATGAGTCCGAACTATTGCCGCAGTAAAGGGGAGCAGATTGCGCTCAACGTGGATGGCACGTCCCTGGAGGACTCGAGCACTTATTCCATGTTAGTAGCTCAGTTGTGTTGTCTTGAGTTTTTTTGTTGTTGTTGCCTAAGTGTTATATCAAAAACATGACCTTTTTTTTCTTCCTAAAGTAAAATGATGGATAAGCAAACGTTCTCATCGATTCAGGCGACGACGAATACCAGTCGCTATGCCGCTGCCGTGTTCCGTAAAGGTAACATTTCTTGCATCTGTTACTGTTGAGTAATGTAATGTCCATTTGACTGACTAACTGTCTGACTGTTGCTGCAGGGGAGCTCCATCTCACACCACTGCAGGGCATTCTGCAGATGAGGCCCAGCTTTTCATACCTGGATAAAGCTGACAGTAAACACAAGGAAAGGGAGGCAGCCAATGAAGGTAAGATAGCTTTGTTTTACTTTTCTGTATACGTATGAATGATAGGACTATATCTTTTTTCTAATTGTATCCTTAACAGCTGGAGACTCTTCTCAGGATGAGGCAGAGGATGATGCCAAGCAGATCACTGTAAGCAATTCAAATAAATTGCTAAGTAGTGAATTCGGTGGACTTTTAGTTGCACCAGTTACGTTGTATGTTTACGTTGTATGTATCTAAGAGACGGTGATTTCGGTTCAGGTAAGGTTTTCCAGGCCGGAGTCTGAGCAGGCCCGTCAGCGGCGTATCCAGTCCTATGAGTTCCTGCAGAAAAAACAAGCTGAAGAGCCTTGGGTCCATTTACACTACCACGGATTAAAGGTATTTATTACCAAGTACATGAGTCTCTTAACAGCCTAATCAGCCATCACAAATGTTTTTTGACGATCACCTCATGCATACAGACCGTACTCGATTCTGATTGGCTGGTATGTGCCGCAGTGTTTTTGTGTTGAGAGGTGTGTAATGTAATTGTAGCTTGTTGGACTATAATGGTATTGACTTGGCCTGTGATTACACTCATGGCTTTCGTGGCATTCGATGGACAGATTAACATATTGCTTATACACCATGATGCAAGCATACTGTAGAGACAAGAAATGGATAAGTAACCTCCTCAGAAAAGGCTTTCTGTTTCACATTATGTGAATTTTGTATTATTTTGATTGTTTCTGCTTCAATTCTTTTTTCCATTTTTTCTTTAGCCTTAATTTATTTATTTAATTATGCTGTATATATAGGATGGACGCTCCGAGCACGAACGTCAATATCTGTACTGCCAGGCCATGGACACTACAGAGAACATGGAGTTAGTTAAAACGCCAAGGTAACTATTATTAGTTTACTATGAATTATAGATGATGCTCAGGCTACAAAAACACTATATATACACGAAACCTGACTTTTCACTATTCCACTAACTCTTACCACAAAGTTGGAGGTATTCCAATAGGATGCTTTTGGATGCGGTAGAATGAAATTTCCCAGGTCCATGAAGATATGCTTTACAATGTTTTGAGTGAAAGATCTTGAGATGTTTGCAAATTCATTAATGAATTCGTTTTAATATTTGACAGCTTTAGATGTAAGCTTTATCAAAGTAGAAATCATTTTTTTTGTTGTTCAAGATGGCAAACTGTTTTTTTCCTAAGAATAAAGAACTTGTTGGTAGTAGCAGGTTTAATTGATTATATAATGTATATTATAATGTTCATATTATTATTTTTATTTCCTTTGAAAAACATAAGTAGAATGAATTTTGAAACTGTTTTTGAAATTGTTTTCCCCCCCAAAAACCAGTGAATATTTGTCCATGCTTATGCCTCCACCAGCAGAAGAAAAAATGTAAGTTAAACCCTTTCTCCCCTAGTTTCTTCACTTTTTTTATCACATCATATTTTAATAAAACTATACATTGTACAGTTCTACATTTTCCATTTGTTCTGTTGGTCATTAGGGTTAAACCAGTGGGACCTAGTAATGTGCTTTCTATGGCCCAACTCCGGACATTGCCTCTTGGAGATCAGGTGAAGACGTTGATGAAAAACGGTGCGTATGTATTCCATTAACCATTTAAACCATTGCATTCTACAGTAGATTTTGACATTTATTCTGTCTGTATCGGTTTCAGTCAAGGTCATGCCGTTTGCCAATCTGATGGGGTTGCTTGCCTCTGGCACCGACTCGACTGCAGTACTGCGCTGCATACAGCAGGTGGCGATGCTCGTCCAAGGAAACTGGGTTGTCAAGAGGTGTGTTTGCTCTGGGTTTCGACACCCAGCAAATTATTAATGCATTATACGGGCATGTGTATAGTACCGACCTGTTTTAAAAGCTTCCTGTTTAATGGTGTTTTTCAGCGATGTCTTGTATCCCAAGTCCACCTGCAGTCCACACAGCGGCGTTCCTGCAGAGGTGCTCTGTAGGGGCCGTGACTTTGTTGTGAGTTTACTCTAGACACAATGAATATGCGACATTGTGAAACTGCTTTTACATGCCGCATTGTTTATTGTTCTTTTGAACGTGATCCTATTGAGCTTTCTATCTATTTTCTGGCTGCAGGGAATAAAAAGTATTAATTATTATTATTTTTTTTACAGATGTGGAGATTCACAAACGAGCGCTCGCTGATGAGAAAAGAGGTTGCTGCTCTCATAAAGGTTGGTTGGGTCATGTTAGGATTTTTTAAAAATTGTGTATACTCTTACATTTATTTGAGTTTTTCCCCATTGATTGTCTTCAGCTGCCACCTGAGGATGTGAAAGACTTTTTGGAGCAGATGGCAGTTCCCAGAGCAAACCGAGGCTGGGATTTCTTGTTGCCTACTGACCATGATTTTATCAAGAAGCATCCTGATGTGGCACAGAGACAACACATGCTCTGGCTGGGAATCCAGAATAAGTAAAAAAATAAAATGATAATTGCTGCTTATTGATATGATTTGGCTTTATATTGTGTATTGTAAGTACAAAATGAGTGCTTGCTCTTATTTGGTGAATTGTGTCTTGTGTAGGCTAGAAAAGGTTTTCAACTTCTCAAAGGAGGACTTCCTGCATAAAAAGGACACTCAGATGGGTATTTATTAATATATACTCTTTTCTCCATAGGGGTGTGTGATATTGACAAAAGATCTTGATTTATTTTTATCGATGATAATTAGACCTATTTTGTGGAGTGTTTTGGCACCTTATGGGCTACTGACTTGATATTTTTCATAGTCTGCATGGTCTTGGGAGTTCTTCTGCAATGAGTTTAAATTTTACCATTAATGTTTTATATAAATGTAAAAATAATGTTATGATATTTTAAACATAAATCGTTTAATATTAATATTTGGGATTATTAAAAAAATGAGAACATGAGAACCGCCAGTAGGTGGCAGCAAGTCACTGTGAATAAGTGAGTCAGTAAAGGCCTTTGCTTAGAATTATATTTGTTGGCTCTAAAAAGCAAAAAGAATAAATGTGATATTTCAGATTTAAGTATATTCATTTTAACTATTTGTTTATGGAAACATTGTAATCAATATCTCATTTGTAATCATGTTGATTTTTGGAGCAAAAAAAAAAGCCCTGTATGTGGTACTGTTTATCTACAACAAATAATGTAAATGTACACATTTTCTGCCCCTGTCTCTTAATTTTTTGAGCAATCGAAAAGCATTTTAATAGACCCGAATCATGCAGTGGGGAAGAAAACTCTAATTGTGCACCTAAACTGAGTCTAATATGTATATATAATGAATGTGTGCAATCTGTAGATTTATGTACTTGAATGGGAATGCTTCTGTAGTCAACCGTATGTCATTCACATGTACTTTTGTGTTCACCTTTGTCTTTGCGTTTACAAATAAATTTCTGTCTGTTACAGACTCGGTTCATGTTAGCGGCGAGCAGCGTCTCAAGGCGGCTCGGGAGAATGCACGGGAGCGGCATGTCTCGATGCAAAAAGACCTCGATGCTCGGAGACTGAATGCATCCTCCGCGACTTCAGGCTCCGGCGGAACAAATCCGATGGTGCAAATTAAAGAAGAACCGATGAGCGACTCCGAGGAGTCTATGGACACATCCGCTTCTGTTCCAAACGGTTCAATCAACGGTTATCCGTCATCAGACTCCCTCACGGACCCCCATAGTGAGTACGGGGCAACGCAGGCCCCTAACCTTGAACTCCAGGACTTTGTAAGGAGTACGTTCCGAAAGCACTTTGTGCTGTGCCTCAGCGAGGTCAAGAGGCTGTTTAATCTGCACCTAGCCAGCCTTCCTACAGGACACGGCCGGTTCGGCCACGTCACAGACCGCATGCTCCAGGACACCATCCTCCACAGCCACTGCAAACAGATCCTAGTGCCTGTGAGTACAAACCCGACGTTCCATGAATATGTACCTTTATAATGCTTTTAGATGATTTCAATTCATAACTTGGATGCAATTGTTCCAGATGCATCTTAGTGGCAGCTGACTGATAATTGTCAAGTTAAAGATGCCATTTATTTTTCGCATCAGCCTTTCATATTGTGTATTAAAGTTGTGTAACAAACACCTAGTCTTGGATTTAAAATGGATAAAAATGGATACTGAATAACTCCATTTAAAATAGTACTAAACTTTATTACTAAAATTACACAATGTTCAAAATATTACTATTACTAAAAACTTGAAAATGTGTTAAATGCCATAAATATATTAATAAATATGGAGGAAAATAAGCATGAAGAAGCAAATAATACAAAGTAATGAAGTAGATAAAAAGCAAACTGAAGCAATAATATGCCAATTAAAAAATTGAAAAACAATAAATTAAAATCGAAAAACAAACAAAAAAAATCGAATAAACAATGATGTAGTGCAAATGATTCGCCTCTAGTGGCTGCTCTCATACTGTATAATGCAACCTAGAAAAATAATCTGTGTTAATTTTTGCGTTCCAGCATCTGTATCGATCTCCAGACATGAAAACTCAAACCAGTATATTTTAGATCTGTGGGAATTGCCACAAAGCCAGTGTTGGTACGAAATTGCTACTACCACCAGCAAAAAACTTTGTATATTACATGCTGTTCTAGAGTTGTTGTCACTTTCTTTTGCCAGGGAACCTTGTGAGCCAAGCCGGCAATTATTACATGAAGCAGAAAAAGAAAATTCCAGACCATCTCTATAGTCTCTATATAGATATACTGGTACTAGAAAGGTATTGCGATACCCCTAACCCTCTTCTCTCATTTATTTTTTTGTTCTCTCTCATGCTCCATTAATTTTTTACTTTTATCATCTGTCCTTGTAATGTCTTTATGGTTTTCTTTTATATCTTTCTCATAACCATCTCTTTTTGTTTTAACGATCTTAGTCAAAATGTTTCCTATTCAATTTAATCATAGCTTATATGTGGTATTTCCATGGTGGTATTGTCTCCTGGGATTCAGCAAGACACTCTGTCCTGGGTGTGGACTAAGTAATATGGTGTCTGGTGGTGGGTTCTGTTTGAGCAAGTTCTTGTTCCTAAGAATCTTCTGTTTAAGGGGAAAAAAAGGAATTATTGTCTCTTGTTGCTTCAATCTATTCCAGGCTTGTGTGTGAGGTATGATGTTTTAGAGAAGAGTTATAATTACCGTAACTATATTGACACACAAATGATAAGCTCATTACCAGTACAGTTGAATGAAAAAACATTGGGATCAGAGCAGTGTCTTGTGTGTTTATTCATTTACTTTAATCCTCCTGCTAATACTACAGTAATGGACTGAACGAATTGTTTGTTTGACCCGGTGTGTTTGTTTCATCCCAAAAGCTCCTTGAACCGATCTGCAGAGACTGATGAGCTGTTTTTGCAGGATGCATCAGTATTTCTTTTAATTCACTTATTTGATGAATATGTTATCATTTCATGTTTATATTGATTTTATTTACCTAAATGATGGTAGATTTTTATTAGATTTAATTATCGCTAATTTTATTATAATCTTCACAGACTTTACCTCTCTCTCTCTCTCTCTTTTTTTTTTTTTTTTTTTTTTTTTTTACATTTTTATTGTATAAACCTAAATATTCATATATAAATCTAAATATTTAGATACATGGTGTACTTGTGTCTTTCGCAGTGCTGGAATGTAAGATGCCGATGTTACCCCTATATGTACTGTAATTCATGAAAGCACATATTCTTTGGTGTGCGTCTTTTTCATTTTCAAGTAGTTTAAATAAAGTGATACTTTATATAAATGTATATAAATGAACAGGTACTCACAATAATTAATGAATGATTTAGTGTTAAAATGCATGAAAAGTGATACATTACCTGAGAAAAAGTCAGAAAATAATTGTTCAGGATGTTCAGGTTTCCACAAACAACTATTAGTTTGGTTTTAAGGAAAAATCTTCCAATGAATGAGGCAACGAACTCTTAAACCATGACTTTGCGGGTGTCAATTGTCGCATATCTCTCACACATCTCTCGTTATCCTCATATCTCTCTATAAACATTTCTCTCTTTCTCATGTCTCTCGGGTCTTCTTCCTCTTGCGTCTTGCGTATCTTTATTTCTTCAGTCATCTCTTTTTTTTTTTTTTTGCTCATATTGCTTTCTCTCTCAAAATCTCACATCTCTTTTTCACACTTTCATAATGCATTGCATTTGATTGTTTAATTTTGTTATAGACAATCTTTCTTTCCACATATCTTTTTTTCACATTGGGTTAATCTCTTGTACTTTTTATCACACTCAGATCTCTATCTTGTCTCTTAGATTTCTCCTGTGTCTTATTTATTCTTTTGTTAACGCCACATTCTCTTTTATGACTCGTCTGTCTTCCTCTTCGTGTAACATACTTTATATGGACAAAAATCTTTTGGACTTCTGACCACAAAATTGAGTGTATAGTCGATTTTTGTGTATGGAGTAATGTTGCACGATATACCGCTACTAGAAAGGTATCACGATACCCTGCTTTTAAAACTGCTACGATTCATTTTATTAGTAATTGTACTTATAAAAATGATGGCTATATATATATATATATATATATATATATATATATATATATATATATATATATATATATATATATCCCCGTTTTATTTTATTTTTCCTTTTACCATAGTATCGATGTTGGTATCATGATATTCAATCTATGTATCGTATCGAAGTCAGAATATTGGTATGATGTAAAAGGTAATTTGGAGATCCTACACAGTTGTGTAACTGTGCGCTAACACTTTGAGGAAGGAACCCTATGTGGCTGGAAATGCCTTAGTATTTTTGTGCATATCGTGTCTGAGCTGTTTTTCCTCAGTTTCTTGTCCTATCTTGTTTCATTAAAAAAAAGGTGTTTAATTTCTTTCATTGATTTTTGCTTATAAAAATTTTTTCCACCATCTTCCAGTTTCCCCCTCAGACCAATGCTAGTGCAGATGAACAGAAAGTCTTTGGCTTATGGGAGAACGGTGAAACATTTGATAAGGTAACACCTGCCTCTCTGTACACTGTCCCACTTGACATAGCTACTAATTCTTTCCAATTTTGTAGTTTTGTCATTGATTTTGCTAATTTCCTGTCCTGACACAAAGTCCCTGCTTGTGTTCTTCCCGTCTAGCATCGGCAAGTTCTTTTCGAGATCTTTATGAAGAACTATCGCATAAGGAGAAACGTTATTCAGACGCGTCTCAGTCAGGAGCTCGGTGATGCCGTCACCAAGGCTGACGTGGATAGACTGCTGAAGGTATTACGTTTAAAAACAATTGTATCTGACATTTATTCTGACAAAGGGTCCTAGCTCATCATTTGCATTTTATTGTGTGTTAGGAATGCTGCGTCAGCCTGGGAGGAATGTGGTACCTTAAGGGCACAGTCCAGTCATGACAGTAGGGGGAGGAGCCCTTAGGGATCCTGTCAATCAAAGTAATTAAAGGAAAAAAAATTCTCAGTTTTACTCTGTTTGGGGGGGAAAAGGGAGTCACGAGTCACTGCCCCTGTCTGGAGAAGATTTGGCTTCGGAGGACGACAAGGATGGGTCCCCCTGCTGCTCCAGGACATTGCTTTTGTTTACCGTCACGTAGCCGAGCGTAGCCAAAGCTTGGACACCTCACCATTTCATCCAAAAGGGCTTGAGATCCAGTGGATCCTACATAGAGTTTAGTTAAAATAACAAAATGGAAGGAAAGAAATGTATATGCAAAGCTAAGTTGGAATATTTGTGTTTTTCCTGAGTCACCCTTTTCTTATCCTGCATTTAGTCCAGCGTTACTAATAAAGAAGACTGGATGGTTATTTGATCTCATTTTTGTTTTTGGGTTTGTTTGGGGTTTTTTTTTCTGCCAGATATTATTTTATTATTAATTGTTTTGAGATTCTGTCCCCATTCTAATGAATCAACACTTACAAACAGAATGCAAACATTTGCAAATTTCATAAACCCATACTTTATCCGCAATACAACATAACAAACGTGTAACAATTTTTAAACTGAGGAAATGTACCATTTTCAGAAAAAAATGGTCATTTGGAAAGTTGGCGGGGAAACGAATGGGTGGTAAAGTAAATGTTCTTAAAGTTAAACTGTCAGAGAAACATCATATCTTGGTAGTTCATTATCGCCAACTTTGACCCTCTTGGGCCCTTGAGCAAGGACCTTTAGGACTTAAGGACTCATTATCCCTAACAACTGGGGTATGCAAAGAAAAAATATTATGTGGCAAGTAAAAAGCATGTTTATGTAACATATTAACATTTTGAGGTATAAATAGTCTTATCTTCTAGAGTCTCAGAAGTATGGATGGGCAGAGCTTCACCAATCTGTACAAATTTTGAACAATTTCAGAATGATGTTCAACCTTAAATTGTGAAACAGCTAGATATATGATCATTTACAGTGCATATCAAAAGTTTAAACAAATCTCTGTGCTTGAGGGACAAGGGTGGAAATCAATGTGCCCGTGATTAGTTTGGGTGTTTAACTGGCCTGTCGGTGGTCTACACCTTTAAGGATTTGAAAACATTTGGTGCACGATGAAATGAAAAAGACAACAAAGAATACCCGGAACTGTTGAGCAGTTAAAATTCTGTATCAGTGGAACAATAGTTACCCCACAAAGTTTTTTTTACATTTTTATTTTGTCCACAAAAATATGGATTTATGAGATTTGCAAATCATTGCTTTTTGTTTTAATTTTAATATACATAACTTTTTTTGGAATTGGAGTTGTATAATTCATGAAAGATTTATTTTTCGTCCACATTGTGGTAATAATTATATACTGTAGAAAACAGGGTCTGGCTGTTTCAAATCTGTTTCATCATCTTCATTTGCCTGAATGTTAAAAAAAACAAACAAAAAAAAACACTATGCACTATTGTGCCATCGCCAAGCTTCTTTTCCAAACTAACAGCTACACCAAAGCTCTGGGAAACACTCCTCATGTTTTCACTTTTTCACATTTCACTTGACTACACACTGAAGCTGGATGGATGTGCGTTTTTGTTTTTTGTTTTTTTCTTTTACAAAAAAAAAAATAGTATTTGAAGGAATCCAGTCAAGTCTCTGGTGCCAATGAGAAGTGTATAATTTCAGGAAATGTTCTTGGATCTGTGAGGGGAAATAATGTACCATCATGTTTTTGGCCTTTGAGTCTGTGGTCTTTATAAAATTCAAATGGCTTGAGTTCAACACTGATATTTTGGTGGAAACAAATATGCATTTCATACCAAACCCTTTGCTGTATTTCAAGATGTTTTTTTTTGTCTTGGGCAAATTATGTGTTCAGTGCTAAATCACAGCTGAATCATGAGATTCTGTACCTCATCAGACATGTGGCCTGAGGGTTTCCCGACACTTGTGCAGCGTGTGCTGCTTGAAGACTTGAACTGCAAGCATAGGTTTGGTTTAACTGATGAAGCCAATTGTTCTGCATGTTCCAGTATTTTCTTTTTAGGACATGCCTAAAAAGTGCCTCTAATTTATTCAGGGGAAACATTAGCTGTATCAAGGTATTTCTGGATCTTGTTTAGTCATTTTTAACCATTCCACATATTCGGTAAGAAATGGACATGTCACCCAAATATATAACTGTTCTGACCTGAAATATGATAATTTCAGCTGTTTCTTCATGCTTAAATAAAAGCTGCAAATAAAGCATTGCTTTTTGTGTCTTTGTGAGCTGATCATGCTTTAAATACAGCCAGACGATGAAGTAATACAATATGATCTTTTAAACGATAACCTCTATCCTGGTGATGATGGGAATGTTTCCCTTCTAGGTTATACCAACTCCTATCATGAGACCTCACTGAATAGTGAAATTGTTTTTTCTTTCTATAAGGTTATACATAGGCCTTTTATAGTCAACAGATCTTACCATAACTAAATACCTATGGTAGTTTCTGGAGTGGTATTTCAAGGCAACATCCACCGAAGTGTTAAACGAGGGAATGCACTTTGTGTGCATGAGTAATTAATGCATTGGCCTTTGGATCTGATGCCCATAAATGCAAATCCCAAGCTGCCACTCCTGGACCCATAACCCCATATCTACTCGGTTTTATGAATGACATAATTGCAGGTGACTGTGGTTGAGGACGTCTGGAAAAGAATTGAACCATATACTATGAAATAGTATTCATTCCACAAGGCTTGTATTTGCTGAACATTTCACAAAGACAGTTTCCTTTAAATTGTCACCTGTCTGTATGGTGTATACATCATATACCAAAAGTATGTAGGTAATTTGTAATCTTCAACAGTTTCAAAAGTAACTGTAATTAATTACTGTTACTTTTATTTTGTAATTAAATTACTTAAGTACATGGAACTAGTTACACCTCAACACTGCTGAGAAGAACCAAAGCCCAAAGCTTGTATCCTGCCTTGATTCTTGTTATCTTCGTAATGTGGTGTCAGGAAAAGATACACCAGTAGTACTTTGAAAAATCTGTGCAATGACAAGAAATAGTTTGAGGGATGAAAAGGAAGTAGAAAATGTATAATTAAAGTTAAATTAAACATTTGTCCAAGAAAATTGTACTGACACAAGAAAAAGCTACTTAAGTAAAGTAACAAAGTATTTGTACTACATTCCCCTCTCTGCATGTGAAAATAGATTCAAATGGAAAGTCACCCTTTATTATAAGTTTATCAGTGTAAACGATAGAGTCTGGGTAGCATGGCCGAGTGGTCTAAGGCGCTGGATTTAGGCTCCAGTCTCTCTGGGGGTGTGGGTTTGAATACCACAGCTACCATTGTGGATTTTTCATATATTAATTTATTTATTCTTAGATGGAGACCTAAGTATTATTTGTATGTCGCTCTGGATAAGGGTGTCTGCTAAATGCTGTAAATATAATCCGATATATCAAGAGAATGCAACTGTGTAGAATGAAAAGTGCAGTAAAGGCACATTTAGGTTTTTCAGGATTTTAATTCCTAGTTTGGGTGGCTTAGTTCCAGTGAAGATAAAGCGCTAAAGCATACAAATAGATTTAGATAGTCACAAGCATAACCTTATATATAAATAAAAGGTCTCAAAAGGGTTTGAAAAACTGTTTGGTGTAGAAAAATTAGAGTGGTCAATACCAAGCCCTGGCTTTAAACCCAGTGAACACCTGTTTAATGAATTGTAAAGCCAGGCTTATTCCATCAACACCAGTTCCTGAAAGTGCTTTTGCTTGAAAATTCCCACAGTCACTAAATACTTAGCAAAAATCCTTGCTCAAAAAACCGATGCAACAAAATGGGGGCAACTCCCCGTGTTTTTATTTTAATTTTTTTTATGGAATGCCCAATAAGCACATAAAACCAGATCATTATTCATTATTATTTTTACCTTGGCACATGAATTTTAGGTTTACGCTAGAAGAAGGAAAGAGTTAAAATCCTGATATAGAGCAACACATAGAACAAGACAAAAGATCTACAAATTTCTTAATGTTTATTTAATGTACTGGTTTCTATAAAGAATTGGGTAGAACTGTTATGACATCTGTGAAATGTACAAGGTGGTTTCGAGGTGACTTTTGCAACAATCACAGTCACAGTGAGCACCGAATATTTTAATGGTATGGTATGTAAGTGTAGATTAATAAAGCATTTTCTCATAATCCGAGCTAGTCTGGTTGCACTTTAAATATCCTTATTCCTTTGTGATTCCTATTAATCTAGGCATTCTCTGCATTGCCTTATTATACCTGATACCTGCTGGAATTTCTATTGAGGACAAATCTAACAGTCTGGTGGAACTGGAGACAGAAAATTTGACATGGTTCTATTGATCTCTAAGTCCTTTTTGCTTTTTTGTATGTAAGTGAAAATCTCACTGAAAAGCACTTTATATTCTGGAATCTGAGAAGGTGCAAGTTTGTCTGGATTGCGGGTGGAATTCTGGCCAGTTATAGATGTCTGCACGGCTTTGTCACACTGCATCCTGGACTGTGACAGATCTTCACAGCGGTGCAGAAGAGCATTGTATTTCCTCTCTAAGGCGCTGTACTGAGCATCCACCTCGTTTAGCAGTGACACACCCTGCCTCTCAACTGTCTCTATATGCCCCCTATAGGTGCCATTGTGTTCTTCAAGTCTCAGCTCCTCATTGTTGTTGCCAGCTTCCAGCAGCTGCCATTCGCTCTTCAGTGCTCGCCTTGTCTCCCACATGTGACTCACGTCCTCGTCTGAAAAGAAGACCAAAGCACCTGGAAGCATGCGTGAAGCCGAATTGGAATGCACCAGCTGTCTGAGTTCCTCGACTTCACTCTCTACCTCAGTCAGACGAGCTTTATAAGCATCCAACAGAGTCACACGTGGCTGTAGCTCACTGATCTCTTGTGCAAGAGCCTTGGCCTCCTGCTCCACCGTCATTCTCAGGGTTCGCTCTAAATTCAGCTCTGTCTGCAAAGAGTGCAAAAGGGCTGCGTGATCTTCCTCCTCTTTGTACTTGTCTTCTTCTAGAGATGGAGTGAAGTGTTCACTCGGTGGATACCTGTAATGTACAGAGCAATACGTCAGGCATATGAATTGGCTCTGACTTGAAATGGATCTATCAAATCTATTTATAGACCTGTTATATTAAAATTGTACTAAAATCCTTGATATGTAATAATTCATGCCAAACCATTGTGCCTTCTCATGTACATGAATGAATCAGGTGAAATGTTTGAATTATAATCAGAACCAGCTGAAATTAATTGTGCTACAATAATTATGAGTGTCACGTGACAAAAGAACTAAGAACACAGTCCGGAAGATATGAAAGGTGAGCTTCTTATTTTTTCCAAAATTTATGCCCAGTTGCTTTGTCATATTTTCATTATTGAGTTAGGTGATGTGTAAGGGTCAATGCTCTTTCTATAGGTGGCAGTTGCCTCTTGGTGTCACGCCCGTAAATGTTCCAGTCAATAAGTCCTTAAAGATATTTACTTGTCTGATTGGCTGATAACTGGCTTTTCAGGCTCAGGAAAATCTGGGGTCAACTTCGCAATCTCCCTTTGCAACTCCTCCACCTGACCGTGCAGCCCAATGATGGTGTCGGTGAGCCTGCACAGAAAAACACTCATGTTTAACTCACAATCCATGATGATCTCGGCTCTCAGATTTGATCCTAAGCTTATGTTCTAGAGGATCCTCATGAATGCACAGGTTTTCTTTAAGATTATTTGGTTTATTTCCACCTTGCCAAAAAATGCTGGTACAGTAGGTAAGTGTGAATGTGTGTGTATTTCTACCTCAATCCCAGTGTTCCTAGAATGGGATTGAGGATAAAGCAGTTTCTACTATGAACTACATGTATCAACAAAAAACATACATAAGAAGGTTATATATTATGTATCCTTAATTGTAAATTACACTCAGTCATACACCTAACGTCTGTCTTACCCTTCGATCTTACTCTGGGCTGAACGGTTTTCCAAGGTGAGTCTTTGGTTGCTCTGTTCCAAGTCTCGTGCAGTGGTGTCTAGCTGCTCGTATACTTTCGCATGCTGATCGTTCACTGACCTGATCAGTTCCACCTGCTTAGACAGATGCTGAAGAAAAGCAAAAACCTTTAGATATCTGCCATTTTTATTCTAGTCTAATATTCTAATATTTAATGACACCAGGTCAGGTGTGTGGCTTCTTAGTAATCTACAATATACATTATATTATCTTTAGGGTTACCACTGATTTGCAATGAACCAGAATAAAACATAATAAACATTAACTTAAACATAAAACCTAATAAAACATTATGTTACACTGTACTTATTTATCTATCTGACTATTCACTATGCACAACCATTTTTTATTTTGTCAGCTTTAGTCCTTAAAAAACTTTTATTATTATACATGTATGATTATTTTCTTATCAGTGTGTGGAATTCTTATTGAAATAAACTACAGGCTTTCCCCCCACTATTTTCTTTGGTATTTGTTCATTTACAGTTTCTACCCAACTGTCAGCTCTTTCCAGTTATACAACTAACACAACTGCCAGCAAGAAGACTGAAGATGAAGACTAATGCGTTTACACTGAAAAGGGTGATTAAAACCTACAAAATCTTTTCAGACAGCTATAACAGATTCTAGATCTATACAGAAGCTCACAAAGGCAGCCCATGATTTCTAGTTTCACTTTGATTGACAGCTGTGAGAGAGCCTGGCCAATTTTGCTCCCTTGTGTCCTGGCTACAAACGACTGTAGAATTGTTAGGATTCAAACTCTCATAATCACCACATAACTGATTGAATGCTTTTTTGTTGAAGCTTCAAGTCATTTGCTTCGGATTAAAAGAAATTAATAAAAAAAACATAACTGCAACTGGGAAAAACTGCATAATAGGAAACAACAAGGACTCGTACATTCTTTGGGATGATTTATGGATGTTTATTCATACCTCGATTTCCTGTAACTGATCTTGATTTGTTGTATACATCTCCTGTAGACTTTCTTTTAATTCACAATTCCTCTCCAGAAGGTTTTTGCCCAGCTCGGCAGCTAAATGAAGGTCTGAAAGGTGTCATAATAGAAACAAACAAGATACAAGGTTTAAGCACATACAACAACTGAGACTGAAATGAAACGGAATGTAATAAACACAATATTCCTACACTACTTTCATAGTTCATCTGTTTTGAAGCATTTCTTAAAATTTGGATAATTTCTCAGAATCCTTTGGTCACTTTTCAAAAGTGAGTATTGATGTTTCTGTAACATCTCATTGCCATCAGGACAAGAGGTCACTTTGGTAATGTTATCAAAAAAGATTGTTAAAAAAAATGCACAAGAATTTCTTCTGTACAGCATCTATAAATTTCAATGACACAAATGTACACATTACTGTATGTGGGATGTTAATGTCAAGAGACTGGACAGGATTCACACTCTTACTGTACTGTACTAGTTTTCATTCCTTTCCTGGTTGTTCATCTGTTTTCATAAGAATAATTGTGTTTTGCTCAACAATTAAAGGTTCACAAGATCCGTTTTTAACCTATTTTAGAGAACTAGCTTATTAATGATCAGTGTTGGGAAGGTTACTTTGGAAATGTAATAGGTTACAGATTACAAATGACGTAATTCAAAATGTAATAAGTAGTGTAATTTTTCAATTACTTTATAAAAGTAAAGTAACATTTGATTGCTTTCAAGTTTCTAACGGATATTTCCAAACACTTCTAACTTTATAGTTAACCTTACAGTAGTAACTCAACTCGTTTAGTGTTACAATTTCAAAATCTTTCAAGCCTTAAATTAAGTTTTATTAATTTAATTTTAAGCACAGCCACAGCAAAGTCAGACTTCTTTACAAAAAATGCTTAATACTGTTTTAGAAATCAAATATGTGCATAGCTACGATAGGACACACTGGCAAGTAACATGGCGGAGGCAGGAATCAAACCTCCAAAACTGGAGATGTGCGGCGAACATGCTAACCACTAAACCACTGTGCCCTATGGTTCAGATGTAACCCTATTTGTAATCTTTAACATTTTCATAAGTAACAATTGCAATTACATTTTTTTCCAAGTAATGAATTACTGGTACATTTATTTTTTAATTACATGACATTATTACATGTAACTAGTTACTCCTCAACACTGTTAATGATTGATGCCATGCACTTCCCTTAATTAGCGAAATTCAACATTCATCTGAAAAATTCATCATTGAAGACACATTTACGATTTAAGATTATTTTTTTTATTACATTTACGAAATTTAAGATAGACAGATGAGCGGTTAAACCATTTTGCATTTAATGATGTAACAGCAAATAATTGTACACAATCAGCTTATTGAATGTACTGAAGCATTTGCAATTTATTTGCAAAAGAGAATTAGCTTTTATGATGTGCACAACATAATGTCATTGAAAAACTAGAATTCAATGTTTTCCTTTCTATAGCAATCCATCCATCATCAATGCCCCTTTCAGTTATGTCTAATTCATGAGGAACTTGTATTGTCACAGGATGTGGTGCAACCTGTAAACTGAATGAGCTGCTATGCTTCAGTCACATATATCTCCATTTGTGCTTGAACTAATTGTTATCTTAAAGTTTAAAATGAATGTTTTTCCAAATGAATCAAACAGGATAAATGTCTTTACTTTAAAACTCAGGCGCATGCTCTGTAACTAAACTCCTATTCAATGCTTATTTGTTTAGAATACCTAGAATAGAAAAAAGCATATGAGTGTAAAAAAACAATAAAAGTAAGCTGGTTTACCACGTTCCAGATCTTGTTCCTCATACCACTGTTCTTCTTCTTTTACAAACTCGTCTTCTTCGATCATGCCAGCAAGCATCTTTTCTCAGAAAAGCAAAAAAGTTTTGCATATGTTTTTTCCCTTGTAATTCTCACTCTAACGCTTAGTTTCTGTCTCTGCCTCTATCACTCATGAGAACAGGAAGGAGGAG
The DNA here is from genome assembly GCA_030449085.1 of Kryptopterus vitreolus. NCBI lineage: Eukaryota > Metazoa > Chordata > Actinopteri > Siluriformes > Siluridae > Kryptopterus > Kryptopterus vitreolus. The sequence continues at coordinate 7,381,405 of JACRUU010000015.1, read as the reverse complement.
GTCAACGTGGCGTGCTCTCTGTACCTCAGATAATGCCGTGACGCAATCCGTGCCAAGTTTATCACCATTCTAATTATATGTGTGATCCTGAAAGGAGTTTAGAGTACAGATCCAAGCCGGCCTGTATATGTTCAGTTTGACGTCACCTCAGGTTGTGTTCTTAATTCAACACCTTACATTGAGCTTCATTAATATGATGAATGGATATTTAGTGTTACTAAAGAGTTTAGTGTTTTTTTTCTCTTGCCACTGTCTCTACTGGATTGCTCATTATTCATAAAAGTATGCATTGAATTATCAGTTGAGAATACATATTAATAATTAATTTACTAATTTAAGGAACTAAAATTAAAGAACTCAGTTTGCACAGTGTTTTTTTAAAAGTCCTATACACATGAAATTGAATTTAATCAAATATGACTGAACTGAGTCATATGAACTGAGAGTTTAACTGAATAGAACTGAATTGAAAAAAAAATGTCATTTATGAGCAAAGAAATCTGTTAAAAATAGTATTTATAATAAAAATAAATATATATTATTATATATAACAATTCCTTACATAACAGCTTTAACAAAAAAATATTTGTGTGCCACAATTCATTGCTATCCATGTGAATTCATATGTGGAAAATACAGTCAGTTAATATTCTCATTGATATTCAAATTTTTTTTCTAATCCAGGGAAAAAGACATGTAGCAGAAGATGGTTTCAATCCATCGACCATCTTTTCATTTGGTACCCAAAGTAGTCAGGTCTCTCTAACAACGATCTGAACAAAGGATTGAGGTATAAAAGTGTGTACACGTAGCAGAGGAATGGTTACGATCCATCGAACCTCTGAGGTTATGGGGCCAAGCACGCTTCCGCTGCGCCACTCTGCTGACGAGGGGATGAGATGGGACTGTTCTTCTGGCAAATGGAGAATATAAAATCCCCTTTTTAGAAGGTACCTCTGGAAATTTTGATATTACATAGAGGTTACCAGCTATTAGATCTAGCACCCAGTAGCCCAACGACGGAATCCACTGGTGTGGGCGAAGGTATGCTGCGTGTATGTCTTTTCTGCGCTGTTGTCAAAAATTACTACAATGGATTGTAGTTTGCTATATTAATTACAATTAAAACTCGTATCTGACTCTAATTTATAATAATATTTAACTTTAACTTTACTTACTTGATTCTCAACATTCCTTCTTTTCATTTAATCATTAATTATGAGCCTGGAGTCGCTCAGAGATTTGTGCTAGTCAACATCTCATGCTGAATCTTAGTCAGAGGATATAACGGTAAACTAATATTCTTTAAGTAGGCCGCCCAATGCTTGCTCATTCATAAAGAATAGTTTATTTTAGTCACTTGGTTATAACTTGCTAAGTCAGTGATAGTTGCTACACATGCTCATGGACACAAACTCGCCAGTCTGAATCTTAGTCAGAGGATATAATGGTAAGCTAATATTCTTTACGTAGGCTGCCCAATGCTTGCTCATGCATAAAGAATAGTTTATTTTTGCCACCTAGTTATAACTTGCTAAGTCAGTGATAGTCAGGAATCAGCAGGTCTCAGGCGTTGTGCTCTATGCTCCATCCACTCATGAGCCTCCTGTTTGTACTATCCTGGTCATAGATTTGCGGTAACACCTGACTATATAATTTATTACATATAAATGACTTCAGGAGATTTTAGAATAATCAAAAATATAACATTTATTTTCCAGGGTATAATCAATTAATAAAAATTACCATATCAAACAAATAATAAAACAAAGAAAGCAAGGTTATGTAAATTATCTTTTATAAATGTATTTAACAAAGAATTGTTACAGATTTGTTGCTAGAAATGTTACCATATTGTTACTTATTGCTTCCTATTTGTTACAAAGTATAATTTAAGTATTTTATACTTTAAGAATACTTTAAGACTTGATAAAGTATTATTAAATTATCTATTTTACCTGGCAGTAGATACACACAGAGAACTGTGCGGGAAGTTCTGTTTACTGAATGCTTCCTATTTTCAGATTATAATTTAAGTATTTTTTATCTAGTAGAAGATACACACAGAGAACTGTGCGGGAAGTTCTGACCACAGACTGCTTCCTGTTGCAGATTATAATTTAAGTATTTTATCTTAAGAATACTTTAAGACTTGCTAAAGTATTATTGAATTATATATTTTATCTGACAGCAGATACACACAGAGAACTGTGTGGGAAGTTCTGGTTACCGAATGCTTCCCTGAGTGTTTCACCAATTTTCCTTAAATACCTGAACCACCATCGTAAACCCCTGTTCATAAAAGCTTGACCAACCTTTTGTTATTGAAAGAGAGTCGGTCTTTCTCCTTCTCATCCCCAGGGGGGATTGGGGACAATTCTCATATCAGTAGACTAGTATATTATCTTTATTTTTGGTCTGTTCTACAAATATGAGAATGAGATCATATTTTCTACCACACTGAGACCTTTAAAATGATACCAAGCAATGTAAAGTTAATCACATTAAAGATAGGATTAACAAAGTATACATATGTACTACGTCACCCTTCCATGGCCCTGCCATATCGCAAGGGGGTAAGGAGGGGGTTCGAGGATGGGTGATAAGGTTCTTTACATATGCCTTTTGCTTCTGTGATCAAAGGGATCCTTTCCCCAGCTGAGAAGGTTTATTGTTTTATTGCATGGAAGTTCTCGTGGTCTGGCCTCATGGAGATATCTGACCAGCCTTACAAGAACCTCAGCGCTCCTCTGGGATGTTCCGTGGTGTTCTTGCCAACATCGGACCATGCTTCAATTGAATCTGGGTTACAAAATAAAGGATTCCGTCAAAGGCCATGCTCAGCTGTAAGGTTAAGCGATCAAGTGATCGATCCAGTCCATAGATCATGGTTAAATGAATCCATTACATTTTGGTTAATGTTTCCTGTTCATTCAAAAAGGGACAACAAATTGAAAAAAGTGGTAGAACTGAATCTTACATCCCATTTTGGCAGCCAGTTTTCATTAAATTCTGGAGTGTAAGGCCACTTGCTTTTTTAACCCAGGCCATTGTAAAGGTTCACTGGGAGCCAAAGGGACAAAAAATTGAAAGAAAAGTGGTAGAACATGACTAACAACATTGACAATAAACACCAGTTGGATGATTGCTCTACATTCAGTATAATTTCACAAAAGTTTTTTTCAGTAGCAAGACGGCCAACAATGGAACTCATCATTAGCAAAGGGAACATAATTTAATCGAGCACACACATGACTCCCGGGTTGTTCTGTATTCAATGACTGCTGTGTCAGAAGTGGGATTCGAACCCACGCCTCCAGAGGAGACTGCGACCTGAACGCAGCGCCTTAGACCGCTCGGCCACCCTGACAGAAAACTTGGAAGGCCGCTCACTTTTGTAACCCAGGCCATTTGGTGAGCAAGTAGCAAATTACAGCTCTATACAAGGTACCCTTTAAAAATCTATGGGGATGACTGAAAAGTTTCCCATGCAATCTCACGGAGCTCTAGCTGCCTTCTGCTGAAATAAACATCTGGAAGGCGATCGGAACTGCCCAGAAGACAAACGTAGTCGGCAGGATTCGAACCTGCGCGGGGAGACCCCAATGGATTTCTAGTCCATCGCCTTAACCACTCGGCCACGACTACAGGACAGGCTGCCTGACGCCTGCACATCTGTCACTCAGCCCACCCACTGGGATTTGTGTCGCGGTCAACCAATTGCAATCCTTTCATTTGGTGCCGAAAGTAGTCAGATCTTACCAGTCCAGCTTCTACCCTCTTCATCCTCACACGTACTGAAAACTTGCGAAAACTGGCGAAAAATATTTTTTAAAGAGATTTTCCTTTTCAACACGTTGCAGTGTTACTCATCCCTATCTGTATCTGCTCTCCGTCAAAGAAAACCTACCTGCTAACCACATGCAAGCACTACATTATCTATCCTATTCCCAAGGGAAGGTGGCTCATTATGTCATTATGTGATATTCATTAAAAGTATGTTATTAACCGACTTTGCCCTAAGTGCTCTAAGGCTGCCTTTATATAGGAATATCATGAACAAAACATGTTCACCCCTCCATGGAATTGTGTGTTCAGATTGCCATAGAGGAATAATCCTTGAACACAATTTCTTTGTAGAACTCTAGTTTCCTCGGGAGCAAAAGCATGGAGACCTAAAGATGGAACGACTTTCTTGAACCTACCCTGGGAAGAAAAAGCTTCTTGTACGTCGCCCTGGATAAGGGCGTCTGCTAAATACTCTGCAAATGTAAATGTAAAGGTTCACTGGGAGCCAAAGGGACAACAGATTGAAAGAAAAGTGGTAGAACATGACTGACAACATTGACCACAATATCCAGTACCTGAAAATGGGATTGAGGTATAAAAGCAGGGACATGTAGAAGAGGACACTTTCGATCCATCGACCTCTGGGTTATGGGCCCAGGATGCTTCCGCTGCGCCACACTGCTGACTGATGCAGACGAAGGCAGGACTCGAATTTCCACAGAGGAATCTTGTACACAATTACTTTGTAGAGCTGTAGTTTCATCAGTAGGGACAAGTCTATTGGTTGCAAAATAGTCCAACCAATATGAATGAATGAGGTAGGATTGGAGTGAAAAAATTGCCCAATGTAAGAACGATCTGAACAAAGGATTGAGGTATAAAATGGTTCACACGTAGCAGAGGATGGTTTCGATCCATCGACCTCTGGGTTATGGGCCCAGCACGCTTCCGCTGCGCCACTCTGCTGACGAGGGCATGAGACGGGACTCCGTTCTTCTGGCAAACGGAGAACCTCGGCGCTCCTCTGGGATGTCCCGTGGTGTTCTTGCCAACATCGGATCATGCTTCATTTGAATCTGGGTTACAAAATAAAGGATTCCGTCAAAGGCCATGCTCAGCTGTAAGGTTAAGCGATCAAGTGATCGATCAAGATCGATCCATTATGGTTAAATGAATCTGAATCTTACATCCCATTTTGGCAGCCAGTTTTCATTAAATTCTGGCAATAAACACCAGTTGGATGATTGCTCTACATTCAGTATAATTTCACAAAAGTTTTTTTCAGTAGCAAGACGGCCAACAATGGAACTCATCATTAGCAAAGGGAACATAATTTAAATCGAGCACACACATGACTCCCGGGTTGTTCTGTATTCAATGACTGCTGTGTCAGAAGTGGGATTCGAACCCACGCCTCCAGAGGAGACTGCGACCTGAACGCAGCGCCTTAGACCGCTCGGCCACCCTGACAGAAAACTTGGAAGGCCGCTCACTTTTGTAACCCAGGCCATTTGGTGAGCAAGTAGCAAATTACAGCTCTATACAAGGTACCCTTTAAAAATCTATGGGGATGACTGAAAAGTTTCCCATGCAATCTCACGGAGCTCTAGCTGCCTTCTGCTGAAATAAACATCTGGAAGGCGATCGGAACTGCCCAGAAGACAAACGTAGTCGGCAGGATTCGAACCTGCGCGGGGAGACCCCAATGGATTTCTAGTCCATCGCCTTAACCACTCGGCCACGACTACAGGACAGGCTGCCTGACGCCTGCACATCTGTCACTCAACCCACTGGGATTTGTGTCGCGGTCAACCAATTGCAATCCTTTCATTTGGTGCCGAAAGTAGTCAGATCTTACCAGTCCAGCTTCTACCCTCTTCATCCACGTACTGAAAACTTGCGAAAACTGGCGAAAAATATTTTTAAAGAGATTTTCCTTTTCAACACGTTGCAGTGTTACTCATCCCTATCTGTGCTCTCCGTCAAAGAAAACCTACCTGCTAACCACATGCAAGCACTACATTATCTATCCTATTCCCAAGGGAAGGTGGCTCATTATGTGATATTCATTAAAAGTATGTTATTAACCGACTTTGCCCTAAGTGCTCTAAGGCTGCCTTTATATAGGAATATCATGAACAAAACATGTTCACCCCTCCATGGAATTGTGTGTTCAGATTGCCATAGAGGAATCCTTGAACACAATTTCTTTGTAGAACTCTAGTTTCCTCGGGAGCAAAAGATGGAGACCTAAAGCACTTCTTGTACGTCGCCCTGGATAAGGGCGTCTGCTCAATACTGCAAATGTAAATGTAAAGGTTCACTGGGAGCCAAAGGGACAACAGATTGAAAGAAAAGTGGTAGAACATGACTGACAACATTGACCACAATATCCAGTACCTGAAAATGGGATTGAGGTATAAAAGCAGGGACATGTAGAAGAGGACACTTTCGATCCATCGACCTCTGGGTTATGGGCCCAGCACGCT